>OX336388.2:1631495815-1632722982 GCA_946902985.2 Meconema thalassinum
TTCAATAACTGCAGCCGTTTAGGAGGGACAGGCAGACATTTGCCTGGATCGATGTCATGAGTCTACTTTATCCTTATTTTTACAAAATGTGAAAAGTAGGCTAAAATAGCACGTAGAATATACGATAGCTACTGTATAACATCGAACCTTAGGTGCTCCTATACTGAGCTGTTCAGTAGGTACCCTCTGCATATGGACATACCACATGTGTTGTACCGCGAGCATTGGCCATAAGAGTACAGATGGTACAGATAGTAACGTTAAAGCTTGTATATAGCCACAATTCCGGTACAGGCATGAATAACGTTATTCCCACCAACATTACGTGTTCTGATTGGCTCAGCTGCAAGAAATCAAAGATGGAGGAAAGTTGTGTAATGAGAGTAATATTTGCAGTTCATTGGCATTATTAATGCAAATCAGTCATTATGATGCGCTACGTTGAATACATGAAAAGGCACTGACTGACTGAACGCATTCCTGCCAGTATGTAAGATTTAACTGAAATCATTCGACATTTAGCTATGCGGATTAAGTTACGTTGCTGTGAGCCTGGGTAGTAAGTGAAAAGTATACGAGCGCTAAAGCTGTAACTTGGTATCGAATGGGTCATGGGTTCGAGACGCTCTATGACCAAAATTTTTATTCTTTTTGAATTATATTCTTGTATCCACAGTACTTTATGCTGCAAGTTTTCAACTTCGATTTATTCGCATGATCTATGGGGGCGATGTTAATAATGGATATCGGTAGGGAAAATTGTTCTATTCTATCATTCGAATTTATTCTTCCCCAATCAAAACCATGAATATTTGTACTCTTCGTGAAAGTATAATGATATTTTAACACCACAATATTAGTCTAGTCGCCTCAGTAGCGTAGCGGTCAGCGTGGTTAGCTGCCGCCCCGGAGGTCCTGGGTTCGATTTCCGGCTCTGCCACGAACTTTGAAAAGTGGTATGAGGACTGGAACGGGGTCTACTCAGCCTCGGGTAGTCCAAATGGGTAGAGGGGGTTCAATTCCCACCTGAGCCATCCTCGAGGTGGTTTTCCGTGGTTTCCCACTTCGTCTTCGGGCAAATGCCGGGATGATACTGTACCAGTATTTTGGCTAGTAATAGAACACTGGTATGTATAAGAAACGTATTGTGCATTTTTATGACAAGATTCCAACTTGCAGTGAAGGGTTATAGCAAGCAGACGCGCGATTATGGACAATGGATAGGCAACCCTGCAACGCATCGCAGACCATATGTTTTGGAGAGGTACGGTTAGTTCACAAGATGGCTGTATTATAAGCATGGCATAGATACACACTATTATTAACGATTACAGAGATTACTGAGGGGATCGATGACATGGAAGAACAATGAAATATAAGAAGGAATGATTTGAAGATATTTATGGAATTACCAATGCTTTTATAATGCTATCAGATGTTTATCGCAATTATGGTATGGCAACTAAGATTCATATATCGACCGGACAGAGTTGTATTATGGGTAAGATTAGTCCAGCTGAAAGCAGCACGGGTTTGGGACAGACCCTTGCTTGTTGGCTCGGTCAGAGCAATAATCTCGAGTATCATTAATTAATTTGTGCGATCTGTGACAGCATGGGACGGTACAAGTGCGTCTCTGCTTTCAAGCAGACACGGGCGAGACACTTGGGATGACCGTATACCCAGTGTACGAACATAGTGCTATATGACAGTGCCGCGATTGAACTTCGTGTTTCGCATAGACTGTTCTGTAGCACACTTGCTATCAGGAAAGGACTTGTAACTTTATTCAGTGGTCATCTACATTTCTACATGGATTTTAGTACTGCTATGAAAGAAAGAATGAACCAGTATTACACGAGAGAAGCAATGAATAATTGCTAGACACTGACAAGGAATGCAGCACTCAAGCAGAGTTCAACATCTAGAAATGACCAATGCTGAATGATGGAATTTATAAGCAGAAGGCTATTTAAACGGAGACTAAAGGCAGTTTATATCATGACACTGATATAATTACCTCTACGATATGGATCTTCAAAGAAGAGAGGAAGTGGCATTAATTTCTTCGCTACTAAGACAACCTAGGCATTTACCGAGAGATGAACATTGCGTTCCGGACAGCTGTTTCGAAACGAGGGGAGATGGGTTCGAGTACGTGCAGTCCTGACCAATATTTCAACTACTCAACGCTATGGATGACGGATCGGTCTCTACAAGGGATGTATGTTCTGACATACATTTTACGTACATCAAGACGACTAAGGTAGCTGGAAATCTTTTTATCTCTAGACGGTATGAATCAAGTCATATCTATAGAATGCCCTTTTTCACCAATTTTTATTCAGTTGTTTGAAAATGGACTTGAGAATTAGACCTGACGTTTCTGTCATTTCTGTTCGATTTTCTATTTTAGGTTTTGATCCTACTAAGGATGCACCTATATAGTCATTTTTCAGTAGTTAATCTTTAACGTAGTGTTATTTTTGCACCATTACTTTTTCAATTTTGGTAATAATTACGAGCATTATAATTAGTTAAGAAGAAGCATATTTCAAGAAGAATTTAGGACCAAGACTACGATATCATTATATAGTCTAAGTATATGAGATAGGAAGATGATGACCCACAACGATTATATGAACATTTTTCTGCATTAATTATGTTTAATAGAGAGCATCGAAAAAGAATTTCTTCGACAGGTCATACAGCATTACATTTTAGATGACTGTATATTTTTCGTTAAGCTAGTTATAGACATTGAAGTCTAGCATCATAATTGAAGTGAACAATTGCAGTTTTTGAATTAGGCAATTATAGCCAATTCTTGAATCACGTATTGAGATTTTTGTTGAGACATACAGTAGTTCGTTCAGTTTTCGACTTTTATAATTCATTCTTGGAATACTCCTGTTCTGATTCCATATGATTCTAATGGTCTATTTGTATTCTACTCATACTAGGCATTTTTCTATGTTGTAGACTCGTACGACTTTCTTAAGGGGAGGACCCATTTTTTAATTTGTTTTTGCGAATCTGAAGTAATTCTCAAACAATAGTAAATTATAATATCTTGTGAGATATGTTTGTGAATATGGAGATTTTGATGAAATGAAGTATAAGAGAGATATAAAGCTCAATTTTGTGTAAAATATATTCCGTCATGAAACAGAATGACATTTTTGGGAATTTACAAATGTAATGATTTGATAATGTAATTACGCAATTATTATTACAGTTTCTATGGAAATGAATTAACACTTTGATACTTACGGTAATTATAATAATTTTATTAATGCAGCCAATGGCCATGTACTTTCCTTTTTAGGACGGGTCAGGGAAGCGATATTGGAAGGAATTATGAACCATGATATATTTAGGTGATTGTTTAAAACATACATGCATTTTATAAAGGTGTTGAAAATTATTTACAGCCATTAAGAGCTACTTTTCGTATTGGATAAAATAACACTTGTGTTAATGATATATTTTTGAAGTACATTTCAACATCAATGGATGGTCAAAAATAATTTAAGGTTGACATTAGGAATCTCATATGTGGAGAGATTGTCATATTTGTTATGAATTTTGTGGATTGTGCGAGCTATTGAGCTATCGTTGAATTATATTATGATGAAGTGTATTTAAAAGTGAGATGGTCACGAACATCGAAACTAGAAGGCTAGTAGTTAAATAAATCCACCATTTAAATATTGTTTGAGCGGAAAACAATTCATTTAGATTTGATTGCCAATAATAACATATATCTAGTGTGAAGCTATGATCTGAAAACATAAAATAATTTCTAAAATATTGGAGGAATAATTGAAACATTAATTGGAGGAACTTAACGTTCGATAAGCTTAATTGATCGTTGAATAAGACAAACTATGACTATAAGAAATGTTTAAATACTTGTGTCAATGGAAAATGATAGGAAATCATGGCGAAATTCGGCAAACGAATTAAATTGTATATTCTTGTAAATAATATATTACTAACAAATTTTTAGGGTACTTGTATTAATTAATATGTGATATAGTTAATCGTGCATCAAGTGTTCATGATTTAAACGTTACTTGATAATGCAATTTCATGCTATATATTCTCGCCAAGATTAAGGCGATTTTCATATCGATTTGTGTTAAGCTACGGTAGATAATAATCTACATTTTGCTTAGTAGACTTAGATCTACGATTCTTCGACTTCAGTAAATAAACTGATTATTTAATTGTAAATTCAAAATGATTTAGGGATTTATATTAGAAACAGGATGTGCTAGGAGAACCAATGGGCAATCTTTTTCCAACGTTGAGCCATAAGCCCAAGATTAATTTTAAGAGTTTTTCGTGCTCACTTTGAGCTAGTTTTCATTTTTGTTCTTTTACCACTTGCATTTTCTTATCACATATTTTAATATTGAGATGTCCTTATCCCAGGTTGATCCTTGTTGGTAGAATTTTGGGGGTTATTTCGGCCGGGTACTTCCAGATTCTACGATCCAGTTTTGCCATCGGATATCAACAGGTAAGACCACGTGGATGTACCCGTAAAAATCGAGAAGTCACTTGTTGGGAATCCAAAGCACAGCTGGATCGCCGAATCTTGAACGTGTCCGGCTAGACAAACCCTCAATATCCCACCAACAAGCATTCTGGATTATACACAGTATAATACGATCGTGTTATGGATAAAACAAAAATATAAAGGGGTAGAGTGTGTAAACTTACCTTACACTCGGAGTTGTATAGGAAAAAGGTATCCTTACCTGCTCTAGGATTCTCCATAACACCATATCTGCTTATAGTTAAAATAAGTCACGCAACACAGGACTTAGAAAACGAAACGAAATAAGTTTATTAATAAAAATCCTAAAATATAAATAAATAAAAATTCCCTATAATAATAAATCAATTAACACTCGTATAACTCTTCCATTCATAACACTGAAGTCCACACGACTTTCTACATATGCTGGTTACATTTTGAGTGGCCTCTGCCATTTACAGGTCAATAAAACAATTAGCGTGAAAGTTACGGGGAGCCTGACATTCTTTTATAAATGTTTAACATAGCTACGCGTGCCGAGAACTGCACCTGCTTGCTGTCTCGTTGTTGTGACACGATTCATTCAGATCTCCCCTCGCTAAATCTACACCTGCACGCTTCCTTACCATTATGTAAGCGATCCAGAGATATAACTGGCCGCTTACTCGTTCTCGACACGCTTAGCTATGTTAAACATTTTTGTTTGCCACCTGCTTACATAATTCCGTTTCATTTTAACACGGAAAATACTGTAACATTACTGTCTCAGAGACTGTTCCCATTCTCATTCTTTCACATATCACAAAAACCTTCATAAATCCGCCACTGGCCACATATTAATGTTCGCTCTTCTACTTTCTTTAAGATTACCATACCATTTGGTCTGTATTAGGTTTCAAAGTCATTATCGGTCCAATATGACCAATCAATGAAGATAAGTTCGTATGATTATTACTTAACTCCAGGTTTAATAAAATTGTAATAATAGTTTAATGAACAAAGATTAATTCCGTTTCCCAAATACATTCCCGCCTAATCTTCTATTATATTTCCCTCTATGTCGTGAATATACTTACACATCAGAGTTCTTATTAACTCTACTCAATATAACAATGCTTCAATCTTCATACAACAGTACTACAATGCAATAATTCCTTCAATACGGCAAACATCTTCGTATTTCAACATATATATTCGCAGTCCCCTATACTTCTGTATACGTCATTATCCCTCCTCGTATACTCATTAAACAATTCTCACAACCTCAATACAATTGTACCTAACAATTCTCCTGTAGTACTTGCATTAATTCAACTTGCATTCATTATAGCGTTGCTCCAATCAACTTCTTACAATGTCAACAGCAATATCTGTTCTTATTACTTTACATTCGTTCTCAAAACGATCATAGGAGTTGCTAATGAAAGATCTCCGTAGGTTTACTTTATACAGTTACTTTGTTATCAATACATTGTTCTAGACATGTAATAAAAATACATTAATACGTTTCACCAAACTGATCTTAACTTCAAAGTTACACGGTTGCAATATTACGTTCAAAATATAACGTAACATTACATTTTGTTTATAAATAACGACATGTGTTATTTAAGTGTCCAATAAAAATCAATCACGACTGAATCGACTATATCTGACTTACCTGCTGTCGGATACATTTATCTTATAATATCAATGATATTACACAATATACCACACGTAGTTTGCTTCCCCTATACTAGTAGTTTCTTCTTACAGTAAGATGCCCAACTCATTTTACCCAAAATGAATTTAATAGACATCCAAAACAAAAATTGTCTGAAATCCAATCTCAAAATCGAAAAACGTCGAATACTAATATCATAAAAATTTCAAATGCGGAAAATAAATTCCCAAACAATTTATTTACGTCAGTTCAGAAACCGAATCGTTGAACTTCCATGTATAGATTAATAAAGACAATCATCCCACATGGTCTTGTAGAATAAACTTATTAAACATCGAAGAGAAAATACATAACGAAAATATGGAGAAATATGTTGCTCAAATGCCATCAAAATACTACATAATAATTTTGGTCACTTCTACCTTGTCTGAAGACTCTTGAAGCTCATATCAGGTATTAGGAAAGTACCTAGATGTTTCATGTTCTCAAGAAGACAATGTTGAAACCAAATCCGCCCCAGCGAAACAGTGACCTCGGATAAGGAAGGAATTCCTCTCCGGAAAACACCCATCTCCACCAGAAATCGAACTGCGTCCCTCTCTCGTTCATGGATAGCAAGTGTCAAGCATTTGTCAGGCCTTCCCCTGGCACCTTCTCTCTTCCTGATGATGAATCTTCAACCGCCGACTCCATTCGAATTTCCAGATTATACTTGAGCAATATTGTCGATTTAATTCCATGTTACAAATAAAACTTGTAAATTGTAGATCGAATCAAAATCGTAGTTAGTAATGTTCATGTAGTTGGTCAATGAATTATAGTAATTGCTCGTAGTCAGAAAGTACATGTACATGATTGTACATTAATTGTACGAGATAGAGATGTACATAAAGTTTCATGTGTACTTGACTTTGTAGACATTCTGGATGTTGTACATAGTTCTGTAGTTAACTAACGTTGCTCCATGCTGTCTAATCACAACTCTGCTTTAATATACCCCAATCATATAAAGTTTCTACTCCATAATCACAATCATCTTCGAGATGTCAAATAACATTATTCTTCTCTTTTCATATTGGCAGTCATAATAGTGTTCAAATAGTTAAAGGCTTCAATGTTCATACAACACACTGTTACTCACGCAGGAGCGTAAATCAGGGGGGGGGGGTGCTGAGGGGGCTCCACCCCCCACCCCCACCCAAAAAAAACAATAACAATTAAGAAAGTGTTGGTTTGGTAAGGGCATAAAATAATTGTAAATTTGGTTGTACCCAAATCTTAACTTATTGGCTAAGTTATAAACAATATTAAGATTGAAATTAGACTAACTCGTGGTGTAGTGGCTAGCATTCTTGGCTGCCGCCCCAGGGGTCCGAATTCGGCTCAGCCAAGAAATTTTAATTCTGGTCTGAGGGCCGGAACGGGGTACACTCAGCATTGTGAGGCAAAACTGCGAATTCCACAGTGCTGTACTTTTGAGAAATAATTTATCAACTTGTAGAAAAAAAACTGTTTTCCTTTCTGCTTATTAAATTGACAAATATTTAGATATTTTCCATTCATACTCCATAGGCCATAATAGAAAATTCATTAAGTATAACATTTTAGTTGTGTGTTGTGTTGTATTTACAACTTTTTTTTGGTATTGCCAGTAATTGTAGGCAAAAAAATCTCTAAAATAATTACACTAAGTTATATGCTCTTAAGATATTTCTGGGTATTTTAGGGTGACGATCCCCTGAGAATACTCACAATTTTCCAGGATAGTCACCCCCCCCCCCTCCCCCCCAAAAAAATATGTATATACGCCCCTGTACTCACGCTGTCTTGTGGAATGAACTAGCGTTCGCTGCTATCTTGCTGAACTACAATGTTCCTTTTCACGAAATGCGTAACTTTCTGCAGTAGAAATAAATTGTCTATAAACTGCCTTATTCTTCGAATCTGCAACGTTAAAACTTCTTAAAATGTTTTTTATATATACTCAATAGGATATCCTGAATTCACTTTTGTAATAATAATCTTGTAGAATAGTTAGGAAACGTATAATTATGTATCGGCTCAACTTGCACTAGTTTGATATAAGCAAGGCCGTACATACTTGGCCCGAATCGGTACTGTCGCCTCGAGTGGTCTATCACCGCACTCGGTTTAACTTCCCTGGGATTGAACACTCCCGGAATTACGTCTGTCTCCGACGACTTCTCTAGGCATAAGAACACTTCTTCTGAGTTCCCCTTCTCCAAATCGAGCTTTCTTCAGCGCCATTTTAGCTCCCGCTAAATAAAGAGCGCGTACCTGAATAAAACTAATTACATTGTACTACTTACTTCCAGCGACATTCAAAGTTCTGATAATATCTTCTCGTAATTTTCTTCAGTATTTCAAAGAATAAAAAGTCTTTCTTAGGGCTTAACTGGAGTAATTAATGATATTAATTAGGTAATGGTAATATTTACTTCCATAAAACCTCCTCTCATTGGCTGTCAGCTTATATCCAATATTCTGTTCGCCGTGTTCATAATGGCAAAATTAATCTCGGGAGTTTCCGCCAACACAAAGTTCCTCATTTCTCTAATAGAAAGCGCTATAGTGTTCAAGGAGCCTAGATATCTAACCTCCTTGACTTTCATAATGTTTCAAGGAACAACGAAATTTGACATGCAAGCTACCCTCTGGGTGTTAAATTACAAAGCTTGCACCCAGCACCCGAGACCATACGATATTATTATTAGCTTATATCCAATGATATAATTTATGACAATTATTCGCTTCAATCCGCGGCAAAACTCTCGTTGCTATGCAGTTTTAACCTTGTCATGTTCTCTCGGGCCTCACAAATCACGTGATCAAGCCTCCCTCTAGGCTGAACTCGTTTGCGTCACGTTCCAGTATGAATATCTCCACGTTAAATTTTATCATGAGGCTCGAAAAATGTGTTCATTTTTGTCTAAAATCATTCAAGTTTCGGGTGCAGTACCTACTGTAAGGCCTCGGCCGCCTCCTTCCCTCTTCCTTGCCTCTTCATTCTAATCTTCCCCTCCTTTCCCTCATGAGGCCCTGTTCGCTTTGCAGGCGAGGCCGCCTGGGCGAGGTGCTGATCACACCTCCCCAGTTGTATCCACTCCTACCAGATGTTCCCAGTTCTAGGACACTGCCCGTAGAGGCGGTAGTGGTGAGTTCCATTGCTGAGTCCGTGGAAGCCAGCAACCTCGAGGGTAAAATCGATTTAAAAAATAATAATAGTCTATGTTTACTCCACAATACAAAATAATAATATTAACTATAAAAACAACTAGTTTCGTAACAATCTAAGGAGCCTACTTTTATTTATATTTAAGATTCATGCCAATGATTAATCTATATTGACCTATCTAGAATAATGAAATAAAGTTGGTAATACTAAAATTTGTAATTAGTTTGAAATATATCTGAAATAGTGTAGCCTAAAGTCCGTTTCACACGACACTCGTTAGCATGGAAACTTCTACCAGTACGGGTGTACATGCTGGTATAGATGCGTATATTACCGTAACCGAAATTATTTTGGTTACAATAGTTCACCCTCAGGGTTTCGCCTTGTACGGTGTGTATTTTTTATTTTTTTATGAAGTTACCAACCATGGTCACCTATTGGTGGGGCACCACGGATAATCTTGTGTGTTGTGGCATAGAGATTCTTTGTGTTGGTCCAGCAGTGGGAGGCATGTGGCTTTGATCTAAGGACAAGGTAAACACGGGGATGTGTTATTTTTTGATAGTTGATGCCATGCGGAATGGAGTTGTTTGATAGATAGTTTATGCTATGGAGAATTGTGAGGTTATCTGGTATGGCAATTAGTTTTGATGTTGAAATTATGTTATGTTCGGTGCTGGCAATTTGTTGGATGATTGAAGATGATGTGATGTTTTTGAAGGCAATTGGTTTTGTGAGAAAAGAATGATAGTTGTGGTGGACCCTGTACAAAAGATGCAGGGAATGGAAAACCTCCTTATATGATGACAAATAGGTAATGTTAGTTTTGATTGCCAGAGATCAACCTGAGAAGAAGAATTATTATTAATAAATAGTGTATTTTTGTGAAGTCGGTATACTGTCTTTGTGATTCATTTAGCGAGTATATCGCCCCGCTACCCTGAGGTGGCTAGCTTGGATTTTATATTTATTACAAGTGTCGTCCAACGTAGGGGAATTATTATATTTATTACAATGACGCACCAACGTGTGGCTAGATGAAGGAAGTACCAATCACGATCACGACTTTAAACACAATGATTATTTATATTTATCACCATGGCGCCCAACGTGAAAGCTTGAAGAATTCAATGAATCACACAAAGACAGGAGTAATGAGGGAAAATAGAACAAATAAGGAAGTTTCAATGATGGCCATGTTGGCGACGCTTCTGCTCCGATATGAGAGGATGAATAGCATGGAGGAGAGTATGACAAGCTTGATAAGTAGCATGGAAGATAGGATGATCAACCGGCAGAAGGCTGCGAAGAGAGAGGAGAAGCTTGACGAGGTCAACGAGCAGGTGACTAGCATATGCGTCGTAGAAGAGAAAGTTGAGATGGTAGAATCTGTGAGTGTGGCTGTGGAGGAGGAGAAAGAGAAGAAGGAGCAGGAGAAGGTGAAAGAGAAGGAGAAAGAGAAGAAGGAGCAGGAAGTTGCAAGAGTACAGAGTGGAGATCATAATATGCATTGTGGAAGAGCAAGTTGAGATAGTAGAATCTGAGAGTGTGTCTGTAAAGGAGGGGGAAGATGAGGAGATCTGTGAAATACGTGATGCTAGGGGTCGTAAGAAAGAAACAAGAAGTGGAAACGAAAAGGCGAGGTTGTAGAGGTATATATCGGAGAGACCGTAGCAGGCGAAGAAGAGAGAGCAGTTGCGGAGGTAGATACAGAGGTCGCCGCCGACGTAACTGAAGAGGACTTTTGATGAGAATGGAGGAGGTGGATATCGAAGGCGTGATAATGATGAAAATGATACTGGGGAGACTTACCATTCTTGATGAAATGATAGATCTAGATACAGAAGAACAGTAGTAGTCCGTTATGTTAGTGCAAGTATGAGGTATGTAGCCCAATACTATAATGAATTTAATGATGAAGATGATGATGATGATGATGATGATGATAATGACAATGAGCCTAAAAGTATTGATAATTTTGATAAATTTAATACTAAGAGAAGAGAGAAGTTGCAAGTTAAAGCTGAGAAGAAGGTTCATAGAGACATTAAATACGAGAACGAAAGGAAAAGAAACAGGAAAATCATCACAAGGGTGGGGGACGTCAGAGGGATATGGGAGTGAAGGATCAGAGGAAGATAAAGGAGAAGAAGATAAAAGGGATAAAGGGAAAGAGGAAAGAAAAGATAAGAAGAAGGGAACGGTTGAGCAAGATAATACAGATACAGAAGAGTAGGAAAATGAGAAGGGGAAGGAGAGAGAAGCAGGAATGGAAAGCAAAGAGAAGGAGTAGGAAGAGAACGAGATGTCGGGCAGATGGAAATAAGAGGAGGGACCAGAAGAAGGAAATTGAAAAGAAGGTAGAAGGGACATAAGGAAAGAGGAAAGGAAAGATAAGAAGAAAGGAATTGGTGAGTAAGATAAGGCAGATGAGAAAAATGAGGAAGAGAAGGAAAGAGAAGGGAAGGTGAAGGAGAAACAGAAGAAAAGAAAGAGCAAGGAGGAAGGTAAAGAAGAAGGGGAAGTAGAAGAAAGGGCAGAAGGAAAGAAAGTAGCTGAACGAAGGAAAGGGGTGGAAGAGAAAGAAAAAGTTAAGGAGAAAGAAGACGAAGCGATAGAATGAATGAAAGCTGGTGATATGGAAGAAGCAGCAGAAGAAAGGGAAGCACATGAAGGAATGGAAAAGGTAGAAGAGAAGGGAGAAAGTAAGGAGGGAGAAGATGAAGCAGAAGAAGGAATGAAAGCAGATGATAAGGAAGGAAGAAAAGGAAGCACATGAAGGAAAGGAAAAGGTAGAGGAGAAGGTAGAAAGGAAGAAGGGAGAAGATGATGCAGAAGAAGGAATGAAAGCAGATGATATGGAAGAAGCTGAAGAAGAAAAGGAAGCAGATGAAGGAAAGGAAGAAGTGGATGCGGAAGGAGAAACAAAAGAGAGAGAAGTTGATTAAGGATAAAGCGTGATAGTATTGAAAAACGTACTGGTGATACTCCGCACTTTAGAAGAAATAATGGAGACAGGCCCCAGAGAGGTCGGAAGGATGACAAAGATGATTATGATAACGGTACAAACAGGTGTGATGACGATTCTGCCGTTCCTACTGAAGCAAAGAAGCTTGTGGTGACACACCTAATGTCAAGAATCCCGTTGATATGTCTGGCAGTGAAGGATTCGTAACCACGTCTGTTGATGATGTCGAAGATAATGAATGATCAATATTTGTTTCACTTTGTGTTTTTTTGTTTCAGTTAGTGTTTGCTTCATGTATTTTAATTTGAGTATTTTGTGTGATAATCGAGAAAGAATCTGTAACCTTGAGTTACATATTATTTCTCGAGGGGGCGTAATGTAACCGAAATTATTTTGGTTACAATAGTTCACCCTCAGGTTTTTACTTTGTAGTTTTTTTTTTTTTTTTTTTTTTTTAGGTTACCAACTATGGCCACCTATTGGTGGGGCACCACGTGGAATCTTGTGTGTTGTGGCATAGAGATTCTTTGTGTTGGTCCAGCAGTGGGTGGCAGGTGACTTTGATCTAAGGGCAAGGTAACCATGGGGATGTGTTATTTTTTGATAGTTGATGCCATGCGGAATGGAGTTAATTGATAGATAGTTTATGCTATGGAGAATTGTGAGGTTATCTGGTATGGCAATTGTTATGTTCGGTGCTGGCAATTTGTTGGATGATTGAAGATTATGTGATGTTTTTGAAGGTCTGGCAATTGGTTTTGGGAGAAAAGAATGATAGTTGTGGTGGTCACTGTACAAGAGATGCAGGTAATGGAAAACCTGCTTATATGTTGACAAACAGGTATTGTTAGTTTTGATTGCCAGAGATCAACCTGAAAAGAAGAATTATTATTAATAAATAGTGTATTTTTGTAAGGAAATCAGCACCAGACTGGCTGCAGGAAATAGATGGTATGCTGCTTTAATTCCAACATTAAGAGGCAGGCAAGTATCACGGAAAGTATCTTTGGACCAGTTAAAACGGAGCTGGGATTGTGCATTAGAACAAATCAGAAGCTTAGAGACCTGTACAATGCACGGGATATAGTAACAGTGGCGAACACTGCTAGAGTGCGTTGGCTTGGATGTGTCCATCGAATGGAGGAAATAAGAGAACCTTAGAAAGTGCTGGCGGGGCATCCAGGAGGTAGACGACATAGAGGTAGGCCAAGAAAGCGGTGGATCGAGGAAGTGGAGGACGATCTACGTACCATGGGAGTCAGGAGATGGAGGACCAAGGCAATCGACAGAGAGCTTTGGAAGAAGATAGTTGCGGAGACCAAGGTTCTGCAAGGACCGTAGCGTCAAGGAGTAAGAAAGTAAGTGTAATTTTGTAAAGTCGGTATACTGTCTTTGTGATTCATTTAGCGAGTATATCGCCCCGCTAAACTGAGGTGGCTAGCTTGGATTGTATATGTATTACAAGTGTCGCCCAACGTACGGGCGTTATTATATTTATAACAATGACGCACCAACGTGTGGTTAGATGAAGGAAGTACCAATAATGATCACGACTTTAAAGACCAGTATCAGTATTATATTATAATTATTACATTACCATGTGATTTTTACCTTCCATGCTAGGTTCTGCCTCCAATGATAACTTCCATACAACTCACGAAATTGAACAGGTGCCATTTTTTTTCGGCAGTTTGCAAGGAAGTTTGAGTACAACAACCAATCGGATTGCTTTTCTCGTTCTAGTAGAGATCTTAGAAATTATATATAACCAAAAACAAATCCATTTGTTATTTGGGTAGGCAGAATACTGCTGCCGGGCCCACCGCACCGCACTCCGAGCCCATGGACTTCAGAAGCCCAGTGCGTCCAGCCTGTTCTCATCTAATGCGGCCGCGTTCTGGCCCATAGCACTGGGCTCACAAAGCCTACCGCAGCCCACCGCCCGAGAAGGCAGACTAACCTTCACCACGCGTGCACAACAAAATGCTCGCTTTACACTTCTATTCAGAATTTTTAGCAATACTAGTGTTGGTTCTTAAGTTTAGGGGTGCGACAACGCGGTCATGTAGTCCCGTGTACTTTGGGTGTGTGTAGAACCTGTCTGATAACCTGTGTTATTTGTGATGACTGTATTAGTGTGTGTTATCTATTTTTAATTCAAGTAAGGACTGCAGACGTTTGCATTTTTTCAAATAGTGCCTACTTTTGCTGCCAAACGCCACCGTCAATGACTACTAGTTCAAAACTTAGCTACCAGACGCCACCGCAGTCGGCTCTTGGCAACGAACGTAGGAACCTATACAATTTAGCTTCATACAGGTGTAATTAGTGGAAGGTTCTTTACCATGCCATAAATCTATGACATGGGACCTCCGGCTTTACTTCCCCTCCGAAGGAAGGCATACTGAGGGATGTTTAACGCTCTTAATAAATCCTCCGACCGTGGCCTATTCGAACCCGCGATCTTGGGCATAGAAGCTCAGCATGCTACCAACTAAGCCGCCAAAACATACTACTGTCACTAAGTTAATGGTATACTGTAGTTTAAACTGGCTAATCTCTATCTGATATACATCGATAGTTGTTGTTGATTGATTTAGGATCATTTAGCCCCGTGTATTTGTGTGTGTGTGTGTGTAATTTGTCTGATAACCTGTGTTATTGTGATGGCTCTATTAGTGTGCGCCTTTGTAATTCAGATGAGGATTGTAAGGAGGCGGCTGTGGCCTTAGGTTAGGAACCATCCCGGCATTTGCCTGGAGTAGACGTTAAATAGCAAATCGGAAATTAAGTAGTGTACCGAGTTTATCCAGTAGGTCTGGCTTACAAGTATTACTTTCGTCAAACGAATTTAGATAACTATTTGAAGTTAATAGACATTTGACAAAACGAAGTTTTAACTTATACATTACGTCATTCTAAATATTGGTTTTATCTTAAAGGTGCCATTTTTCCTTTTTTTACGAGCGACTGTGGAAAATCTTCAAAAGACACTTGTGAAGGGTCCACACTCCACAGTAGTGTGGTATTCTTACCCAATAAAAACCACATCCCTTTTCCCACGATGCGTTCATCACCCCGGAACTGCTCTCGCATTACTTCAGGGTGATGTAGTGCTTACTTAGCCTTTCAGACTTTTTCTTTCTTCATTTCTTCTTAAGGGCGTTCGTACGCTTCTTCTGGCCAAGGACATCCTCCACATACACTGCTACCTGATCCCATGATTGCTGGTTCCGTAACATCACAGAAATAATATTATCTGGTGTCAGTTCTCCCAATTCAGTTTCCACATATTCTCTCTTTATCATCCAATGGTCGCACACGAAGAAGGTGTGAAGTACATCATCGGTGTTGGTGAGAGGATGTGATCTGTTGGGGTGCGTTCCTACAGGGTGCGTCTACCTGTTAGGGGATGAATGTCTAAGACGGAGCAATTAACTTAGCCTACCAATTAAGTATGAGCGAGCGTTGGCGAGCTCATGTGCAGAGTCGACAACTCGGCACGCCGCAGTCTGGCTGCTTACTCGAATACAATGAGATTCCTGACGGTGCAGTTCCTGGCCTTCACGGTCAGGGGCAATTAGGACTAAGGTCAGGTTGGGCGTAGGGATGTAAAACTAGGTGAAATGAGTAGTAGATGTATGTGTCTACTGACCAAGTATTTATTGGTCAGTGGCGATAATGTACTGTCCCTTTAGGTGGTGGACGAGTATGGAACAAAGTGTACAAATACAAATGTGTTCTGGGTGAGGTGTTACAAGTAATTAGGAGATCTGAGCACACTGCTAATTCTCACCTGGTGACGTCGTGATGCGCTGGAACGGACCTGGTGGAGCAGAGTCGCTGGCCGCGAATAGATAATTGGGCTCTTCTGGGTCTAACTTTTAAGGCTTCCCCCAGCTGCTTACTTGGCGTTTCATCACTGTTGCTGTTCCAGATAGTGTGTTTGTTTGTTTGTAAGTTGTGTAAGCGTGGCTGGCAGCAATACCGCTGTGCCTGCTCGTGTCAAAGAAGTGTGTAAGGCTTATGGCATGCCTGTGAGGGTGTTTTATGGTGAAAGATGAAGGGGTGGGTTAGGTCCTAGGTCCTAGGGGTACTGCCCCTGGGCTGTACAATATAGTTGAATATCAAGTAAAAAAAAAACAACAAAGGTATGTATATTTGTTATAATAATGTTATGGAAATAGATTATTGTTATTTGGTGCATTATTTGAAAGTTGATTTAATAACTTAATGCTATGAATGCATTTTTGTTGCAGATAAAACAACAACAACGACAACAACTAATTTGCTGTATATAAAGGACAAATTAAAGCAGTCGTGGAATCATAGTTTCAAAAAAGAGGAAAAAGAATATTAATTTACAAAAGGTATGTTCATATTGTTATGACTTAAGCTAAAAAAAATGAATGAATGAATGCTATTTTATTTTATTTTATGGTAATGCATGAACTTATGGAATATATTTATTTTTGTTGCAGAATTAAACTGTGTGTGCCTGCAAACAAAACGATCGGGATAGCAGCGTAGCCCACTAAGATACAATTTTGATATTGAAAAGGTATGTTATAAAGATATGTTTTTGTTTTGTTTGTGCAAAAATTAGCTTACTATTTTCCGAGTGAGTGTGTTATTGTGTGTGTCCATATGCATAATCCTATTACCGACAGCAGTGACTATGCTGGCTAAAGCACAGCGTTAGGTCATGGGGCCAAGCTCTCTGCTAACTCGGTAGACGCGTGGGTTCGAGCCCCCACCGTCGTCCGTCCTTGAAATGGTTTTCCGTGGTTTTGCATTTCCAATGCCAGGCAAATGCTGGGACGGTACCTTCTGACAGGCCACGGGCGCTTCCTTGTACATCCTAACCCAGTTTCTTTGATCTTTATCTCTCATCCCGGCTCGTCGGTCGCCCACGGGCGTCGACTAGAAAGATCTGCACTCTGCCTCTTAGGAGGCCACATGACAAACAAAAGAATCCTATTGCATACCCTAAACCCTTGTTGAGTGTATTGTTATTATGCGCTATAACTGAATTAATGCATATGTTTACTGAATATATATAATTAATAAAGGGTTTTATTGCTTTTGCTTTTCAGATATATATTAAAAAAAGAAGCATTATCCTGCATTAGAACTAATTGGCTGTTTCCTGGAGCCCCCACCACCATCTACAGTTGGAGAAACAACAACAACAACAGCTTGCGTGTGTGAGTGAGTGTTAGAAGACATCTATATTTGCTGTTTTTTTGGATTACCCTATTTATAAGGTGAGTTAACATTCTATTTACTGTTGAGTTTTTAATTATGTCTACATCCATGTGCGAAGAGTTAGAATGGCAACCATGAGCCAAATGTTTTAAAAGTAGAATATGTTCCGGTCGAATTTATAATGTAAAAAACTGTCTATCCCCTAATGAATTTGTCGAATCGTGTTTGTCTATTTTTGTGAATGAAAGCAAACAAGGCTTAACAACGCATCACGCCCTGAAAATAAATTTCGAATTACTATGCGAGTTTATTCTGATTAAAATAATGTTGAAGAAAAACATAGGTTTAATCTTTGTACAAAATTGTAGAAATTACTGATATCCTATAATTTAGAAATTTGGCATCAAAAATGCTATTGATGGACTTGTCAGTAAATTTGATAAGTTACCAGACGGACCCAGTGGCCTGGCTCTGAATAGCATTGCATATTTACAAATTAATACACACATCAAAAAAAGTTTTGCATCACCTCGGTTCCAAGAGTTCCGGAACCGTTAAATACAAAGGGAATAGAGATCAACACAAACAACATTTCAGCTCGTTTTATTGCTCATGAGACCCACACATTGCATGTTGTACCATCATACAGCTAGACTTTCAGCATTTGTGGTCCAGATTGCAGTACACACCACTACCTCTAATACCCAGTAGCACGTCCTCTTGCATTGATGCATGCCTGTATTCGCCGTGGCATACTATCCACAAGTTCATCAAGACACTGTTGGTCCAAATTGTCCCACTCCTCAACGACAATTCGGCGTAAATCTCTGAGTGGTTGGTGGGTCAAGACGTCCATAAACAGCCCTTTTCAACATATCCCAGGCATGTTCGATAGGGTTCATGTCTGGCGAACATGCTGGCCACTGTAGTCGAGCGATGTCGTTATCTTGAAGGAACGCATTCACAAGATGTGCACGATGAGGTCGAGAATTGTCGTCCATGAAGACAAATGCCTCTCCAATATTCTGCCGATATGGTTGCACTATGGGTCGGAGGATGTCATTCAGGTATCGTAAAGCCGTTTCGGAGCCTTCCATGACCACCAGTGGCGTACGTCGGCCCCACATAATGCCACCCCAAAACATCAGGGAACCACCACCTTGCTGCACTCGCTGGACAGTGTGTCTAAGACGTTCAGCCTGACCAGGGTGCCTCCAAACGCGTCTCCGACGATTGTCTGGTTGAAGGCATATGCGACACTCATCGGTGAAGAGAACGTGATGCCAATTCCGTGGGGTCCATTCAGCATGTTGTTGGGCCCATCTGTACCGCGCTGCATGGTGTCGGGGTTGCAAAGCTGGACCTCGCCATGGACGTCGGGAGTGAAGTTGCGCATCATGCAGCCTATTGCGCACAGTTTGAGTTGAAACACGACGTCCTGTGGCTGAACGAAACGCATTATTCAACATGGTGGCATTGCTGTCAGGGTTCCTCCGAGCGGCAATCCGTAAGTAGCGGTCATCCACTACAGTAGTAGCCCTTGGGCGGCCTGAGCGAGGCCTGTCATCGACAGTTCCTGTATCTCTGTACCTCCTCCATGTCCGAACAACTTCGCTTTGGTTCACTCTGAGACGCCTGGAAACTTCCCTTGTTGAGAGCCCTTCTTGACACAAAGTAACAATGCGGACGCGATCGAACTGCGGTATTGACCTTCTAGGCATGGTAGAACTACAGACAACATGAGCAGCGTACCTTCGTCCTGGTGGAATGACTGGAACTGATCGGCTGTCGTACCCCCTCCGTCTAATAGGCCCTGCTCATGCATGGTTGTTTACATCTTTGAGCAGTTTTAGTGACATCTATGAACAGTCAAAGGGACTGTATCTTGGATACAATATACACAGTCAACGTCTATATGCCGGAGATCTGGGAACCGAGGTGATGCAAAACTTTTTTTGATGTGTGTATTTTTAAATACAATGCATTGAATGCAGGAAGTAGCTATATTCCCACACCGAGCTTTATCGCTTCGAGAAAGGCAGTCATCAATGTATGGAACACAGACGATTACTGCTTTTTATGGAGTGTAGCTAGTTGCCTGCAACCCTGTCAAGACAGAAATGGTGATAGACCAGGGAAGTACAAAGCTATGTTTAACCACTTAAAGCAAACTCTGAATCTACAGCGTGTTTCATTTCCCATGTCTGTAGATAAAATTTATTTATTTGAGAAATGTAATCCAAATTTCTCCTTCATGGTATATGGCGTTGAGGGAAGCAACATTGTCGGCCCCTTGTATGCCACTAAAGAGACAAAACAATAACACATTCATTTATTACTTTTGTCTCATGGTGATAAAAGCCATTATTGTTGGATAAAGAATTTGAGTAAATTGGTAAGCAGCCAAGTGTCTAACCATAATGGTAAAATGCACATTTGCGAGCGCTGCCTTCAGTATTTTAGAACTGATGAACTTTTGAAACGACATATGAGAGATTGTGAGGGGCAGACAGCAGTAAAGCTAGTTTTGCCCGAAGGGAATGACACAGTCTTAAAATGTAAGGCCACTAATAAACAAGACATGGTACCATTTACTGTTTATGCAGATTTCGAGGCCCTCACTGTTCCCCTTCAGGGATGTGAACCAAGCCCCCATACAAGCTCAACCTATACAGTGCAGAAATATGAACCTTTTGCCGTCGGCTATTATGTTGTATGTCACTACGATAAATCCCAATGTGAGTATGCAAGTCACGAAGGTTCGGATTGTGCGCGGTGGTTTGTTGATCAAATGGAGGCTTTAGCGGGCAAAGTAGAAAAAAATTGGAAAACCCCGTACCAATTCAAATGAATGACGTACAGCTAAAACAATATGATCAAGCCACCACCTGCCACATATGCGAAAAGCCTATTCTAGGCGGAGAAACAAAAGTAAGAGTTCACTGTCATAGGACAGGACATTTTAGAGGTGCCGCTCATAGAGAATGCAATTTAAAGTATACTACACCTCGCTTCCTTCCTGTCCTCTTACACAGTTTCTCTCGCTACGATCTGCACTTCATTGTTAAAGAATTTGCTCATGTAGATAAGAGCAAATTCAGCATTTTGGCTAAGAGCCTTGAAAGCTTCACTTCTCTTTCATGGTCAAAAGGAACGATGAGCATTCGTTTTCTCGACTCATTCAAGTTTATGTCTAGTTCGCTGGTTAGTCTTGTGAAAGGTTTAAGCGAGGATGAGTTGATACATACTCAATCCCACTTTACGGATACAAAACAATTTAAATTGTGTGTTCATAAAGGTCATTTTCCTTACGATCATATGGCAAGTTACGATGTGCTTAAAGAAACGACTTTTCCCCCAAGAGAATTTTTTTTCTCAGTTAACTCAAAGCACCATCAGTGAAGAAGAGTATGCACACGCACAATATGTTTGGCGTGCTTTTGCCATAGAAAAAATGGGTCAATATGCTATGCACTACTTAAAATTAGACGTGTTGTTGTTGACTGACGTGTTTGAGACGTTTCGTCAGCTATGTCATCCGATATACGGGCTGGACCCCGCCCACTACTATACCAGTTCGGGGTTAAGTTGGGACGCTGCCCTCAAATTTACCCAAATTGTGCTTGATTTACTGACAGATCCCGATATGGTACTAATGATGGAAAAAGGGATTCGTGGAGGGTTCGTATCGCTCAATCAGCGACATGCCAAGGCAAATAATCATTACATGCCTGATTATTGTCCCGAATAACCAGAATCTTACTTGATGTATTTCGATGAAAATAATTTATACGGTTTCGCTATGAGCAGACCGCTGCCGTACAAAAACTTTGTCTGGCTGTCTGAGGATGAAATTAAAGATTTTAATGTGCATAGCGCCAGCAATCAACATGACGTGGGATATGTCCTTGACGTTGACTTAGCTTATTTCCCCGATCTCAGACAACGACATGGTGATTTCCCCTTTTGTATAGAGAAAATGGTGCCGCCCGAGAGTAAGGGTAATCATAAAAAATTGATGGGCACCTTGTATGACAAAAATCACTAAGTATTGCACATTGATATGCTGGTAGAATGTTTAACTCAGGACTTAACCCTGAAAAAAAAATCCGTAGAGGTATTTCTTTCTGTCAGAAACCGTGGTTGAAACCTTACATGGATTTAAATACCAGTCACAGACAAAGTGCCACTCAGCCATTTAAAATATTTTTTTTAAACTCATGAATAATTGTATTTATGGCAAGAGTCTTGAAAATGTGCGGCAGTATAGGGACATAAAATTGGTGAACACATGGAATGGACAATGGGGCGCTCAAAAATACATTTCAAAACCAAATTTCAAATCTTTGAACGTTATTGATGATCATTTAGTTACTATTGAACTTTCAAAAACTAAAGTGGTCATGAATAAACCTATCTATTTAGGCCAAGTGATTTTAGATTTTTCAAAATTGCATATGTATACATTTTATTATGGTTTTGAAATGCGGCAATTTGGTACCATTTCATTGTTATATACAGACACAGATAGTTTTATTTACCATATCCGTGACTGTGATCCATATGTCGTTATGAAAGAAAATCCAAAATGGTTTGACACTTCCTCGTTTAGTGAGAAGAACGTGTTCGATATCCCCCGTCTGAACAAAAAAGAAATTGGTTTAATGAAAGATGAGTGTTCAGACACCATGATGACTGAGTTTGATGGGCTTGCACCGAAAATGTATAGTTTTCGGCAGGTGGATCGATGTGAATCTAGCGAGCCAAAGGGATTAGTCAACATGTTGTTAAAAGCCTTTGTGTGGATGTTTATTTACATGTCCTTCAAACCCACACAGGCATGTCACATAGTGAGTTTAGGATTATGTATAAAAACCATAATTTATTTTGAATGAAACAACGAACAAACACTTGCTTTGTTGGATGATAAAAGGCAGTGGAGTCAGGATTGATGACAAGCGTTCCCTTTGGTTACAACCAGTAAAATGGTTGTTACTATTGTTATTGTACAACATGGCAAGTGTTTGGTTTGGTTGCTATCATGGGTGTGATGCCATGTTGAGCCTTGGAATAAAAAATAAAAACATGTAGTGTATCATATAATTTTTCTGTTTTTTTTTAAACCTGTGTGCATGGATGTATGCAAGGATGTGTGAATGCGTGTAAATAGTTGTATATATAATCTGTATGTCTTGTGCTATTTGCCTGTTAACGCATAAAGAGAGGCATGCATCAACGTTTGCATAGCTCACTGTGCACAGGCTAGATTAAAACATGTTGGCTTTTTTAAAATTTATTTTAGCTAGTGGCTTAATAGGTCTCACTAGATGCTGGCTTAATAAACCTCATGTTTGAGCAAACTGACCACCCATCCTCACTAGACATGCAGCTTAATAGGCCTCACTAGGTCGTGGCTTAGTAGGCCTTATGTTTGAGCAAATTGACCACCCATCCTCAGTAGACATGCAGCTTAATAGGCCTCACTAGGTCGTGGCTTAGTAGGCCTTATGTTTGAGCAAACTGACCACCCATACTCAGTAGACATGCAGCTTAATAGGCCTCACTACATGCTGGCTCAATAAGCCTCATGTTTGAGCAAACTAACCACCCATCGTCAGTAGACATGCAGCTTAATAGGTCTCACTAGGTTAATAGACCTGATGCAAACAACAACAAAAATAATTTCTTGCTTTTATTGTGGACAAACACGCTTTATGTTTATTTATTTATTTATTTATTTATTTATTTTGTGTTTTGCTTATTTTTCCTTTCTTTTTGAGATTCACTTAGGGGACAGACAGTGTATAAATTAACATTTTTTTAAAATATACATACTTAGTAAAATGTCTATAACTACTTTTCAGATTCAATGATGAACCATGATGAAGATTCTTTTATTGTTACCAAACACACTACGTTTAATGAATATGCAACGATGGTAAATTATAATCCACAACGTGTGGCCTATCCTTTACAGTATAAAAACACTAAAGTGGCCATTGATACCACTTTTTATAAGAGCATCATTAATGATGATGATGATGATGATGATGATGATATCTTGTTTCATGATCCAAGTCATCACTATTGCAAATCCTGTATGCTAAATTTTGGTTTTCAAAATAATGTATCTACAGAAGTAATTCATAAATCATGGTATGGTTTAACGATGGAACAAGTGATTGTTAAATTAGCGGATGAGGATGATTTTCCAGGTTTTTTGGTGTACGCTATGTAAAAAACCCTTGTTTAATGTCTATTTTCCAGTAACGTCAAATATGTTTTGTTTCCACTTTTATAAATTCCCTGCTGAGGAAGGAACCACTTCATATCGTCAACAAGCATTTCGTCAACTTAATTTTACGTTACCTATGAATCAATATTCACCACATAGAATACGGTCTATTAGAAACTAACAACAACAACAATATGTGATGCATATGTTTTTTGTTGGATTCGGCTTTTTAGGAACATACTTTACTTTCAAAAAGGCATTTGGCTATTTTTTTAGTTTATGGTGTATTCATGTTTATGGAAAACGCATACCCCAGTTTAAATTTGTATTGTTTTGTTTCTTGGATATAGACATGGTTAATAAATTGCATGGTATGTTAACTTTACCTTTATAGGCATCCATTAGTATGCAGTTGTTTGTCTGTAGTATCTGTACATACTATTTTTTTAACAATATGCAGTGCCAATTTGCAATTTGAGATTATATACTAATACCTATTGACAACAGAGGCATACATTTACCTCCAAACGATCTTGAAAATGATTTACACTCAATTTTCATAAAACATTTTCTATTAAATAATTTTCAAATTCATGTTTTGGCTGAAAACGATGAAAATGAATGTCAACTTTTAGAAGTGGGCTACACAGTGTGGGACAATGATTTGTTTGTTTTACATGCGTTTTACCGAAAGGTAATACAGTGGTCATGTGAACATTGTTCTCACTGTACCCGAAATAACCTACCATCAGCTTGCTGAAATCCCACGAAGATCACTGGATCGTAGAACCTGAAAAGCCCCGGCTGAAACCCCCCAGATACTACCAGCAAGAGATGGGGATAATAGGGCACAGGGAAACCTAACCAGGCAACGTTAAGAAAAACATGGCCAAAGGCTAAAAAGCAACAGCTCAAAGAACACGAGGTCTACACAGAAGTGTGATCTCAGGCATATAAACACCTAGAAATAACCAGCAATGGCTTTCTTAACGTGACCTCCACGCACTTCTATAAATCACCACGATGTCGAATTAAAAGGAATTGAAAATCTTTTATTCACAAAACTGACATAGCAAATGTGCTATGCCCTCAGAATGAAAATCTGACGAACATTAATCAACTCGACATTGGTCGAGAATAAATCACACAAAAACAAGGATAAATCCATCACACAAGAATGGGCTGGAACATCCCATTAAATAATAAAAAAAATTGATCCAAACAAACTAATCTTAAATCAAGTATCAGAACGGTCTCGTTCCAGTGGGTAATTTCCTTACTATACATATTGATAATAACCCTGAAAAAGAATATACATATATACAAATGGTTTAACACCTCTCAGAGTGTTATAGCAAAATACGAAGATTCTACACCCTCCTTAAGTGTAACTTGTATAAGTCATTAGTGGTTTCGTGGTAGTAGCCTAATATCATAAATGATTGGTGTCCCTCGGACCCAATAATATCTTGTGACACTAAGCAAGAAAAAAAATCAAATTCATTCGACATTAATCTTCAAATTCATCAAAGGGATGATTATGTAGCTATTAGCATTGTAATTAAATTCAGAACTTGGATGATAAAGATCATTACATAAATTATAGGTGCTCGTGTCTAGGAGTACACGTTTTCTGATAGTACACTACTGCAATCAAGTTCGATAACTGTAAATCTATGATTATTTCAAGTCACACCTGACTTATTCACCTTCCATTCAGCAATGGATTTCATCATACTTATTTCAAACATCAATTAATTATTATTATTATTATTATTATTCACCGGTGCCAGAACCCACATGATAAATCTACTCCACTGAGTATTGATTGTTTCAAAATTGCCTTTTCTACATTTGTAATCATAAGTCACCCTCACTGGTGATATGAATGCTTTCATCAATAATATACTTCAATAATTACAGTTTGCTTGATATTTGCGTTTCTAGAGTTATACAGGATGTTATACTTCATATAGAGTGTCAAAAAATGTTATCTCTCAGTTTACCAATTGATTATTAGGCTTATAGTTAATGCTTTTACAATAGTTTTTTACAATCACATGTCTATTAAAGAACATGCCTCCACATTCGATTATCTGAGATTCACGTCGAAGAAAAGATCGTAAATGCTGTTCAGAATGTTTTACTAGACTATAATCCGCATTGAAAAGTCTGAAAAATACCATATATGAAATGGACTTCTATCAGCTCAAAATTAACATGACAATCGTGTGTCATAACAATAAATTCAATAGGATCAAGATTTTCAAGCGTAAAAAGAAATATTCCTGCTCGAGTGGACTATGGAAAATAATATAGGGTCTCTACACCATCAACGAGGGTGATCGAAACGATAAACACCAAATCGTCGATTAGAAAACCCTACTGTCTCCACAATGCACCAAAACTGGAAATCTCTCTTAGCAAAACCACAAATAAATCCTATCAGGCCAAGAGTGAGCTCAAAAATGTCTCAACTCTCTAACACGACGAAGAAAAATGTTCAAACGAACATTGACAACTCTTCAACTAACAATCAGAATGATCTCTATAAAGTAGATCCGTTGATAAACGCGAATACGAATAAACGTGGCAAAAAGAAGAAAATAAACCACGATGGAGATTCAAATTCCCTAAGTCGACTCTCTTCACTACGACAAAAATGTTCCCATATAAATTACCATGAGTTGTGTAAAACACACTACTTCTTTTAAAAAGAATCAAAATCCAGCCGAGAATAGGACCAGCCAAGAGTAAAACGTCAAGTCTTAAGTCCTACCCGTCGACTATGCTAAGAAGAAGAAAATATGACAGTTACTAAAACATTATAATATTCAGGCATTACCACTACTGACGGGTGTAAATTTGCTGTACCTTATCGACAGACGATGATGGAATCGAAAGCAATGATATGCCTCCCATATCCAGACTTCCTTTATACGTAGAAATGCCTTGGGTCCTTCTGGAATGTCGATGGAATCGAACCCTGGATTGCCAATCCTAGACGCTCGGGTTCCAGACAGCCACACGAACATCACCGGTTGTTACCGCACTCCACGTACTGACGATATCGTTCCAAGTAAGAGTCTCATCACAGAGTAGTAGCATACGCCCGAAGCGATAATTGCATCTTACTGTCATCATGTCATAATGGATTGACATGGTGGAAGAAAATTTAGCACTAGCGATGACGCTGTTAAAAAGTCAGTGTCCATTACGTAGAATGCATAGTGCGTTGCCTACATCACAGTATTCATGTATAAATGTTTACTCAGCCATAGCTATAATGTATACGTGCATTATATTCCTTCCTCCCGACACCTGGTCGGTTATCATGCCAGAAACATGAGAGGAATGAGTGAAATAGTTCATCTAGTGCTCAAGTGTCACAACACTTGTATCCAAAGAAATAGCACGATTCTGAAGTGAAAAGTCTACTGCGAGAATCACTGTACACTCGCCAGAGTTAATGTTGCTCGTTGTAAAGCGCTTGCCTGAATGTGAATGTAGCATGAATAAACTAGCACTTTACACGGCACATATTCAGCGTGAAAATATCACTCATTACTGATTTGCCTATGTTAGAGTTTTTCGTCACACAACTCCAATATCCTAACGATGGCCTCACACATCTTTCAAGAGAACCTTGCACTTCGCGATATGTATTAATATTCGCGTTTATAGGTCGTACTGCTCTGGGCAGAGATATATCAAAATCTGGCTTGGTCGAACAGCCCGCATACTGACGAAGGTAATCATCCCCTCCCTTGCGGTGCGTATATCGATAATTCAAAGCGTTAGCGCATGGTCAACATAGCTGTCATATTTCATAAAGTCTTGCCAAAGAAATCAACTCTTCAAAGCCAGTACAATGTCAATACATCTTGGGTAAAATGCTGAAAATGATAAATAAACTTCTCATCCTCGTTATTATAGATGAAATGATCTTTCAATATTTCATCACTAAGTTGGAGATCTGCGCGGCGCACATGTTCTGAATGTTACTATGGCGACAGCCAGCTCGGAGAACTTTGGCTCTGCTCGGCTCGGGCCTGCCTCACGGAGTCTGTCAGCTATCACGCCGCAAGCTCGCCGTTATGCGCTGTATTTCAATACAAAACCAATCCTACAGCTCAGTGCTGCAACAAACGCTTGAGAGAAATGGTACAACACGCCTACGTTTTTGTTAATCTGTCAAAGAAACTAATGCCACAGATTGTTGAACCACCCATATAACAAGTAATATGAATCATGACATGTTAATAATAATAATAATACCGGTAATAATAATTTTGCAATTTGTTATTTATATTTTTAGAAAAAAAAATGTATGAATCCCTTTGCTCAGAAGTTGAAGATCAGTTACTGATGATACAACATAAACAAGTCTTAGTTGTACCCATACAAAAAACAGGTTTAGGTGGTAATAAAACTTTAAACCAAAAGCTTATTTTAGATTTTATAGATGTCAGAGCCAATTACATGTTTACCAGATTTTGAAAATACGTTTCGACAGTGGCAATGGTTAGTGTTTTGCGCCACTTCATTAGCAGATGCGCAAGTTATTGAACCCTATGCCTATAAATAAATTTTAATTGATTTGTCTAATGATGCTTTAGCACGTTATTAATGTTATTTAACAATCTCCCTCTACCCTATGGTAGATATGAACTATTGTTTTTTTTTTTTTTTTTCAATTTAAAGAAAATTTAAAACAAAGTTTTGGTTTATTTTAGCTTTAAAAATAGTTTAAAATGATAGCTTGGTTTCTTTCTTTCTTTCTTTCTTTCTTTCTTTCTTTCTTTCTTTCTTTTAGAAAACATGAACATGTATGATAATATGAATCACCATATTGCAGACAGCCTAGTTTATATTCAGCAAAGACAGTTGTTGCTTCTTACAGTGTTAAAAACCACTTGTTTTGACGGACGCGGTCCGTGGCAAGAAATTCATCAAGCACTATTAATGGACGTCATACGCACTAAAACACAAGTTTTTCTTATCGATGATGATTGTCATTTACAGCAGTACACCTATTTACGTCATGTGGACCATGTGTAACGTGTTTTTCGAGGGGTTTTATGCAACTGGCATAAGTCAGTAGGAAGCCATTCTATATTTATTTACGCGGCAAATTGTTCAGCCAAGACAATTTTTCATGGTAATTTATTATTATTATTAATTTATTATAATTATTATTAAGGTATTTTCGGAGCATTTTATAAAAATTATTAGCATTTAGATAGGTTTTCTATGTCTTAGAAAACGCTATCAAGCAAATTATTACGAACGACGATATCATAGAAAATTATCTGATTACGGAATTTTACGGAGTTTTTGTCAGTTAGGGTATTTGAGAGAGATGACTCACTGGGATTTCAAGTACACGCTGAATCTTGTCGAGGAGCATGACGCAATCTTGGGTCGCAAGGTCTAGAAAAGGCGAATTGTGGAAACGGAAATCGACTTCTCCCTCCCGCGGAGTGTAATGAGGAAGGAGTGGGGATCTAGCGCGTAGGGTGCAGCCAATCAGTGGCGACGACGTAAGCTAGATGTCGGTACCATGGTGGGGGAGCCAACAGGTGCAGATATCGTTCGACGCGCCGTGAAACAAGAACAATCTGTGTAGTTCTTGCCGAGTGTGGATATACGCGGGAATCGCTCCGATGTTCCGTGGAAGAGGACTATCTGTGAAATACTTGAGGTGTACGGTCGCAAGTGCGTGTCGCTCCGATGTTCAGTGGAGTTAGCGACGAACTTTTGTAAAACTTGGTTGTACGAGTGTTTGGGTCCGAGGTACGGACCATAGAATTATCTAATCTACCAGAATATCATCAAATTCCGACGGAGATGACGACGTCCAGGAGACTGTGGGAAGCTCACAACATCTTCAAGAACGAGGGAAATGCTTTGGCAATTTCCAGTGGTAAGCGCCAATGACGCAGAAATACGCAATCTCTCATTTTCTTTGTTCTACATTTCATATTTCAGTAACTTCATAGCTTGGAAATAAGAGTAAAATCAATTTATCAGACTCCGTTTTCACGTAATTTTCTATCGGTAATATTCAAATCACAACGCTCCAATTTAAATTTTATACTTATTATTATTAATTTTGCTATTCTTGTTTTATATAATAAATTCATTTCTTTTACAATGCAATCTTTGCTTTCAGTAGGTAGCATTAGATATAGACCAATTCCTTCTCCTGATACAATTGTTTGTTGGGTTAATGATCAAATCATACCACGATCTGAGTGAATAGAGTCTTGAAGGTGTTCTGCCAGAGCTAGACGTTGTTAAATACAAATTTAGATTTCAACATTGCGTTGAGGTCTTGGCGCCCATTAAAACAACATAGCTTAGGCAAAGGTAAACAGTTACATTTCTCACCCAACAGTTAGGAGCTAGCAAAACGTCTCATTTGTACGCTCAACGTGCAGCAAAGTAAATAACGTTTCATTTGTCGCTACCAACATGGGGCACTAACTAATAAGACGTTACATTTGTCGCCGACAACTTGGGGCTGAAAACCTAATAACATTTGTGGAAGGAGAAGGGTATATATTTCTGTGCCTGTATTTTGGGGGTTATTTGTCTGTATCAGTGTATATCATTATGGGGGATGAGAAAGAAAGACAGATGAGGTTACGTAGTGGTCATCAACGGGAGAGTGATGATACGAGCAGTATGTCGAGTGATGGTAGTACCGGGGTAGCGGAGGTAAATCCCGATACTGAAACAGGGAGTGTAGGCGGCCAACCAGAATTAAAAACTTTACTTCTCGAGTTTATGTATCAGAACAAAGTTAGTAGTGATGCCTTAAATGCAAAGTTAGAACAGAATAACGCTAAATTAGAACAAAACAGTAGGGAAAATAAAGAAAGTACAGAAGCTTTAAATGCAAAGTTAGAACAGAATAACGCTAAACTAGAACAAAACAGTAGGGAAAATAAAGAAAGTACAGAAGCTTTAAATGCAAAGTTAGAACAGAATAACGCTAAACTAGAACAAAACAGTAGGGAAAATAAAGAAAGTACAGAAGCTTTAAATGCAAAGTTAGAACAGAATAACGCTAAACTAGAACAAAACAGTAGGGAAAATAAAGAAAGTACAGAAGCTTTAAATGCAAAATTAGAACAGAATAACGCTAAACTAGAACAAAACAGTAGGGAAAATAAAGAGAGTAATAGGGAATTGAGCGATAGTTTAAACGCCAGATTAGAACAAAACAGTAGGGAAATGAGTGACAAATTCGAACTGATTAGAGGTGAGATCCGGGGGGTGATGGAAGAAAAGGCTAAAGAGATTATTGCAGATGTAGACAGAAAATTAGGAAAAGTACAGGAGGAGTTGGAAATTAGAATCAGTACACAGGCTGAAAATTTAAAAGAACTAGTGCAACTGGAAACACAGCAGGTCAAAAAGCAATTGGGGGGAGAAATTGACAAAATTCAGGTAGCTACTAAAGAGGTTAAGGAACAGCTGGGGGGTAGAATTGAGAAAGTCCACTCACAAGTAGTTGCAGAAGTAAATGATTTAAGAGAGAGTAATAGGGAAAGCATTAGCAAGATTGAGGAGAAACAAGCAAAGCTATATGATAAAGTAGAAGAATCAGAAGGAAACATTAAATTAACAGTAAACAGTATTGAGAGGAAGGCTGAGGAGAAAATCGCAGAATTAGAGTTAAAATTAAAAGCTAGGATCAGGCAAGAAAATAGTCAGAATAGGCCAGTTTTTGTGAATAGCACACACAGGGAGGTAGAACTGGGTAAGTTCAGCAATCGACAGGGGTGCCCAATGGAGTTCATGAACACTATAGAAAATAAATTCGGGGAGAGGTTGGAAAATGGTAGTATTGAGTGGTGCCAGGTAGTTGAAATTTTAGAACAAGTGTTTGTGGGGGAAACGAGGAATTGGTTTGCTGTCTACAGAGACAAGTTTACTGATATGAATGATTTTAAAATAAAATTCTGTGAAAAGTTCTGGAATGAGGTTATTCAGTCGCAGCATCGTGAGGGAGTAGTGTGTGGTAAATATAACCCTAAAGGAAGCTCCACCATGACCGAATACTTTTTAGGGCAGGTATTAGTGTGTAAATATCTTGATGGCTTGAAGGAGGAAAGTGATGTGGTAAGGTTGCTACTTAGGCACTTTCCCTATAGGATCAAGGAGGCTGCTTGTATCCAGAATGTAAAGACTATATCACAAGTAGAAAATTTGTTAAGCACATTTGAGGCACTAGGGAAAGGGGGTTATGAGGACAATTTCAATCGGAACCAGGGTAATAATAATAATAGACCTAATGAAGCCAGGCATCAAGAAGTTCAAGGGAACGGTGGCGAAGGGGCCAACGCTCAAAATAGAAATAATAATAATCAGCTATATGAGAACAGAGGAAATGGCTATGGTAATCAGTATCAAGAGAGGAACAATGATTACAGGGGAAATCAAGGGAGAAACAATGATTTCAGGGGAAATCAAGGGAGAAATTATAATGACAATAATTACAACCAGAATAGGGGTCAAGGAAGAGGACAGCCTAGTGGTAGTAATATACAGCCAAACAATGACAACACAACTCAGAACAACCAGACCAGTGCAATAGTAACTAGTACTACGGCCAGCTGTAGCGGTTCTTTAAACGCGAACCAGGCTGCGAAGTAAGGTCAGAATCTCAGTCTGTAGCATGCCCTGTCCATACAATTATACAGGAACCCTATGACCTAAATGTAAGAAATGAATTATTACATGAACTAAATGATGAAGGTATTATTCAGGAAGTGGTTAGTAAGAGCCCCATAGTTAAATTTAACGTGTCCGAGGCGTACACAGATGTTTTAATTGATAGTGGTTGTATGAAGAGTTGCATAAGTAGTGCATTTTATGATAAAATGAAAGGAACTGGAGTAAATTTTGAGGAGATGCCAATTAAAAGCACTTTTGTTATCACAGCTGTTGGGAAGAGGTCTAAAGTAATTTCTAAGCAAGTTTTAGTAGACATTAAAATTAATAATCATGTAGAGAAGCAGATTTGCCTTGTAATTCCAAATTTAGTATTCAGTGTTATCTTGGGTTCAGAGTGGCTAAGTAGAGTGTCTGGTAACTTATGTTATGATGTAGGGAGTTTGAAATTTAAATGGGGAGATTCTGAAGTAGAAGTAGCGTTCAATGACCATATTCAGAGGAGTAGTATTGTAGGTGTGATTTGTACTTTAAATGAGATATCGCCAGCCGTAGAGCGGGGTTCTCCATGTTTTGTGGGCAGTGTGATTACGAACGGAAGTCTAGAGGACTCGTTACGTGAGGCTGCATTTCAGGGAAATATAGAGGATGAACAGTGTGTTCGGCTCTATGATGTGTTATTGTGTAATAGGAGAGTTTTTGACGATCGCATTGGTATGGCCAATTGCTATACACATTCATTGAACGTTATTGATAGGTCAGTATTCACAGGACATAGATATCCTGTACCTTTCGCTTATCAGAGTGCAGTTGAGGCACAAATTAATCAGATGCTTGAAGATGGGATTATTGAGCACTCGAACAGTCCATATGTTAATTCTTTGATCACGGTACCCAAGACCGACGGCACTGTTCGTATTTGTTTAGACGCTCGTTTGGTTAACAGTAGAATTAGTTCAGATCAGCTGAAATCTATGTCAATAGAGGGATTAATGTAAACATTTGAGGGGAAGGAGTATTTCACTTGTGTAGATTTGAGTTCCAGTTTTTGGCAAGTGCCACTTATGTACGAAGATAGACCATTTACAGCTTTTAGTCATAAATATAACCTTTATCAATTTTGTAGAACACCTTATGGGTTAAAGAGTAGTTCAGCAGCTTTAATTAGGGCTTTAAACATCGCATTAGGGGATGACACAGGAGAGTTTGTAACCATTTACATTGATGATATGGTAATTAGTTCACGCAGTTTTGAGGAGCATCTATGTCATTTAAATATAGTTTTTCGGAAGTTAGATCAGGCAGGGTTCACTTTGAAGCTGTCTAAGTCGTCATTCTGTCAGTCGGAAGTGACATTTTTAGGTCATCGAGTGTCAAGTAGAGGTGTTACACCAGAGGAAAGTAGGGTTAGCATGTGTGGACAGTAGCAACAGGGCATCGTTACAGACACTGAGAAATATGCTAGGTAGAGCAACGTGATGACGTTCATTTAAAGGGAGCCACTTGCAAGGTTGGAAGCAGGTGACGCAGAAACATTTATAGTTTCCAAACGTATTGGAAAAACAGCATATGTGCTGGAGAATAGTAAGGGAAACAGATTATACGGGACGTATAATATACATAGTCTACGAAAATATGTGTCATAAAGTGAGGATGTTTAGCTGGCGAGCCAGCCTATCAAATGAGTAAGTGTGGTATTTGGTGCGTGGGAGGAGATGGTCTTCCAGGCAGGCGTATCAGAAGTCGCACAGGGGGGTAGTATGTAAGTAAATGAGAGTTTTTAAGGTACAGGGAAATATGACGGGATTGTCGGATGCTGTTGAGCACTAAATTGTCTCGATGCACCAAGGCCATTTTTGGCAGCGCTGACGGGTTCCCATTTATCTCCAAGAGATGGGGGAGCGCTTGAATAGGGCTTGTTAGCTTAAGGCGTCCACGAGATAAAAGATGGGCCATCAGAATGCGAGACAGTCCTTCATGAAACTCATACATATCAGCACACGTGATTTCTGTTTACGGCCTCGCCATGTAAGATTTGTAAGTGTGTAATTTAAGATAATTTGTACAATGGTATTATGTGTGTGAGGAGAAATGGTCTGTGTTGAGAACTAGTATTAAGTAGAATATGGTTAACGGGAACTTAACAAGACAGGGCGATTACGGCACAGAAATATTTGGTGTTATATGTAATGCACATTTACTGTTTTTTTTTTTTTTTCAGAAGTCAATATTAATTTAATTATCTACTTTAAAGAGAGATCATGTATTATGGTCACGAGGCGCTGCCACAATAGTGTGATCGTGTGCTCAGTGATAAGTGGAATTAAATGTCACCATAAGGAGGGGACCTCCAGTGAAATTAGGGAGTTCTATGGTGATATAAATATATCAGAACACCTTCAATGCGTGTGATATGACATCATAAATACATAGTGCTCACACATTAATTATGTCTATTTCTCCAACATAGAGAAATTTGAGAGGCGGAAATATCCGTGGAACACTATTCCATATGTAAAACATTGGACTGGTTGCAAAGTGCAATCCATAGTGACAACAAACTTTGACGCAAAGTGCGTGAAGAAAAAATATGAGTGTATATATCTGTAATTTAGGGTGATTTCGTTTATGTAATATGTATTTTGGATGGGGTTTATTAACGTGTCTGGGATAATCGGATAATGGACCGTCGTCACGGTAAATCATCCGATGATCCGAGGCGAATATGTAACGTGTTTTTCGAGGGGTTTTATGCAACTGGCATAAGTCAGTAGGAAGCCATTCTATATTTATTTACGCGGCAAATTGTTCAGCCAAGACAATTTTTCATGGTAATTTATTATTATTATTAATTTATTATAATTATTATTAAGGTATTTTCGGAGCATTTTATAAAAATTATTAGCATTCAGATAGGTTTTCTATGTCTTAGAAAACGCTATCAAGCAAATTATTACGAACGACGATATCATAGAAAATTATCTGATTACGGAATTTTACGGAGTTTTTGTCAGTTAGGGTATTTGAGAGAGATGACTCACTGGGATTTCAAGTACACGCTGAATCTTGTCGAGGAGCATGACGCAATCTTGGGTCGCAAGGTCTAGAAAAGGCGAATTGTGGAAACGGAAATCGACTTCTCCCTCCCGCGGAGTGTAATGAGGAAGGAGTGGGGATCTAGCGCGTAGGGTGCAGCCAATCAGTGGCGACGACGTAAGCTAGATGTCGGTACCATGGTGGGGGAGCCAACAGGTGCAGATATCGTTCGACGCGCCGTGAAACAAGAACAATCTGTGTAGTTCTTGCCGAGTGTGGATATACGCGGGAATCGCTCCGATGTTCCGTGGAAGAGGACTATCTGTGAAATACTTGAGGTGTACGGTCGCAAGTGCGTGTCGCTCCGATGTTCAGTGGAGTTAGCGACGAACTTTTGTAAAACATGGTTGTACGAGTGTTTGGGTCCGAGGTACGGACCATAGAATTATCTAATCTACCAGAATATCATCAAATTCCGACGGAGATGACGACGTCCAGGAGACTGTGGGAAGCTCACAACATCTTCAAGAACGAGGGAAATGCTTTGGCAATTTCCAGTGGTAAGCGCCAATGACGCAGAAATACGCAATCTCTCATTTTCTTTGTTCTACATTTCATATTTCAGTAACTTCATAGCTTGGAAATAAGAGTAAAATCAATTTATCAGACTCCGTTTTCACGTAATTTTCTATCGGTAATATTCAAATCACAACGCTCCAATTTAAATTTTATACTTATTATTATTAATTTTGCTATTCTTGTTTTATATAATAAATTCATTTCTTTTACAATGCAATCTTTGCTTTCAGTAGGTAGCATTAGATATAGACCAATTCCTTCTCCTGATACAATTGTTTGTTGGGTTAATGATCAAATCATACCACGATCTGAGTGAATAGAGTCTTGAAGGTGTTCTGCCAGAGCTAGACGTTGTTAAATACAAATTTAGATTTCAACATTGCGTTGAGGTCTTGGCGCCCATTAAAACAACATAGCTTAGGCAAAGGTAAACAGTTACATTTCTCACCCAACAGTTAGGAGCTAGCAAAACGTCTCATTTGTACGCTCAACGTGCAGCAAAGTAAATAACGTTTCATTTGTCGCTACCAACATGGGGCACTAACTAATAAGACGTTACACATGAAACACAAAAACATTGGCTGTTGATTTTGGTTCAACAGTTATCGCATACCTCTTACAAACATTATTATATTTTTGTCAATTTATCCAATACTATCTACAACTTTAGGCATTAAACGCTCAGGCTAAAAAACAACACGCATTAATGTATTGACAATGTTCTTGTCGTTGTTATATAAGAATAAGAGTGTTTAAAAATAACACTCTTTTCTTTCCTTATAGCCAAACATGGACGCCTTGAACGCTATTGGCCAAGATTTTGGCTTTGCACGCAAGAAAATGAGTGAATTGCCTACAAAAACACCCTTTCGCATTCAAAAATTAAAAACCAAATTTAGTGAACGAGCTCTTTGCGTTTGTCAAGACTTTGAGACATTTCTACCCACACGATTTAATAACCTACCTGCTAATATCATGGAAGATGTCAATTCCAGTATTCACCCTGTGTATTTAATCTATGAGAGTGAAAAATAATCGTTGCATGATTCGTTTTGTAAAACTAGAAAACGAATAATCATTGTAGGCCTACGCAAGCCATGACTTTTATTCGTTTATTGATGTCTTACTAAAACAAAAAAATATTTTTTTGGTGCTCAACCGTTTTGACTTTTATTAATTGTTGCTCATGGTTTATAATGGTAAATAATAATAATAATAATAATAATAATAATAATAATAATAATAATAATAATAATAATTTTCTTAACTTTTTATGTTTGTTTTTTAGCCTTTATGTCTACATTTAATACAATGAAGCCTATAATGACTATAGGTAAAATGGTAATTTTTTGTAAGTTCACTCTTTAATGAGAGATTTTTTTTAGCCTTTAGTGCTACGTGAATACAAACATTGCCGATGATGCATGTTTTTTATTTTAATGTACATGCATAGTTTTTTAAAATAAGTTGAAACGTCGTGCGCTTAAGGATAACTTGATCATTTAGCACACGCACTCATGCAATGCAACCATAAGTTTAAAAAAAATCAAACCAACACTATTTACTAATTAAATAAATAAATAAATAAATAAATAATTTAAAGTTAACGTTACATTGTGTTAAATGGTCACATGGTTTTGTACAAACAAAATCATAATGACATGTTTTATTACAAAATAATAATAACAATAATAATACTAATAATAATAATATTAATAATAATAAGTGGTCGACTGTTTGGAGAAACAGAGGGATTCGCAATTGCCATCCAAGATCAAGTCATTGCTACAAAAAATTACAAGAAATACATCATCAAAGATACCAGTGTAATTTCAGACAAATGCAGGCGATGCGCCATTCATCTCGAGAACATTGACCATGTCACTGCAGGTTGCCCAATACTAGCATCAGTTGAATATACAAAGCGGCACAATCAGGTTGCAGGCATCATTTATCCAGCACTCGCACAGAAATATAAATTAACTGAGGAGTATATCCCTTACAACAAGTATCATCCACCATCCCTCCTCGAAAATGAACTGTGTAAAATATACTGGGACACTGGTATTGTGACAGATAAAACAATAGATCACAATCGACCAGACATCATAGTGGTAAATAAGTTTTATGGCACTACATTTATAATAGACATAGCAGTCCCCAACGACTCCAACATCGAACGTAAACACAATGAAAAAATCTCCAAGTATAGACAGCTTGCAGAGGAAATCAAGAGGATATGGAAGATGAACTGCGTCCGGATAGTGCCTGTAATCTTGTCAGTCAACGGCCTCATACCTCACACATTCCACAAGAGTCTGAAAGAATTGGATCTTCCGCCGACCATCTACAAGAGTATGCAGCATTCGGTCCTATTGTCCACATGCAATATTGTGCGATCCTTCCTTGCTAGTGAATGAGTGATAATGAACTCTTATATTTTGTATATACATGATATGTATTATAATTTGTATTATAGTTTTTATGTATTGTTGTAAAGCACTTGGTATAACCCGTACTTTAGAGTAACCCATGTTTGTAATGGTGAATTGAATAAATAATGATAATAATAATAATAATAATAATAATAATAAACATTATTTTAACGGCCACATGGTTTTGTACAAACAAAATCATAATGACATGTTTTATTACAAAATAATAATAATAATAATAATAATAATAATAAAAACATCATAGCCCGAAACTTGTTAATTATTTTATATGCTACTATGACCACATTTTAAACATGTTTTTTTACTTGTGCTTGCAGTGCATAAGGAGGGTGTTTAATAAACAAGCGACCCTTAAGCCCATAACATTTCAACTTATTTTATTATTTAGTACAAATACCATTTATAGCAATATTTATTATGTTCATAATGAAACTATTAGATAATAATAATGCATTGTAATTTTTTTTATTTTATTTTTTATAATTTTATTTGAAACACCATTTATATTATTGTTTATAATCATTATATTGAAACTATTAGTTAATAATAATACATTGTAGTCCTTTTTATTGTTTATAATTTTAAATTGAAACACCATTTATATTATTGTTTATAATTATGAAATTTGAAACTATTAGTTAATAATAATAATATACTGTCGTCCTTTTTATTGTTTATAATTTTAAATTGAAACACCATTTATATTATTGTTTATAATTATGAAATTTGAAACTATTAGTCAATAATAATAATAATGAAAAAAACACAACATGGTCTCATGTTTATTTATTTATTTTTTGAAAATGATAACAGTGATACTATACATTTTTTAAATAAATTCATGATGTTAAAGTCCATATACAGATAAAAGTAATTTGCTCTTCATAGCACCAATCACCATAAATGCTGCCATTCGTTCTGATAGACTGGCATCTAGAGCTGTTAATCGTTGCTTGGCAATGCTTAACAAGACGTTGTCGGCAATGCGTCTTAGTATGGGATCACTGTTTTCATAGGCTATATCATGATTAAGGCATGCATGATCCAAAGCATTAATTCCCATATCCCCTCTCCTCAAACGGTCTTGAAGACGAGTACCAGGGCCGCAAAAGCTGTAAGCAGGTAAGTGAGCTTCGAATGATGTTATCAATAAATCCACGGCCAGTACACCTGGGGCATAGGGGTTTCAATCGGTGAAAAACACTTTTTTTGTTCTTCTTGTTCTTCTTCTTCTTGTTCTTGCTACTGTTGTTGTTGTTGTTTGTCGGCGGCTGCTGACGAGCATGGTAGGTGGTGGTTGTTTTCCACATGACAGCCATGGAATGATGAAACAATGTCTCTACAGTGAGTTTTATGACCACGATATAATTTCATCAATTGACATGTGGCACACTGTCGAATGGAAGGTATTTTTGCCATGGTTAATTGCTTGTGATGGGAAAAATGCTGCATGGTTGTAGTTCACTCAATACAGGGTCGGTAGTCCACTCGGCAGGCGCCTTTTCCCAAATTTCTTCCACATCGTTGACAGCAACATAAAAAAGAAATGATTTAGGTAGTGCTAATAATTCATGATGTGTAAAGCTAATCAGTTTTTTCTTGCACACAACGAACTTTCCAATAGCCTTGTCGATTGTAGTGGCGTCCATGTTTATAACGTTGATGTTATCACCTGACGTGTACACGTCTCACTGCTATCATTGGACGATGAACTTTCAGTTTTAATTTTATTCAACAACTCCCAACATGCACTGGTGGTGAGCCAATGAAACAATTGCCACGCATGCGCTAAGGCTTTATTCTGAATATTGTCGCAAGGACAAGTGTCCATGAGCGTTTGCAGGGATGGACAACCCAGATCTAAAAGGTCAATACATTGACAGTGAGAGGGTAAAAATGGTTGAAGCCACTGGCGTTTTTCACCCCCTTTAACAAATAAGACATTGGCCGAGGACAAATGGGCTTTCATGACTATGTCAAGATACTTGTATGAAATATCACCCTTTTTCCATACTAATTGTAAATGATTTTCAATCCATTGGCTCTGCTTTTTATCTTTCTCACTAAGCAGCTCTAAAGCATAGGGTGGTTTAAACACCAAATGAATAGGGTTAGACATCCAAAACGTACTACAATCGATAAAAGCTACTTCCTTTAATATAAATTTGTTGTCTGAAATTTTAAACCCCTGACAATCCACGATGAGTGTGCGCATGATGGTTTTTATATATTTTTTTACTTGTTACCTCGTTGATGTCTAATCAACAACTAACCCATGCCATGGTTTAACATTGCAAAAGTCAGAGGACTTCAGGAAAAAAAGGAACAAATGAATTAAACAAGAGCTAATTTTTTTTTCCGGTTTTATTCTTAACATAAAAAACATTTATAATTTTATTACAAGTTTTTAAATCTGGGACAGCATTCAAATGAACAGTTTGCACATACGGTCCACAGGTATCTCCTAGTTTTGCAGGGTCTGATACAATGACAGGGTAATTCAAACTCCATGGAATATTGCCCACATCATAGCGATTGAGGTAAGGGCAGGATGGACTCCATCGCTGATGATCGATAAATGGCCGATCCCCCATTTCCCAGTTTCCAATTTCAATGTTGCAAAAAATACACTTGACCACATCCTCACGTTTTAAGTAATAAAATCCGCTTGCTGCCAATTCTCCATAATCCATGTTTCAAATGTTTTCAGACGATTAAATTCACATTTTAAATTCCATGATTTGTCTGTCACGTTGCTGTTGTTGTTGTTGTTGTTGCTGCTGCTGCTGTTGCTTATTGAGGGACACATGATGTTTGTTGTTGTTGTATGTGTGCACAGTGCCAGAGCGCAACTGATAGTGTGCATGCAAACGCTTACCATCAATCCTATGAATGATGATTTTTTTCACCTGACCACAGGTGGCTTACATGCTGGTGACATAATTGGACAAAGGATGATATTTTACTTGTCTGGCATGAATAATCAAACAGTAGGCACTGGTATGGTCTGGTACATTTTCTTGTGTTTGAAAATCTACCCTTAAATCAATGGTGGTGATTTTCATAGGTTCTTCTAGATACGAACAGTCGAAAACAATCAGTGGCGCTTTTGCTTTAAACCCTTGTGGTGACAACATAGGGCAATCCTGTTTTTCATTATAAGACGATTGAAATTTAGCAAACATATCATAAAGGGGACCAAACTTATTTTTTGAAAAATTGAGTTCCAACCCCTGATAGGGAAAGCAAACATTATTTAAAAACAGTCGTATATTTCTCAAGTGAATGTGATCAAACAGGGTGACATCTTTGCTTTGTTGGTATTTTCTATTGGTTTGAAAACCAATAATAACATAGAGGGGTCTCTCAGTAGAGCGAGCCGATTTTACACTCCAACTATGAGTGTCTGTGGTAGGTAGCAAGGGGTATTTATGTAGACTCCAACTTCGAAAGGCGATAGGCAAGGCTTTATCTTTTTGCACCAAATTTAAAATGCTTAGCTTTTTACGATCCGATAGCGTCACATAGGGCACTTTCCATAGTAATCGAAGCAGTTGAATTTTTGAGTCTATCACTTGCATGCAGGCTCCTTTTAGTGCATTATAATCACTGCGGTCTCTCACCAGATACAAAGTTTGTCTTGCGTTTAAAATAATACGCTTGTGATCTTCGGCAAAGCCAAGGAGTAATTTAAAGGGTAGGAAGCCTGTAAAAGTGCCATCGCTATGAACTAGCCAGTCATTGCTATTGTTGGGGCACCATACTGCCATAGAAAGCGTTTTACTTTCCTCCTCGCTATAGGGAGGATATAATTTCATAAGACTAGTCATGCCCACATTTAGAGTCATATCTATGACAATATCAATTATCACATAACGTACTTCAGAAAACAGAAAAGCCAAACCATGATTCTCCAACTCAGACGTTGTGGGTGTGCTGCCATCTGCTTTCATCAATTTACCCTCAATTTGAAGGACACTTTCATGAGGTAGAGTAAAAATATCTTGATTGTTAATGATGAATTGAATCTCGTCATTGTTATTCAGTCCTGTTTCTTGAGGTTGATAGGAATGCATATCAATGCGCATGACGCCATCTTCCACTTGTATGGGATTTAACACTTCCAACAGCTCCTTGTTCATGATTGGGGTGTAAAGTATGACCAATGCGTTGTAAACGTTGTCGGTTTACTCGTGTCAACCGTTTCATACACGGCGGGCAACTAACCGACCTCGTAGACGTTGTTGTTGCTTTATAGATAAATTTCATAGCGTCTTTAAAACCAACTTGTAGGTCACAGGGGTGTTGACGTCCAAAGCAATGAGTTGTTGCTTTCTATTCACTAAGCATAAGGTAATATTACTAATATCGCTGACACTCACAGGATGATATAGAACCACTGAAGGGTTTTCACGAATAATATAGCCACAAGGGGAGGTGACAGTAAAATCATACAGGGAATTGCTTTGTTCTTGATTTGTAAATACGTCTCTAATAATATTGCAGGTCACAGAAATGTGATGGTCCTCGATGAATTTCACTGGATAATCTGAATCATGGGGTTGGTGAGCTGCCAACACTCTTGGTTTAAATCCTAGTAAAGGACCAATAGAATGAACTCATGTTTCAAAGTCAATGTTAAACGTAGAGAAAATACGACAGCGATGAGTAATCGTATTGGCTGTAAGTTCAAATTTGTGTGTCCCATCCGCAAATGGTTTGACACCAAATTGTTTTATCATCGACACGCTAATGGCTTCGTGCACGTCGTCTATGGTATAACCTCCAGGGGTAGTCTCAACATATAATCATCATAATGAAATTTGTCATTAATATCCAATTGTATATTGTAAATTCTGTTGTAACTTTCCAAAGAAATTAATCCTAGCACATAAGATTGTTCGGGATGCAATTCAATGGGGGGAAAATCCAGGGACACTTCAGGCCCGCGGCTGTGCACGGTAAAGGTCTTGGCGTTGTCATTCATAATGATGAGACTGCTGGCTTAACGCGACCTCTTATATAAAAATGTAAACACACACGTCCACACTCTTGACTGTCAAAGGTTTGTTGACGATTCACATTATAGAATATCTTTACTCGGTTTCCCAATAAACGTAGCAACTAGATCGGGGGTGGTAAATTTCCATAACTGTCAAAGTACCATACTGTGGAACCTTGTTTCACATAGGCTACAAAATGGGTTCCTGGGCCTCCATCATCATCTAAATTAATCATGGCTCGTTCTTCTTTCCACGGTGCTTTGGGTAATTCATTTCGCATAAATACACCTCGAAATTGAGAAATCTTTAGTTGTTTGGCATAGGTTTCCACTTGTTGATGGGTCAAGGCATGACGAGGCACTTGCCTTAAGCGCTTATCGAAGATGGACATTTTTTTTGTCTTAGACGATAGACTGGCTTTAAAGGATTGCCGTTTCTAGCTCCCATAGCAATGGCTTCTAACTTTTATTGTGTCGCTCGCTTTCTTTGAGTTGTTGCTTACCTTGTTCGACGGCTATTATGGTTTTTGCCACAGCAGTGGCACCACCCAAAAGCGAGCCCAAAGCTGCTAACCCCGCAAATAAAGCCGGCAGAAAACCCCCACGCTTAGCAACAGGAATGACACCCCCACGTTTTTTCTTTCTTTCTTTCTTTCTTTCTTTCTTTCTTTTCTTTTTATCGATGCATTATGGTGCGATCTCGGAGATGTAAAGCCTGTAAAGCTCTTTCGATAGCCAGTCTTTTTAGATTGTTTTAGTTTTTTTTAGTTTTAACACGGCATGAGGCAGATCGAGTTGGTTTCCGTCCTGGCTTTTTTCTCTTTTTGAGATTTTTTTTTTCATGTTCATTGCATATCTTTTTTCACCATGCTGCTACATGGTGAACCTTTCACAGCAAATATTCGATAACAACTAACGTAGAGAACCTTATTTCATAGCAGTATATTCCATTTCTATATAAAGCGGAAAATCATTCACCGTTTTCCCAGCTTCCTTTTCCTCAAACGTAAGCATAAGATGAAAGGATAATTCATCTTTAACATTTACTCTTTAATGGTTGTGGACCAACAGTCTATCACCGTTTATTTGTATTTTTAAATGTTTCTCATCAGGCATGGCATATTTAATATGAATCTCGCCATCATAATGCAATCGATAATGACTTAAACCAGAAGCAAGCATATAGGTAAGACCATCATTCATCAGTGGTGGTGGGGAATGGTTTCTGTCATTGTCCAGTTTTTGATTTGACAGATACACTAAAAATACAGATGGGACAAATGTATAAAGCCTTTTCATTTGATAGGTCACATAACGTTTCGTGCTGACATCATTTTCGTCTCGAGGCTCTTGCACATCAATAATACGATGATGAGTGGCTGAATAGCCCTCAGCGGTTAGTCTCGGGGCTATGTGATAGACACTTTGCAGGTTGCGATCGACATAGCTTTTTGTAGCCACCTCTCGAGACTGTTTTGACAAAGAGGCGGCCGTGGCCATGGTTATACGAGCTCGCCCAAACACGTCCATGGTGGTAGACGTTAACTAACCTATCCTACTCACCGCTTGTCTATATATAAACCTTATACACACATCAAAAATCTCAGTAGTCAACACTATGGAATTAATGAAACAACCCCATGCTTTGCCCGTCTCTGATTTGGTTTCTGAGCTATCACTGCCCGTGTACGAACCTAAACGTCATGGCACCCTATTCCCTTCTACCGTTCGATGTATTATGGTAGGGCCTTCGGGTTGTGGAAAGACCAATGTTTTGCTGAACATTATTACCGCGCCTCATGGCCTACGATTTCAAAATATTTATATTTTTGCCAAATCCTTGCACCAACCTCTGTATGTTTATCTGGAACAAATTATGTCTTCGTTAAATAAAGAAGCCATGGGCTATTTTACATTCACCTCACCTCAATATGTCATTCAACCAGACCGCATTCAACCAGATTCCATTATAATTTTTGATGATATTGCCACTCAACGACAGGTCATTATTCAAGAGTATTTTAGTATGGGACGCCATAAACAAGTGGATTTTTTTATCTGGCTCAGACCTATTCAAAAATTCCCAACAGTTGATTCGTGACAATGCCAAACTCCTCGTTCTCTTCCGCGAAGACTCTAGAAATCTCTATCATATTTTTCAGGATCATGTGAATCCAGATATGTCCTTTACAGCTTTCACGCAATTGTGTGCCTCGTGTTGGAACCATCATCCCCATGCCTGTTTGGTCATAAATAAACAGAGTGAACGATGTGAGGGACGTTATCGCTTGGGTTTTGATCATTTTATTTCTGTTTAAAAAGACCCAGGGTTTGACATTTCCTGTGTTAGTGTGTCTTTACCTTTACCATGGCGAACGCCATAGGGTACAAGAAACATGTTTAAAATCATTCAGCGTATTATTCAGGCACGAAATACGATTCGACATAAATTTCGTGAATTACAACGTTTAAAAAACGTCAATCCTTTATCCATGACAAAACATGCTCCATCATCGGTTGATCCCATGAGGTTCAAACCAAATGCTTCTGCTGTTACTGCTGCTGCTACCCCTCAAACTAAACCCTTAAAAAGTTCAAAATTTACTCAAACAGATTCCACACGACAGGTAAAATCCTCCTCCTCCTCCTCCTCCTCCTCCTCCTCCTCTAATGTTAGTGAACAAGAACATGAAGGAGAACAACATGAACAAAGTGAAAACGAAACCGTATTTAGTCCTGAAAGAAAAAAATCCTCACCCCTTCAACAGTTTCTAAAAACAAAACAAAAATCACCCGTCATAGCGGCAACACCGTCTTCCTCCACATCGTCTCCGTTTTCACAAGTCTTGGCAACCCCTCAAAATATAGCTCAACTCAAAAACATTTTAATCAAACATTATGGGGCAACACTGGAACCGTATCTGACCCTTCTATTTATTGGAAAGACAGATGCCACGTATGGTGTTCGCTATGAGAATGATAGTTTTAAAATTGGGGATTCATCCGTTAAATTTGCTCGTACGAAAGCTGTCATTAAAAAGATCAACTATAAATTAACACCAGGTCTGTTAAAGCTGCTATTTTCTCGCACCCCCTCTCTACAAGATTTTACGCCCGACGACCTTGCTAAATATAAATCCATTTTATTAGACACCAACGCTCACAAAAGAAACTATAAATCCTCTCAGCAGCTCAATGCCAATATATCACAAAAATATAAAACCATCATTGAAAACATGTTTGGTAAGCAAAAACATCACTCTGCCTCTGGTGTAAGGTTTAAGAATTTAAAACCCTACATAGATATAACCTTTTGGAATAATCCCAATCAGTTAGTAGAACGCTTATACTTGCTTCATGCATCAAAACAAGCTGGTCACACTGGACATGAGGCAGAAATCGCCCACATTGAACAATAACTCCGAGATGCTAAAATTATCTTAAAAGCCATCCCCCATCAAAGTGGGCATCGCTCATGAATTGCATAAACCAGCCCGACGCATTTATCAACGCCGTCGTGTCATTTCCAAAGAAATCGATGAACTTTGGCAGGCAGACTTGGTTGAGATGATACCTTATTCTAACGTTAACGACGGTGTACGCTATATGTTGACCGTCATTGATGTCTATTACAAAATGGCTTTTGTTCAACCAGTAAAAAATAAAACTGGCGTCTTAGTCACAGAGGACTTTCAACATATTATTGAACATTGTGGTGTTTGAAGCCATATTTTCAGTGTTGCCTTAGTAAACAAGAGTTTAGTGCTTTTCAGTCGGTCAACACGAATGTACCCAAAAGAGATGGGTTATGCCCTACCGCATAGTGAGTTCCAGTGAGTTCCAGTGAGCACGAAAACTGCGAGTAGCTGTTATACGGAAGACAATCAGATAAGTAGTTAGCCTAAAATTTTATAGTTTTACCATAGTTTACAACCATATAATCTCTCTAAAGTACAATCTACGGATAGCTATCACCTTTTAGCATTTCACCTAACATATATACTGCATTTAGCATACACTGACAGTTGCAGTACCAATACTGCAACTAAATAATTGTACATATTGTAAATATTTTCACCTGTATTTCAAACATAGATTTTGTAGCCTAAGTGTAATGGATCTGATGATGATCGCTTGACGATCGAAACTGGTCATCCTAGTGTTTTATTAATCTCATGTAATTTATTTCAGGATTAGGGCATAACCCATCTCTTTTGGGTACATTCGTGTTGACCGACTGAAAAGCACTAAACTCTTGATATTATTGAACAATCAAAACGTCAACCTCACTTGTTACAAACCGACCAGGGGAAAATTTTTCAACAAGGATTTCTCCAGTTTTCTCAAATCTAAGGATATTCACCATCACACCACCTATAGCAATCTCAAAGCTAGCGTAGTTGATCGCTTCAATCGAACATTAAACAGTTATATGAGGAAAGAGTTTACAATACATGGCTCCTATCGATGGATAGACTGGTTACCTCAACTTGTGTCACGATACCACAACACGATTCATTCCATCATTGGCATGAAACCATGTCTCGTCACCAAGAACCTACCCGGACTCAATAGACTGTTTAACCCTGTAAAAAGGGTTGACCCGAGGCGACATCACCTTAATATTGGAGATTTTGTTCGCATCAGTAAACATAGAAGTGTGTTTTCAAAATCGTACACTCCACAGTAGTCGACAGAAATTTTTAAAATTCGTCAAGTCAAGCTAGGTCAACCAGTGACGTATCTCTTAGAAGATCAAAGCGGTCAACCCATCAAAGGACGATTCTATTATGAAGAAGTGCAAAAAACATTATATCCCAACGATTATCTCATTGAATGAGTAATTAAAGTCAAAGGTGCAAAATATTTTGTAAAGTGGTTAGGGTTTCCTTCCACGTTTAATTCATGGGTCAATAAACATGATTTTTGTCATAAAATCCTATTTATTTATTTATTTATTTATTTATTTATTTAGACTACCCCCCTTTTTAAAAAAAAGGGTGTATAACCCCCCTCTCCCATCCATTCCAATCCACCATGGCAATAAAACACATCATCATCTCCATCATACCCATAAGTCATTCCCGTTTTCCAAAAAATCTCAAATATGACAAAAACATAGGTTAAAAATCCCCCAAAACGTGCATAGGTTTTTCACCTAGCGACTTCAAATGTATGGTGCGGGTAGAGGGAGTAAATACCAACCATTCATCACAAACAAACTTTTTTCAAGTTCACCGTTTCCAAAATATACACCTTTTTTCAAAATTCATTTTCTTTTGGTTTACACACTTGAAACTTGCTGTCCACCTAGAGGGCATAGACACCTTTCATTAACGTCAAACAAACCTTTTCACAAAATTCACCGTTTCCAAAATAATCAAAAATCCCAAAACAAGAAGTTTCAATTTTTTTAAAATACCAACACACATTCTTGGCAAAGAGTATGTCACCCCAACGCCAACAATACCTCATTCGTTAAAATCCGACCACCCATTCGCGAATTATCGCCAATGTTTGCCAGAAAGTAGGCTATCATTTTTTTCCTCCTACACACTTGAAACTTTCTGTCCTCCTGGAGGGCATAGCCACCTTTCATTAACATCAAACAAACTTTTTCTCATAATTCGCCGTTTCCAAAATAATTACAATTTCAAAATCAACAATTTTCAAAAAAAAATACCAACACACATTCTTAGCAAAGAGAATGTCATCCCAACGCCAACAATACCTCATTCGTTAAAATCCGACCATCCATTCGCCAATTATCGCCATTGTTTGCCAGAAAGTAGGCTATCATTTTTTTCCCTCCTACACCCTTGAAACTTGCTGTCCCCCTAGAGGGCATAGCCACCTTTCATTAACGTCAAACGAACTTTTTTTTTCCAAAATTCACCGTTTCCAAAATAGCGCCAATCCAAAAAACAAACATTTTCAAAAAAATAGTGCCAACACACATTCTTAGCAAAGAGGACATCACCCCAACGCCAACAATACCTCGTTCGTTAAAATCCGATCATGCGTTCGAGAGATATCGGCAAAGTTTATATGAAAGTAGGGGGTGAGGCAGCTCTCTCCCCATCCCACTGCTCCTGTGACCCGTCATCCAGTTTTTTATGCGCCGCATCACCTGGTTCAATTTGATTTGAGCAATCTCAACATTGCGGCCACTATCAAGGCAGCCACATCATCAGCGTAGCCCACTAGATTCGTATCCTCTGGCATCTCCAGACGTAACAAGCCATCATACATGATGTTCCAGAGATCTGGACCAAGGATCGATCCCTGCGCTGCTCCAGCCCTCAGTCGTTTCGCCCTTTGTCCATCTTCCGTATCATACAGCAGAGTGCGAGCCCTGAAGTAGTCTCTCAATTATACGCATAAGATACTGTGGTACTTTGAAAGTCCCTTCAAGAGCTTCCAGCATGTCGTTCCAACTTGCCGAATTAAAAGCATTCTTTACATCCAGGGTCACAAGAAGTGTCACTTTACGAGAATGATGATCGCCCGTTTGCGCTCTTTCTACTGTGTCCACCACCTCTCATATTGCATCAATAGTCGAATGTCCTCTTCGAAATCCATGTTGATGAACAGATAAATACCCAGCTATCTGAACTGCTGAGAGAATTCTTGGCTGAAGAAGCTTCTCTAGGCCTTTTCCAGCTGTGTCCAACATACATAAAGGTCTATAACCACCAGATTTTCCTTTGCTGATCAAAACCAGTCGAGCAATTTTCCATCGGGCATTAAAAACACCCGCTTGCAGGCAATGATTGTACATATTCAACAACAGTTATGGACAATGTTCTGATATTATTTTTAGCACTTCTGCAGGTATATCATCTGGTCCTGGAGCCTTCTTGTTTCTAAGGGAGCTAAAAGCTGTATTCAGTTGTTCTACTGTGAAGAGAGGTATATCATTCAGTTCACTTTAATCTTCACAATCAGCCCTTTCTGGATGGTCGGGGAATAGTGTATCCACAATTCTTTTAATGGTTTGTGACTCCATGCTCGGGTTTGAGAATTTCCCAAGTTTCTTCCTTACAATCTTATAACCCAGGCCCCATGGATCATCTTCCACTTCCTTAGCCAAAGCCCACCATTTATCAGCTTTACTCTTCTTAATTGCTTTGCCGATTTCCTTCTTTTTGCTGACTTATACGCCGCTGTGACTAAGGTATTCACTTGTCTACCTCTCGTCCTCTGGGCAATGCGTTGAAGTCGCAGACAGTTTCTTCTCAATTCTGCAATCTCTTTGGTCCACCAATACGCTGGTCGTCTGTTAGTTCGCGGTCTCTTTCGGGACATTGATGTATTGCATGTTTGCTGGATTAGCTGCATGGTGAGTTCAACACGTACACCAGCTGCTTCTTTTCCTCTACAGCAAGAACATTTTTCTGCTATGTTCTCCATTCCATTTTGTATTACATCAAGGAACGTTTCCTCGTCAATACTGGCTCAATTCCACCGTGCTGGCCTGCACAGTATGTTTCTTGCTTGAGGAACTTCCTGATTATTTATTTATCGTGTCAGAAGTACAAAGTAAACATAGAAAAATGAAACAATAGAAATATTAAACACTGGTTGACCAATAATTTGCCACGACGAGTGCATTTGAAGTAGCTCCCATTAAGTCTTTAATGGTGCAAGTGTCTGGAGAAGAAGGACACAGTAGAAGATGATCATTGGTCTGCTCAGTACCACACTCGCAGTAAACTGATTCCACAGGAAGGCCCCATTTCTGCTGGTTAGTCTTGCATCTCGTGGTACTGGAGCGTAGCCGATTAAGAGCCTTCCATGTTGTCCACTTTTCTGAATGTCCAGGGGGAGCTCTTCCTTTGGGACCATCCATTCTCTTAAATATTGGCATTTTCCCCGCCACATTGAGATTCTTGCTTGCTGTGATGTTCCTTTAAGAGCTTCAGTGGTTTTCAAGAAGCTCTTTCTTGATTTCAGCCTAGGATGTGCTGGCTGACAAGCATACAATGGGTGAGTTTCCAAAGTCATAGCCTTGCTTTTCTCATATCTAGCAGCAACCTCGCGTCGGATTTCAGGTGGTGCAATTCCAGCGAGACAGTGAAGTTTATCTATGGGTGTAGGTCTTAAACAGCCCGTGATAATACGGCAGGTGTCATTTAATGCCACATCTATGTTTCTAGTATGGCTGGACTTGTGCCACACCGAGCATGCATATTCAGCAGTGGAGTAACACAGTGCTAGCGCGCTTGTTCTCAGAGTACATGGATGAGCTCCCCAGGTGGTGCCTCTCAGTTTCCGCACTATGTTGTTTCTGGCAGACACTTTTTGCTTCACGTTTAGACAGTGCTTCTTAAATGTAAGCGTACGATCCAGAGTTACTCCCAGATATTTTGGAGTCGGACAATGCTGAAGAGGGATTCCTTCCCAAGTGATTTGTAGGGTTTTAGCTGCTTTTTTTTTGTTATTGAGGTGAAATACACAACTCTGAGTTTTGGCAGGATTTGGCTTCAGGTGATTGTCACTGTAGTAGCTAGTAAATTCTTTCAGGGCCTTAGTCAAAGTCTGTTCTACATTTACAAAGCAGTTGGCCTGAGCAGTGACTGCACAGTCATCAGCATAGACAAAACTCTGGGTACCTTCAGGTAAAGGCTGATCATTGGTATAGATGTTGAATAACAGTGGTGCGAGCACACTGCTTTGCGGTAACCCATTCTTCTGTGTTCTCCATCTGCTTCTTTGTCCCTGGAATTTCACAAAAAAAATCTACGGTTTTGGAGAATATTTCTAATGTTGCACACTAGGTGGAAGTCTTTGGTGATGTCTTACAATTTTGCTAGAAGAAGCCGATGATTGATTGTGTCGTAAGCTGCAGAGAGATCAATGAAAACAGCGCCTGTAATGAGCCGCTTTTCGAATCCATCCTCAATGTACTGTGTCAAGTTTAATACCTGTGATGTGCAACTTTTCCCTTCTCGAAATCCAGCTTGCTGTGGTATAAGAAATGGCTCCACTTTTCCAATAAGTCTCTGAAGGATGAGCCTCTCTAGGACCTTGTACAGGTGACAGAGCAAGGAGATAGGCCTATAGCTTTTGGGATCCAACCTATCTTTGCCCGGTTTACTTCCTGATGTAAACGAAAGATGATATTTTGTGCCAATGTAGGAACTATAATAATAATAATAATAATAATAATAATAATAATAATAATAATAATAATAATAATAATAATAATAAATGTATTGACGAATTTGAGCTTCATTTCTCATATAAAGCAAGGACTCTGTGTTTAAGGCTAAATGTCCCAACATTTTGGTAAGAAAATATTTCAACAGATGGCAGCACAACTGAGGCTGATTTTCTATATTATTCATTTCTTGAAGGGGAACTCTGATCTGCGATCTGAAAACTGCTATGTACTCTGTCTAGTAACAGAATTGCGATTAATTCATTGCTTAATTTTAAATTTCGAAAACAGAAAAGTTGCTGTTTTAATTTAAAATATCTGATTAAAATTCGAAAAAAAAACTGGTAATACGAAAGTTGAGTTTTATTCACTGATTCCAAAGCCGTATCGAAAACCTAAATCGGTTGAATTGAATCGTAGGGATCACTTTGGGAATTTTGTGAATAAGAGTGTACGGTAACTGTACTTGCAACAAAGGGCGAGGTAACAGAACAAGGTCGGGGAGGGGAGGGGAGCTCGAGTGATTGAGAGAGCGATAATCTTACCTGAAGGTATGGGATTCCCGAGCATCTAGTCCGTTGTTGCGACTGACTGTGCTGGTTAGTTCTGAACTATTGTCCACGTCTGAATATTTCTGAGTGATCATTTGATATTTTACCACTTCGTACTTATGACTTTTAATTTTCAAAGTTGATTCTCCTGTTTTTAGTTCATCGATCTCTTTAACTAGTTTTGATTAATTTATTTTACCTGCAACAGTATTATCTTTTAATGTTCGTTGGATGTTCCATTTTCGGTACTTCATTTATTGGCCAGAACAGATACATGTACATATAGGTACGACTGGTGAGAACATTACGGTCATCAAGAGCAGTTAGTTTTAGGTTTTTGTTGAAAAAAAATGGAGCCACCACCAAAACCGATTCAAGGCCGGGCTAGTAAGTGAAACGAAATGTATTATCAATTTAAATTAGCGTCGCAAAATGAAATTGTTCAATGGAATAAAATTTCACTCCTGGCGCGAAATAAAATTAGTTACAGACTTTTAATTTCGCTCCTGATGCGAAATAAAATTCGTTACAAACTTTAAATTTCGCTCCAGGCGCGAAATAAAATTCGTAACAGACTTAAATTTCGCTCCTGGCGCAAAATAAAATTCGTTACAGATTTAAATGTTGCTTCCGGCCCGAAATAAAATTCATTACAGACTTTTAATTTTGCTCCTGGCGTAAAATAAAATTCGTTATAAATAAAAACCGTTAGTCTTTTAATTTCGCTCCTGCTGTGACAAAAATTGCCGGCCCGGTGGTGTTGGGGTAGCGTGCCTCCCCCACACCCGGAGGCCCCAGGTTCGATTACCGGCTCCATCAGGGATTTTAGAAACTGACGTGAGGGTTGATCGGGTACACTCAGCCTCGTGAGTAGCTGTCTGACATTGAAGCAGCGCCCGGTCACGAAAACCAAGATTAACGGTCGAGGGAACCCGATGCACTGACCAATATCTGCAGGCCAAATGGCTGGACAGCTGTTGCTTGGTACGCCTAGGCCCTTCATGGGCTGTAGTGCCACGGTTCCTTTTAATGACACAAAATTCCCAAACAGCATTTAGTTTCGCCTGTGGTGTGAATTTAAAATGCATGGAACATTTCATTTCGAGTCTGAAATTAAATTTGTGCTGGTATGCGAAACGAAATAGCTGTGGGCGCTTAAACATTTTAATTTCGCCGTGAGCGCTACATTCGTGTGCGAAATAATATTGATTGTCGGCGCGAAAATGAAAATCGAAGAAAAACTTAATTCAAAGCACAATAACGTAGTGAAAAGCGACGCAAAACTAAATACATGGCACAGGGATTTTATTTCGTCCCATGGTCAGTATAAATGCGCTGAGCGTAAGAAGGAAGTAGTAAGGGATGCCAAGCTTCTCCGATACTTCGAGGGAGCAGGGAACATTTTCGTGAGTCAGGCATTTCACCGGCAATAGTTCTATCCAGTGGCATATAGGGGAAAGTGTAAGAAAAAATAATGCAGAAATGAGAGAAATGAACCCCCACCCCTTTGTTCGAGTAACCCCACTCCGGAACAGAACTCTATATACGCCGCTGGTACTATCACAGACGATTGACTGTTATTTGTAATTCATCAGTCGGTCATCACTAATTTGCCCAATAACTGGGCGAGGTACAATGTATAGCCTATATGATGTAACACTCCTGGAAAAAATTAACTGTATTAGACTAAGATCACTGAAATTGCCCCATTATGATAGTGTCCTTAAACTAATACATGCTACATGACCGCGTTGTCACAGCCCCTAAACTAAGGAATAAACTAATACATGTAATGTTTTCTATAAGTGTTATTTATTGGGTAAATTAATGTTGACCGACTGAAGAGTTACAACTGACAGTTTGTATTGTAATGTGAGTTCTTCACTTATCTTGAATGTCTGACCTCACGGCACATTCGTCTTCTTGTTCTCTATGGAACAAGTAGAGGTACTTGTTGCCCCATTGTACACAAAGTACTGCGTTATGAGCGTCAGAGAGGGCCGGCCTCGAGTCCAAGGTGCAGTCGACGATGGTGATGTTGATGCCATAGCACCCCAGCAGATTATGCAGGCGGTCTACGTTAAGACTACCGTCGCCGAAGTCAGGACTTTGAACATCGCACCGAACATAATTTAACTCTCGAAACGAATACATTTTGATTTCAACAAAGAAATAAAATGTTTCATGCATTTTAATTTCACGTCGGAGGGTGAAACTAAATACTGTTTGGGAATTTTATTTCACGCCGGGTGCGAAGTTAAAAGACTGTAACGAATCTTATTTAGCACCGGGAGCGAAATTTAAAGTCTGTAACAAATTTTATTTCGAACTGGAAGCGAAATTAAATTATTTTGCGCTAGGAGCGAAATGAAAAGACTGTAACGAATTTTATTTCACGCCGTGAACGAAATTTTATTCAATTGCACAACGTAATTTCGCGTTGCTATTAAGATTCGCGTTGATTTTGCTACGTTATTTCGCTTCAATGTAAGTTTCGCTTCGATTAGATTCTGTGCCAACAATCATTAGACCCTATCATTTCGCTTCCAAATATCGCGATCATGGCGAAATTCGAATTTTGTCACCCCCACAGCCATGCATTTCGTTCCTATTCAAGGCCGTTCTACTAAATCCCAGAGGAGATTGCAACTAAGTACAAAAAAAAAAAAAAACCTCTACACGCCCCAAATTATTCTTTTCCTAGCTTATATTTGAAATTATATATTTCTGTACGCTTGCATTATAGAATCTGTCATGTGCTGAGCAGTTTTGATTCCACTTATGTTTTACCTGTACAAGTTGGGTGCCTAAACGTCACCTCACAATCAGCAGGCTACATGGCTGAACAGCGGCTGCTTGGTAGGCCTAGGCCCTTCATGGGCTGTCGCGCCACGGGTTTAGTTTTTTTTTACTTCTAATACATAAGTGTAAGAGTACAAGATCACGAACTATTCAGTGTCAACTTTTTGAAACAAGAAAGTTCGACTTCAAATGAAGACAATGCGTTGTGTGGAAAGGTAAGACGTAGCGATTATGAAAATGGAAAATTGATTTCCGGAAATACTGTACTCGCGACAGTCATGCTCCATGTTCTCCAGGTGCGAGCGTTCTGCATAAATATCCACTTCCTTTGTACGCCCCCAGGAAACGAAGAAAAGCCCCAGCAGAGCTTGTGAATTGGCGAATTGAAGGAAAGAGAAGGTACGGAACTGAAACAATGTTTCTTACAGGAGATGTTTATTGTCATTCAGAATTCCCTTCTCATTTTATGATCCCCCCCCTAGGAAACTGTCATCAGTCAAACATATCTCATCGACTAGCTCATCACCATTGTGGTTTCACCTGAAGTTCAATTGTGTATTATGATTCCCAGGTTTTTCCACACTCCCTCTAGGCAAATGCCTAGATAGTACCTTACTTGAAGTCTCAGGGTACCTGCCCTATTCCTGACTCTCAACTACACAGGACTGATGACCAAGATGTTCCACGCTTCTACAATGTATTATTATCAACAAGAACTACAGCAACAACAAGAATGTTTCAGGAAGTAAGAAAGGTATCTGTACAAACACATTGTGTCAACGTAACATAAGCGTGACACTACTATAATTTTATTGCTCAGATATTGTTCCACGCCTAGGCACTTGTACATGTAAATCGCCGAACTATAATATTTATGACAAGAGGAAGACAACTCCTTCCTGTCGTCAGCTCGTTCCCCGCTCCCTTCTCCCTCTGCCCTCTCGGCTTGTTCATAATTTTCCTTGCGCAAGAGATCTGTGAAGCCGCACCGCTACCCCTACTACCCTTTTTAAAACAATTCCCAAACTAAAGCTGACGATTCAATTCACCCGATTTTATTTCTGAAAAATGCATTGGAATCAGGAAATGAATCTCCGTTTTCGTATTACCTGTTTATTTTTCATATTTTTAGCAGAAATATAAAAAACTGCTAGTAACTTTCTTGTTTTTCACATTTTGTAAAATGTATTGAATTAATATCAATTCCATTGAACTGTACTATTCATGGTGGATTTCAGATCGCAAATACGAGCTTCCGTTCAAGAGGAAATTTTAAAAGAAAATTGTCTCACTTTGGTGCTGCTACGTGGTGTCAGAATTACAAACTAAAAACGGGGCATTTAGCCTTAACGTGTTTAGTTAATACTTGGGTGGAGGGGGTATTGCTGTTTTATTTTATTAAGATAAGAAAATGAGATAGCAAATCATAGCACATGCTTCTTCTGTTCATTTATGAACACCAGCAGTTCGTAGAGAAGGCCATTTCAAGCAAAATAATAGACTGTTGCACAGTTTATTTTACACGATGTGTTAACGTCGTCCACAAAAAGAGAACAACACTCATGTTTCTGCCATGGCCCTCTCATGCCATGACGTAGACGTCCCCACTACTTAAATGGATAGTTGCGAGGCAAAGACTACCTTGCATTCGACCACGGCCTCCTCAAATACCCCACTATGACATTAGTCACGCAGTGACATTTAAAATAGGAGGCCATGGGAGTCGGCAACAGTCGCTCTAGCATTCGCGTAGCACGCAAGTCACTCTGTATATCTGCAGTACGTATTGAAGCTGCCAGCCCATGGACTACCAAAGCACTCTCATTAGTCCTCCGCGTTAAAAGCGACATAGTATGGACCGACCCAACCCGTGCGGCGTGCTTACGGGTCACTAGGCTCGAGACTTGTGAATCCCAGTGTGGTCTAGTGTCGAAGCAGCCAATGGGCCGGGCCGCTGTGCAGGACCCTGGGTAGGCCCTCGAATAAACACATCAGAACGAAACTATATGCGAAAAGCGCTTGCTATATACAGAAAATAAAGAACGTGTCATTATTATTATTATTATTATTATTAATATTATTTCTACATTCATTTCACCACATAAGTGGGACATATCAACATATCGTCGGCTTGTTTGCAAGACGGTATGGCTAATTCTCTTAAGGTGGCACATTGAGAAACGAGCGAACAATGAAACAGGTCTCCAAGATGACGGCCTTCTGCATGGTGATATGTAGACCAGGATGTATTCCCAATATTTATAGATTACGTGCCAATAATTTGGGGATGATGCCGGTAGAAGAAATTACTATGGGCAGAACCACTACACTTTCCTATCTCCACATTTGCCGCATTTCCTCAGCCAAAGGCAGATATTTGGTGATCTTATCACAGCAGGTTTGTTGCAGATTATGGGAATTGGGCACTGCAATAACAATTAGGAAGGTTCTCTTCTGCACCTTGTCCACAAGAACGATATCTGGTCGGTTTGCTGGTATGGTTTTATCAGTAATAACTGATCGGTCCCATAACAACTTGTGACTGGGATTTTCCAAAACGGCGTCAGGAACATACTGATAGTAAGGCAAAATATTATCAGATAATAAATGCTTTTGAGCAAGGTGTTGGTGCATTATTTTGGCCATTTGGTTGTGCCTTTTCATGTAATCAGTACAGGAGATTGCTTGGCAGCCTCCTGTGATATGTTGAATTGTTTCCGGTTCTAGTTGGCATCTTCTGCATTTATCATCCTGAATATTTGCCTTAACTATATATTTCAGGTACTTTTTGGTAGCCACAACTTGATCCTGGATTGCAACCATGAATCCTTCAGTCTCAGTGAATAGGTCAGCATGAGTCAACCAGCTGTTCGACGCATCAATGTCGACATGTTTCTGGTTGAGATCATACGGATGACGACCGTGCAGAGCTTTCTGCGTCCACTGCTGAAGCTTAGTGGCTGAACATTCCTCATCAGTGGCTAACTGTATATCCCTTACGTGAAGAAGATCCAGCGGTGTGCACTTGTCATCTGCCTTCACAGCGGCTTGATGTATGGGAGAGTCATGTCTTCCCAGAAAATATCTCTGAAGGTTCCTCGCTTGCCTTGCATGCAATTGGATAATGTCCGTGAGCCCTCGTCCACCTCTTTGACGCGGGATTGTCAATCGCTCAACAGCTGACTTAGGGTGGAGACATCTGTGTTTTGTTAAGATGGTACGTGTCCTAATTAGGATGTTCTCCAAGTCAGTCTGCGTCCATTTGATAATACCGAAAGTATATGTCAGAGCAGGAATAGCATAGGTATTAATAGCCTTAAAGGTGTTCTTTCCATTCAACTTTGATTTTAAAATCTTGTTAAGGCATTGATTGTAGATAGCAATGGTTCTATCTTTAATACCTTTATGATCAATTCGATTAGATTGCAGGAGACCAAGATATTTGTAGGTCTAATTACCTTCCATAGGCTTTATGAAACAACCGTCATCAAGTTGAAATGCTCGGGCCTGTAATTTTCCACACCGAATGGTGAGGGTGCGACACTTATCTAATCCGAAGGACATTCCAATATCAGAAGAAAATGAAGCAGTAATTGCAATTAGATTGTCGATGTGTTTCTCAGAGGATGCATATAGTTTAATGTCATCCATATACATCAAATGAGAAATTTTGTATTTGACTATACCATGGTGCTTAATTGGAAAACCACACTTTGCATTGTTCAGCAATGATGATAGTGGATTGAGCGCCAAACAGAACCATAGAGGGCTCAAGCTGTCACCCTGAAAGATACCTCTTTTGATTTGAATAAATCCCGATTCCATACATGTGTCTCCATTAGACATTAATAAATTGGTCCCCCAATGGGACATCATATGTTGCAGACTTATAATGATGGCAGGATCAACTTTATATATCTCTAGGATTTGGATTAACCAGGAATGTGGCACTGAATCAAAAGCTTTCTTGTAATCAATAAAGTTCATGTAGAGGTTACGCATCATCTTTCCTGCTTGTTCCATAGTAACTGCATCGATTACAAGTTTCTCTTTGCAACCTTGAGACTTCTTCATGCACCCCTTCTGCTCTTCAGCCAGGATGTTATTAAGATTTATGTGTTCACAAATCTTACGTGCAATGCAAGATGTAAATATCTTATACAGGGTGCACAGACAGCTGATAGGTCGATATTTGGAAGGATCATTGGTTCTATCACCTTTTGGCAGAAGGTATGTTTTACCTCGCATCAAGTAAGAGGGGATAAGCTGTGGATTTTGGATGAAATCTGTGTAGCAGCGGGCAAGATGCTCATGAGTACAAGTGAAACGTTTGATCCAAAAGTTGTGGAGGTTGTCTGGTCCTACCGCTTTCCAATTTTGGGTCTCCTTAACCACACGGGTCACATCTTCAGTTGATACCGAAGAGTCACTCATCGTGTCAATTTCTGACATTCTCTCCTCCTCCTCCTCCGTAATCCATTTAGCGCTGCTGTTATAATCTCCAGCATTCGACCATAGGGATGACCAGAAATTCTCTACCTCTTCTTTATGCGGTGAACTGCCCATTCGAGTTCCAGGATCGTCAAGATTCCTATAGAACCGTTTCTCATTGGTAACAAATAGCTTGTTCTGTTGCTTTCGTTCGTTCGACTCTTTATATCGACGTAATCTCTGTGCCTTTGCCTCAAGTTGTTGCTTTAATGTGTCTAGGATCTCAAGGGGGCTACAGTTCGGAGGATTATACTTCGCATGTTTACTCTTCGTATGGCTCAACATTTGAACACATTGAACAACCTTCTTACTTCTATTGCCTGCAACATACTGATGCATTCTTCCGATATTTACTCTCAGTTCATCAACAGACTTTCGTAAACGTATCTCCCAAGCTGGCATCTTCTTCTGTCGACCTGACGTATATTTAGGTCGCCATAATCTACCTCCTGTCACTCGTATCACAGCTATCGCTCCAGCGTAAATTGCAGTCTGAACATGGTTGAAACAATATGATTTCTGGGACAGATGCTGAGAGAGAATGTCGTTCATTGTTACAACAGCGGTAGCAAGTTTCTTAGAGCAATGTTGGTTCGTGATCATGGGCCGCTCTATTGGATCAGTCCCTTCAAATTCTATGAGAGCCTTCCCAAATTCATCTTCGAGTTGTTTCCGCACTGGATCTCCGAGTGCTTCCGGCGATATTCTTACATCTTTGTCATCTGAACGATGATCGGTGTGCCTTTGTTCATTGACCAAACGTGTACTCTCCTGATCTATGGATTCGTCTACAGAGGTATGTGTATTGTCGGCAGCTACGTCAACCATTAGCAGCTTGAGGTGATGTTCTGGGATAAGTTTCTTCAAAACTATAGCACGGCCCTGATCTGCTATTCTCTGTTCCGTAACATTAATATCAGGGAATTTCTGGCAGAATGCAGCGTGCAACTTCTGTCTATATGCAGTAGTGCAAGTTTCCATAATCGTTATCTGATAATATGAACGCATGATGTACATATTCATTTCATTTGTCCATTTCATGCGCTTTCTCGGTTTGCCTGCTCTTGTGGTCTCCTGAGTATCGGAAGAAACACTAGGAGCAGGTGTAGCGTTGAATTCTGTTAGGATGCTACTATCAACATCGGCTGTAACATGTTCGGGGTGTTCCCCGATCAGGGCCCGCCTGTTCAGCCTCTGATCACCACCGGCTTGTATGCTGTCACCCCCAGCGATGGCTCCAAGGGTGCCCCGACGCTCCTCGGGTAGCGGCCATTTATTTCCACTTTTCTTATTTGATCTCATCATGATGATGGTGTGCCTTTTATACCTACGGCCAGGATATGATTTCGACCGCCCCTAACATGGGGAACAGACGTCGTTAGCAGCCGCCCGCTGCGGGACAGACGCTGCTGCAATGAGTTTGATTTCAGGGTTTTCATCCCCTAGGCAGGTTGCCTTCACTACGGCTGAAGAGTCCTACCTACCCTAAATGATTAATAGTCTAGTAATCGTTGCTTGTAAATTTTGCCGACGCTTTTGAAGCTGATATCGAAAGAGTATGAGACGAGTTATCCCTAACCTGCATTGGAACTGTCAGATCTTAATCGACCTCTTCGTGTTAAATATTTACACAATTCACCAAAGTTGAGCACATTATTATTATTATTATTATTATTATTATTATTATTATTATTATTATTATTATTATTATTATTATTATTATTAGGTGCCATGATTACGATAGTGGTGTTGATGATTTGGTGTGTATAAAATGAGCATTTGCATGAGAAGACGGTATCATTGGTTTGTGTTATAATTGGGAACAGGTCAGTGTACATTTCAGTTAATAGAAATATCTCTGTTGTTGGTGCAATATACATTTTTGGTTATTTTATCGCTTGTATATTGTAATGTCATAACCAATTTGAGGTTAAGAAGTGGTAGTATCATCTCAAACAAACGAGCTCGAAATATCATCTTTGGCAGAAGTAGAGGTTAGGGTATTGTTAGTACAAGGTCTTGCCGTAACTTCCAAAGCCGTCTGGTATTAGTAGTAGTTAAGGTTCTGTCGCCAGGAGGCGGCAAGGGCGTTTAGATCTCTCTGTTTCGGCGGACATTTTTAATCCGTAGCATTGCCATGGAGGAAATACTAAGTCAAGGAGCATTGGATGCCGATAAGTTCGCCGTCTTAAGACGGCAGATATCGGACAATGAAAACAAAGAACAGGAGTATCTTGACATTGCTAAGGCGCTTTTGGAGAGCATTTTGGATATCCCCCAAAAGAATATGAAGCTGGAGATTCAAGTTGGGTTGAAAAAATTGCAGGAGGCTTTAGATGCAGGGAATACTAGTCGGAGATCCTGGAAGAAAGCCAGAGAGTCGCTGTTGCTTAAAAAAAAAGAACCTTTCTTCAAGAGTGGAGGAATTGTCTCCAATATCTTCGGGAAAAATTCCAGAGAACACTGAAAAGGAGGAATGGACAAGAGTTCAACCCAAGAAGAAGAGGAAACAACAGAGTAATGAAATTGAAAATACTCAGCAGCGAGTAGAAGAGGTTCAAACTGTGGTCATGAACCCTGCAAGAAAGTAAGAAGGGAAGAGGCCTAAACCAAGAAGGCGCCTTGGAGCTGTTCTTATTCAGCAGCAAAAGACAGATCCTTTGCGGATGTACTTAAAGATATCCGTAGCAAGGTTAAACCAGAGGACAGTGGATGATGATGATAATTGTTGTTTTAAGGGACCTAACATCGAGGTTATCGGCCCCTAGAGGAGGACAGTGGCGTGGACATTAAGTCAATTGGGAAGACCAGGTCTGGAGATGTTCTTCTTGAATTGAACAAATCTACGACGTGTGAGGGTCGAGAAAACCTCAACAAATCGCTGAGAGAGGCTCTTGGTCAGGATGGAGATGTCTAAACTTTGACCCCCCGAATAACTCTGGAGGTGCGGGATTTAGACTGTATCACGACTATTGCAGATGTGGAGGAGGCGGTCAGACGGGACATTAAAACACTTAGTGGAGAAGTCAAAATCTTTGTCACGGAACCCAATAGCAGAAGTCAGAAAATGGCTATTATACATTTAGTAGAGCAAGATGCCCGTAAACTTCTGGAAGAGGGGAGAATGACAGTGGGATGGATATATGGTAGGGTAAGGGAGAGAGCAATGGTAACTCGCTGTTTCCGTTGTCTGTCATATGGACATCTTACAAGGAATTGTAATGGCCCTGATAGGAGCAAACTCTGTTACAAGTGTGGAGATGCCAGACATAAAGCATCAGACTGTAAAGGTGAAGCACGATGTGTGGTATGCACGGAGAAGGAGGTTCATGACACCAAACGGAACCATGTTCCTGGTTCAGGCGCCTGTATAGTGTTTAGGGAAGCTCTCGAGAAGGTTAAAATCGGTAAAAGAAAATGGTGAGAGTTCTTCAAGGAAATGTTCACAGAAGTTTGACTGCGAATGATCTCTTGACGTAATTGGCATTTGAAATGGAAGTGGATATTTTTCTCCTGAATGAGCAATATCAGAACAGGGACCATCATGGGTGGTGTGCGGACTCCCTTGGAACAGCCGCAATTTTCATTCCGGATCTGGGAAAATATCCAGTGACAGATCAAGGTTCTAAGGATGATTTCGTCTGGGTTAAGAATGGCACGCTTACGTACGTGAGCTGTTACTTCACTCCGAACGAGCCCATTGCTGATTTCCAGAACAAGTTTGATAGCCTTGAGGGCACATTGCGTGGTATGGGAAATAACCTTATTGTAGCTGGAGATTTCAATGCCAAGGCCTTGGAATGGGGTATGCCGGATGTAGATTCCAGAGGACGTCGTATACTGGAATTGGCTGCAAGGTTAGGATTGTCGACCGTAAATGTTGGAAATACGCCTACCTTTCGACGACCTGGCTGTAATGGAACCATACCAGATGTGACTTTAGCTTCAGACGATCTTTTGTCAAGAATATCTGAATGGCGGGTGATTGAGGACTACACAGGATGAGATCATCAGTAAGTTACTTTCTGTGTACTTCAGCAAAACCGACAACAAAGCGCTGTCATGCGCAAACCATCATACTGGAATCCCACAAATATGGATAACGAAAAGTTATGTGAGGTAATACAGAGAGGAATGGTGAAAGTTGAAACGAGTTGCTTTCCATTTGAGGGGAGAGAGGCGGCGGATAAATGGGTAGAGAACACTATGTTGCTTATTCATCAAGTCTGCAATAAATCTATGTGCAGGAAGAAAACGCGAAAACACAAACAGCCAGCATACTGGAGGATGGAGGAAATTGCTGATATGAGGCGACCCTGCCTGAGGATGAGACGAAGAGCACATAGAGCGAGAGGAAGAGAAGAGGCCGCCTTATTCTCCGAAGACCACAAATCAGCAAGAAAGGCGCTTCGGGATGCAATTAAAAGAAGTAAAGCTGACAAATGGTGGGAAATGGTCAAAGAAGTTGATCGATCCTTGGGGACTAGGATATAAGATTGTATTGAAAAGTCTTGGATCTTTTTCTAATCCGATAATGGATGCACACACTATGGATGAAATAGTCAGTACGCTGTTTCCGGAACATCCGGAGAGGATTGATGAAGATGATGGTTGCATGGATATTGAAAAAATACCATTGTTCACCGAGGAAGAATTATTGAAAGCGATTAATTCTATCAGGAACAAGAAGGCTCCTGGACCAGATGGGATTCCAGCAGAAGCACTTAAGGAGGCAGCAAGAGCTTGCCCGCGACTCCTTTTGAACATGTATAACGCATGTCTGAAGGCAGGCGTTTTTAGTGCCTGCTGGAAGAAGGCCAGACTAGTTCTTATTAGCAAAGGAAAATTGGGATGAAATTTGCCTTCATCATACAGGCCATTATGTATGCTGGATACGGCTGGAAACGGATTAGAAAAACTATTACAGCCTAGAATATTGATGGCAGTTCAATCAGCTATTGATGCTGTGCGGGTAGTTGTAGAGACTGCAAACAGAGCTCAGATGGGTAACCATTACGTAAAGTTACGCTACTTGTGACTCAAGATGTGAAGAATGCCTTTAACTCTGCCCAGTGGAGTGACATTTTGGTGGCACTTCAAGATAAATTTAGACTACCGAGATACCTCATGCGGATAATGAGGGATTATCTAAAGGACCGTATTTTGCAGTACGATACCGAGGAAGGACATAGGACTAAAAGATTAACCCCTGGGGCAGCTCAAGGATCTATTCTTGGGCCAGATCTCTGGAATATTGCATACGATGGCCTGCTTCGGCTGAAGATGCCCGAAGATGCAATATTGGTAGGATATGCTGATGATGTTGCTGCTCTGATTGTGGCTCGTGATATAGAGCTGGCGCAACTGAAACTCAATCAGGTAATGCGACGTGTCACAGATTGGATGACGGAACATAAGCTGTCATTAGCAGACCATAAAACGGAGATTGCTGTGCTGACGAGAAGGAGAATCAACACTCTTGTACCAATGCAAGTGGGAGAGACGATGTTTAATTCATCAAGGAGTACGAAGTACTTGGGTGTGATGCTAGATACGAAGCTCACATTCTGGGCCCATATTCAAAGAGTGACGGATAAAGCAGCAAATATCTTGACCGCTTTGAGCCGATTAATGGGTAATATTAAAGGTCCGAAGCCTAGCAAACGACGTCTCCTGATGACAACAGTCCAGTCCATATTACTCTATGGAGCTGAGATCTGGGCTGAGTCCTTACGGTTCGAGAAGTATCGTAAAAGGATAGCAGCAGTAAAACGGAGAGGAGCACTGAGGATCTCATGTGCATATCGCACTGTTTCAGAGCCTGCTGTTCTAGCGGTAGCGGGAGTAGCACCAATTGATTTACTTGCCTTAGAGCGTCAGGAAGTTTGGCGCACCAAAGAAGAACTGGGCATACACCAGGCAAAGACGTCTGCACACAACCATTGTATGGAACGATGGCAACAGATGTGGGATAATGAGACACGACGTCGATGGACAAAGAAACTTATTCCATGTCTGGCTGACTGGGTTGATAGAAACCACGGAGAGGTCAATTATTATTTGACACAGTTCCTAACAGGCCATGGATATTTTCAGAAATTCCTGCATCACATAGGCGTGGCTAATAGTCCTTAGTGTCATTATTGTAATGAAGAGGATGATGCGCTCCACACATTCTTTGTGTTTGAACGTTGGTCAACACATAGAAGAGATCTACAAGCTTCTATAGGGGTAATCACGCCGGACAATATCCTACAGATGATGCTCCGAAATGATCAAACATGGAATCAGATAGCTATTTACATAGAAGGTGTCCTGCGCCAGAAGAAGAGGGAAATGGATGCGTTCGAACATCCTTAAGAAAAAATGAAGAAAGAAGAAGTGTGAATGGCTAAGTAAGCACTACATCACCCTGAAGTAATGCGAGAGCGGTTCCGGGGTGATGAACACATCGTGGGAAAAGGGAGGTGGTCTTTAGTGGATAAGAATCCCACACTACTATGGAGTGCGGACCCTTCACATGTGTCTTTTGAAGGTTTTCCACAGTCCCTCGTTATATATATTATTATTATTATTATTCTGCGATAAAAGTTGAATTATTGAAATTCTAACAGTTATCACAAATATCATCCATTCATAGTTTTGAACATAACGAAGGGAAAATAGAAATTTGAATGACGGAAGAAGAAAAATCCCCATTGTAACTGTACTAATATCAGGCACATTCGAGAAGAATGGACCAATCTGAGGGAGATAATCACTGTCAGCTGAAGAAACCATTGGTTTGGTAAAGCAGAAAAGTCAAGACTGGTTTGATGACAACAACGAAGAAATTTTGCGTCTCATCAACATCAAAAGGGAAGCCTATCTATCTCATCTTCAAGACCCATCCTCAAATACGAAGAAAGCTCTGTATTTAGAACTCAAGAGTAAGTGTCAGACACAAATAAGAGAGATAAAGAATACTTGGTGGCAGCGGAAAGCTGAGGAACTTCAGAGGCTATCTGATACTCGTGATCTGAGGAACTTCTATGCAGGGATTAAAGAGGTATATGGCCCACTTCTTTCTTCATCAGGTACACTAAAAAGTGCTGACAACTCTGCCACTCTTACTGACAGCCATGATATCTTAGAGCGTTGGAAGGAACATTTCTCCATCCTTCTAAATCGTCCTTCAACAGCTGCTGAAGATTTCCTTCGTGATGTGCCGAAATATCCTGAACAACCATGGATGGCTGTACCTCCTTCTTACACGGAATTCAGTGTAGCTCTCAATCAAATGAAACCAAGAAAGGCACCTGGCCCAGATAACATCCCACTGGAATTAATTCAAGCTGGAGGTCAGTCCCTCAAAACGCGGATTTTCACTCTTATTCTCAAAACTTGGGAATTAGGAGAAGTACCTGGTGACCTAAAGAACGCCACTATCATCACAATCTTCAAGAAAGGTGATCGTAGTGTTTGTGGCAACTATCGCGGTATATCGCTACTATCTACTGTGGTTTACTTAACCGCCTTCAGGTTATCTCAGAAAAGATCCTCCCCGAGTCCCAGTGTGGATTTCGATCTTCCAGAAGCACAACTGACTTGATTTTCTGCGTAAGACAATTACAAGAAAAATGTAGTGAGCAACATAATCCACTCTTCTTAGTCTTTTATGATCTGGAAAAGGCCTTTGACTCAGTTCCAAGATCTGCTATGTGGGCGGTGCTACAACGCTTTGGCTGTCCTCGACGCTTTGTTGATCTAATCCAAGCTCTCCATAATGGCATGACCGGTCAGGTTTGTCAGCAAAATAAGATCTCTGACGAATTTCCTATCACTCATGGACTGAAACAAGGCTGCGTACTTGCTCCAACACGGTTTGCATTGTATTTGGCTGCAATGCTCTATAAATCGCCCACAAACATCCCAGGTGTAGATGTCAGGTACCGATTTGATGGAGGGCTCTTCAACCTAGCTCGATTTCGCTCCAAGAAGCTAACTTAGGTTAGGAAGATAACCAATATGTTGTATGCAGATGATGCGGCATCGCCTACACTCACGCCAGTGGAGTTGCAACAGACTGTTAATTGCTACAAGAATGCATGTGAACGTTTTGGTTTCACCATTAATGTTCAGAAGACCAAGGTTCTGGCACAACCCTCACCAGGCACTTCCCTTCCGCACTTCAACATTTCTATCTCAGATACTTCATTGGAGCAGGTAGACCACTTCTCGTATCTGGGCAGTCTGCTATCTGTACACGGCAATTGTGGGCAGGATGTTGAGAAGAGAATCGGTGCTGCCCATGTGGCATTTGGGCGACTATCGCACCGGGTCTTCTTGAATAAAGATCTGACCGTGAAGACGAAGCTCATGGTGTACCAAGCTGTTGCCATCTCAACATTGTTGTATGGCTGTGAAACCTGGACCCTCTATCGACATGACTTCCGAAAGCTTGAGCGCTTCCATCAACAGAAACTTCGATCCATCCTTAAGATAAAGTGGGAAGACCACATCACCAATCTTGATGTTCTTGAGAAAGCGCTTGCTAATAGTATAGAATCATCCATCATTGGTCATCAACTTAGATGGATTGGACATGTCCATCGGATGGATGATACGAGACTACCACGCCAGGTTCTGTATGTTGAACTCACCTCCGGCACCAGACCTCATGGAGGCCCTAAGAGACGATACAAGGACCAATTTAAGCAGAATATGAAGTTGACAGAACTCAATTCACAAACCTGGGACCAGCTTGTTAAAGACCGTTCAACTTGGCGCCAGACCATCCCGGCTGCTGTCAAAATGTTTGAAGAAGAACGTCGTAGAATTGTTAAGGCCAAGCGACAAGCACGAAAGCTCCGTGCAGCACAGCCACGCCCTCCACCAACAGTTCTGTGTGATCTGTGTGGACGTTTGTTTCATGCACGCATTGGGCTGTTCAGTCACCGCAAACATGCCCACAGACCTCAACCTTAGATTATTTTAGACTGTTTTGGAAGAAGATGTATACTCGGAAACGAGTTAAAGCCGACGACGACGACGACGAATATCAGGGTTGTGGTTGTTTAGCACAATGAGGGAAACTTTTAATAATCATATATTTTCATATACACACATCAAAAAAAGTTTTGCATCACCTCGGTTCCCAGATCTCCGGCATATAGACGTTGACTGTGTATATTGTATCCAAGATACAGTCCCTTTGACTGTTCATAGATGTCACTAAAACTGCTCAAAGATGTAAACAACCATGCATGAGCAGGGCCTATTAGACGGAGGGGGTACGACAGCCGATCAGTTCCAGTCATTCCACCAGGACGAAGGTACGCTGCTCATGTTGTCTGTAGTTCTACCATGCCTAGAAGGTCAATACCGCAGTTCGATCGCGTCCGCATTGTTACTTTGTGTCAAGAAGGGCTCTCAACAAGGGAAGTTTCCAGGCGTCTCAGAGTGAACCAAAGCGATGTTGTTCGGACATGGAGGAGGTACAGAGATACAGGAACTGTCGATGACAGGCCTCGCTCAGGCCGCCCAAGGGCTACTACTGTAGTGGATGACCGCTACTTACGGATTGCCGCTCGGAGGAACCCTGACAGCAATGCCACCATGTTGAATAATGCGTTTCGTTCAGCCACAGGACGTCGTGTTTCAACTCAAACTGTGCGCAATAGGCTGCATGATGCGCAACTTCACTCCCGACGTCCATGGCGAGGTCCAGCTTTGCAACCCCGACACCATGCAGCGCGGTACAGATGGGCCCAACAACATGCTGAATGGACCCCACGGAATTGGCATCACGTTCTCTTCACCGATGAGTGTCGCATATGCCTTCAACCAGACAATCGTCGGAGACGTGTTTGGAGGCACCCTGGTCAGGCTGAACGTCTTAGACACACTGTCCAGCGAGTGCAGCAAGGTGGTGGTTCCCTGATGTTTTGGGGTGGCATTATGTGGGGCCGACGTACGCCACTGGTGGTCATGGAAGGCTCCGAAACGGCTTTACGATACCTGAATGACATCCTCCGACCCATAGTGCAACCATATCGGCAGAATATTGGAGAGGCATTTGTCTTCATGGACGACAATTCTCGACCTCATCGTGCACATCTTGTGAATGCGTTCCTTCAAGATAACGACATCGCTCGACTACAGTGGCCAGCATGTTCGCCAGACATGAACCCTATCGAACATGCCTGGGATATGTTGAAAAGGGCTGTTTATGGACGTCTTGACCCACCAACCACTCTGAGAGATTTACGCCGAATTGTCGTTGAGGAGTGGGACAATTTGGACCAACAGTGTCTTGATGAACTTGTGGATAGTATGCCACGGCGAATACAGGCATGCATCAATGCAAGAGGACGTGCTACTGGGTATTAGAGGTAGTGGTGTGTACTGCAATCTGGACCACAAATGCTGAAAGTCTAGCTGTATGATGGTACAACATGCAATGTGTGGGTCTCATGAGCAATAAAACGAGCTGAAATGTTGTTTGTGTTGATCTCTATTCCCTTTGTATTTAACGGTTCCGGAACTCTTGGAACCGAGGTGATGCAAAACTTTTTTTGATTTGTGTAAACTCCTTTTAATATCTGATTCCCAATCCAATATTTAACATCTGTATAGTCCTAGCATATCATCCATATCCACATCAGAGATCCTCTACTTTCTCAAACATAACCACTTTCATTCTTGACAAAGCGAATCTGAACAACTGACTAAATTTTTACAACAAAAACTAACCACCAAACAATTGGCTATAGTAAAAGGAATATCTATGCAGATATGAAACTCAAATGAGCATGGCCCCCTCCTGCCTCACTGCTAGACCATCACAAGGAATTCCTTGGCTCAGGGAATAACCTCCTTGCAATGGTCCACCAGCAAAAGGTGGCCATGCTTGTAACCTTATATTATATATACTCTTATAATAAATAACCTATAAAATAAACAGTGACATTCGCCCCCATATATATGTAATTCTCGTGTGAGAAACACGTGAGAATCACACACACACACTTATATAAAACACAAAGAACAAATTACAAAACATATCACACAAAATAAGACACATTATCAATCATGATCATCTTCATAATGGCCATCTAATTCGATAGTCGACCTATGTCGTTTGACCACACACTTCACAACTGATTCTTCCACTCGTGAAGCAAGAAACTTTCTAGTCTTATGCTGACCAAAACGAGGCCGAGGTTTGAATAAATCTTCACTGTTGTTAACTTGTCCACGTCTAGCAGGTGTTCCCGAAAAGCCACTTCTAAAATGCTTCTTCTGTTTGAGTCATTTGCCAAATGGTCAAAATTTGCTCCCTCAGCTACCTCGGAGAGCGATGATGAATCAACTTTTTGTATTTATTCCACAGATATCTCCCCTTGACTATCTAGTGTAAGCATCCCTGAAGCAGCAACTAAATATTCTGAATCCAACCGATCACCAAGCTGCAATCCACTTTCCAATATTAAGTCTCGAATAGCTGGAAGAATAAGTTCATTTGATGAAGACATACCATCTCCACACTTTTCATCATCTGTAGAACCTGCACTTTCTGCAGAACCTATATTCGGAACATATGAACGTTCTCGTGACACTTCAGCCATATCATTCAAAACAGAATGCCTATTTAACTACATTATTATCACATGCATTACGAGACTGGTTGCAAACTAATTCTCCATCACTAACAAGATCCAAATTCATGAAGTTATCAAGATTGAGAACTTATATTCATCTTCATCATCACTACCTTCCTCCTCATTCTCCACCCTTTCGTTCTTCCTTTTCCTCTGTTTTTCTCTTAGTCTTTCTTCTCCTTCTCCTTCCTCCTTGCTCTTCCTTTTCTTCTGTTTCTCCTTCCTCCCTTTTCCTTTCTTTTTCTTCTTCGCCTTTCCTTCCTGCTTCTCTTTGTTTCTCTTCCTCATTTTCTTCACCTGCCTTATCTTACTTATCTTGCTCAACAGTTCCTTTCTCTTCTTCCACCTTGTTCTCCACCGTTCCTTCTTCATCTTCTTCTTCTTCTAGTATGTTGTCTTCTTCATGATTCACTCCTGCACTTTCGCCCTCATCTTTAGCCTTTTTTTCTTGTCCGCTACTGTCCTTCTCATGACCAACCTCATCTGATTCTCCATTCTCTTCTTCAGTTTCTCCTATATCACCTGCTTTCTTACTTTCTTCCATATCACCTTCTCCCTTATCCGTTTCTCCTTTCTCTTCTACCTTTTCCTTTCTTTCACCTCCTTCCTCCCTTTCTTCGGTTTCTTCCATATCATCTGCTTTATTACGTTCTTCCATTTCACCTTCTCCCTTATCCTTTTCTCCTTTCTCTTCTACCTTTTCCTTTCATTCACTTCCTCCCCCTCTTACTTCAGTTTCTTCCATATCATCTGCTTTCTTACGCCCCCGCCTCTCTGATAATTTTCTTGCTGATTCTGATGGCCTTCCATCCCTTCTATTCTAGTTTTGATACTGTCTCTGCTCTCAGTTCCTCTCCCTGCTTATCAATTTTCTGACTCAAATCATGATTCATACACTCAATTTTACTGTGTATTGCTACCTTGTAATCCTGTATATCCTCACTCAAGGTTTCTATCTTCTCATTTGCCGACACTTTAACAGATTCTATCTGTTCGGTCACTGTAGACTCCTGTTTGCTCATCTGTTCGGTCACAGAAGCTAACTGTTCACTGATCTTAGTCATCTGCTCCATCAGCACTTTGAAACAATAAGGTTCATCTCACCCATTCGTGCTCCACGTTGGTGCGCCATATTGTAACTGTACTAATATCAGGGTTGTGGTTGTTTAGCACAGTGAGGGAAACTTTTAATAATCATATATTTCCATATAAACTCCTTTTAATATATGATTCCCAATCCATTATTTAACATCTCTATAGTCCTAGCATATCATCCATATCCACATCAGAGATCCTCTACTTTCTCAAGCATAACCACTTTCATTCTTGACAAAGAGAATCTGAACAACTGACAAAAATTTTACAACAACAACTAACCTCAAAACAATTGACTATAGTAAAAGGAATATCTATGCAGATATGAAACTCAAATGAGCATGGCCCCCTCCTACCTCACTGCTAGACCATCACAAGGAATTCCTTGACTCAGGCATTAAACTCCTTGCAATGGTCCACCAGCAAAAGGTGGCCATGCTTCTAACCTAATATATACTCTTATAATAAATAACCTATAAAATAAACAGTGGCACCATTGTCCTCGTAGATTTTGTGAATAAAACTACGTTGAAATCTTGCTGTGCGAGGTAAAGAGGATATAATAAAATAATTAAAAAGAAGTACAATTTACCGTCGTTGGATAGCCTTGAACCCGGGATCTTCAAAACAGTAAGCGGGCGCGATACCACTCGCACACACTTCCAATCGATTATGTAGCTTTTTGTTGCGTTCTTATTAATGCGGATGATTAAATATCTCATTATCACATTTAGATCTTAAATACTGTTTGGAATGCATTAATTCAGTACCTGGCATGTTTTCAAATTTTCTTACAGCAAGTTTCAAGTTAGTGAGGTGTATGTACGGTAACTATTGTTTGATAATTCTATCTATTAACCTATTATCAAGATGTAGACTCGTTAACGTATAAGCTTGGCTTAATTGCATGGCCGCATTATCTAGGAAATGAAATAAAACCCTATACATTGTGATGACGGTAATAAATAAAACATAAATGGTAATTAATATGTACTGTTCTGTATATATACATATAAATTTAAAAGGTATAATAATTAACTGAAGGTTAAAACAACGAAAAAATGTTAGTAAAGAGTAAAGAGTGATGTTTTAACGATGTTCAAGTAACATGCAAGTAATAGTCTAATGAAGACGTAATACTTTGTTGAAAGTATAGTAAGGAATTGAAGTAAAATCATTCTACGAAATGATGAAACAGTAAGAAAGTTGGAAGAACGCTTTATGAAGTGTTTTGTAATATAAAACGAGAAGAATTGTGTAAATATTTTGATAATGTAAACACTGTTTGGCTCATTGTCATCATCATCAGCATCTTCATCCTTAAATTCATTACCGGTATAGTATTGGGCTATATATCTCATACTTGCTCTAACATAACGAACTCCTACTGCTCTTCTGTACCTAGCTCTATTATTTCTTCTAGAATGGTAAGTATCCTCAGAGTACCATTTTCATCATTATCACGCCTTCGATATCCACCTCCTCCATTCTCATCAAAACGTCTTCTTCTGTTACGTCGGGGGCGACCTCTGTATCTACCTCCGCAACTGCTCTTCTTCGCCTGCTACGGTCTCTCCGATATATACCTCTACAACTTCGCCTTATGTTATCCACTTCTTCATTTTCTTCTTTACGCCCCCTAGCATCACGTACTTCACATATCTCCTCCTCTTTCTCCTCCTCTACAGACACACTCACAGATTCTACCATTTCAACTTTCTCTTCTACAATGCATATGATCTCCACTCTGTGTTCTTCTAACTTCCTATCCGCCCTGGTAAATTTCTGTCCGGTCTCCAGTGCCTGGCTCGAAATTTCCCTTGCCAACCTCTCTACTTCAGGGTGGCTCTGTTCCTGAACAGCAATCTGACCATCTAGGTCAGTTTTCAGATTAGTAGCTTCTACACTGACTTCACTAACCTGGCTAGTAACATGGCTGTCTAGACTAATCACATCAAGCTTCTCCGAGAATTGCTCCGAGACCTCATCAAGCTTCTCCGACAAACGCTCCGTGATCTTATCATCAAGCTTCTACAACAAATGCTCACTGACCTCAACAAGCTTCCTTGACAATCTTTCTTCCATCCCTACGGACTTGTTCCTACGAAGAATGAGCTTCCTCAACATGGCCATCATTTCAGCTTCAATATTTCTTCTATTTTCCCCCATCCCTACTCCTGCCTTTGTGTGATTCATTGAATTCATCGAGCTTTCCCGTAGGGCGCCATTTGTAATAAATATGACATCCGAACTTAAGTTGGGCGACCATTGTAATTAATATAAAATCCAAGCTAGCCACCTCAGGGTAGCGGGGCGATATACTCTCTAAAAGAATCACACTTCACTAATATACACATTATAAAAGTTAGCTTCCATTACCTGCATCTCTTGTACACTATCAGCAACAACTTTCATAAGAAAAATAAATACCCCTCACAAAATGCTTAGTATTCTTCTGCTTCATTTCTTATTACTCCACTTGTTCAGGGTAATTTGTCTGCATGGACAACCAAATCATAATACTGATACTCTTCTTTCATTATTCTTGTCACTTCAATAAGAGTAGGGGAGCAGTAGGGGTTCTAACGAGTGACACGAACAGCTCGGCTACGCTGACCTTTTATGTATATTTCGTGAAACCATGGTCATGCGACATGTCGTTGGACTCAGGCTGATGTCCTCTTTCCTATGGTCGACTCGTTATATTTTTCAAACATTTTTTGAAAATTTTTGTTTTTGAAAATAGGCGATAGTTTGAAAACCAAACATGTTAGAACGTTGTGCAATAGCTTAAACGAACGGTATTTATGTGTTTCATTGTTATAATAAAACTTTTTTATTTTTAATTTTTTTAGTGTAATTTTGAAATTCATATATTTTGGAAACTAACAAGTTTACAAAGAAGTTTGTTTGACATTAATTAAAGGTCCCTACCCCCTCTACCCCCAAATTAAATTTCAAGTCTCTAGGATAAAAACTTGTAAGAGTAGTGGGATGATGACAGTTCTGCTTATCCCCCTACTTTCATATGAACTTTGGCGATATCTCTCGAACGCATGATCGGATTTTAACGAACACGGTATTGTTGGCGTTGGGATGACGTTCTCTTTGCTAAGAATGTGTGTTGGTATTTTTTGAAAGTGTTTTGGAAACGGTGAAGATGATAAAAAGTTTGTTTGACGTCAATGAAAGGTGTCTATGCCCTCTAGGTGGACAGCACGTTTCAAGTGTGTAGGACCAAAAAATGATAGCCTACTTTCTCGCGAACGTCTGGTCGGATTTTAACAAATGAGATGTCGTTGGACTCGAGCTGACAAGCGCTTTGCTCTGGACGACTTGTACTATTTTTCAAAAATATTTTAAAAATTTTTGGTTTTGAAAGTAGACTATAGTTTGAAAACCAAGCACGATAGAACGTTGTGCCATGGTTTAAACGAATTGTCTCTATGTCTTTTTAATTTTTATAATAAAACTTCTTTTATTTTTTACATATTTTTGAAAACAGTTTAATTTTGAAATTCTTATATTTTGGAAACTAGGAATTTTACAAAAGAGTTTGTTTGGCCTAAATGAAAGGTCCCTACTCCCCTCTACCATGAAAATAATTGTCAAGTCTCTAGGACAAAAACTATGCATTTTCAATTAAAAAAATATATTTTAAAAATGAAACGTGCTCGTATACAGAGAAAGACGGTGCCGCTGGACATGTGTGTTAGAACAAGGCTATCACTGGCCATGATGAATACAGAAAATGGCTATTTCGACGGGGTGACAAAACGATAGAACATGGGGTAGCTTTCTGATATTTTTGCTATGACAAACGAATAAAGGCGAATATTTCAAAAAATCCCTTATGCCAATCTTTAAACATGTTAGTAATAAGGTAATTGACAAATAATAATAATAATAATAATAATAATGGTATGAGGCGAAGTTGTCAACAACTTGAAGAACATGCTTTGTATGTTAGAATGACCAGGCAAGAAAGAAAAATTCGCTTGGAGTCTGGCCGGCTCTCAAGCTGGTCAGCTAAGAGAATGGAATGTCAGTCAAGCTGACAACACTGTTGGGTAGCGATAACAGGTTGGAACAATGTGGCAACTTTGTAATGGAGATAATATTTCACATCCTGTCAGCCAGACCCCGAGCTCAAGCGGGACAGAGGGGAGAGGAGGGAAACCTCTACACAACAGGAAATCACGTGACCACTGCGGAGCAGTGAGAGGCGGGGCTAGAGGGCCGGGGGGAGGTGAGGGGAGGAGTGGAGAGCCCATGACAGCCAATAGCTGAATGAGTTGTATGCCAATATGGAGTCAAGCATTGAGACATAGGTGAGGAGAGACAGAGAGAAAGAGAAACATGTGTGGACATGCATTAAGTGTTGAGCGCCGTACACAGGGCTCTTGTACAACATGATTCAATAAATAAATAAATAAATAAAAAAGTGCAGAGGTTCAACCAACATGTAATTTATTGATCCATGAATTAAAGGTAGAGTTAAATCCTAACCATTTTACATATAGTTTATTTCCTTTTTGTTTCAACACTTTTTCCACGAGATAATGTTTAGGAAACGCTGTTTTCTGAAGTTCATGGAGATAAAACCTGCCTTTTATGGGCTGATGGTTGAGGTCCTCGAGTAAATAGGTGACTGGGCTGTCCAGGTTGACTTGACGAATTCGAAATAGTTCAGTCCCCCACTGAGGCGTGTAGCCCTTATTGAAGGCAGACTTAAATTTGCTCACACGAACAAAATCCCCAATTTTCAGTCGGTGACGTTTAGGATCTGCTGTTTTTATGGGGTTAAACAGTTTATCCAGTCGCTGAATATTTTTGGTCACGAACCGTGGCTTGGTCCCAATCGTTCTATGTTTGGTGTCATTGTAACGTGACACTAGCTCAGGTAACAAGTCCAACCAGCGATAAGTGCCCTGAGCGGTAAACGCTTTCCACATATGGGTTTTCAATGTTTGGTTAAACCGCTCAACCACACTGGCTTTGAGATTGCTGTACGTGGTGTAATGGTGAATATCCTTAGATTTGAGAAAACTGGAGAAATCCTTCTTGAAAAATTCTTTCCCCTGGTCGGTTTGTAGTAACTGAGGTTGACGTTTGGATTGATGAATAATATGTTGAAAGGTCTTGGTGACTAGTGGACAAGACTTGCGACGCACAGGTTCAACAAAGGCCATTTTGGAATACACATCTATGACAGTCAACATATAGCGTACACCGTTGTTAACACTAGCATAGGGTATCATTTCAACCAAGTCTGCTTGCCAAAGTTCAATCACACCTCGTGAAATCACCTTGAGTCGCGGATAGTGACGCCTAGCTGGGCGATGCAACTCGAGAGCAATACCCATTTTAATGGGTGAGGGCTTAAACAATAATTTTGGCATTTCGAAGTTCTTGTTCAATTTTTTGAATTTTACAATCGTGACCGGTATGGCCGGCTTGACGTGAAGCATGCAACAGTTGTAGTCGCTGGACGAGCTTATTCGGATTGTGCCATTAGGTAACATCCACAAGGGGTTTTAATGGTTTAAATGTCACTCCAGAAGCGGACGCTTTACGACGAGTACTTTGACTGGTGGGAAACATTTTTGCAATTATGGTTTTATATTTTTGAGACATATTGGCATTCACTTGTTGAGTGAGATCATACTGTCTTTTGTGGGCATGGGTGATCAATAAAATGGATTTATATTTGCCAAGATCCTCTGGCGTATAATCATGGGAAGAGGGAGTCCGAGAGAATAGAAGCTTTAACAGTCCTGGTGTTAATTTATAGTTGATCTTTTTAATGACAGCTTTAGTACGAGCAAATTTAATCGATGAATCACCAATTTTAAAACTATCATCCTCATAGCGAACACCATACGTGGTATCTGTGTTTCCAATAAATAGATCGGTGAAATAGAGTTCCAGTGTTGACCCATAATATTTTATAAACATGTTTTTGAGTTGAGATTTATGTTTATTTATTTATTTATTTATTTGTTGATGGTACACAACAGAGCTCAGTGTGCGCCCCAATAATAGTGCACCTACACAGTAAGATACATTTACTGATATGTCTGCATTAAGTATTAATATCTTAATGTAATTCTTAAAACTAAGAAGTTCACACAGATCAAAATGCATAGTAGTAAAAGGATAATATAAAAACTAAATCTAAATATGATCTAATGCCAAATATAAAAACAGGTTTTGAAATTATTACATAATAAACTAAAAGGTAATATCAATAACTAGGGAACAGGCCTATCCACATATATACATTGTTGATTCTGTTATGTGTGATAATTTTATTTCAAGTATGAATTAGAGTGACTGGGTTATAATTTCCAAGAACGGTCTGATTTAGAGACAGAAATCTAGTTTCCAGTTTACACGAACCGCATCGTTGTAAATACTGCAAAGCCTCCATACAGGTGAATTGTTATGTGAAGGTTACCGACATTTGTTACCATCTTTTCAAGGGCATTTCATTCATTTGTGATAAGTGCTTAAAGGTGTAGTTCCTATTTTGTATTTCCCTTTTATTTATAATACCACCCCCTTTTATTTTGGTAATTACTACTTTATTTGGCCTTAAACGTCCCATCCCCAACTTCAAGACAGCTGCGGTGGAATGACCCTCACCAGGTAAGCCTTCCACATTCCAAGCCTGTGGACAAATTGACGTGCCTGCTCTCTGGTACATCTGGGAGCTCTGCCTGGGTACGTTGTCGACACCGACCGCCGAGGGAAAGCCACCAAGTCCCGTAAAGGTATTTCTTGGGGTCGCGGTTGGTAAGTTTTCCTTCGGGTTGGCTGGCTCTCTAGGGAGCTTTGCCGAGCTGGAGGTAAGGAAGAGGGAGAAGGGCAACATTTGGGGAGATAACACCATTTCGATGGATACATAAGTAATCCTAAAATTGTCATTACGTTTTGTTTTGTAGATTTAACATTATTAATTTCTTAACTTGTTGGTGTCTATACCTCAGCTGAGCTTCAATTTAAATACCGCTGGAGAAGTGAACACCTCCGGATTAAATGGCCGACCTGAGGGTTTAAGGAGGAATACTATAAGCGATAGCCAACGGCCTAGCCGTGTTGAAACACCGGATCCCATGAGAACTCCGCAGTTAAGCAACATTGGGCGCAGTCGGAACTTGGATTGTATGCCGGTTCTAGGCACTACGCGCTGTTGGCCAACATAAGGAGGAGCGGAAAGGCCCTGGCCACCCTACCGCAAGTAAACTCCGGCAGGGGGTAGCCTCTTCGGTGGCTCGGACCTGCCTTCGGGCAGAATACCAATTAATTACTATAAGCGATATCCAAGAATTTTGTATAATGGCTCTCAAAAATTAAAGGTGAGTTCTATAGGTGAGGGGGTCCTATAGCCGAGTAAATATGGTTTGTTCCTAATACCGACCGACTTTTATAAAGTATTCTAATACAGTGGAATCTCGTTAGTAGGTTTCTCAAGGGACTAAAAAATTTGGACGTCATATGCAGGAAAACGTACTACCGAAAAACGCCATACTGCATTTACAACATACAGTATAAGAAAGAACGCGGCGTATATATGGACGTTAAATCGCCGACCTTAGTAAGTGATTGTATGCACTACTACAGTCACGACATAATCATAGGTTATCAGTAACTTACACGGAATAAATAACATAAAAATGAATTACTGTACCTCTACACTACAGTACAATACAGGGTCTTTATTTTTGCTTAGCAAGGAAATTCTCGCTCTCGCGCTCCGCCAGTGACGGCTCAGTTGCCGGCGACCGCGCACGCATATGTAGGCCTACGGCAGAATACAGTGCTTAAAATTAGTAGCCTACCATGCAGTTTTACTGGCCATGATTTACAGTAGATGCTGAAAATGTTCCCCATCCGCTTCCAAACACATATAATACAGGGTCTTTCTTTATATTTGATCAGCAAGGACATTCTCGCTCTCGCGCTCCGCCAGTGACGGCTCTGTTGCCGGCAACCACGCACGCATATGTTTGAAGCACGGGCTTGCTTGAACCACTTCAATAAAGCGCTTTCTAGTCCAGGAACCAGTCCCTCTCGCACACGTTTTCTTTTGCCGCTCACCCCTTCTTCAAATGCACGTTCGATTTCCTTCCTTTTGCCGAGAATCGTGTTCAGTGTAGACGGAGGAATGTTCCACTTTCGTGCTATATCCACAGGCTTCATGTGAGGATTGCAGTCCAAGTTTCGAATGTATTTCATCTTCTCATCATTAGTTATCTGCCGTACTTTCTACTTATCCATTATGAAAACACGCAATAAAATAGGTCATAACTGGACGTGAACACTAAGAACTAGAAGACAATAGTGCAGAACACGAAGAAAATAATGCGCCTACGTGAGAAATAAACAAAGGGAAGGCGGTGAAGGGCAGCGGGGAGAGACACGTCACCTGTGTTGCGTCATAGCTAGGCTTGCCATACGTCCCGGTTTGACCGGGACAGTCCCGGAATTTTGCTCTTGTCCCGGTGTCCCGCCCGGTTTTGTCAATGTCCCGGAAAACGGCCATACGATGTAAAAAGTAATGAATTTATGTGCTTAAGATTTTTTTATGAATCGGTTACTTTCCAACAATCAACATCGTTGACTAACGCGCGCAGCGTTGAAGAGGTCAGGAGAATTCAAACGAATGACACAAAACAATAGCCCAAACTGCTAATTCAGCGCGTTGCGAGGGTAGTGTAATCTATGAGCAAACGCTGGAACTACTTGCCTAGCGCTGCCAGCCCCCTATTCTATCACACTATCTGCGAATCTTTTAGTTGTGTTGTTTATGTTTATATACAACAAAAAGTAGTGTGGGTTTTAGTTAGAGATTTTAGTGCGTATTTTGTTGTTGTAATGTGTTTGTGTTTCAGGCACCAGAAAAAAATTATCATTAAAAAGGAAAAATTATATATTTGTATGTAGCAAAAATTCCTTTTTTTATTTTTGAAAGCTGTGTAGAACTAACAATTTAGGGTGCCAGATTCCCCCCTCCCATTACTTGTGAAGCTTAAAAAGAAGGCTTAAGACTCACCATTTTGCTACACTGGGGGTATTCCCCCGGTAATTAATGTGTCCCGGTTTCACTCACCAAAAATATGGCAAGCCTAGTCATAGCTATAGCCACTTCTACGCCGTCAAACACAATAAAATCATCTACACTGTCAATAACTATCAGAGAATATGAGGCAATATCGCGTCGTGTTTTCCAGAAGCCGAATTTTATAATGAAATAAGAATAAAATCCGGTTCGCTTACAAATAGTACAGCGGAAATTTGATCGTCGTAAGCGGGAATAGAGAACGTATTAAGGGGATATATCAACATGTATTTTGTAGAATTGGGACTGTGACTTGAGAAAATCATCACGCTAAACGGGAAAACGTCGTAACTGAGAACGTGCTAACGAAATTCCACTGTAATAAATATTAAAGAACAGTGGCGTCTGATCATCATCTTCATCATCTTGAACTGGCTCCAGTTTCCGGGGGCGGTGAATGAGCGTTCTCCATTTATTTCTCTCCAGGAATGTTTCCTCCTCCATAATTTGCTGTAAATCCTGACCTCTCCCTTCAAGATCATTTGTAACCTAGTCGATTCATCCCTTCTGATCGGCATTACCGATTTGTGACTAGAGAAACTGTTGCTCCTTCCGAAGTCTTATAACAAAGTGGTGAAATTTGATCATTTTGTCGGTATAATCCGATGGAAGCCGCTGGCACAGTGACGTTCTTCTCCGCAAACTCAGTCCATTCCGGCCCATAAAGCTTTCTGTCCAACCTTCACTAGCTTTAAATTAATTCCCTGCAATGCCAGGACTTCGTGCAAATTTGCACGCTTTAAACTGCATCATTTTGTGATTTACAGCGTGGCCTTTGTCTCATGTTTCTCGAACCCACTCCAGAAACTTTATGTCCATATTTTCGTTCTTTCGTTTTTTCACACCGCGGAAGGACTTAGAAGTTTTCCTTGTTCCTAATAATTTGTCCTTCTGGTTACGCCAATATCGAATCATACACGGCTGCACTTTGTATTTACGACTCGCCGCTCTCACTCCATTTTCTGAAACAAATTCTAGCACTTTTAACTTGAAGGATGAGGTAAAACTTGTTCTCTTGCTCATTTTCAGTCCTACTTGTGTACTGCACGCTTTCTAATTATACACTACACATGGCCGTGTGGGATGCGAGATGCGGAACTCATAAGCAGGAGGGCAGGGGGTAGGGGGAGTGAGTAGCAATCAATGCACAGGTGCTGCAGGCAGAAGCGTGGGTTTTATCGTTAACTGGAATGTTGTAGGCTTACTTGCTAGATTTTTCCGATTATTTCCCACTTTCTTTCTTCCTTTTTTCTCCCCCCTTTTTACAATTATTTACTTTCCCCCAATAATAGTTAAAAATTAGGGGGGAGGGGGGTTGGTGGGTGTGTTATAGGTGAGGGGGTGTCATAAGTGAGTAAATATGGTATATTAAAAAAAATATTGTGGTTTTTCTTCTTTGAACTTAAATATTCTTTGCATAATTGTCACATCCTGCTTTCGTCCAAAAATTTTAGGCTAAAATTATGTGATGATTATGCAAGGAAATACGGTACTTCCCCCCACGAGAACTGTCAAAAAAATAGTGCTAAGTTAGAATAAACAAACTCATGAGGGGTTCATAGTACGAACAGCAGTTCTGGATGCTTCTAACAGAGGGCATGATTCATCTGCATCTTTGCTGCAGAAATGGAAAATTTGCCATACACACCTAGCTTGACTTATCTGACATTTTTGAATGACACAAGCATACTTGCTCTTTCATTGGAGTGCAACATGTAATCCCCATTCTTATGCCTCATCTAGTGGTGACAGGCAAAAGCACATACATTGGGTCTTCAAATGTACTGTCTGACTTCGCAGTACCACTGTCCGTTTGGCAGGGAAAAATAGTTACTGTGACTTCCATAATTACCTATGGGAAAGGTAAAGTGATATTGAAACACAAAGTTTTCAAAGCAAACAACATGCCAAAGTAGATACAGTGTTTCAAATGTGTGGTGCCATCCTCTCAAAACCGTGGAAAAAATGTCAAAATATGAAATCGTGAAGTTTTTCACAACATTGTTGACAAGATGCACAATACTCTACAGCATATTCTTCTACCTAATTTGCTACAGTTTATTATCTGGCCATGAAAGCCCGAAGAGATTCACAATAGTTTATGCTATATCAGGGTAAATGACTTGCACCTACAGTAGCAACCACCTAGCTTTTTTTTTTTTTATTTTCAATATTTGTTTCAGCAAAACGACACACAAACAACAAAACCAACTCACCTGTTGCTCCTGTTGTGGAAAACATACACAACGAGTTCTCGTGAAGAACTTTTGCAGACGAGTGAGTAGATCACTTTCACTTTCGTCTTCTGAGGCCGAGTCAGCCTCCCTCTCGTTCTCAGCTTCTGACCCATCTACCAGAAAGGAAAGTAACAAAAAGTAATACAAATCTCCTAACTCACTTTTTATTGATTGAAGTCGGGCATTTCATAACAGAATGGAAATTTCCATTGATCGAAAATACAGAAAGCAGTATTCCTACTTGCAAATGGAAAAACTGGTGTGTAAGATTTTACTAGCTCAAAATATGGAAATGGAATACTCTTTGCCTGATATTTGTTTATTTAGGAACTTGGACACAATGGTCATCAGCCTCATGTCTGATAATTATGTTACTGAGGTGTCCATACTAATCTCTACAAATAAAGAAACTGGTTAAGTGTAAAAGAGGGCCATGAGCCCTAACTTCGCCACTACTAAAGACAAGCTTTAAAAAAGACCATAACAGGTTCTTTTCTTGTTTGTTTTTTGTTCCGTATTGACTTACAATTAGATTGAAATTGATATATTGTGACCGTTTAGTTGATGTCAACAACCACGATGACTCAACTAACGACACATAAATCGAATAAAAAGTACCGTGAGGATCAGGTGACCTTCCAAAAAGGCTAAAGCGGCACGAGAGTCCGTAGTCCACAGGGATCGTGGTACATGGTGACGATGGTCATAGACCGCCTAAGGAAAGGTTCACCTTAAAACTAGACTGAGAAAATAAACATCCAGACTCATGTAAAACACCGTGAAAATTTATTAAAATTCACAAGCCCCTAGCCTAGTTCGGAGGGTTATAATCGGCTAGTCCGCAAATTAATAAATAAACTAAGATAAAGAACAGGTCCCCTACCTGAGAAGTTACTGAAAACCCTCGCGAAAGATCTAACTCACAATGATAAAGCAACAACAGCAACGCTAGGAATATGGCACGACGCAAGTCCCTAGTTCAAGTTACAAGATCAAGCTAATATCTGAATTTACATTTAACAGGGTAGCAAAACAAATCTAGGTTAGGATGGTACCATTTCGACATTTAAATTTAACATTAATTCAACTAGCTAAGTCCTATCAATTAACAAAATTTACGGCGATGACGTCCGTAAAAGAAAACAATTACGTCCAAAAGCTAAGTGTACAGCCATGAAAAACAAACAATTTAATTATGCTTAAAAACTATGTGCTAACAGCACACAATAAAGTAACATGTAGGGTTTAATACACTTGACATCATAAATTAATAACGAAATAGACACAGTAGTTTTATTAAAAATTCCTGCCTACACCTTGGTTTACTCTTTGTAAACCATAGTCATCTAATGTGTATAGTTACGGTGACGAATGCGCAGTTGAGACCACGTCTGACATCGCATGGCCTGAGCTCCACAAGCTACGAACTCTAGGTTCGCACATGCTTCAGGTCGCTACAAAAATGTCAACTGTCCTAGTCATTTCCTCACAAGGAAATTATCTTCAACTGCACGGCTATGTCAACAGTTCCAGAATGCAAAGAACAAAGTTAGATAGAAAGAATCGTTAGTTAGGCTTGTTTTACAACAATTATGCATTTTATTATTAGAATGTCGGTTTATAGGTTTATCGTAGGTTTATGGCGAATAACATTGACAATAGCCTGGGCACGGAGTGTCTCCAACTGAGATCATTCTCCACCAAAAAGCCTCGACTCAACAGTCGGAATATAATCAACGAGTATAACAACTCGGACACACAATAACACGGGTTACCAGCGGCGCTAAGCTCGCGTTCAATAACTCTGGGATAGGCCTGTACAACAGTTACCTTCCAGTAACATCTGGTCAACGGGATCATCCCCGGACAAAGCATACAATAACATCCTGCTACAACAGGGTAGACTTCACCATCCTATAGAAAACCTTACATAACTGTACCTGTCATACGACAATACACGCAACAGAGCGTTAAACTAACAAAAACCGATCCATAAAACAAGTGATCAAATACAAGAGTGGAAACTGATTTCCATAAGCAAAATAGCAATGAAAGGAAAAGCGAATACAAATTGTACTCTGTCCTCGTCTATAGTAGTTTTGTCTCACAATGAAGCAGGCGTGCTCTAGGTCACTGGGTTACATAACCAGTTTATTCAAGGCCGGCGATTTAATCAATACAAAACCTGCACTTGGCCGGTTCATAAAAAACTTTTCCATAGGTTACGGATCTCTACAGAGTCCGTGTATCAAACGCACGCTATAAATCTGAGTATAGTAATACACTTCCGTCTTTCTACCAAAGACGTCTAAATGAAAGTAAACTTACAATAACTGAAGCTCTTTGCTTTAAAAATGCAACTCAGTAGTTGCTAGAACATCAAATAAAAACGTGTCTCACACGACACAAGAAAAATATGATAAATGTGGCACAGATTCACACACTAGATCTGCTTAATGATACGTTGGGAACCGCGTTCGATGCTAGGCAACGAAACATTCCTTCTAGTTGTTAGGTTCAAACATGACCAAGAATAGCTTCTGAGCTTATTCAAAATGAAATATAATGCATTTACAAACTGGTAGTTACTGTCGACTACCTAAATGATACGACCGTTCTAACGACAGTCAGGGGTGTAACAAAGGATGGCTGCGAAGAATGCAGTCAATTAATAACCAAGGCATCTGATTGCCATAACTACAGTCAGCAAAGACTTGAAAATTACCCCAAGTAGGGTTGAACAAAATAGCCTCAAAATGACTACGATCAGGTTCAGCAAAAAGGTAGGCATTGACGTTCCACGACGTTCACCAGGCTGCACCAGGGCTGACCAAAATGTCTGACCCCAAGGGTGTCTCACTCTAAACTGAAATAAATGACATCTAACTAATCTAGTTACATCCCTACCTAGAAAAATGGCTGACACTGAGTGTGGTTGATTCACAAACTACATTAAAACTACTATACCACCAGAAACTAGAACAAAGAAGGGGTGTGACAAAAACTCACGAAATGGAGGAGCTCTCACTCAGCTCTCTATTCCACAACAAGGGTTGTACATAAACCTCTCTGGCTCTCTGGATCGGTATCCTCCTCATCAGGATTCCCATCTGGACTCCCCCAAAGACCAGGGTTCGATTTGTCCCTGTCGACATCTTCGTGGATATGCCTGGAAATGGCATTTTGGCTCCTTCCCTCTCGTTCATCGTTCTGGAAGTTCCACCATCATGCTGGTTCCTGTAGAAACGTCACCCCCCCATACTGGGATGGTATTAGCCCATGGTGACTGCTTCAACCATGGTGAATAAAAGTCCAATCACGTGGGTAGCGAAATAAGTTGCGTGATTATTCATCCTCTCACTTCCAAAATTATAATGTCCGTCGTGACTATTATAGGCTTCAATTATAAAATACGACACAGCCTTAATCTTGCAGATGTGGATTAGCATGTGAGCTAATACTATTTTATAATGCTGCACGTGCTAGTTACGCTACTTTTGTATCACGCAGCATCCGTGAATTATACGACGTTTCAAAGATGAAATTTCCACTTTGGCAATTTAAATATCTCATACTATTATAATCACACTTATTCAGGATAATTGTAACACTATTACCTGTATATTTCCACTAGGCATCTGCCCTCCACATACGCGTGGGTAATATGTGATGTCACAGCAATGTTGTGCAATACACTATACTTGCCAATAATTATTTCCCAAGCTTCTTATTTAATTCACTGGACTTCATTGACAGTGAATATTAGTATTTGCTTGCTCGATGGCACCTTATAATCACTTTTAACGCTAAACAGCGGATATTCTTCTACGTCTCGTAGGACAAATGTAATTCCACGCCTACACAAGGCGGATTCTCAAGACGCAGTGCTCCGGTACTGGGTGTCTCTAGAAAGTAGGTCGTCAAAACGAAAACGTTGAGCGACTACTTACGTTCCTTTTTGCGTATCTGCAAGGGTATTACCTTACCTAAAGTAAAAATAAACATTCTCCAAAATGTTTTAATAATGCAGCATGACGAAATGGAATATTCTGAGTCTCGTAGGAAAGATAAAAATAATTAATAAGACCTCAGATAATAATTAGCAGTTTACACCAAAGTCAAAAGTGCGATTCACCGCTACTTCAAAGTATCGCGTGATCTCTCAGCTTCACGTGGCTTCCTGGGTGTGTTCAAAAGTACAACATCCCCTCATAAATGCTCTGTCATAAAAAAAATATCACATGAACCATAGCTCAGCGGGTTCATCTGCCTCTCTGTCGTTTCAAATAAAATGTTGGGATAACATTTTTATTTGCTTTGAAATTCATTCAAGAGTGATATTTTTTTAGATTGGCTGCATTAAAGGTTCCAATGCGTTCTCCTGTCCTAATGTCTTCTATCACATAACTTCCATTGTTCAAAGGCTGTCGGATACGACTAGGGCCATAATACAAGGATAGAAATTTCCCATATATGCGGTCTATAGGACTAGAAATTCCGGGTCTCCTTATAAGGATAAGGTCTCCTTCTACTAGTGGTTCTCTAAACCTCTGGCGTCTAGTTCTTCTCAAGCGCTTGGCAGCTTGTCTGTCCATAGTCTCTCTTGCAGCTAAAAGTCTGCTGGCATGTGATGGTTGTAAACAAGGTGGATTTACAATCACACGATCCCATATTCTCAGCGGCATCTGGTTCAAATGCAAGACCATAGGTATTTGACCAGTGCTTTCATGTACTGTTGAATTAATACATTTTGCCATAATAACAAGGACTTCAGTCCATCGCCAGTGTTCTTCTTGACAATATAATCGACAGAATTTTGCGATAATAGACATCACGCATTCTGCTGGGTTGCTCTCTGGATGTCGAATAGATGATAAAACATGACCTATTTCAAGCTCATTCATGGCATTGGCAAATTCTGCTGAGGTGTACTGTGATCCGTGATCAGTCAACAAGAATTGTGGCTTTCCTGCCTCCGGTATCACTTGACGTCTAATCCTCTGAATAATCTGATGTGCAGTAGCTTTTTGAATCGGATGAAGCATCGTATATTTCGTGAACACATCCACCGTTACAACGATGTATCGATTCCCACGACGAGCCTTAGGTATTGGGCCATACAGGTCCTGTGCATACAACTCTCTAGGTTGAGTTGGTAGTATTGGTCTAGGTTGTTCCTTCAGCAAGTGTGACGTGTATTTGTTCCGCTGGCATGCGTCGCAAGCACGTAAACACTGTCTAACGGTGGCTCCTAACCCTTTCCATGTGAAAGACTCCTTGATAGTTGCAATGGTTTTGTCTGTTCCACCATGTCCAATGGATAAATGTACCATAAGAATAACAGATTCTTGGTATCTCCTAGGAATAACTGCACGCAGTTGAGTGTGGTCCTCGTCTACAAACTTGTATAAGACACGATGATAAATCAAATAATCATCTGCAACAGCAGCAATCCTTGCATAATGATCATCCTGTGGATCCATTCTTCGTTCTAGGAAACGGATAATGTGTTTGAGTTCCTCCTCACGTCGCTGTCCTTCAGGTAAATGACGAAATCGGCGAAGGTGTTCCTCGCATTCTCCCTCGATGTCTATGGCATTAACAGTAGCTTCAGGATTCCGGCTGAGGATGTCGGCCAACACATTCTCTCTGCCTGGTCGATAAACTATTTCCAAATCGAACTGTTGGAGAAACAGCGTCCAACGTGTGATCCTGTCGCTTGCCAGTCTTGTTCTCAAGATGAAGGTCAACGCATGATGATCGGTTCTCACAATAATCCTCTGACCTAACAGAAGTTTCTGCCAGTATTCAAGTGCGTAAACAATTGCAAGTGCTTCTATCTCGGTCGTGAAGTAGTGAGATTCATGTGCTCTTAAACGTCGGCTTAAGAAAGCGATGTAATGACGTTTCTTCTCATCATCTTCTTGCAGTAAAATGGCTCCTATACCAATGGCAGATGCATCAGTTTCTAGAATAAAGTTCCGAGAGTAATCTGGATATTCTAACTGAATTGAGTCCACAAGCATCTGTTTAGCTCTCCTGAAAGCTATCTCGCATTCATCATTCCAGTTCCACCTGCAGTTCTTTTTCAATAATCCTTGCAGTGGTGCAACAGTTTCGGAATACTTCTCACAATGAGCAGCAAAGAATTGGAGAATTCCTAAGAATTGTCTCACGTGTTTCACACGGGTTGGTGTTGGAAATGCAGCAACAGTTCTAATCTTTGCCGGATTCGGTCTATATCCTTCTCCATTGATTATGTGTCCTACGAATTTCACTTCTTCCTGAAAAAATCGACACTTGTCAAACTTGACCTTAAAATTTGCCTGTCGGAGATTCTCAAAAACAAGGCGCAATGTCTTTAAATGCTCTTCTTCTGTTCCCGAAGCTATGATTATGTCATCCACATAACATATTACTTTCTGCTTCACTTCATGAGTCAGCTTGGCATCAAGTGCTCTGATTAATGCGGCTCCGGCATTTTTCAATCCAAATGGTAGTTTTTGGAATACATAAGTAGTCTGATCAAACAAGAATCCAGTATATTTCTGAGTATGCTCAGATAATCTGATATGGTAATAAGACTGAACCAAGTCTAATGATGAAAATATCCTTTTTCCTTTGAACTTCCTGAGAATGTCCCTAATCTTGGGTGGTCTGTCGTGCTCAGGAGCTAGGCGTTCATTCAAGGCTCTGGCATCAAGACAAAGTCTCAAGCTTCCATCTACCTTAACCACAGGTATTATGGGATTCAAGAAAGGAGTCGGTGACTTCTTGATTGTACCTGCTGCTTCCATCTCATGGATCTTCTTAGCAGCTTCTTCGAGATGTTTCTCGGCAATCGGATAGATCCTTTTCTGGAATGGGGAATCGTCCAGTAATACAAGATCATACTCGTAGTCTAATATCTCACCAGGTGTGGTGTCGAATATATCTCGGTATTCGTTCAGTATTGCCTCAAGATCCTCATGTGTGGGTGCTGATAACGATTCTGCCTCTTCGTCGGCATCTAGTGTCGTCTCAATTTCCTTGCCCTTTAATGCTTCGACTACGTCTACTTCGGATAGGAATTCCGGTTCTTCTTCAATTAGGCTCATCTGAATGGGTTCGTTCGGCTTGAACTCTACCGTATTCCGTCCCATGTCAATGATTCCATCATATTTTCTAATGAAGTCTGCGCCTAAAATGGCATCATGATGCAGGCCCTTCATTACGAGAAATTCGTGCAAGTACACGTGGCTCGAAATCTTCACAGTACAAAAAATCTGGATTTTGCACGTTACAACGCGGTCAGGTATGACACCTCTGACTCTTATAGCTGAAATGGGCAACTCCGTCACCTCAGAGTTTGCTCTAAGTCTGGCATGGCAATCGGCGGAAATTACACTAATCATCGCTCCAGTATCGATGAGTATGACTACACTGACTTCATTCAAGGTGGCTACAATCTTGGGTAGACGTGTTAATTCATAATTGTGGTTCGTCGTTCGTCGTTCGTCCAACAAGTCTTCTTGGATTGGCTCCCAGAGTAATATAGAGGCAGTTACTCGGTGCTCAACCAAACAAGAATCTATTGATTTTTCGGAGTTTTTTTTTTCTGTCATGGCGAGAAGTACTGGGCTGGTTTTGCTCCGTCTTCTGCGCCGAATGTCTATTTTCCCTCGAAGTAGGGTTCCGTTCTCCCTCTTCTTGGATCTGCAATTCTCTCAATTGTTGGAGGTACTCACGGCTCTCCCGCGCTCTTCCTTTCCAATCCCTGTCTGGCTGGTATCTAGGGTCTCGATTTCTGTCGTAACCCCCACTATATCGATAGTCTCTACGGATACGTCCGTGTTGCTGATTTCTTCCTTCATTCCCTCGGCGGTTGTTTTCATGACGTCGGTTGTCGTCCGTCCTTCGGTCGAATCGCCGGTCCCAATGACTTCGCCGGTCATCATGTTGATTTCGAGTATACGGAGTGTTGTTCCATTCTCTCCTGTTATAACTGTAATTGTTATCACGTCGCCCAGAATCCTCTGTGGTTTGTGTTTGTTGTGGCGTCTGGCTCACTTTATCAACAGTCGTCAGATTCATATGTCTATCCTCGCGCCTATCAGCCTTCTGCTGACGGTGTGTAGGAAACTGTTCTGTGTTAGCGTCCAACCTTCGCAGTATCTGGTCACACTGCTGGAAAGTGGATGCCCCTGCAGCGATTAACACACGTTGTACATCCGCAGGGTACTGCCAAACAATTGTGTTCACCAAATCTTGTTCGGACAATGGAGGCTGAAGACAACGGAGCTTCGCGAGCTGTATTGCGAAGTAATTCGCATAACGAGTAGGTGTATTGGAACTGTACCTTCGAGTGTACATCTCAGCTCGGATGCTCTGCTGGATGTCGCTCGACCAATATGTTCTTAATAACGCTTCCTTAAAGTCTTGGTAGCCTGTGAATGAGTATCGGAATGCTCTGAACCAGGTACCGGCTTGTCCCTCAAGCAGTCGCTCTATAACTCTTAGTTACCTCTCTGGAGTTACCATAGTATCACGTAAGTAGCTTTCGACATTTGCTAGGAATTCCACTGGAGTAACACCGCTCCCAGTTCCCGAGAAGCGAGCTGGTTGCTCCTCTCTTGAACGAATTATGGTGACATTTCCCTGCGCATTCGCGGGTCTGAAAGTATTTTGCATGTAACTCTGCGTAGGAGTGTTAGTCTCATGACTAATTCGATTAGATGCTGGTTGAAACGGGTGAGCGTTAAAGTTCAAGGTCTGACCTTGCGCTAAATTAGTGAATTGTGACGGTTGCGGTTCCATAGGCGCGCTGGGTTGGAAATGGGTAGGCATCATTCCTCCTGATTGAGATATAGGCGTTTCCTGAGATTCTCCCATCTGTGGGTGTACGTGTCTCTCTCTTGGAGTCGTCTCGAGTCTGTCCAGGCGTCTTTCTATTACTTCAAGACCTGGGATGGTTCTGGCTGCGACTTTGTTGCCTAAGTCGTTCAATTGCAGCTCGATCCTGTCAACCTTTCCCTTGAGGTTTGTGTCTACCTCGCGTATGGCCGTCCTAAGGTTATAACTGAGGTCTAACCTCTCGGTCACCGCGACTTCCTCAAATCTCTTTTGTAAGGAATCGATATCTCCTTCAACTCTGGACATATTTTCTTGGATTTTACCCACATCGTCTCTAACCTCGGCTACCTTAGCCTCGACTGTAGCTTCGTGTTCGTTGAGGTCACCTCTCAATAACATGAGGTCAATTTTGTGTTCCTCATGATGAACATCAACTGTCTCACGTAGACTGGCTACGGTTTCCGTCAATTCAGAAATGTTTCTCCTGTTGGTGTTAAGTTCCTCTTTAATCTCCATCATGCCATCAACGATAGTCTTCACGTTGTTATTAACGGCATTGGCAGCTCCTCTCATCAAGATTAAACCAACGTTCATGGTTGCCATGTCCTTCTTCACATTTCCGATAAATCCCTCGACGTGATCTAGTCGAGTCCCGAATTCTTCCCTGCTATGTTCCAGATCTGCTCTCATGTCTATCTGGACTTTATTCAAGGTTGTCTGAATTTGAGCTGTGTGCTCCTCCAATCGGTTTTGCACCTCCTCCCTAGCTCTATTCATCTGGTCGGTTAAGCAATCTACGCGCTGGTTAGCCTCCTGATGGTGTCGTATGACATCAACCCTAACAGCTGCTAAACCTGTCGTCAGATCATTTCTCGCTTCGATCCTATATGTGTCCATGTCTGCCCTGACTTGAGTTAAATCAGCCCTAACATTATTTACAGAGTGAGTGTTAATCTCTAAGTCCTGTCTTACATTGTTGACTTCCTGTCTAACCTGCTCCACATGACCACTGACATTGTTGACTTCCTGTCTAACCTGGTCCACATGACCACTGACATTGTTGACTTCCTGTCTAACCTGGTCCACATGACCACTGACATTGTTGACTTCCTGTCTAACCTGGTCCACATGACCACTGACAGTATTTACAGCCTGAGTATTCTGACCTAAGTCAGCAGTAATCTGTTGAAGATTGGCATTCACACCTGCCATCATCTCTCCAAACACACGACGAATAGTTTCCTCATCCATAGATAAGAAATATATGAGAAAGTGAGGGATCAATTTCTACTGGAACTTACAGCTATGATTAGTTACTTGGTGGTATAAAGCTTGCTTCATTTATATAAATATCACGAGTACAGCTGGAGTATGCAAACTAAGTGCTTCTACATTTACAAAGACAACCGTGAGCAAAGCAAAGTATTACATTTACTTAGGATGAGGCATCATCAAAGAAAATCCTATCCTTCATTTATCCAACACTAAAGCCTCACCCCATGGACTTCTATCAAACATGAATGCCATGCGGTCAATTGATCTGCAGTACGACTTTCTAAGTTCGTCCCAGTCCTGTCAATTTACCATTAATCAACATTAGGATCCTCAAAAAAATAACATGGTACTGAGGGTCACCACGTTAACGTCGGCACATGAGTTGGGCGCCATTTTATGTAACCGTTTAGTTGATGTCAACAACCACGATGACTCAACTAACGACACATAAATCTAATAAAAAGTACCGTGAGGATCAGGTGACCTTCCAAAAAGGCTAAAGCGGCACGAGAGTCCGTAGTCCACAGGGATCGTGGTACATGGTGACGATGGTCATAGACCGCCTAAGGAAAGGTTCACCTTAAAACTAGACTGAGAAAATAAACATCCAGACTCATGTAAAACACCGTGAAAATTTATTAAAATTCACAAGCCCCTAGCCTAGTTCGGAGGGTTATAATCGGCTAGTCCGCAAATTAATAAATAAACTAAGATAAAGAACAGGTCCCCTACCTGAGAAGTTACTGAAAACCCTCGCGAAAGATCTAACTCACAATGATAAAGCAACAACAGCAACGCTAGGAATATGGCACGACGCAAGTCCCTAGTTCAAGTTACAAGATCAAGCTAATATCTGAATTTACATTTAACAGGGTAGCAAAACAAATCTAGGTTAGGATGGTACCATTTCGACATTTAAATTTAACATTAATTCAACTAGCTAAGTCCTATCAATTAACAAAATTTACGGCGATGACGTCCGTAAAAGAAAACAATTACATCCAAAAGCTAAGTGTACAGCCATGAAAAACAAACAATTTAATTATGCTTAAAAACTATGTGCTAACAGCACACAATAAAGTAACATGTAGGGTTTAATACACTTGACATCATAAATTAATAACGAAATAGACACAGTAGTTTTATTAAAAATTCCTGCCTACACCTTGGTTTACTCTTTGTAAACCATAGTCATCTAATGTGTATAGTTACGGTGACGAATGCGCAGTTGAGACCACGTCTGACATCGCATGGCCTGAGCTCCACAAGCTACGAACTCTAGGTTCGCACATGCTTCAGGTCGCTACAAAAATGTCAACTGTCCTAGTCATTTCCTCACAAGGAAATTATCTTCAACTGCACGGCTATGTCAACAGTTCCAGAATGCAAAGAACAAAGTTAGATAGAAAGAATCGTTAGTTAGGCTTGTTTTACAACAATTATGCATTTTATTATTAGAATGTCGGTTTATAGGTTTATCGTAGGTTTATGGCGAATAACATTGACAATAGCCTGGGCACGGAGTGTCTCCAACTGAGATCATTCTCCACCAAAAAGCCTCGACTCAACAGTCGGAATATAATCAACGAGTATAACAACTCGGACACACAATAACACGGGTTACCAGCGGCGCTAAGCTCGCGTTCAATAACTCTGGGATAGGCCTGTACAACAGTTACCTTCCAGTAACATCTGGTCAACGGGATCATCCCCGGACAAAGCATACAATAACGTCCTGCTACAACAGGGTAGACTTCACCATCCTATAGAAAACCTTACATAACTGTACCTGTCATACGAAAATACACGCAATAGAGCGTTAAACTAACAAAAACCGATCCATAAAACAAGTGATCAAATACAAGAGTGGAAACTGATTTCCATAAGCAAAATAGCAATGAAAGGAAAAGCGAATACAAATTGTACTCTGTCCTCGTCTATAGTAGTTTTGTCTCACAATGAAGCAGGCGTGCTCTAGGTCACTGGGTTACATAACCAGTTTATTCAAGGCCGGCGATTTAATCAATACAAAACCTGCACTTGGCCGGTTCATAAAAAACTTTTCCATAGGTTACGGATCTCTACAGAGTCCGTGTATCAAACGCACGCTATAAATCTGAGTATAGTAATACACTTCCGTCTTTCTACCAAAGACGTCTAAATGAAAGTAAACTTACAATAACTGAAGCTCTTTGCTTTAAAAATGCAACTCAGTAGTTGCTAGAACATCAAATAAAAACGTGTCTCACACGACGCAAGAAAAATATGATAAATGTGGCACAGATTCACACACTAGATCTGCTTAATGATACGTTGGGAACCGCGTTCGATGCTAGGCAACGAAACATTCCTTCTAGTTGTTAGGTTCAAACATGACCAAGAATAGCTTCTGAGCTTATTCAAAATGAAATATAATGCATTTACAAACTGGTAGTTACTGTCGACTACCTAAATGATACGACCGTTCTAACGACAGTCAGGGGTGTAACAAAGGATGGCTGCGAAGAATGCAGTCAATTAATAACCAAGGCATCTGATTGCCATAACTACAGTCAGCAAAGACTTGAAAATTACCCCAAGTAGGGTTGAACAAAATAGCCTCAAAATGACTACGATCAGGTTCAGCAAAAAGGTAGGCATTGACGTTCCACGACGTTCACCAGGCTGCACCAGGGCTGACCAAAATGTCTGACCCCAAGGGTGTCTCACTCTAAACTGAAATAAATGACATCTAACTAATCTAGTTACATCCCTACCTAGAAAAATGGCTGACACTGAGTGTGGTTGATTCACAAACTACATTAAAACTACTATACCACCAGAAACTAGAACAAAGAAGGGGTGTGACAAAAACTCACGAAATGGAGGAGCTCTCACTCAGCTCTCTATTCCACAACAAGGGTTGTACATAAACCTCTCTGGCTCTCTGGATCGGTATCCTCCTCATCAGGATTCCCATCTGGACTCCCCCAAAGACCAGGGTTCGATTTGTCCCTGTCGACATCTTCGTGGATATGCCTGGAAATGGCATTTTGGCTCCTTCCCTCTCGTTCATCGTTCTGGAAGTTCCACCATCATGCTGGTTCCTGTAGAAACGTCACCCCCCCCCCCATACTGGGATGGTATTAGCCCATGGTGACTGCTTCAACCATGGTGAATAAAAGTCCAATCACGTGGGTAGCGAAATAAGTTGCGTGATTATTCATCCTCTCACTTCCAAAATTATAATGTCCGTCGTGACTATTATAGGCTTCAATTATAAAATACGACACAGCCTTAATCTTGCAGATGTGGATTAGCATGTGAGCTAATACTATTTTATAATGCTGCACGTGCTAGTGACGCTACTTTTGTATCACGCAGCATCCGTGAATTATACGACGTTTCAAAGATGAAATTTCCACTTTGGCAATTTAAATATCTCATACTATTATAATCACACTTATTCAGGATAATTGTAACACTATTACCTGTATATTTCCACTAGGCATCTGCCCTCCACATACGCGTGGGTAATATGTGATGTCACAGCAATGTTGTGCAATACACTATACTTGCCAATAATTATTTCCCAAGCTTCTTATTTAATTCACTGGACTTCATTGACAGTGAATATTAGTATTTGCTTGCTCGATGGCACCTTATAATCACTTTTAACGCTAAACAGCGGATATTCTTCTACGTCTCGTAGGACAAATGTAATTCCACGCCTACACAAGGCGGATTCTCAAGACGCAGTGCTCCGGTACTGGGTGTCTCTAGAAAGTAGGTCGTCAAAACGAAAACGTTGAGCGACTACTTACGTCCCTGTTTGCGTATCTGCAAGGGCATTACCTTACCTAAAGTAAAAATAAACATTCTCCAAAATGTTTTAATAATGCAGCATGACGAAATGGAATATTCTGAGTCTCGTAGGAAAGATAAAAATAATTAATAAGACCTCAGATAATAATTAGCAGTTTACACCAAAGTCAAAAGTGCGATTCACCGCTACTTCAAAGTATCGCGTGATCTCTCAGCTTCACGTGGCTTCCTGGGTGTGTTCAAAAGTACAACATCCCCTCATAAATGCTCTGTCATAAAAAAATATCACATGAACCATAGCTCAGCGGGTTCAATATATAGTTCTACCTAGTCAATACCTAAAAAATTAAAATTAATTTAAAATCGTCTACATATGTTTTGAGTCAAATAGCACTCATATTCAGTACTTCACACAAAGATGCAAAACATTTCTAAGACATGCCCACTTAAAAATCTTTCTTCAAATAAACCACATTGAATGTTTAAATATTCTTTCTGGTCTGACAAATTAAATGTCCTCGTTAAAAATACGTAGTACTATATGAATTAAAGAGAGAAGAAAATATTTTAACATTCAATTTGAAGAAAGCTGAAGTTAAGACAAGCCATTATGACGACCGGCATAGGAATTTTAATACACCTAGAACTGCGATTCGGCTAGCAGAACTAACTGAAACACTCCAGCCCCAAGTGGATATCACAGCCAACTATCAAACATAAGAAAGTCGAAACCCCGGCGAATGCTCTCGAGCGAGCCCGAATGCCTCCGAGTACCTTTCCAATGTCCAGTCCATGCTATTTATAACCTCAGAAATACCAGTTACCAGTTACACATCAACAGGTTGATGTGTAACTTTCCCGGGGTGTGCAACTTCCAGCTCACAGCCAGCCGTCAAAATTTAACATGATCTAGGCCAAATTCATAGATATCCCCTAATCAAAATGAAATAGTGCTTTTACTTCAGGCGATAATTACACTATATTTATACCTGTCCCCAAAACGTAATAATCCACAACTATCCCTGTAATCTGTATTATCAAATATCCAAAACCAATAATTAATAAAATATTGAATCCACTCGTGCCGGAACATTCGAAAAGTAATCCGTCCACATAAAATACACTAGGCACAATAAATATCTCCCCTACTTCCCCTACATGCCAATATGGACTTGAAGCAGCCACTTTAACAGCACCTGGCAGTAGCAGACTTCAAGCTGCTGATATGAAGTTCCTCCGATCTTGTCTCCAGAAGACCAGGAGAAATAAAATATGAATTGAGGAAATTAGACAACAGCTCAATTTGGAGAGAAGTTTGCTTGACACATTAGAACCATCTAGATTGAAATGTTATGGGCATGTAAAGAGAATGGCCCCTGACAGAACACTAAGATTATAACTCAACAATTCTTCTAGGTTTGTGCCGTGTCTTGTGTGGGGTTTCGCCTAGGACACCAAGAGCCCGCCGATGAGCCAGAAACCCCACACAAGACACGGCAAAAACCTAGAAGAACTGCTGAGTTTTAATTAACCGGCCGTGAAAGCCAATATACCATATTTTTGGAAGCCTTCATAGGGAGGTTGAGGCTGCTTGAGCTTTAATTCTCGCAGTCAAGTAGTGCAGTTGCACTCTATATAAAGGGAGGTAGTGCGCAGTTCGTTACTCCTGTGGGGGTCCGGGTGGGAACACCAAGAGCCCGCCGATGAGCCAGCTTGGTGTTCTAGGCGAAACCCCACACAAGACACGGCACAAACCTAGAAGAATTGCAGAGTTTTAATTCACCGGGCGTGAAAGCCAATATACCACTAAGATTATACTTTGACCAGGTCATCCTAGGTAAGAGACCAAGGGGAAGGCCTCGAGACACTTGGGAGAAGCAAATCTGGAGAGACTTGGCCAAGAGGGATGCAGATTGGCAGAAGAAATTGGAGCGAAGTGTGTGGGAGGACAGGACAAACTAGAAGAGGCTTATTTATACCCGTACCCGGCTTGCTGGAGCGGAGAATGGATGATGATGATGATGAGGATAGGTTATGAATGAAATACTTCCAATTAACCGCACAAGGCGAAAACCCAAGGGTGAGCTAAGTAACTGAATAATTTTCTGTTACAGTTATCATCATCATCATCTTGTACAGTTTCCAGCCCCAGGCTGGGTCTGTTTGGAATATAAGCCTCACCACTTAGTCCTTTCTTCCCACCACCTCTCCTCTGTCACTCTGGTCCAGTTCTCGCCTCTCTTCTTGACACATTCCTCCACTCCTTTCAGCCAGCTATCTCTTGGTCTTCCTCTTGATCGTTTCTTCAGCATCTGCATCTCATGTATCCTCTTGGGAATCTTCCTCTCTTCCATTCTCTTTGTGTCCATAACACCTCAGTCTTGATGTGTCAATCCTACCTAGCAAGGGCTCCTCTTTCACTATTTCCCTGACCTTTTCATTCCTCACCCTGTCTCTTTTTGTTACTCTGATCGTACTTCGCAGGAACTTCATTTCACTTGCCTGTATACTGCTTATGTCTCTTTTCTTCATTATCCACGTTTCTGAAGCATAGGTCAGTATCGGGATATAGTAGCTTCTGTATAACACTTCCTTGCTTTTCTGTGGGGCATCTTTATTCCACACTAAGCTCCTAATGCTTCTCAGAAATGCTTCTGCCTGTCTGCCACGTTCCGTAATCTCTTTGTCATTTCTCCCATTTTCCTCCACTATACTTCCCAAGTACTTGAGACATTCCACCTTCTTCAGCTGTCCACCTCCGAGTGTTATCCCACTCATTGGTCTGTCCTTGATTCCGGTCGTTAACAGGATCTCACATTTACTGATGTTGAACTTCTATCCATACTCTCCCACTGATTCTTCCCAAGCCTTCAGTTGCTCCTGAATTTCCTCCTCCTTCTTTTCCCAGACCATGAGATCATCTGCAAACACCATTGTTTTCATCTTATCTTCTCCTATCTTTCCTGCTACCCGTGTCATTACCTAGTCCATAACTACAATAAAGAGAAGGGGTGACAGTGCACTACCCTGTTTCCGGCCACTCATTTGTCTGAACCAGTCTGTTCTTTCACATAACTCACACTTTCACAATACATCTACTTCACTCTGCCTACAGTCCTTGTAGCCCAGTCATATGGTAGTTTTGACCAAAAAAAAATAGGGTAGAAGGTTTCTCGACGGATTCTTATGTTTTTCGGTGTGCTGAATCCGAATCTGAAGTTTGCCAACAAAAAAAATGACGGCTTCACAGTGAAAATCGCAAAAAATCCTAAAAATTTCGGATTTTTTTCACAAAATCGCTTATAAGTTAAAAAATATGCAACCTAGTGAATTTCTCATTATTTACAAAATTAAAGTAGACAAAATTTCTTTCAAAATGCACTGGGCACTTTAAGTTTTTGAGTGCAGGGTATCGCCGCTAGAGCGCGCTGAAAAAGAGCGACGTTTTGGCACTTAGGCAAAAACGAGAGAAACTCAGCCCTAACTAGCCCCAGACACTTTCTAATCGTGTTTCCTCCATTAATACGTGTTTTATTCATGTTCTATGGTGGTATCATGACTGAAAGTTCGTTGGAAAAAAATTGATAAATTAATATATTCAAGTTAAGTCATCTGTACTTATCCACCTAATGGTAAAGTGTGAAAGTGATGAGGTGAGTAATGTAAAACAGTTTTTGTGATTTTCACTCAACATCTCACCATGTCACACATATCTCACACATTCCTAAAGAGATATATTTAATATATTGATAGTGTGAAACCGGAGTCGTTTCCCCTTTGTGTGAAATGTTCACCCTCAAGCCCTCAATAGGAAGGGTCCCTTTTTTGCCGACACATCTGTCCTTGACAGGTCCCCCTACATGCCTCCGGCCAACTCCTCTGCCATTCGGGTTTAGTTTAGTTTGCTCTCTCCTCCTCGTGGGACTGCTAAGCGTTCTTCTTCGGATTTCTGCCGTTCGTTCAGTGTTTTCAAGTGAACTAATGTTAATATTAGTGAATATGTGAGGGACGAAAATGTTGCGTCGTGAATGTGCAATTTGTGAGGAGCCTCTGGATGATCAAACTCGAACTTTCTTTCAAACGACAAGAACAAGAGTAGATTCACAGAGCTCCTCTGAGTGAGGCAGGGATTGAATCACGACAAGCCATTGAGGATGCTGATGCCCTGATCATAAGAACGGCTCAATCCATAGCTTACACGCATGGCACAGTTGCAGAGTGGGAGAAGATGTTGACCTTCTCGTCATCATGATAGGCATCCGCACTTCTCCTAACGTGTTCTTCCTGAAACCAGGAAAAGGAAAAGTACCACTGACGCTATATAGCCCTGGCAGCTCGCTAGAGGAGCCCCTGAGCCATCATATTTTATTCCTCCACGCTGTCAGTGGTTGTGACTCCACATCCGCCATGTTCAATCAGAGTAAGACGAAATTCTTGAAGACCCTCAAGAAGAACCCAGATCTTGTAAACTACCATGAGCATTACATGGACCCACAGCACAAGTCGAGGAGCTAGTGAATGCTGGCGAAAAATTTCTAGTGGTCTTATATGGTGGTGACCACCATACCACTCGTCTAAACGAACTGAGGTACAAGCTGTACCTCAGTACAGCATATAAACTGAGGTACAAGCTGTACCTCAGTACAGCATATAAAGTCACCGGAAACATGGCCTCGATCCCTCCCACTGAAGCTGCAGCCCGTGAGCACTTTCTGCGAGTTTACCACCAGATCCAGCAGTGGCTGACAATCAGCTCAACCCAGAACAGTGGGGGTGGAAGTCATCGAGGAACGGCCTCACCCCCACGAGAACAGCTAAGGCCCCAGCTCCTGATAAGCTTCTCTGCAAGGTCTCTTGCAAATGCAAAGGCGACTCTCGAAGAACCTGCGGTTGTCGACGTGTGGGTCTATATTGCTCTAGGCTTTGTACCATCTGCGAGGGAAACTGTCTGAACCTTGACAACTCATGCGACATCGACAATGAAGGTGACCCTGATGACCCTTCTCCGGTTGAGTCACCACCTACAATCCTGGATACATCAGCACAAGGTAAATAGCATGTTTGTACACCACCTTATTCCAATGCGGTCTGCTTACTTCACCCTCTAATGTATTCGTGCGATTTCTTTTTTAGAGTTGTCCGAGGATCCTGACGATTCCATCTCGGTCGAATCACCAACGACGATAGCGGAGACTTCAGCAGAAGGTAAACTGCCTGTTTGTAATACACCCTATTTCACTGGGTTTCGAACAGTTTTCCAACTCGACACCTGAAAGTATTGTGGACAATAATTTGTACAATTCCTTTTCCAGTGGAGTTACCGACCGGTAGCGATCACCCGGGACCTTCTGATCGGTAACCGGAGGCTGCTCCATCAAGGCCAAAAAGGAGGAAGCTCAATTAAAGAATTGAAATCAATTGTAATGTAATAATAGTTAATTGCAATTACATTCCTTTTCATTATATTCATTTAATTTAATTTTTAAATAAATAATAAAACGGCTTGATCGGTCCTTTATGAATTCCTACCACTCCGTGGGCAATGTTTTTCAAGGGCTTCGTAATCTTGTAACCACCATAGAGCATGAATAAAACACGTATTCATGGAGGAAACATGATAAGAAAGCGTCTGGGGCTAGTTGGGCTGAGTTTCTCTCGTTTTTGCCTAAGTGCCAAAAAGTTGCACTTTTTCAGCGCGCTCTTGCGGCGGTGCCCTGCACTCAAAAATTAAAAGTGACCAGTGAATTTTGAAGGAAATGTTGGCTACTTTAATTTTGTAACTAATGAGAAATTCACTAGGAAGCATACTTTTCAACTTATAAGCAATTTTGTGAAAATAGTCCGAAATATTTAGTTTTTTCTGCTATTTTCACTTGAAGCCGTCATTTTTGTTGTTGGCAAACTTCAGATTCAGATTCAGCTCACCGATAAACATAAGAATCCGTCGAGAAACCTTCTACCCTAATTTTTTTTGGTCAAGACTACCATTTGACTGGGCTATTAGGAATGTGTGAGATATGTGTGACATGGTGAGATGTTGAGTGAAAAATCACAAAAACTGTTTTACATTACTCACCTCATCACTTTCACACTTTACCATTAGGTGGATAAGTTCAGATGGACTTAACTTGAATATATTAATTTATCAAATTTTTTTCCAACGAACTTTCAATCATGTTACCAGCATAGAACATGAATAAAACACGTATTAATGGAGGAAACACGAATAGAAAGTGTCTGGGGCTAGTTAGGGCTGAGTTTCTCTCGTTTTTGCCTAAGTGCCAAAACGCCGCTCTTTTTCAGCGCGCTCTAGCGGCGATACCCTGCACTCAAAAACTAAAAATGCCCAGTGCATTTTGAAAGAAATTTTGTCTACTTTAATTTTGTAAATAATGAGAAATTCACTAGGTTGCATATTTTTCATCTTATAAGCGATTTTGTGAAAAAAGTCCGAAATTTTTAGGATTTTTTGCGATTTTCACAGTGAAGACGTCATATTTTTTGTTGGCAAACTTCAGATTCGGATTCAGCACACCGAAAAACATAAGAATCCGTCGAGAAACCTTCTACCCTAATTTTGTTTTGAAACGGGCACTTCTGAGCACCAAATGACTGGGCTATTGGTGCAATTTACAAAATTACACGGGTGTTGGCCAAACAAGGTACAACAGTCTAGCCATAACTAAGCTAACCCCTGTCACCAGTCTCCCAAATACTATTTTTTGTTACTCTTGCAAAGCAAACCTGTCAATGACAGGTACAAAGAGCTAGTCAACTATGAATGTAAGACAACTTACCTGCACTGTCATCTGAATCATGTCGTTCCCGTTCTCTCGATTTCAATTTACTGGTGGCATCGTAGAGTCGAAACTCAATGTCAGGGACCAGTTGTACTGCACGACGATAAAACTGAATTGCTTCATACAATTTCCCACTCTGCTCATTCTCAATTCCTTTCAGGAACAAGCTCTTTGCCTAGAGAGAGTAGCACACAGTCTACATTATAACAGCATAGCATAGCAGATCTTTGGAGCTCTACTCCTAATAAGTTAGGACAGCTAAAATCTGTGACTCATGAATTCATTAAAGTCAAGAAATTCTGTGGAAAATAATGTACATGGGTTGGTTTTTTAGTTTTGGCACCTTAGTTATAACTGGATTAATAACTCACTTAGATGGTTCCAAGTTTCACAGGCCCTCGATGTAGTCCCCACCGTTGCGTACAACGAGTTCCCAGCGATGCGGAAGTCGTTGGATCCCGTTGGCACTGCCCAATCTATTGATGGTACGAAGAGAGCGCTCGGCAGCCTGCTTAACGTCCTCAATGGTACGGAAGCGCTGCCATACTGTTTCCCGCGGGCAAACCGTTAATGCGGCGTACTATTGTTCGTTTCTGCAAGACCATCTCCGAGGAGCTCTGAGAAGGGAACGGCGCCACCACAGGGTTACACCGCCCATCGTTCTGCATGACAATGCTAGGGCACACACAGCAGGCATTGTGTCGGCATTGTTGGATCACTGGGGCTGAGAGGTCCTCTAGCCCCCCCCCCCCATATTCTCCCGACATTAGTCCCTGAGACTATGATCTCATCCCGAAGATGAAGATGACAATGCGCGGGGAGCAGGCTGCCGAGCGCTCTCTTCGTACCATCAATAGTTTGGGCAGTGCCAACCGGATCCAACGACTTCCGCATCGCTGGGAACACGTTGTACGCAACGGTGGGGACTACATCGAGGGCCTGTGAAACTTGGAACCATCTAAGTGAGTTATTAATCCAGTTATAACTAAGGTGCCAAAACTAAAAAACCAACCTATGTATATTCGTGATACAACATTAACTTATTCAGACTATTATCTATGGAATTATGTTGGCAACAAGGACATAAATTATTTAAATCATGGCTGCCATCAATATAAATTTCAAATCATTAACCTGGTTATTTCTAAAACCTGTGTACCGATACTTTGTCATTCAAAAGAAAAATTTGCCCTTTTGTGAAAATATTCATTCGATTCTCCCCTATAATACGAAATATTAATGACCTACTTCTAATGTCTATCCACCAAAATGACATCTTAAAAACAGCTGGCAGTCCACTCAACATGCGTTTGACTGTCACCACAACATAAAGACAAAGGGAATTTTGTCCAATGGGCCAAGTGCAGTGCCGATTGTGAAATCAGCTAATGACTTTTCCCTGTAACTGACCTCGAACTTCTGAACACCACTCTGCCAGGCCAGTGGAAATATTGTCTAACGGACCAAGAGTCCACCGATTGCGGAAAATGCAATACTTTTCCGTATATGGCCATGAGTACAGCAGAAACCATCAAATGGGCCCGAAAGTGGCACTGTTCAGGGTGCAGACTGTGATGCAATCTAAAAACAGATATTTGAACTACTTGTGATCTGCTCACACAGTTTTAAAGACAACATTTAGGGGCACATGAAAATGGGTACCAACCACTGTTGACCTTCCACTTCTTAATCCAAACAATAACTAACTAACAAACATTTCAAGCTAAGTATTGACTTATTACATCTTGGAGGACGCTATTCTACGGCCTCGGGACAGATCGTACAGCTGCGTGCACCTCACAGGATGCTCTTGTCCAATGGTTAGCACAAATGCAATATTGTGAATATTTTCGATGTCATCTATCTAGTGACTGAAATATTGCAGAAAATGACTAGTGCAGGCTGTTCCAGCACAGTAGCTCGCTAGTGTGGAGTGGAGTACTCGCCTCCTTGTGTGAGTAATCCCGCAACATGCAATACAGCTCTGCTGTGGGGGCTGCCGTCACTGCGAGGTGGATACATCACGACTGGCAGGAAGCGCATGGACTTGTACTATGACCATCGCCCAGTGACGTATTGGCTATCACCCCCAGTCCCTCTCCAACCGTGCTCCGAGCATTACTGCTGAGTACTCGCATGTACGCATACTCAAACTAGTGGATTTGGAACAGCCGGCTCTAGTGATTCAAATGATGTTGCAACGGCGGAAGTTATCATAGATGAAAATCAATACACCTTGGAGTGGATGTGCATTGAGCGAAGACGGACACTGTACAGGATACTGAAATAACCAGCAAGTGTACATAACCTTACTTAATTCTAGTGTATTATATATTGTGTATTTACATATTAACCTAACTAACCATATTAGAAAATACCACCAGTAACCTAAATACTGTATTTACTCGCCTATAGGACCCCCTTTTATCCCTAAATTTTTAGTTCCTAAATTGAGGGGGGGGGTACTTTAGACGCAAACTTCGCAAAAAACAACATTATTTTGGGAAAGGGAGAGAGTAAAAATAGTTTTTTTTTAAATTTTGTTGCTACACAGTACGATATATATTCAATCAAAATAAACGAAATTTACATCTTTAATCAGCCCATTATGAGACTGCCATAACCTCACTTATCCACCGCTATTTCCGGCTACTCCCCAATGAATTTCACTACTATCCCTTGCTAAGCAAAAATCTTAGTATCAAAGAAATAGAATGTAATGGACAAAATATCAGACATGGAGATGCAAACTTTATTTTTATTTGAACATAGGGAGGGAGAATGCATCAATTAGGGAATGAGTAAACATAACGGAGTACATATTATTCACATGTTTCACATTAATATACCAATAATGTGACACACATACGCCGACGGTTCTTGCAACCAATGAAATGTGTTTAAAATAAAACTGAAAAGAAGAGACTGCAGTAAACACCACTTCGAAGCGCAATACAAAGATTCAAAGAATAACAAAAGAATGCAGGCAAGATATGAATCCATAACTTTCATTGGCGGATTTTAATCTTGGAGCTTCTACTTGGCCAATAGTGTTGCATCTTCTATTGGATATCGGGTGAAGAGTATTGGGTACACAATTCGATATCCTGCCGAATCGCGTACATGTACGCAAAATGGCGGGCATATCGTCTGAATAACAAAAATAATAATGTAACAAGAACAATATTTTTGTCATAAAAGAGGATGAATTTCAGTTATATATATATATATATATATATTTTTAAAGAATTCGTCAATTTCCAAGAATGTTGTATTTTGACTCTCAAAAATTAATGGGAGGCGGTACTATACGCGATTTCCAAGAATTTTGTATTTTGGCTCTCGAAAATTAAGGGGGGTTACTATAGCCGAGTAAATACGGTAACCACATTATAAAAGATCACCAGTTAAATAGGAACATTAAATAGAAACATTATTCGCATCTCAAGTTCATTACAGTAATAAGTTAACAAATCACAGTGTTGAGATACAACCTCTGTCCGAAAAGTTTGGTGAATGTGTCTATAATACGAACGGATTGTTGGCTAACCTGAAACAGCAGTTACTGTCCTTCGAAACAATCCCCATGGATGGTTATGCACTTTTGTACAAGTCCTGGAAACTCCTGGCAAAGTCTTCTGTAGGGATAACCTTCAATCGGGTTGCCACATTATGCTGGGTGTCCGAAATGTCCAAACCAGAAAAAGTCTGTGGAGTAGGATGGCTGATTGAGTGACACAACTCCCCTGTTGGCCAGGAACTGCTGCACCAGAAAGACAGTGTGTGGTCGGGTATTGCCATGGAGAAGGGTCCAGTCACCTAGGTTGGCGTAGTGGGGGCATACCCATTTGATCCGTCGCAGCAGACATTTCAATATTTCCACGTAAGTAGAGGCATTTAACGTGGTGCCCTCAGGAAGAAATTCATTAAGGATGAGATCCGCTGAGTCGAACACCAACAGCATTGTCTTGTGCGGAATCTCCAGTGCGCACCTTCTTTCTTTTTGGCGATCCTGGAACCCGACACTCCATACCTTGACACTTGCCTTCGGGGTCGTGCCTCAGGCACCAGGTATCGTCGCCCATGACGATGGTTTTCAGGACCATTCCATTCCACGGAATATTGACACTTCTCAGTGCCGCCCGTTGAACAGGTGAGCATGGCAGGTTGCATAAATTCACCCTTCTCACTGCCACTTTCGAACAGGTGTGCATGGCAGGTTGCATAAATTCACACTTCTCACTGCCGCCCGTCGAACAGGTTTGCATGGCAGGTTGCATAAATACCCAAGTTTGAAATAGAAGAGCATGTTCCTTCGCTGATCCACTGTTAAGTTTCCACCGCACACACAGCACACTCACTCGAAAATGAGCTGTTTACACACGAGAAGCACACGCACAGCGCCAACGCTCGGGAACTTGTTCAGACATGCCTTGATCTCTCCGGCGCGGGATTCATAAGTGGCGCACTTTTACTACCGTGAGCAGTATAACGTCACTCACCGAACTTTCTGGAGAAAGGTTGTATTTAACTACATATACAGCACTAATAAGAACGTACCATCTATAGAAGTGATATTGACCAACAGAGTAACAACATTTGTTAATAGGTTGAGCACTTTATAAAAGTTACAAAATAAATGTAATTTAATTGTTGTATATATAGTTGTACATACTGTAAGTGTAACACATACCCGCCAAACCTAATCCAAGCCTAAGTGAATAGAATCTGATTATTTATTTAGATTATGGCGTTTAGTGCCGGGAGTGTCCGAGGATATGTTTGGCTCGCCAGAGGCTGTAGCTGCTTCAATGTGGACACTATGGGGTGAGCTACAAGTTCCGTTCAATTTCACGAAGTTCCAACTTTCACTACCAGATGTCACTGACACCTAGTGGTGAACGTTGGAACTTTGATAGAGTGTTTCAACGAAATCTAACCTGCAAATTTAGCTTCGCACAAGCTTAATTAGTGGAAGGTTCTTTTACATGCCATAAATCTATGACATGGGACCGCCGGCTTCACTTCCCCTCCAAAGGATGCTGATGATGACCCATGACGATCGAAACATGTCATCCAATGATCCAATCTGCTTCTGTATTAATTAAGTAATAAATAATTCCTGTAATATTTCGATCAGGTTAGGGTGTTAATATATTTGTACTCCCCGTCTAATATAATTGGGCACAATCGTGTGACCAACTGAAAAGCATTCTTTAATAGATTACTCGGCAACACTGAAAAATAGTTTCTAATAATACTTTGCTACCTTGTGCAGATATTTTGAGTTGCAGCCATCTAGACAATCTAGTCTCAAATTTTAACATTCCATTTCGAATTTCCACCTGGGGGAAAAAAAAACTGGAACTTTATTTAGGCGATCTGCGACTCTGAGATTTAACTAGTTTTGTCTTGTGATAATAATAATAATAATAATAATAAATATATCGTATGGCCTCGGGTGCAAGCTTTGTTATTTGACACCCAAAGGGTAGCTTGCATGTCGAATTTCGTTGTTCCTTGAAGCACTATGAAAGTCAAGGAGGTTAGATATCTTAGCTCCTTGACACTATAGCGCTTTCTAGTAGAGAAATGAGGAACTTTCTGTTGCCGGAAACTCCCGAGATTAATTTTGCCATTATGAACACGGCCTACTGAATTCAAATTGGTTCTTTAACATGCCAACATCGTATGACATACGTGTCATAATTTTTGATCCATTTCAAAATCACCTACCACGGCCAGGAGCGAACCTGCAAGCTTGGGGGTTAGTAGATTGACACGTTAACCACTCACCCACCGTGGCAAGTTGTCTTGTGATCACCAGATCTGATTCGAGAGATCTTTACGATTCGTCACAATGCCACTCGGAGAGCTGTGAATTATTCCCGCCCATCATAAATCCTGACTTCCTTGGCTGGACATCAAACCGTCAATCTTGGCATGAAGATGTGAACACACTATCACTGGCCACTGCAAAAGACTTAGGTCAATTCTAGTTAACTGTCAAAATCTATTGACTGGAAAAAGCAATGTCCTGTTGTAAGCAGTGGTTTTACTTAAAAAATATATTTCAATATTCATAACATCAAATTTGAAATGTAAGTTATTATATTGTTTAAGCAAGAAAAAATTAGTGCAATATTTAGACAATCATATAACTTGTTATCAAAGAAATGATCTTGTCAATAATGCAAGATAATTCTCTAACCTACTTCATTCTCAATACTGCTACTTTCATCGATTTCTCCAACAGCATCTTTCCCAGAAAATGCAGAATCTTTGACATCACGGCGAGGTGATAACTCAAGTTCCCGCTGCCATTGTTCTCGAAAGGTTGACAAAGCATCTTCTAAGCTTAAGTTCTTCTGCAAAGAAACAAAAGGGAAGGTATCTAAATGACACACAACAAGATCAACATTGCATGTTACTGTAAGGATTGAACAGAATATTTCAACAATTACTTTTGAGTCATTCCACTCTACATCACTATTTTAGGGAGGGGGGAAATACTGCCAGACAGACAGTTTGAAAGTCACTTGTCGACTTAAGGTGTACAAAAGAAAGGAGAGAAACACCCGCAATATATCAAAATATATTCACTGTTCACACCAGGATAAATACAAGTAGGCTATCCTGCTTATTTTACTTCTTTTTTTTTCACAAAAAAACTAAAAGGAGAGCACAAATTGAAGAATATATTTATTTGCGAAAGAAGGGATAATAGGTCAATGGTCTACCCAGTCAATACATATGAAGGTATGCTTTCTGTAGGCACCCAAATGGCACAGCAAAGGGGCACTGCAGAGCAATCTACTGATCATCAACAAATATACAAAATCTTCATTGGTCAAACAAGAACTAGTCCAGCCCTAAGTAATTTTACCCTACAAATTCTGGGGTAGTTTTGATTTTTGGCTCCCTTATGTTCATGAATCTGAAATTTGTCAACAAAACATTATGTTGAAATTTGAGGTACCGGTATAGCTAAAAAAGAATCGCCCACAAACAAACCAAGAAGGATTTGGCTTCTAACTCAAAAATTGACAAATTTTGGTAAAACATTACCCAACACAAAAATAAACTATGCAAAATATTCTAAAATTTAAGTCCCTACACCTATTTTTAGCCTATTTTCAATTTTTTTTTAAAAAATAGGCTTATGAGTAGGGAATATAGGCCGAAGCTGGGACATGGGCTAATGGGCAAGATGGCCGCCACGCGCAACCAGCCCTATGTTATTGTTATGGAGGGGTCAGTCATAGCTGGGCCAGGGGCTAATGGGCAATATGGCCGCCACGCCCTGAGACCGTCAATGACGTCACAAGGAGAGGTCGGCTGTGTAGTTGCCAAATGGAATATTTATTATTATTATTATTATTATTATTATTATTATTATTATTATTATTATTATTATTACTATTATTAGGTAATTATTAATTGATCATGTATAATTAAGACCAGCCTTATATTATCCACTTCTTGGTGTAGTGGCTAGCATTCTTGGCGGTCATTCCTGAGGTTCGAATCCCGGCTCTGCCAAGAAATTTAATTTCTGGTCTCAGGAGTGGAACGGGATACACTCAGCCTTGTGAGGCAAAACTGATAAGAACTGGCTTTTGATTCATACCTCAACCATTCTGCCTAACCCAACTTCACCTAACCTCACTTAACCTAACCTAACCTAACCTAACTTCACCTAACCTAACATCACCTAACCTTATCTAACCTAACCTAACCTAACCAAACTTCAAAGTAAGAGCAAATATGAGAGCAAATGTGAAAGCACACATAATAAACTAAGTTATAACCAAACCTAACCTAACCTAACCTGACCTAACCTAACCTAACTTAACCTAACTTAACCTAACCTAACTTAATATTGCGAGCAAAAAAAAAAGTAAGAACAAAAAGTGTAAGAAAAAAAGTAAGAGCAAATGTGAGAGCACAAATAATAAACTTAGTTAGAACCTAACCTAACTTAACCCAACCTAACCTAACCCACACAAACCTCATTTAAAGATTTTAGATTTTACATTTTAACATTCTACATTTTAACATTTTAGATTTTGATTTTTTCATTTTACATTTTTTAGATTTTATATTTTATATTTTTTTATATTTTAAATTTTAAATTTAAGATTTTTTGATTTTAGTTTTACATTTTACATTTTTCGAAAAGAGTAAACTACAAGGTCACATACCTAACCTCACCAAACCTAACTTTACCAAACCTAACTTAAGCTAATACAAAGGCTAATGCACATACACAAAGTATATAAGGGCACATGCAACTATCCTTATGCTAGTCTTATAGGCTACTGTACAGCATGATCACTACCCCAACCGGGGTATTTTTATATCATTTTGTTGTTTACTCATTTGTCAATTTTCCAATTTCCCATTTTCAGTTTTTTTAATGTCAGTTTTAAGTTTTTCAATTTCATAATATGGAGACATGGATTTTGCATTTTGTTGTTTACACATTTGCCAATTTTCCAATTTCCCATTTTCGTTTTTTTATGACAGTTTTAGGTTTTTCAATTTCATAATATGGAAACATGGATTTTGCATTTTGTTGTTTACACATTTATTAATTTCACAATTTCCCATTTACAGTTTTTAAAATGTCAGTTTAAAGTTTTTCAATATTATGATATAGAAACATGGATTTTCCAATTTGTTGTTATACATTTGTCAATTTACGAAATTCCCATTTACAGTTTTTAAAATTTCAGTTTAATATTTTTTCTATTTTGTCAATATGGAAACATGGATTTTCCAATTTGTGTTTTACATGTTCATTTTGCATTAGGAGTGGAGAGAGGTGGGTAGTAATTAAAAATGTACAAGCAGTGTCCATACAATAATTTTTATTTTAAATACATGTACACTATTTACACATAATACATTTTTATATATATATTCTTTTTTTGTTATAAATTGTACAGTTGTTTTTATTTTGTTTTCTATTTATATTTATTTTTTGATTATGATTACCATTTTTTTATTTTTGTAGTGTTATTGTTTTATTTCCTAAATTGTTTTATGTATTTGCTAGTTGCAGGCAGAAGATTTTGATATTCATAACTTAACTCTTTAAGCATGGTCAATGATTGAGTAATGACCATAGGCATGTGTACCTATACCATCAGCATCAATCACTCTTTTATCATCACTAGGACACAAAGCAATTTTGTTTAGTCTTATAGATGATATGTCATGTTGTTTAGAAGCGAAAATGTTCATTGGTATTCTTTTTACATTGTTTTTCATGACACAATCCTTATAATCTTGAAAGCTTATACAATTTTTGACAATACTTTTGCTAATACCTTTAATCTTTTTGATTTCTTTACCATTTATGTCTAAAGCGTACATTTTAGCTCTAAGTCCAACAAATGCTTTTATAATTTGTCCACAAGCCTCGTCTTTAAATTTTCCCAACGTTTTCTTGTTTGATGTAGAGTAACATATGTGATTAGTAGGATAATCTGATGTGTCCAGGTGTTCTAGGAAATCCAACTTGTCTTGATATACATCTGGGGTGTTAACCAAATAAATGAACGAGTCGGTATCCATATACATGAGTTTAAGATTGTTCATTCCATAATAGGGTAGCAGGACATCATAGTGGTGGGAATACATTAGAGTTTTTGAAATATCCAGTATACACATTCCAATATATATAGGCTTATTGAATACAATGTTACGTTTAGCCATGTGGAAAGCAGCTAGGTTAGGACCATAAATTGTTCTGTCGATGAATGTTGGTTTAGCTATTAGCTTTTCTGCCTTTTTGCTGTCAGTCACCAGACGTATGTCTATTCTTTTACGGATATTTTCCATTGTTTTCCCAAAAATGGCATTGTTGAATAATTTGTACAGATTTTTCTCAAAATCATTTTTGGCTTGTTTTCGAAGGTTGTTATTAAAATCAACGTATGCCTTTAACCAAGGTCTTTGTTTAAACTTTAACACACGATGAATTTTTATCAATTTTATTCCATGATCTAAAGCCTGTTTTAATGCCATGTAGTGAACAACATATCGCCTTCGATTTCCAAGATGAGGAATTAGTTTTTTCAGAGACGAATCCTTAGGTTGTGTACACTCTGGTAGGAAAGGTAAATCGTTGTGTAGATCATGAAGGTCAGATGGGTAATCAACATCAACGTCTAGAATGTATCCCACAGGATCGTCTTTCTTTAGTTTTTCTAGATCAACAGTATCTGGAGAAACCCACTGAAATCCACCATAAGGAAGGGAGTGGCACATAGCCCACCCGTATTGGTTGTTGGCATCATCATAGGTAATAAACTGCGATGGTTTCTCAGAATCATAGGTTTCCATGTATTTATTGTTAGCTTCAGCATACCGATGAGACACCTGGCATATGCCTCCACGTATTCCAGACTCGATTAAAAGAATCTGATCGTAATCCTGTAGCAATTCCAGTTCAATGCCTGTGTAAAGGAGCATTGCCTCGAAACTTAAACCAGGCGAAGTAAAAAAGTGTGCAGCATCCACTCGGTGTGTTTCTAGTGTTTTGTTTCTAAACGTTTCAAAGCTGTCTGCAAGAAGGAGTACATCTGAAGTTAGGTAGAGGTCACTATATTCCCCTAGAGTTTTAATGTTGAACTGATTCCAGACACTTTTGGCATGTTCATAGTCTTCTTGACTAACATCTTCTTGACTTAATTTGTTAAAGAATGCCTCTTTTGGAGGTAAACACGTTTCACTTAACTTTTCCCGTGAGTCAATGTAGTCATAACAAAATACCCCTTTACGAGTCATGAGCATTGCATTTTCTTTTCCAAAGTACTTGTCTGTTTCAGGGTATGATGTTAAGTTGGAAACTAAGTTTTCCAAACTACTCGGCATTAACCGAAACGTATCCACAAATCTAAGCTTAACATTTCCTACATATTTGGTAAAGGAAATGTACTTTTCTTTGGAGTTAGCGATAACATCCACTCTCTCAGTAGTACATCCCAATTGCTTTACAATGAAATTTGCGTCGTAGCCACTCATATTATGTAGAAACACAGGAACGGGGTTTCGTGTTTTACACCTCAAATTACAGTTATTGTGAGCACTTCCACGGTATTCCCCTGTAATATGGCAGTGGTCTCGAACTTTCCAGTCCTGTTGGGTAAATGGTTTTTGACACAAATAACAGGTTTCAGAACATTGGAACTCTGCTTCTTGAGCCTGAGTTAAGGCCTTTGGAACATTTAAGCTGTAAAGTCGATCAATTTCATTAGCTATTGAGATCAAACAGTCCATAAACTTTCCTGCAGCGTCAGGTCCACGATAAATAACAGGTTGGCTTGGAAGGTTTGTCTTTATGTGTTCCACAGCAGGTGAGGGTTTAACGTATATACCAAAGCTCATAGGAAGATGACTCTGGTATGGCCCTGTATAACTTGCTTCAGGATTGGGTAAACATGTTTGATATGGTAAGAGTATACTTTCAAAATCTGCATAGATAACGTAAGGTATTCTCAGCATTTTTTTCAACATTTAAGAATTTGACAATGGGGTTTTAATAGGCATTTCAACCCTAGCAATGTCATGCTGGACACACAAAGCTCTATGTTCTTTCAATTTTTCCATTCCTTGTTGACCATATCGATTATCGAAGTGAGTAAAACATCGTTTACACGTATATATCTTATGTCCATGGTGAGTAATCTGATATCCTACTAGTTTATCAAAATCTTTGATAAAGACGTAGTGGTTCTGGCCGGAGGATGAACTTAGCAGAAGGAGGTCACGATGGTCTTGCAGCTCTTGATCCACAACCTTTAGAGGAAACAATTTATTGTCTTTTTCCAGTCCAAATACATTTATGGATATGTCGTTGGCTTTCTCAAATTTGGGAATGTCAGCTAATGACGTAGGAAACGATATCACTGAAAAATCATACTTGTTTTCCAGGGCCTTGTATTTACTAACGCGTTCAGCTTTCGTTTTAACCAGTTTTGCTAAAATGGCATACATAAAACACTTTTCATCCTTTAAGTTTTGAGGATTAATGCAGGCTTTTCTTGCTTTTATAGCTGCTGGTAATGGAATATATGTGCTACCACGCAAAGGATTGTACTTATTTATTTTCAATCGTACTCCTTCCACTGCTAACAAAGCCCAATTACTGCCTTTTAGCTCAGATTCCTCCATTTCCGTTGTTAACTTTGTAAATTGTGTTTCCAAGAAACTACTTAAGTCCGTTTCCAAAAATAGGGGCTGATTTTGTGTTTTAAAAGCACGATCTGTAATTTCATTGGTAGATGTATGAATGAATCTACATTCAGCCACAAGATTAACTTTTATCGACTTGTGCATTGCTAGTTCTTTCTGCATAGCTTGTATTATTTGCTGTTTGGACTCTTTAAGGTATGAATTTAAATCCTTGCACGTATCGCAACGAATGAACTAGGATTTAAGTCGACCTTCAAAAGATGTCTCATATTCAATAAGTCCAATTTTGTCAGGGACCAATGACAGTAGGTAATGTTTTGTAGGCTCTGCCTTTTGTCTTTTAGCTGCCGACACAACATTACAACATTCTTCATGACGACGTCCATTGTAGGCATTGTTGAATGTACTACCACAGGTCTTGCACTCATGAAATTCACCACACGATACTTCATGTCGCTTCCTATGATAGTCTCGAAGAAAAGTCTTTCCACACTCTTTACACATAGAGCTAGGAATGGCTTCTTCCATTATGAATGTTGATTTCTGCAAACAGCTGCTTACTGCGTATCACAGGGCTAGAGGTTGGTCAGTGAGACGGTCTTTCACGATGTGAACACCGTGAGAGGTAGTAGTCAACTGGTGATATTCTTGTGAAGGGTCCTCTAATATACCCCTAGTCTAGACCAACAGCTCTTTACAGCGTATGACAAGGCTGTATACTGGACAGTGAGACGGTCTTTCACGATGTGAACACTGTAACGAGTAGTAGTCAACTGATTATATACTTGCTAAGGGTTCTCTAATATACAATAGTCAGGACCAACAGCTACTTACTGAGTAGTACAAGGCTGTACAATAGTTGTTTTGACAGTCTTTCACCATGTGGTCACTGTGAATGGTGGTAGTCAACTGATGATATTCTTGATAAGGGTCCTCTAATGTACCCCTGGTTAAGGGTAACAGCTGCTCACTGCTTATGACAAAGCTAAAGACTGGTTGCTTCAACGGTCTTTCACAATGTAAACACTGTGACAGGTAGTAGTCAACTGAAAATATTCTTATGGCCTACTCAAGGTTATCAGGTACTTACTGCATATCAAAAGGCTGTACACTCATGTGTGTTAGGCACTCTTTCTTGCTAAGGACCCCAATATTCCCTACACAAGGCTATACATGTTAGTTCTAAACACTTAGTGATTAATTGTATATTCAATTTTTGTACAAAGCTTATACAAGCACGTTTTTTATGAGGTAAAACTTTGTTAAATAGCTGCATGCGACACGCAAAGTATGTTGCCGCTATCTCGCGGTGACTATGAGAACTACCTGAACGACCAGCAAACTACCTAGCGCTCCATTTCAACACTCGCTCACTGAACGACCAGCATGCTATCTAGCGGTCGATAGCAATACTCCTCAACTACCAGCCTGCTATCTATCGGTCAATATGACAACTCACTCAACTACCAACATGCTACATGGCTTTTTTGGTCAGTTTTTTGTTGGCTTTTTTTGGTCAGTTTCTGTTGGCTTATGTTGGCTTTTATTGGCTTTTGTTGGCTTTTGTTGGCTTTTGTAGGCTTTTTTGTTGGCTTTTGTTGGCTTTTGTATTAGCTCTTTCATATTTGCTCTTGCTTGTGGGGGCTTATTATTTGGTCTTGGAAAGTATGTCAGTCCTTTTTTTATGGCTGCAAAATGCTTACAGCCATGTTTGTAAGCAGCAACAACAACAACAGCAACACACAAAATTCCTAAAAAAAATCCAAAGTACTCAAAGGTTTATCAATGACTCTCAACTCTTACACTTACCTCTATCCCATGCATAGTCAAAAAATTAGTATATTTTTCAAATTTTTCAAAAAATATTTGGAAAGTAGGCTATGTCATTAATCTAAAAATCCTGAAAAGACATATGTTAACTCCAACACCTACCTCTATACCACTCTCAGTCCAAAAATAGTGTATTTTTCAAATTTTCCAAAACATGTTTCCGAAATGGGTTATATTTCCAAAATTAAATAGTTTACAAAAACGTTTGTTTGACATAAATGAATGGCCTTTGTCCCCTCTACCGTCGTACCAAGTCCCAGGTCTTTAGGACAACAAACATAAAAATTTGAAAATGGGCTTATATTTCCAAAATTAGGAATTTTACAAAAACGTTTGTCTGACGTAAATCAATGGTCTTTACCCCCTCTATACCCATACCAAGTCTCAGGTCTCCAGGTCAACAAAATAATAAAATTTTCAAAATGGGCAATATTTCCAAAATTAGGAATTCTACAAAAAAGTTTGTTTGACGTAAATCAATGGTCTTTACCCCCTCTATTCCAACACCAAGTCTCAGGTCTCTAGGTCAACAAAAATAAAATTTGGAAAAAATGGTCACTATTTTGGAAACTAGGAATTCTACAAAAAAGTTTGTTTAACATAAATGAAAGGTCTCTATCCCTTCTACCTGTAAACCAAGTTCCAGGTCCGTATGACAAAAATGAAAAAGTTCAACTGGGAAAGTAGGCGATTTTTCATATAACCAAACATTCTAAAAAGTGTTCTATGGGCTTAAAAGAATGGCCTCTATGTCCTTTATTTTCTATAATAAAACCTTTTTATTTTTTACACTTTTTTGAAAAAAGTTCAATTTTGAAATTTTTATATTTTGGAAACTAGAAAGTCTACAAAACAATTTGTTTGACATAAATCAATGGCCCTGACCCCATCTACCACCAAAATAAATTTCAAGTCTCTAGGATGAAAAATAACAGTAGGGGGTTCTAAATAAAGTCATGGTCGCCGCGTGAGTCCACGCCTCACCCCCCTACTGTTAGTTTTCATCCTAGAGACTTGGAATTTATTTTGGTGGTAGATGGGGTCAGGGCCATTGATTTATGTCAAACAAATTTGTTTGTAGACTTTCTAGTTTCCAAAATATAAAAATTTCAAAATTGAACTTTTTTCAAAAAAGTGTAAAAAATAAAAAAGTTTTATTATAAAAAATAAAGGACATAGAGGCCATTCTTTTAAGCCCATAGAACACTTTTTAGAATGTTTGGTTATATGAAAAATCGCCTACTTTCCCAGTTGAACTTTTTCATTTTTGTCATACGGACCAGGAACTTGGTTTACAGGTAGAAGGGATAGAGACCTTTCATTTATGTTAAACAAACTTTTTTTTAGAATTCCTAGTTTCCAAAATAGTGACCATTTTTTCCAAATTTTATTTTTGTTGACCTAGAGACCTGAGACTTGGTGTTGGAATAGAGGGGGTAAAGACCATTGATTTACGTCAAACAAACTTTTTTGTAGAATTCCTAATTTTGGAAATATTGCCCATTTTGAAAATTTTATTTTTTTGTTTACCTGGAGACCTGAGACATGGTATGGGTATTGAGGGGGTAAAGACCATTGATTTACGTCAGACAAACGTTTTTGTAAAATTTCTAATTTTGGAAATATAGCCTATTATTAAAATTTTATTTTTGTTGTCCTAGAGACCTGAGACTTGGTTTACAGGTAGAGGGTGTAAAGACCACTGATTTACGTCAGACAAACGTTTTTGTAAAATTCCTAATTTTGGAAATATAAGCCCATTTTCAAATTTTTATGTTTGTTGTCCTAAAGACCTGGGACTTGGTACGACGGTAGAGGGGACAAAGGCCATTCATTTATGTCAAACAAACGTTTTTGTAAACTTTTTAATTTTGGAAATATAACCCATTTCGGAAACATGTTTTGGAAAATTTGAAAAATACACTATTTTTGGACTGAGAGTGGTATAGAGGTAGGTGTTGGAGTTAACATATGTCTTTTCAGGATTTTTAGATTAATGACATAGCCTACTTTCCAAATATTTTATGAAAAATTTGAAAAATACACTAATTTTTTGACTATGCATGGGATAGAGGTAAGTGTAAGAGTTGAGAGTCATTGATAAACCTTTGAGTACTTTGGATTTTTTTTTTTTTTTTTGAATTTTGTGTGTTGCTGTTGTTGTTGTTGCTGCTTACAAACATGGCTGTAAGCATTTTGCAGCCATAAAAAAAAGGACTGACATACTTTCCAAGACCAAATAATAAGCCCCCACAAGCAAGAGCAAATATGAAAGAGCTAATACAAAAGCCAACAAAAGCCAACAAAAAAGCCTACAAAAGCCAACAAAAGCCAACAAAAGCCAATAAAAGCCAACATAAGCCAACAGAAACTGACCAAAAAAGCCAACAAAAAACTGACCAAAAAAGCCATGTAGCATGTTGGTAGTTGAGTGAGTTGTCATATTGACCGATAGATAGCAGGCTGGTAGTTGAGGAGTATTGCTATCGACCGCTAGATAGCATGCTGGTCGTTCAGTGAGCGAGTGTTGAAATGGAGCGCTAGGTAGAATGCTGGTCGTTCAAGTAGTTCTCATAGTCACCGCTAGATAGCGGCAACATACTTTGCGTGTCGCATGCAGCTATTTAACAAAGTTTTACCTCATAAAAAAACGTGCTTGTATAAGCTTTGTACAAAAATTGAATATACAATTAATCACTAAGTGTTTAGAACTAACATGTATAGCCTTGTGTAGGGAATATTGGGGTCCTTAGCAAGAAAGAGTGCCTAACACACATGAGTGTACAGCCTTTTGATATGCAGTAAGTACCTGATAACCTTGAGTAGGCCATAAGAATATTTTCGAGACAAATTTACGTTCGGGAATATTCGGCTGTGAATACGACTGCCGAATCTCCGGACAACAATAGAGCATTGTTGCCAACAGCGACATTTTATTTTTAGTGTTGACAAAAAAAAACACTAAAACTTATTTATTTTTATTCGACATCATATACTTAAATCACATTATTAGACGATTACCAACTTCAATTTTGAGTGAATTACAAGTACTAAGACGCTACAAAATCACTACTTCATATAGACTTCAGACTTCAGAAAAGTAAAACAAATATCTATAGACTACAGACGACCGTCCTGATGCCGGGACATACCGGCTCTAGGGGGAGCTCCATTACTTCCCCTAGCCGTAAGAGACGCAATAGAAAGAAGAGGACCCGAGAGCGAAAGGGAGAGCCTATGGAGGGTATGCCAACCGAGCCATCCGAAGAAGAGGACATCCGCCCTGCTGGAGCGTCCGATTCCGAGGATGACTCGAACCACAGCAACAGCTCTTCCCGCCGCAGCCGTCCCAGAAGGAAGACCACCGCACCGACACTCACCTCATCGTTTGACATCGTGTGCGGTAATTATCCGACGACATCAGTGCTCCCAAACCCACCTCCAGTTGACTCCGTCTCTTACCCCCCTCTCACCTCCTTCACGGTCACTCTTTCCGCAGACCCCAGCCCTACTACCACATATGCCACCATTGCTGCCCCCACCCAGCCCATCTCAACTATTCCCTTCACCTCTTATCAATCACCCATAATGTCCACCCCCAACTTCCCTACCTCACAGGCTTCTGTTTCTCCTTCCTCCTTTCCTCCTTTCCAATTTAATCTCCCATCAAATATCCCCAACTACTTCCAACCCGCAAGACAATCCAGACCCCAACCCATGCCATCTTCATTTGCTCTCCCACAATCCACTCCTCCCTCTCTTCCACCTCTTCTGAGCCAAACCATCCCGCCTCCAACCACCCCCACCACTCAACATCAAGACTCCACCTGCACTTACAAACTGTCCAACTTCAGCGAACCACGTCCTGATATCCGGCGAGTAGCGGCCATTCTCCGGTCCTTTCTTCCAGCTACTTCAATTCTTCAACTTATTCCCCAACCCCATGGCATCATCCTCAAAACCCGAGGTGATGCCAGAACCACTCTGATCCACAAGATGGGTCTGGCTCGTCTAGGAGAACACGTCTCCCTTGAACTCCTTCCCCCCAAGTCTTCCATTCTCCCCCCAATAATCCGCCGAGACCCCCTCCTCTCCGTAGTCATTTGCGGAGTGGACACCGGTTACAGTGACGCGGACATTCTTACAGAATTGCAGTACAACACCCTTAATATTCATAAAGTATTGCGCATAAAGAGTGACCGTGGTCCCACCTCCCTAGTGCGCGTCCTTACCCCCGACCGCTCCACTATCGACCGTCTTCTTTCCGAGGGAGCCTACTTGTACTGGCAGCGCCACCGAGTAGAGCCCTCCCGCACCAACATGCCTGCTCCCCTCCGCTGTGACCGATGCCAGGTATATAACTCCCATGCAACCGCCCATTGCCCCACTCGCCAACCAGTTTGTGCTCACTGTGGTCAACCCCACATGACCCGCAATTGCCCCAATCTCCAACTTCCCCCCAAATGCACTCATTGCCAGGCTACCCACCCAGCTTACTCTCCCCGTTGCCCTAACCGCCCCATTGCTGACGTTTCTAAACCAGAATTCACTGCCCCTGTTCGTACCATCGACCCCGTCACTCCCCCTCAATCATCTGTTTCCCCTTCACCCCCCTCCATAGAGGATATGATCCGTTTTACGGCCATATGCTTACAGAACCTGCTTCCCTTCGACCGCCCCCGGGTATTGGAAATTTTGCATTTTGCAGCCCGTACCACGTTCGGCCTAAATATGCAGGCCACTACCTCTGGCCAGAAAATTCATTTTCACTTCCAGCCAATGTCCAATATTTAAACCATTATGGCTAGTATGGGAAATAAGGTACCTTCCGTTGGCGCGCTTTACCATAATATCTGCTCCCTGAAAACAAATCGCCCCTTTCTTGATCTTCAAATTCAAATTTACAATCCCGCAATCTTCATACTCAACGAAACTTTTCTGACCAGTAATCAGAAACCTGTCTTTCCCCAATATACCCTTTACCGTGCTGATCGGCCCAACGCCGCTCGGGGAGGAGTAGCCATTGGAGTCCATAAGTTTTTTCCATCCCGTCTTCTTCAACCACAACGTTTTGTTCATACTCATGAAATATTAACAGTCATGGTTTACTTTCCCTCTACCCCTGTCATTGTCGCCTCAGCATATAGTTCCCCACGTTCCCGCCCACCCTTTGAATACCTTGAATTTCTGGACAACACATTTCAACACTATATGTTCGCTGGCGATATTAACATCAATTGCTTCAATTCAGCTGAGGAGGATTTACTTGAAACCTTCACCACTTCCATGCACGGCAAACGAATAGCTATTCCCCCCCATACCATGGTAAGATTTCAGAGCACCCCGGAGATAGTCTTCGCTTCCTCCACCATAGCCCAGAACTGTTCTATAGATTTAGCTGGCCCTGCCGGTAAAGACCATGATCCTTTCTATATTAAGCTTCCCGCCCTCACTCTCCCCCGTTCCCTCTCCGCCCCACCTCCATCATTTTTGAGACCAAATTTTCCAAAGACAAATTGGGAAGCTTATCGTTCATACATTGAAGAAACACTTTCACAGGCTGCAGTCCCACAGAATACCGAACAACTGTTCGATTTAATCACACTCCTGGAAACCACCATAGCCTCCGCTGACCGACTGCATGTCCCCAAGACCAAAATTACCCCGAGCAAGCCACCTATTCCGGCCAAAGCAATCCAACTTCTGAAACTCTCCCGTAGCTATTATAGGGCCTACCTCAGGACTTTTGACCCAGACCTACTGACAAGACACCGACAATACCAAAGACATGCCCGGTCCTATATTAAAGCCATAAAGAAAAAGAAGTGGATTGACTCTTGCTCCCGCCTAGCACAGGAAACTCAAGCTCGCCCCTTCTGGAAAACTTTCAAACAACTTACTGGACAAAAAACCCAGGAAAGCCAGTACCCTATCCGAGGGACCAACGGTCATTTATTCTCCGACAAAGACAAAGCTGACACCTTTGCCCACTACTTTACTGACATCTACAGTGACGCACCCCATAACCGACATGATTACTCAAACCATGCGACCGTTTGCGAGCAAACTGACCCCCATCTCCCCCTCCTGACACCCAGTTTTGACCACATACCGACCTTAGACCCCGAATCACCACTAAACCAACCCATTACGATCGACGACATTTCATTCCAGCTAGGCAAACGACGCAATACTGCTCCCGGGACAGACGGGGTGGTTTACCAACACATAAAACAAGCTCCTCTCATCTTCCTACATTTTCTAGCCATAGCTTACACACTAATTCTACATACCGGTAACTTCCCTTCCCATTGGAAGACAGCCAAAATTATCTTGTTTCTTAAAACAGGTAAACCTCCATCTCTTCTTTCCTCCTACCGGCCAATCAGCTTGCTATCCGTTTTTACTAAATTGTTTGAAGCCATCTTAGCCCGTCGACTTTACACATTCCTCAATTCCATTAACGTTTTCCCCCCCACTCAAGCAGGTTTTCGCCCTCAATTTTCCACACAAACTCAACTCTTTCGATTAGTCAGCCTTATCACTCCCCATATCAACTCCGGCTATCCTGCGGCCCTCCTCCTACTAGATCTTGAAAAAGCCTTCGATCTAGTATGGCACCGTGGTCTCATTTTTAAACTAATGTCCCTCCACCTCCCACGCTCCATAGTTCGCCTTCTCAGTAACTTTTTACTGGACAGGCGAGCCTTCATACAAATTAGATCTGCGTCCTCCTCCACCTTCACTCTCTTTTCAGGAGTACCTCAAGGCTCCCCGATTTCCCCGCTCCTCTATTTAATCTACGTCCATGACATGCCCCAACCCAACCAGTTCTCTCAGCTCTTTCAATTTGCGGATGATACAGCTCTGCTATCATTCGCAAATAATCTCACAACCCTCAGCAACCGTCTCCAGGCCTACCTAAATACACTGGTTGCCTGGTTCTCTAAATGGCACCTCACTATTAATACCACCAAAACCCAGTTAGTTCTATTTGGCCTCAAGTCTACCATCAGCCACTACCGACCATTCCGCCTCAACATCTTCGACGAAGCCATTACTCCCTCCCGCCAGGCAGTGTATTTGGGAGTCACACTTGATCACCAGCTATCCTGGAGACCTCACATCAAACAGCAAGCCCACAGAGCGCGCCAACGTTTGGCGCTAATCCGTCGACTGAAAGGGGTTTCCTGGGGTCTTAGCCCACTTCAGCTCATCCATACCTACAAGGTCTTCATCCGCCCATTGCTTACTTATTGCTCATTGGCCTGGATAGGGGCTAGCTTACCCCAATACCAAATTTTAAATTCTATTGAACACTTAGTTTTGAAGGTTGCATTTGGCCTTCCTCTTGACACGGACAGCAATCTGTTAAATTACCCCAGGACTCTCCCCTCACTCTACCGTCACCTTCACAAACTCCGCCTACGTTCCCTGCAGTCACTAGTTGACTCACGACTTCCACTTACCTATGACCTTCTCATGACGCCAATTACCCGGAGGCAACGTCGCCTATCCAAACCACTTCCCCAAGCCTTGGCACTATCCCTACTCCATTATAATATTCTCCCCGACCTCTCACACATAATTCCTCCTGACACGTATCCCCCATAAATGTTAACCCAATAAGCATCCAGTTTGCACAAACCGTTTGTTTTCACATAGATTTTCCAACATTTTCTCATTGTTTTTCATCCATTCCACTCAGCCACTTACCACCTGGCATCGGGCCACCTTACAACATCAAGAAAGAAGACAACTTACTCTACGAACAGACGAGCTGAACGCATCTCACCGACGTTTCACACATCATCTATCACCTGTAATTCTATTAAATTTTGATACTACATTTATATATTTTTAAGTAATATTTACATCAAGAACAGCAAGATATTGAACAATTGTATATTTTTATATATATTTTTGTACATTTTTTTTAAAGCACAATAAAAAGGGTTCCCCACGGCCGAAGATCACCGTAGTTGTGATGGCGGCCAGTCCTCCTGGGAGGGCATTTTGCCCTCCTTCGGAGGGCAAAACAACCCATTTTATGTATATATATATATAAGAATATTTTCAGTTGACTACTACCTGTCACAGTGTTTACATTGTGAAAGACCGTTGAAGCAACCAGTCTTTAGCTTTGTCATAAGCAGTGAGCAGCTGTTACCCTTAACCAGGGGTACATTAGAGGACCCTTATCAAGAATATCATCAGTTGACTACCACCATTCACAGTGACCACATGGTGAAAGACTGTCAAAACAACTATTGTACAGCCTTGTACTACTCAGTAAGTAGCTGTTGGTCTTGACTATTGTATATTAGAGAACCCTTAGCAAGTATATAATCAGTTGACTACTACTCGTTACAGTGTTCACATCGTGAAAGACCGTCTCACTGTCCAGTATACAGCCTTGTCATACGCTGTAAAGAGCTGTTGGTCTAGACTAGGGGTATATTAGAGGACCCTTCACAAGAATATCACCAGTTGACTACTACCTCTCACGGTGTTCACATCGTGAAAGACCGTCTCACTGACCAACCTCTAGCCCTGTGATACGCAGTAAGCAGCTGTTTGCAGAAATCAACATTCATAATGGAAGAAGCCATTCCTAGCTATATGTGTAAAGAGTGTGGAAAGACTTTTCTTCGAGACTATCATAGGAAGCGACATGTAAACATTCCGCAGAGACACGATTTAATTCCCAAGTCATGTGTAAATGTAGAAATAGAGGCTACAAATGGAAAAATTCATAAAATTTGTAAGAGTTTTCCAAATGTCCAAATTGTAGATGTAAGTAAATTAGACAGGAAGTTCCACACTCGGCATGGCCTACACTTAAATAGATTAGGAAAAGAGTATCTTAGTGATGAAATCTGCAAAATTGTAAATTCAAATGGTAAGAATAATTCAACAGTAATATCATTAGAGTGGAAGCAGGGAAACTGGTAGAAGAAGCCAAACGTGAGGTTTGGCATTCACATCTTTTGAAGTCAAATTTAACGGAGTGCAACAATGGTATTTCGGATTTGTCTAGCAACAATAATAATAACAATTATGATAATAATAATGTAAATAAATCACCAACACAAGCTTGCAAAAGTAACAAATTTAAAATTTACCACCAGAATGTCCAGTCTCTTTATAATAAAATTGATTACATAAATCTAATGCTTAAAAATGAACTTAAAGACATCTCAGCACTATGTATTTCAGAACATTGGCTGAAAGAGGAACAACTCGAATTAATTCAATTCCCAGGGTTTATACAAGCTAGTAAATACTCTAGATCTAATATTAGCCATGGTGGTACTTGCATCTTCTTAAGAAATAATTTAGATCATGAACAGATAACAGCTTATGATTATCTAATTATGGAACAGGATTTTGAATTCTCTGCCGTAAAAATTCAGCAGTCTAAGTTAATAATTGTATGCGTATACCGTTCTCCGTCAGGAAAGTTTCCTCTATTTATAGATAAACTAGAATTGTTACTCAATAACATGAGCAAAGTAAATTTCGATATAATAATTTGTGGGGATGTAAATGTGGATTTCTTAAAACTTGATAGAAATTGTGAATTATTAAACCAGTTACTAATTTCCTATGGACTGAAACCTACAGTAAATACACCAACAAGAATAACAAAATTTAGTAAAACCACTCCTGATCAAATTTTTATAAATACAGATAAATATCACCATTCAATAGAAGTCTATTGTCCGGGTTTTAGTGACCACCATGGACAAATACTGAGTTTTGAAGTATCCGAAGTAATCAATAATAATGATAATGGAGTAAAATCAAAGTGCAGGTCATTCACTGAATCAAATGTTACATATTTCAATGACTTATTAAATAAGGAAACATGGTCAGAAATTTATGAACTAGAAAATGTAAATGATAAATTTAATGCATTTAACAGTACCCTAAAACACTATTTTGAAATAGCATTCCCCTTTAAACGAAGAACTGTTCAAAATAACAAAACTAGCAATTGGATAACAACAGGGATTATAAATTCATGTCAAAGAAAGAAATTTCTACACAAATTATATAAACAATACCACACAACACCTGAATTCAATTTATACTACAAAAAATACAATAGCATATTAAATAAGGTAATAAGACTAGCAAAGAAAATGCATAATGATAATTTTATTTCCCAATCATCTAATAAAAACAGGGCTATGTGGTCCGTAATAAAGAAAGAAACTGGAAAATCTGCTAAAATACAAAGGAACATTACACTGACCAGAAATAATAAAGTGATTAATAATCCAGAGGAAATAGCAAACACTTTTAATGACTATTTTCTGGAAATTCCGCAAAAATTATTAAATAAATCACAGGTAAATACACTAAATTCTAATAATAAAATAAATATATGCAGTGATTCTTTATTTATAAATCATGTCACAAGTGAAGAGGTAAGAATAGTTATAAAAGAGCTAAAAAATAAATTCTGTGCTGGCATTGATGGCATCCCTGATGCAATTTTAAAGAAATGTGCAGAAAATATAATAAATCCACTTACGCACTTAATAAACAGTTCAATTCTCTCAGGAACTTACCCGGATATTTTGAAGTTATCAAAAGTAATTCCAGTGCACAAAAACGGTTCAAAAGATGAATTAGATAACTATCGTCCTATTACCTTACCAACTGGTATTGCAAAAATTGTGGAAAAAATTATGTATAAGAGACTGATAAGTTTCATAGAAAAAAATAAAATATTATCAAACTCACAACATGGATTTAGAACGGAAAAATCTACACAGACAGCAATTTACGAATGTAGTAATAGTATACTGAAATTAATTGACAATAAGGAACATGTAACTGGCCTATTCTTGGATTTATCGAAAGCATTTGATGTAGTTGACCATAAAATCCTCCTTACCAAACTAAATCAATATGGTGTTAGAGGTCTAGCTAATAAATGGATAGAGTCTTACTTAACAGGGCGTAAACAAATAGTAAGCTTGAGACACAAGGATGATGGAACCAAATTACTTAATGAAACATTGTCCAATGAGGGAATTATTGAATTTGGAGTACCCCAGGGATCGGTTTTGGGCCCACTACTCTTTCTTCTATATATCAATGATATAACACAGAACGTTCATTCACATAAGGAAATTTTGTTTGCGGACGATACAACACTCGTAATAAAAGGTGAAACTAAACAGGTCATACAGCAGTCTGCTGACTCCGTTACAGGAGAGTTAACCAAATGGTCACAAGATAATCGCCTCATAATAAACTATAAAAAGTCAGTATGTCTAAATTTCCACACTATACAGAATAGGAATCCTGCGATGCCCAATATAACATTAAATGGTCATCAAATAGAAAATAAATCAGAAACAAAGTTTTTAGGACTATGGATACAACAAGACTTGAAATGGAATAAACATATACAATATCTGAATACTAAACTGAACTCGATGTGCTTTGCGTTACGTATTTTGAAAACCTGCACTAGCATGCACACATTAAGAAATACTTATTTTGCTTATTTCCATTCATACTTAAGATATGGGATCATATTTTGGGGTATGTCGCCAGATGTACTAAGCACGTTTAGGATACAAAAGAGAGCGATTAGAATTATGGCAAATGTAAACTCTAGAGAATCATGTAGACCTCTGTTTAAAGATTTAAACATTCTCCCACTGCCCTGCATATATATCTTTGAAAGTATTATGTTTTTTAAAAAGAATTTAATGAATAAAGATGTTTTTCTTAAAACAAACAATGATGTTCATAGGCATAACACAAGACAAAATCAAAACATTCATATTTCACACACACACACAAGCATATATCAAAAAGGAACTTTTCACACTGGAGTTAAATTATACAATAAACTACCCCAGTATATAAAACTGGCCCCAAAAATAAAAACCTTTGATAGAATGTTGAAAGCTTATCTGCAGTGCCATTGTTTTTACTCAGTAGTTGAATATTTTAGCGTATAGGAGTGATGGAATCTATAACTATATTTTACTTTTTTAATTTAATTTTAATACCTAGCTGTATGTTGTTGTATTTATAGAATTAAGTTTTCATATTATGATAATAGAGTGAGGTGTAAATAGTTGTGCAATAAGATTGTATCTATTAAGATTTGCTATTATAATAAGTTATAAATAGTTATAATCTTAGTAATATATACCTGTTAGTTCTTTTATTTTATGCATGTAAATTCTGACGTGTCCTATATCAAAAATGTATTGAATGCATGTATTTGATCAAATGGAATTAATAAAAATCTATCTATCTATCTATCTATCATGAAGTATCGTGTGGTGAATTTCATGAGTGCAAGACCTGTGGTAGTACATTCAACAATGCCTACAATGGACGTCGTCATGAAGAATGTTGTAATGTTGTGTCGGCAGCTAAAAGACAAAAGGCAGAGCCTACAAAACATTACCTACTGTCATTGGTCCCTGACAAAAATGGACTTATTGAATATGAGACATCTTTTGAAGGTCGACTTAAATCCTATTTCATTCGTTGCGATACGTGCAAGGATTTAAATTCATACCTTAAAGAGTCCAAACAGCAAATAATACAAGCTATGCAGAAAGAACTAGCAATGCACAAGTCGATAAAAGTTAATCTTGTGGCTGAATGTAGATTCATTCATACATCTTCCAATGAAATTACAGATCGTGCTTTTAAAACACGAAATCAGCCCCTATTTTTGGAAACGGACTTAAGTAGTTTCTTGGAAACACAATTTACAAAGTTAACAACGGAAATGGAGGAATCTGAGCTAAAAGGCAGTAATTGGGCTTTGTTAGCAGTGGAAGGAGTACGATTGAAAATAAATAAGTACAATCCTTTGCGTGGTAGCACATATATTCCATTACCAGCAGCTATAAAAGCAAGAAAAGCCTGCATTAATCCTCAAAACTTAAAGGATGAAAAGTGTTTTATGTATGCCATTTTAGCAAAACTGGATAAAACGAAAGCTGAACGCGTTAGTAAATACAAGGCCCTGGAAAACAAGTATGATTTTTCAGTGATATCGTTTCCTACGTCATTAGCTGACATTCCCAAATTTGAGAAAGCCAACGACATATCCATAAATGTATTTGGACTGGAAAAAGACAATAAATTGTTTCCTCTAAAGGTTGTGGATCAAGAGCTGCAAGACCATCGTGACCTCCTTCTGCTAAGTTCATCATCCGGCCAGAACCACTACGTCTTTATCAAAGATTTTGATAAACTAGTAGGATATCAGATTACTCACCATGGACATAAGATATATACGTGTAAACGATGTTTTACTCACTTCGATAATCGATATGGTCAACAAGGAATGGAAAAATTGAAAGAACATAGAGCTTTGTGTGTCCAGCATGACATTGCTAGGGTTGAAATGCCTATTAAAACCCCATTGTCAAATTCTTAAATGTTGAAAAAAATGCTGAGAATACCTTACGTTATCTATGCAGATTTTGAAAGTATACTCTTACCATATCAAACATGTTTACCCAATCCTGAAGCAAGTTATACAGTGCCATACCAGAGTCATGTTCCTATGAGCTTTGGTATATACGTTAAACCCTCACCTGCTGTGGAACACATAAAGACAAACCTTCCAAGCCAACCTGTTATTTATCGTGGACCTGACGCTGCAGGAAAGTTTATGGACTGTTTGATCTCAATAGCTAATGAAATTGATCGACTTTACAGCTTAAATGTTCCAAAGGCCTTAACTCAGGCTCAAGAAGCAGAGTTCCAATGTTATGAAACCTGTTATTTGTGTCAAAAACCATTTACCCAACAGGACTGGAAAGTTCGAGACCACTGCCATATTACAGGGGAATACCGTGGAAGTGCTCACAATAACTGTAATTTGAGGTGTAAAACACGAAACCCCGTTCCTGTGTTTCTACATAATATGAGTGGCTACGACGCAAATTTCATTGTAAAGCAATTGGGATGTACTACTGAGAGAGTGGATGTTATCGCTAACTCCAAAGAAAAGTACATTTCCTTTACCAAATATGTAGGAAATGTTAAGCTTAGATTTGTGGATACGTTTCGGTTAATGCCGAGTAGTTTGGAAAACTTAGTTTCCAACTTAACATCATACCCTGAAACAGACAAGTACTTTGGAAAAGAAAATGCAATGCTCATGACTCGTAAAGGGGTATTTTGTTATGACTACATTGACTCATGGGAAAAGTTAAGTGAAACGTGTTTACCTCCAAAAGAGGCATTCTTTAACAAATTAAGTCAAGAAGATGTTAGTCAAGAAGACTATGAACATGCCAAAAGTGTCTGGAATCAGTTCAACATTAAAACTCTAGGGGAATATAGTGACCTCTACCTAACTTCAGATGTACTCCTTCTTGCAGACAGCTTTGAAACGTTTAGAAACAAAACACTAGAAACACACCGAGTGGATGCTGCACACTTTTTTACTTCGCCTGGTTTAAGTTTCGAGGCAATGCTCCTTTACACAGGCATTGAACTGGAATTGCTACAGGATTACGATCAGATTCTTTTAATCGAGTCTGGAATACGTGGAGGCATATGCCAGGTGTCTCATCGGTATGCTGAAGCTAACAATAAATACATGGAAACCTATGATTCTGAGAAACCATCGCAGTTTATTACCTATGATGATGCCAACAACCAATACGGGTGGGCTATGTGCCACTCCCTTCCTTATGGTGGATTTCAGTGGGTTTCTCCAGATACTGTTGATCTAGAAAAACTAAAGAAAGACGATCCTGTGGGATACATTCTAGACGTTGATGTTGATTACCCATCTGACCTTCATGATCTACACAACGATTTACCTTTCCTACCAGAGTGTACACAACCTAAGGATTCGTCTCTGAAAAAACTAATTCCTCATCTTGGAAATCGAAGGCGATATGTTGTTCACTACATGGCATTAAAACAGGCTTTAGATCATGGAATAAAATTGATAAAAATTCATCGTGTGTTAAAGTTTAAACAAAGACCTTGGTTAAAGGCATACGTTGATTTTAATAACAACATTCGAAAACAAGCCAAAAATGATTTTGAGAAAAATCTGTACAAATTATTCAACAATGCCATTTTTGGGAAAACAATGGAAAATATCCGTAAAAGAATAGACATACGTCTGGTGACTGACAGCAAAAAGGAAGAAAAGCTAATAGCTAAACTAACATTCATCGACAGAACAATTTATGGTCCTAACCTAGCTGCTTTCCACATGGCTAAACGTAACATTGTATTCAGTAAGCCTATATATATTGGAATGTGTATACTGGATATTTCAAAAACTCTAATGTATTCCCACCACTATGATGTCCTGCTACCCTATTATGGAATGAACAATCTTAAACTCATGTATATGGATACCGACTCGTTCATTTATTTGGTTAACACCCCAGATGTATATCAAGACAAGTTGGATTTCCTAGAACACCTGGACACATCAGATTATCCTACTAATCACATATGTTACTCTACATCAAACAAGAAAACGTTGGGAAAATTTAAAGACGAGGCTTGTGGACAAATTATAAAAGCATTTGTTGGACTTAGAGCTAAAATGTACGCTTTAGACATAAATGGTAAAGAAATCAAAAAGATTAAAGGTATTAGCAAAAGTATTGTCAAAAATTGTATAAGCTTTCAAGATTATAAGGATTGTGTCATGAAAAACAATGTAAAAAGAATACCAATGAACATTTTCGCTTCTAAACAACATGACATATCATCTATAAGACTAAACAAAATTGCTTTGTGTCCTAGTGATGATAAAAGAGTGATTGATGCTGATGGTATAGGTACACATGCCTATGGTCATTACTCAATCATTGACCATGCTTAAAGAGTTAAGTTATGAATATCAAAATCTTCTGCCTGCAACTAGCAAATACATAAAACAATTTAGGAAATAAAACAATAACACTACAAAAATAAAAAAATGGTAATCATAATCAAAAAATAAATATAAATAGAAAACAAAATAAAAACAACTGTACAATTTATAACAAAAAAAGAATATATATATAAAAATGTATTATGTGTAAATAGTGTACATGTATTTAAAATAAAAATTATTGTATGGACACTGCTTGTACATTTTTAATTACTACCCACCTCTCTCCACTCCTAATGCAAAATGAACATGTAAAACACAAATTGGAAAATCCATGTTTCCATATTGACAAAATAGAAAAAATATTAAACTGAAATTTTAAAAACTGTAAATGGGAATTTCGTAAATTGACAAATGTATAACAACAAATTGGAAAATCCATGTTTCTATATCATAATATTGAAAAACTTTAAACTGACATTTTAAAAACTGTAAATGGGAAATTGTGAAATTAATAAATGTGTAAACAACAAAATGCAAAATCCATGTTTCCATATTATGAAATTGAAAAACCTAAAACTGTCATAAAAAACGAAAATGGGAAATTGGAAAATTGGCAAATGTGTAAACAACAAAATGCAAAATCCATGTCTCCATATTATGAAATTGAAAAACTTAAAACTGACATTAAAAAAAACTGAAAATGGGAAATTGGAAAATTGACAAATGAGTAAACAACAAAATGATATAAAAATACCCCGGTTGGGGTAGTGATCATGCTGTACAGTAGCCTATAAGACTAGCATAAGGATAGTTGCATGTGCCCTTATATACTTTGTGTATGTGCATTAGCCTTTGTATTAGCTTAAGTTAGGTTTGGTAAAGTTAGGTTTGGTGAGGTTAGGTATGTGACCTTGTAGTTTACTCTTTTCGAAAAATGTAAAATGTAAAACTAAAATCAAAAAATCTTAAATTTAAAATTTAAAATATAAAAAAATATAAAATATAAAATCTAAAAAATGTAAAATGAAAAAATCAAAATCTAAAATGTTAAAATGTAGAATGTTAAAATGTAAAATCTAAAATCTTTAAAATGAGGTTTGTGTGGGTTAGGTTAGGTTGGGTTAAGTTAGGTTAGGTTCTAACTAAGTTTATTATTTGTGCTCTCACATTTGCTCTTACTTTTTTTCTTACAATTTTTGTTCTTACTTTTTTTTTGCTCGCAATATTAAGTTAGGTTAGGTTAAGTTAGGTTAAGTTAGGTTAGGTTAGGTCAGGTTAGGTTAGGTTAGGTTTGGTTATAACTTAGTTTATTATGTGTGCTTTCACATTTGCTCTCATATTTGCTCTTACTTTGAAGTTTGGTTAGGTTAGGTTAGGTTAGATTAGGTTAGGTGATGGAAGTTAGGTTAGGTTAGGTTAGGTTAGGTTAAGTGAGGTTAGGTGAAGTTGGTTTAGGCAGAATGGTTGAGGTATGAATCAAAAGCCAGTTCTTATCAGTTTTGCCTCACAAGGCTGAGTGTACCCCGTTCCACTCCTGAGACCAGAAATTAAATTTCTTGGCAGAGCCGGGATTCGAACCTCAGGAATGACCGCCAAGAATGCTAGCCACTACACCAAGAAGTGGATAATATAAGGCTGGTCTTAATTATACATGATCAATTAATAATTACCTAATAATAGTAATAATAATAATAATAATATTAATAATAATAATAATAATAATAAATATTCCATTTGGCAACTACACAGCCGACCTCTCCTTGTGACGTCATTGACGGTCTCAGGGCGTGGCTGCCATATTGCCCATTAGCCCCTGGCCCAGCTATGACTGACCCCTCCATAACAATAACATAGGGCTGGTTGCGCGTGGCGGCCATCTTGCCCATTAGCCCATGTCCCAGCTTCGGCCTATATTCCCTTCTCTTATGAGATCACCTTTTGTCCGTGTGTCAGTGTGTGTGTCCCTCTAATAACTTCTATACGGCTGGAGCGATTTCTATGAATCTTGGTAAGTTCATGGCACTACTCCGGGCTACCCCGACCTTCCCCTTCAAATTTTGTTACGTCTCACCAAAACAACATGGCGGCTGTGCGAAATATTTCACCAGCATTCAATATCTCCGAAACTATTCCCGATATCACCCTGGAATTTTTGCGGTGATAAAGAGAACTACTAGAAGTTCACCTATGTGACTATTGTAAATCTGGTAACTACAAAACCAACATGGCGAATTTGCAACTTTTAAATAGACGTTTCTCGCGATTTAAACAACCAAAAGCAATAAAACTTGGTACAGTATATGTTTATACACATTGCAATGCACCGACATCAAACTTCGTTCAACTGTTTACATAACCACAAGATGGCGGATGTGCGAAATATTTCACCGGCATTCTATATCTCTGAAACTATTAGCGGTATCACCCTGAAATTTTGTACGGAGATAAAGGGCACTACTGGAAGTTCATCTGTAAGACTTTCAAAAACCGGTTAACTACAAAACGAACATGGCGGCCAAGCGAATTAAAAAATTTAATAGACTTTTCTCGCGATTTAATGTTCCACATTGTAATGCACTGGTATCCAATTTTGTTCAATTGTTTACATAACCTCAAAATGGCGGCTGTGCGAATTTTAAAGTTAAGTTTTTATTTTTTGTGTCGTAATCATGCGATCAAAGTGTAAGTTTGAATAATGAACCTACGCAATAATTTTCGTTTAATGGTACATGACTCTATGGCCTATACATTTAACAATCCTACATGGCGACCATCCGAAATATCTGAATATCTACGAATCTATTATAGCAATCAAACTGAATTTCTTTATGTTCACAGGGGCTATGAACATAAGTTCACCTATAGGACTTTAAATAACCTGGTGATCACTAATCCAACTTGGCGGCGACGCGAAGTATAAATATTCGCATAGACGATTCTCGCAATTTAACCATCCTAGTGCAGTGAAACTTGGTACAGTAAATCCTTATACGAATGTTAATCCACTGGCATATAATTTATTTCAATTGTTTCCATAACCACAAGATGGCAGCTGTGCGAAATTTTAAAATCTCCTTGTTACTTCTTGTGTCCTAATCATGCGATTGAAATTTGAATGCTACACGTACACAATAATCTTCATGTAACAGTACATAACTCTCGGACCTACATATATAAAATCCAACATGGCGACCATCCGAAATATTTAGTCGGTTCTCATTATCTACGAATCTATTACAGCAATCAAACTGAAATTTTGTATGTTCATAGTGGCAGTTAACATAAGTAGGATATATGAAAATAGGCTGAATAGTTCTTCACGGAACTACTAGTTTACCATGTGAACAGTTTAGGCACAAATATGCTTTGTAGTTTGGCGAGTATTTGACTTTTCTCTTAGCTGGCTCAAACAACACGCAGCCTACTAGTCCAGTCATTTGGTGCTATACACGGTTTCCCCCAAGCAAATTGTAGAGTAGTTTTCATTTTTAGCTTATTTATGTGTTTAGGGGTCACAAATCTGAGGTTTGTCAACAAACATCTTGCTGGGATTTGAGTTAGCAAAAACGTTCTGGTGCTCGAGAACCAAAACATAGAATAATGGATATGTTATTACAAGTACTGCCTTTGACTTGTGTATGGCAATCAAGCATACTTCAATGAGTGGGAACCAAGTGTAAAAATGAAAATCCACAGCCTGCTTCCATTTGACCGACCGGGCCAGGGAATGGAATGATTGAAGCCCCCATCTAGCGGCGAGGATATGAACTTATGCCGGCTGCCGAAGCCTGTCGCACTCCCCAGGGGCAATGTTTAAATGAATGACAGATGAAATGAAATGTTAGTGGAGAGTGTTGCTGGAATGAAATCTCAACACACGTTCGAACACATCCAGAACAACGTAAAAGGAAAAGGAACAGAAATAAAATGAAATGACTGCATTACAAATGACAGACTCCAGAAAACGGAGCGGACGGTAACACACGACCGCCATGGGCCCCGACAAGAACAAGACCCCCTTAAAATGGCGGAGGATAACTGTACCCCAAGGTGCAGTTGCACAATAGGACGCCACCCTGGAAATACTGAGATTTAAACTAATCCCATAAGTAAAACAGTACTACGGATGTGTCATAAAATCAAAATGAAACGCACATGGGGCGTAAAAGAAGGAGAACCAAGAGAAAAATGTCACGTAACCTACAAACACCACGTGGCGAAACGAAGACAGGGACCCCTTAAAACTAAATAAAAACATCTACATAGCTGCACTCGAGAAAATTCAAGGAAGCGTGATGCCACAGGAAATAATAAATAATTTGGAACCAAACCGAACAGACGCCTTACGGTTGCGCAACAAGGAAAACCCTCGCCCAAAAACAGGAAAGATTTCCCACTATGAAAATCAAGCTTCCGAAGAAGGAAAATTGATAAACAATTTAGATATTTAACAGTGGGGAACACCTCAACCCATTATCCGACCGAAACCCAAAATGTTGCGCCATTACCACGAGGTAAATAACAACTCGAAATATAACACACGAGGAAATACCAAAACACAACCCAAAATATTGTGACAAAATATGGACATTAAAAAAAACGTGCTTTTTTTACTTTTTACTACTCGCGATTGTTGCTACAGCTTCTAAAACACAATAAAGACCATTAATTAAAGGTACATTTCATGGATAAACTAGTAATGCCCGAATATTGCTGATAATAATTTAATTATCCTGTGTCAATGTTGTCAATAACATCTCAATAGGAATTACGTATATCTGGTTTGAATAAAACATTGTATTACTGAGTTAGGCCTGCAGGCCTACTCATTTATATTTAGGAAAATTACGTAGGAGTTTGATTATGGTGTGAATAGTGGCTTTGGGAGGAAGGTGGATGGGCTAGGCCCTGGGCAGCCATTGTGCTATGATATTGGAGTGGGGGTGGGATGGTTGTGGCCTTGGGATTGGCGAGGCATTCTACCACCAGCAGCCCCAGGGAGTTGTGAAGTCGAGCTGTCTGTTGAGTGGTTGAGTCTAAGATAACCTCACTTCTTTCTTAGGCTATTTATATTTTTAAGTGTTAGATTAAATCTTTACAAAATGCTTAGGAAAAAAGAACCTATTTAGAACTGTCTTAATTTGAAAGGGAAAGTAGTATCTTGTAAATATTGAAATAAGGACTATTAACAGTCACATTGTACCAAAATGGAAAGGCACATAAAAATGTGCTTTATGTTCTCTCAGCATCTAAAAAAAAGTGCTTCAGTTAGGTACAGTTACAATGGTTGAAAAACCCTTTTCGAAAGAAAACCCCTTATGAACCTTTACTTATTTATTTATCGTATGGCTTTTAGTGCCGGGAGTGTCCGAGGACATGTTCGGCTCGCCTGAGTCTGTAACTCCTTCCAGCGGACACCCTTAGGGTGAGCTACAAGTTCCGTTCAATTTCAAGTAGTTCCAACTCTCGCCACCAGATATCAATGATACCTAGTGATGAATGTTGGAACTTTGATAGAGTGTTTCGACGAAATTTAACCTAACAATTTAGCTTCACACAAGTTCAGTCTGTGGAAGGATCTTTTACATGCCATAAATCTATGATATGGGACCGCCGGCTTTACTTCCCCTCTTAAGGAAGGCATACTGAAGGATTTTTAACGCTCTTAAAAATCCGACGACTTCGGCAGGGTTTGAACCCGCTATATTGGGCACAGCAGTTCAGCATGCTACCAACTACGCCACCGAAGCCGCTTGAACCTTTACTAATTGAAGTGGATGATTTCAACAACAAATCTGCAGTACCAAGCACAAGCTCAGCCTCAAAACCAAAATCAAGTTCTTTCAGTGAATTCCTACAACAACTTCCGCAGCCTATTTTGGCCTCAACTCCTGTTTTTATGGATAAATATATAGAATACATATATGTGGATACATATATGGCTAAAACAATATTTATATAAGCGTTGCATTTTGAATATTTTTAAAAGGGGTAAATGCCCAAAATGCCTGGGCATTTATGGGTTTTGGGCATTTTCCCGAGCATTTATCCTGGGCATTTGCCCCGACTTATAAATGCCTAGACATTTTACAACACTAGGTCTGATCCTACAAAAATTGGGCATCAGGAAAGAAAAAGACAAGAGCCAATTAAGGCAGGGAAATGAAAGACATCCCAGGCCTCCGATACCCTAATAACGTTGGGGTAAGAGTTGACATGAAATATATAGGCCTAAGAGAGGAGCTCAGCTAAAGGAAACTCAGCTGGGATCCCATAGTCGCCAACCCACATCCCACTAGTTGTAACCAATTTGATAATTTATATGATCTAAAGCTCTCAGGAAGAAAATGAAGACTACACGCAACAGAGCGATCAGAAGGTAACCATTTGCTTCCTCTCTTGTCACCTTCTCTGGAAATTCCACGTAACCACTTGTCACGCAATGAATTGTCCGATTGATGAATCTCATGATTCTAACTTGCCCAGTTTTGATTTACAAATGGGCACGCAGCAGTACAACATTATAAAATAATTCAGAATACATTCCAACTTCGCCATTAACATGAATACAAAACTTATATCTGCCACAGTGAATTGGTGTTGCTTCCTAGCGTGCCAGGAGGGAAGCTATCCAGTGGCTGCTTCAGACTCAGGCTGACTGAGTCCACACACTTCGTGACGTAGCGCGTGAGAGGATGGAGAGTGGATAACTGGAGGTATTCGTTGTCATGGCAACGTAAATTACAAAGCGGGCGATTTTTTTATGAGTCCTCATGAGTATTCGGTGCGCTCTACCGACAAGGAGAGGAACTACACACACATTGTCACGATGGCAAAACATTAGGTGCGAAGAGAGAGAACATAAGGGCCGATGAGGAGGGAGGAGGGTGGGAGGACGGCGTCCTTGAGTCCAATATCACCAGCTGCCTCTGATAGGCTGACATGTTGAACCAATCTCCCATTCCCTAACACCCCCAACTAATGGGACATAAGCTACCTAGTGGTTGGTCTCACATTGCTTCCATCTACGTGTACCGTACTAGGTCTAGTAGCCTACCATAGGTATTGTGACTGTTTCTCCAACTCCATCAAGGAAACTAATTCTGAACTAAGATCTGGAATGGGGTACACTGTCCCACGAAGGCAATCAAGGACAACTTGATCCATTCAAGTGATTTTTCTATTTCATTTTATCAATTATCCAGGTGCCTGGAAATGCTAGTGAAGGAGGCAGCTAAGTAGGCTAGCCTACTGGTATTCACCATTCAGAGAACATTATCAGCGACTTGTCTATGCATAGGCCTATGACACAACTTTCAGAAATTGATACAGTAGTTACAGAACACTAATGGTGCCCAGTACTCACAGCTTAGCATAGGACGGAGTGGATTCCAGCCACAGATTAACTCATGATCTGTCAACGAGTTTTCAAACAGATTGAGCACACACCCAAGTACAGGGGTCTTGATCATTATGTTCCAAGCCTCTACATGGAACACTCCTCTTTAACTTTCTGGTCTTGCTTCCATGGTCGATCAACATTCTCTTGATCTCAGTGTTCTCAAGTTTCTGATGGCTATGGACATGTTTTTATCCTGACAACTTCATATTTTAAGGGATTGGGGTACATGCCCTATTCTTAATTAGTTCAGCATAAGATCATTGAATCCCCTTAAGAAAAATAGGGAACATCCATGTGTAATTTGACCATAGGAAAGGGAGAATTTAAAAAACTGAACCTCTAGGGACATTGATGCAGATGACTCCGAGTAAGTAGGCTAGATCAAAATGAACATTTTTCAGTGTTGCCTTAATGAAGGTTGATAATTTTCTACCGTTCAACATGAATAGGCCTATATTGGATGGGAAATATTTTTATTATTTGCAGAGATTACAAGGATGACTAGTTGATGTATCATTATTTTTTTAAGCGAACATAAGTTCCAAGTCCATATCGTGTTGGAACCCATATTTCAGTGTTGCCTTAGTAAACGAAATATGCAATGTCTTTCAGTCGGTCAACACGGTTGCACTTAATAGTAATGAGCATTATTCCCAAAACCAGAAAAAAAACTGTACATGCAGGCCTAACATGTCAAATCAATCATACCTACAAGACAACAAAAATGCTCTATGAAAAACTATTAAAACCCCATAATGGTAGTCAAAAATAATCTCAAACCATCGCCACTATTTCGCGAAGGTGCTGAAAAATCTTAATAAAGTACAGTTATTCGTAATAGTAGGCTACTGTTGTGATAAACCGCTACTGAGTGATAGGTCCCCGAAATAGAACTATTTATCTTAATGTCTACAAGATAACGAGATTGCCAAAAACCCACAATGCCACCCACAAATCTATAGAAGGCAACACTAAAAAAGGCGTATCTAATTCACAAGTCACCCAACCTTCACCAACATTAATATTTGTAATTTAAGTAAATTAGGTTATGTTAAGTTGAGGTTAATGGCGGAATTGATTGCGGCTGTGTGGCGGGAAGGACCCAATAAGTGCTCAGCCAATCAGGGACGTTTTGATTTGGACCATGCTTGGAAAAATTTTAGAAAGTTTTGATTCACTCCTCTTCGTTAAGCCCCCACCCTAGGCCGAGACAGCTAACAAAATGGCGGCTTAACGAACACGACGGGGTGCCCTTATTAAAATTTTGGGAGATAGAAACACAGCCAAAGGCATGTTCCCAGGGCTTGTTAGCCGTGTTGTAGCACTGCCAGCTGGATCGCATCCCTCCTGGCTGTAGCCAATGGTTAGCCCATTTGGAACGATAAATCAAAGATGGAAATTAACAGCTGATATGTATATTATCACCTACTGGCTTGAATATTAAGTTATTTATTGAAGATGGACTAAGGTAAGTACAAAACAATATATTCTTCAAGTTGTGCAAGTATCTTTCTTTGACGATCAAGGAAAATATCTTACTTAATATGAATAATGTCATCCCGTGTAATGTTCCACTTGTTTTTGTTTTCAGATGCTGTACGAATAAAAGAGATCTAAAACGATTTTTATTTGCTGGAGAAGAAACTTAAGTGCCATTTTACTGCTTTGGAAAGAATTAGCTTCAATTTAAATTGTAGAATTTGAATCATATTTGCGGTAGTCATCAGTAGTCTTCGAATCTTGTTTCTAGGTTATGGGAATAATTGCTGTCAGAAGTTTGAAGACGAATACCTACCTACCTTCCTAATGTGCGGCAATTGTCCTTTTAAGTATTTAAATTATCACTGCTTGAAGAGAGGCTGCAAACGTTCACATTTCTTCACGGCCTTGGACTATGCCATTGGTAAATTATAATTAATTGTGGTGACAGAGACATGACAACTTGATCATAATGGACGTTCACAAACTGAAATTAACTCATTGATATAAGGAAATGATAGAATTAATGGAAATGTTATCCTCTTCATCAGAACTGATGCAGTAAGTATTTAAACAGAGCTTGGCAATTAGCCTTAGTACGTTAGTAGGCAGGTTGGAACATAAAGAGTATTGTAGGCTTTCATATTGAAATAATGAGGGAAGTTAATGTTAAATGTAATGCATGCAGTCGATTAACAGTGTAGACCTAGAATGCAGTATTCTATATCAATATATCATTCTAATGAAATTGGCCATCACTTAGACATAGCCTAAACCAAGACATAGAGATAGGAAATAATTAATATCCGAGCCCAAAACTAAATTTTGCAGTGTTACATGTAGGCAAAACCATTTGCCTGGATAAAGATTATTCATGCGTGGCTACCCACACTGTGCGTGATAAAAACCAGGGGTGTTTATTAGTGATGGGCAAAAGTCTCGTTCGAGATACTCGAGACTCACGTCAGTACTCTCGAGTCAGTCTCGAGTGATGCCCGAATCGGACCTCAGCGGTGGAAGGCCGGTATTACACTATCAAAGAAATGTATCAAAGATATTTTATAATAATAAATTTATTGCAGCAAATAGCCATGTTACAATAAAAATAATTAGAGTATTAACTCCAAATGCGCTATATCTTACTTCTTGTTTCTATTAGTCTCTTCAGTACAGAATTGTTTTAGACAATTTTCGATGCATACATTATTCTTGACATGTATTTCCACATGTATTCGATATTTAAATAATAATCATTTATTGCAGCTAATAGCCATGCCGAGATACAAAACTAATACTAATAACATATCTTATCCATCGAAGTGTCTATATACAAAGTGTCTGACTGGTTCTGTTTGCTATATAGATATTTGCAGCAGAAGCGCGTTAGCGATACTTTCCTCTGGGCGCAGGAAATGGCGTGATATCTGTCACAAGCACTACCACACAGAGAGCAGGTGTATTGGGGGCCTGGGTCATGAAATCCTCTTGTTGAGCATATCTTAAAATTAAAACCGTGGACTGCAAAACGGGTGATCGTATGCCGTAGTTCAAAGTTGGCATTCATCCAGTCCGTCGACATAAGAGCTTCTGTGAAATATAAATCAGGCCATATGTAGATCTTTTATAAAAGATATGTCAGTGTAATTGGGAAATCATTTATAAAAGGTGGTTTTGTAAAATTCATTTTATAAAATGTATGAGCACCATGATAACTTTGATGAAAGATTCAAACCAAATTGGCGGATCATAACAGCTGGAATATTACCAAAACATAGATGCTCATATCAGAGTGTGAAATGCATGAAATGTCACATAATGAATTTTATTCAATGTAAAACATAAATAACAGATATAAAGTGTAGGTAAAATAGCCGAGGCTATAAGTGCTGCCCACAAAGGATGCACATTTCAGGATATAAAGAAGAATTAAATAGTTAAATAGGCTGAAATAAGCCATGCATAGCAGTGTATTTTATATTGTAATATTTGTATTGTAGGTAATTTGTCAATTTACAAGCGAGTGTAAATAGGCATTTTATCTTTACTGGTAGATAATATAATATGTAACCAACCACTTGGAGCAAGTGGTTAGTTGGCGGAAGGGCTAAAGCGCTCGACTCCCGTGCGATATGACTAAGGATCGAATTCCACTTAATGCTTACTTTTTATTTCATATCTTTCAATTTTATTTGCTCGGGCAGTGTTTTTTTTGGAACGTTATCATCATTCATTTCTTCATAATTATTAATAATTAAATTTATTATTTATTTAATCGCATGGTGAGTACAACAAGGAATTCATAAGTCCAGGTCCAAGTTCTTCAACCACACAGCAGCACTTTCTGATAGATTAAACAGGTCGCTGGGGCTTCCGGAGTAGGAATAAAGAGGGCAACGCAGGATGACATGGTTCGTGGTCTGCTCCTCTTCACGGCATTCACACATTGGAGAATCCATCCAGCCCCACTTATGGCGCAAGAAATTGCGGCGCCCATGCCCAGTTCTCAGTCTGTTGAGGAGACACCATAGTTTTCTTGGGAGGTGAAATCCATTCATTTTCCGAGTTGGATTTATCTCATGAGCATTAGTAACAGATGTTATATTAGACCACTCTTCCTGCCAGATCCGGTTTAGGTTAAAATTGTACCTCAAGAGTCGGCCGGCCAATACACTTGCTGGTCTCCTAGATCGAAGTCGTTGTGACGATGGGTAACAAAATTCCTGGTGAACTGGTAATGAGGTAGATGACCGGATCTTCTTTGCTTCTCTCAGCAGAGCTTCCTTTCTCCTCAGGTGGGGTGATGGGATATGGCTAAGAACGGGTAACCAGTGGCGAGGTGTAGACTTGACAATACCAGTTATGCAGCGCATGGTTTCATTCAACTTAGTATCTACTTTATGCACATGTGCACTTTCCAGCCATACAGAAGCACAGTATTCCGATGCAGAGTAGACAAGACTAATACCCGTTAATCGTAAGCAATCAGCCGAGGCTCCCCATGAACTACCACAAAGCTTGTGTAGGATGTTATTCCTTGTAGTGATATTGTGAGCGAGCTTGGTGAGATGTTCTTTATAGCTCAGAGTTCTGTCCAGGGTAACTCCTAGACATTTCGGGAAAGGGTTGTACTTTAGTTTATCACCAAGGAATAAAACAGATGGCTTGTAGTTTGTGAGTCGGTTGCTAAGAAGGAAACATTAAACCTCAGTCTTAGAAGCGCTTGGGATCAATCGCCAAGACTTGAAGAATGTAGCCATTTTGTCCAAGTCTGCTGAAAGAATGCCTTCTCCATCCTCAAAATTTCTGCTTTGAGCTACCAGTGCAATGTCATCTGCACAGATAAACTTAGTAGCTGAGGTTGATGGCAAGTCATGGATGTAGAGGTTGAAGAGAACTGGGGCCAATACTGATCCCTGTGGCAAACCATTATTTAATTTTCTTTTACGACTTTTAGAATCACCTAGGAATACTACAAACTCTCTCTCACAGAGCATGTTGGAAATCAGGTTTGCAATTTCCAAGCAGGGAATTACTTCCAGCACTTTAATAATTAGTCCATGTCGCCAGACAGTATCATATGCATTTGTCAGGTCAATAAAGACAGCTGTTGATTTTAACTTCTTTTGGAAGCCTGCCTCGATGTGAGTGGTAAGAGCCAAAACTTGATCAGTACAGCTACGATTTCTTCTAAAACCAGCTTGTTCTGGAGGGATTACATCTTCAATGAGTGGTGCAATCCTAGTGAGGAGGACTCGTTCCAAGAGTTTATAAATGCAACTAAGAAGTGCTATTGGACGGTAGTTTTCAGGTCTCAGCTCCGACTTTCCAGGTATCAGATTGGCTATCACTTTTCATCGTTTAAACTGCTTTGGCAGTGTGTTAGTCTGAAGGATGTAAGAAAAAAGAGAAGTGATCCACTTTATACTATATGGACCCATATATCGAAGGAATTCGTTGTAGATATTATCTGGGCCAGCACCCTTACCGGTCTTCAGCATTTTGATAGCAGCTTTAACTTCCTGAATAGAAAATGGCCTGGACAGATCCTCATTCTTCTGTGATCCATGTTTGTGCTCAGTGAGCTTACACTTCACATTTTTCGTATGGCATTTATCTCTCTTGGTTCGGGTGACTTCAACCATTCTATTTGCTATGGCATCTGGACTCAAGTTATTGCACTGCGTTTTAGAATAATGTTTTCGAGTAAGTCGATTCAAGACTCTCCAAGCTTTCCTGCTCGACTTTGCAAAGTCCATGTCTATCACTGTTGCTTCCCACTTTTCTCTCATATTCTTGTCTAATGACTGCAGAAGCTGTGAACCTACTTCATGACTACCTGTTGTTTGATATTCTTCATACAGGGCCTCACTTTCTGGACTCCAACCAGGCACATAATATTTTCTGAAACCTCTCCGAACATTTGATTTGGCAGTTGAAATGACCAAGCTGACGAATTCATCATAGTTGCTGGTAATTGGATCTAGATTTATAACAGACAGCTTCTGGTCAAGATCTTTAGAGAATTTATCCCAGTTTGCACGATTAAAATTCCATCTGGGTACAGGTACTGAGGTCACCAGGGGTATCTTCATACCTGCTTCCAACAGAACTGGTCGATGCTAGCTGTTTGGGAAACTCGAAAATATTGTACGTGTGATACTGAGAGGCTGATCAAAGCAATCCTTGGACACAAATATTAGGTCAGGGTTGTAGTCTCTTCTCCAGCGAGCGGAATGGAAAGTGCCTTTGCCTTTCGCATCAAAAACTAGGTGCAGATGGGATATTTCAACCCACTGAGATAATGCCTCACCATCATCATCAACAGAGTCATATCGCCAGTTAGTATGATGGCTGTTAAAATCTCCAGTGTAAATGCAGGGATAGCTGGAAGTTGGCAAAATGCTAGGAGGCCAACTGATGCTAGGAGGTTTATAATTAAATATTGACATTTTTCAAGTCCTCGTACTGCAGCTCGTTCACCAAGATTTTACTCGTGCGACCCATGGTTTAACCGATAGACGTTCACTTTATCTTCCCGTTTCTTGTATATAACGGTATTGCCACCACAGAATTTCAACTACTATAATATACGATAGTTAAGTGGACAAGGAACTGTCTTTCATATATTCTGCTGAACTATGACAAAATATTTGATGTAGTATAATGGTGCGATGATTGCTTTGTATAACTTTTATAAAAGTTCAGTTTTATAAAATTCCTTTGATAGTGTAATACCGGCCTTACCGCGGCCAGGAACAAACCTGCAAGCTTGGAGTTGGCAGACCGAGACAATAATCATTCACCCACAACATCGAGATGATCGAGAGCTCTAAATCACGCTTGCCAGCTCTAGCACAAAAAAAAAAAACAAAGTCGACCCCTGGCACTATACAGCCCATTACGGGCTAAGGCCGACCAAGCGACCGCTGCCCAGCCATTCGGCCTGCAGATATTGGGGTGACGCGTGATCAGCGCGTCGGGTCCCATCGGCCGTTAATCTTGGTTTTCGTGAACGGGGCGCTGTCTCACTGTCAGACAGCTACTCAATTGTCCTCACGAGGCTGAGTGCACCCCGTTCCAACCCTCACGTCAGTTTTGAAATCGCTGACGGAGTCGGGGATCGAACCTGGGGCCTCCGGGTGAGAGGCAGGCACCCTACCCCAACACCACGGAGCCGGCACGCCAGCTCTAGCTCGAGAGTGAAACCCTATGCGCCTGATGTCACATACAGCATCGAGATAGCATTAAAAGGCATGGACTCCATCAGTTGCTCAGCCTGGATCGAGAGCTCTGCATCACGCTTCCCATTACTAGTATGAATACGGGGTCTTTATATTTGCTTGGCAAGGACATTCTCGCTCAAACGCTCCGCCAGTGACGGCTCAGTTACCAGCGACCGCGCCCGCATATGTACAGCAGAATACGGTACTTAAAATCAGTATCATGCATTTTTACTCTCCATGTATATGCTGAAAATTTTCCCCATCCGCTGCCTTATGACGTTTCCGTTTACTCCGGTTAATTTAGCTTCAGTAATGAAATAACGACATCTATTTTTATTGTTTACTGAACCTGTACGTTTGAATCTTTTATCAAGTTGTTTTATTGTCCGATTTATGGGAATGGGTCTCCCTGGAAATTTCACTCAATTTCACTCCAAACTTTTGTCTTGTTCTAGTGCACGATTTCCTGCAATTTGTGTACGTATTGTGCAGATATTCGTTCTCGTAACAAATAGTTCATATAAGGCATTACAGCACTATACACAATACAATACGATATTGTGGTGTTTGAAGCCATATTTTCAGTGTTGCCTTAGTAAACAAGAGTTTAGTGCTTTTCAGTCGGTCAACACGAATGTACCCAAAAGAGATGGGTTATTCCCTAATCCTGAAATAAATTACATGAGATTAATAAAACACTAGGATGACCAGTTTCGATCGTCAAGCGATCATCATCAGATCCATTAAAATTAGGCTATAAAATCTATGTTTGAAATACAGGTGAAAATATTTACAATATGTACAATTATTTAGTTGCAGTATTGGTACTGCAACTGTCAGTGTATGCTAAATGCAGTATATATGATGTTAGGTTAAATGCTAAATGGTGATCGCTATCCGGAGTTTGTACTTAGGAGAGATTATATGGTTGTAAAAATCAACTATGGTTAAACTATAAAATTATAGGCTAACTACTTATCTGATTGTCTTCCTTACTACAGCTACTCGCAGTTTTTGTGCTCACTGTAACTCACGGTGAGGTCGACTGCGGTGGTTATCTTAACGACTGGTTTTTCCCTGCCTTCTCCCCCCTGCCCATACGTGCTGTGCGGAGTCATAGCGCTGTGTTTATGTGAGGTGTTGCCAACCTAGATAAGATGTATGTTATTGAATGCGGTGGGTCTACAACTATTAAAGACCGTGGATTAGCCCTCGCCACGCGTGGACCATAAGCCATTCGAACTAAGCGTTGACGGTCTTATGAGGACGTCCCGGCACCTTTAATACTGCCGCGAATATGGGCCTTGGTTTATTGCAGAAGAAAAGTACATCGTACACCTGATCCAGATAACATTTACCTATTAAAAACCCTAATTTCCCTCCCCCCTTTATCTAGCTTGGCTGTGTCGCTAAATTGTGTCTTGTTTCCGACAGGGTGTGTTTTTTAGTAGCGTGAAGAGGGGTGGGCTCTCCATGAACGTGTGTTCATTTAGATTGTTGGGATTGTTTCGTTTGGCTAGGTGTATCTCGATTGCTTCCTTTATGTCACGAGCTCTGCCTTTCGATTCGTGATGGATTATTTTAAGGGGCGACTCTATGTTGGTAAAGCTGTGCCCCGCGTCACACATATGTTCGCACACGGCTGAATGTGTTCCGTATCTTATCGCATTCCTATGCTCATTATAACGTGTGTCTACTCGTCTTCCACTCTGCCCGATATAATTAGCTTGACACCCGGTGTCTTGGCACGTTATAGAATATACCCCTGACCTTGAATACGGGTCACGTTTATTTAGATTACTATTTAGGAGGTGCCTAGCGGTTGTATTTTTCGTTGTGAAAGCTATCTTTATGCCTTGCTTTTTGAATAGGTTAGTGATTGTATATGCATTCGCATTCACATAGTTGAAACGCGCAAATTTTTTCTCATTACTGTCCGGTTTGGGAATCGTTTTATCTTTATTTTTATGTTTGGCTATAATTTGGTTTATTTTGCTTGGCGGGAAGTTGTTTTCCTTTGCTAATTGCTTAATAGTTCTTATTTCCTTATTATAGTTGTCTTTTGACATGGGTATGTTTAAAGCCCTGTGCACCATTGAATTGAAACCCGCTAGTTTGTGCGTACTGGGGTGATTAGACCGATTGTCGTTTGCATGCGAGGTTTGTGTTGCTTTCCGGAATATGGAATATGAAATGTCGTTGTCTTTACGTTCAATAGTTATATCGAGATAATTTATTTTCCCGTCTATTTCGGATTCCTTAGTGAATTTGATAGAGTGGTGTAGGCTATTTATGGATTGGAGAATTGTTTCTTCGCTTGTTAGTTCAGTATCGTAGATGCAAATTACATCATCTACGTATCTTTTCCATATTACTATTCCCTTTGTTGAAGTCTTTCCTAAGAACGCATTTTCTAGTGCATTGATGAAGATGTCAGCGATTAACCCACTTAGTGGCGATCCCATTGCTAGGCCATCTCTCTGTGTGTACATTTTATTGTCGAATTGAAACACGTTTTGGGTGAGAACGACCCTCAGTAATCTCACAATCTCTTCAGTTTCTTTTACCGAATTGTTGGATTTTAAGTTGTTTTCGATAGTGTTGATTGCTTCAATAATCGGAATATTGGTGTACATGTTAGTTACATCGAAGGATACTAGCCTGAAGCTAGGTTTCATTTGTAGGGTGTTCAATGCTGTTACTAGTTCTGTTGTGTTCTTTACAGGATTTTTTTTATCGTTGGAAAGACGGCATTTTAGGATTTTTAGTAACTCTTTGCTGATTTTGTAATTAGGGGCATTCCTACAATTGACTATTGGTCTCATTGGGCATTCCTTTGTGTGTATTTTTGGTTGTCCCCTCAATGACGGTATTTTCGGGTTCATGTTAATTAGTTTTGATTTTTCGGCTTTGGTCAGTATGTATTCTGTTTCTTTTAGCGCACTTTTTATTTGTTTTTGGAATTTGTTGGTGGGGTCTTTTGTTAATTCCTTGATTTCGTTGTTGTTTAGGAATTCGACTGTGTTTTCAATGTATTCTGTTTTGTTCAAAATTACTGTAGTGTTTCCCTTTTCTGCTCTTGTGATGATTAAGTCATGTTCTTTTTGTTTCAATGACTTTATTTCTATGAGTTGTTTGTTGTTTTCAATGTTATTGCTATCGCCCTCTCGTTTGAGGATTTTTTTGGCTTCGTTGGTGGCGAGATTTTTGGTTAATTCCCTGTCTTCTGCTGGGAGCTTGTGACTGGCTATCTCAATATCTGTGATTAACTGTTTTATAATGTGGTTCGTGTGTGCGTCTGTGCAGTTGTATTTCAAACCTTTGTCTAACATATTCACTTCACATTGTAACGTGTTTTTCGAGGGGTTTTCATGCCACTGGCATAAGTCAGTAGGAAGCCATTCTCTATTTATTTACGCGGCAAATTGTTCAGCCAAGAGAATTTTTCATGTTAATTTATTATTATTATTATTAATTTATTATAACTATTATTAAGGTATTTTCGGAGCATTATAAAAATTATAAGCATACAGATAGGTTTTCTATGTCTTAGAAAACACTATCAAGCAAATTATTACGAACCACAATATCATAGAAAATTATGTGATTACGGAATTTAACGGAGTTTCGTCAGTTAGGGTATATTGAGAGACATGAGTCACTGGGAATTCAGATACGGGCTGATTCTTGTCGGGAAGTATTACGCAAGCGGAGTTGCAGCGTCACGAAAAGGCGGATGTATGGAACGGAAAACGACTTCAGCCTCCCGCCGAGTGTAGTGAGCCAGAGTGGGGATCTAGCGCGTAGGGAGCAGCCAATCAGTGGAGACCACGCAAGCTAGAAGTCGGGACTGGAGTGGGGATGCGGCGGGTGCATATATCGTTCAGCGCGCCGTGGAACGAGGACTATCTGGGTAGAACTTAACGAGTACGGTTGCACGCGGGAGTCGCTCCGATGTTCCGTGGATTGGAGGACTAACTTTTGTAAAACTTAACCAGTGTGGTTGTACGAGTGTTTGGGTCCGATGTACGGACCATAGAATTATCTAATCTACCAGTATATCATCAAATATCGACAAAGATGATGACATCCAGGAGACTGTGGGAAGCTCACAGCATCATCCAGTACGAGGGAAAGGCTTCGGTCATTTCCAGTGGTAAGCGCGAATGACGCAGAAATACGCAATCTCTCATTTCTCTTTGTTTTATATTTCATATTTCAGTAACTTCATAGCTTGGGAATAAGAGTAAAATCAATAATTTATCAGACTCCGTTTTCACGTAATTTTCTATCGGTAATATTAAAATCGCAACGCTCCAATTTAAATTTTAAACTTATTCTTCTTCTTTCTTCGATTCGGCCAACCACAATATAAAACAGTTAATCACAGATATTGAGATAGCCAGTCACAAGCTCCTAGCAGAAGACAGGGAATTAACCAAAAATCTCGCCACCAACGAAGCCAAAAAATCCTCAAACGAGAGGGCGATAGCAATAATATTCAAAACAACAAACAACTCAAAGAAATAATGTCATTGAAACAAAAAATAAAAGAATATGACTTAATCATCACAAACGCAGATAAGGGAAACACTACAGTAATTTTGAACAAAACAGAATACATTGAAAAAACAGTCGAATTCCTAAACAACAACGAAATCAAGGAATTAACAAAAGTCCCCACCAACAAATTCCAAAAACAAATAAAAAGTGCGCTAAAAGAAACAGAATACATACTGACCAAAGCCGAAAAATCAAAACTAATAAACATGAACCCGAAAATACCGTCATTGAAGGGACAACCAAAAATACACAAAAAGGAATGCCCAATGAGACCAATAGTCAATTGTAGGAATGCCCCTAATTACAAAATCAGCAAAGAGTTACTAAAAATCCTAAAATGCCGTCTTTCCAACGACAAAAACAACTCTGTAAAGAACACAACAGAACTAGTAACAGCATTGAACACCCTACAAATGAAACCTAGCTTCAGGCTAGTATCCTTCGATGTAACTAACATGTACACCAATATTCCGATTATTGAAGCAATCAACACTATCGAAAACAACTTAAAATCCAACAATTCGGTAAAAGAAACTGAAGAGATTGTGAGATTACTGAGGGTCGTTCTCACCCAAAACGTGTTTCAATTCGACAATAAAATGTACACACAGAGAGAAGGCCTAGCAATGGGATCGCCACTAAGTGGGTTAATCGCTGACATCTTCATCAATGCACTAGAAAATGCGTTCTTAGAAAAGACTTCAACAAAGGGAATAGTAATATGGAAAAGATACGTAGATGATGTAATTTGCATCTACGATTCTGAACTAACAAGCGAAGAAACAATTCTCCAATCCATAAATAGCCTACACCACTCTATCAAATTCACTAAGGAATCCGAAATAGACCGGAAAATAAATTATCTCGATATAACTATTGAACGTAAAGACAACGACCTTTCATATTCCATATTCCGGAAAGCAACACAAACCTCGCATGCAATCGACAATCAGTCTAATCACCCCAGTACGCACAAACTAGCGGGTTTCAATTCAATGGTGCACAGGGCTTTAAACATACCCATGTCAAAAGACAACTATAATAAGGAAATAAGAACTATTAAGCAAATAGCAAAGGAAAACAACTTCCCGCCAAGCAAAATAAACCAAATTATAGCCAAACATAAAAATAAAGATAAAACGATTCCCAAACCGGACAGTAATGAGAAAAAATTTGCGCGTTTCAACTTTGTGAATGCGAATACATATAAAAGCACTAGGCCTAACCTATTCAAAAAGCAAGGCATAAAGATAGCTTTCACAACGAAAAATACAACCGCTAGGTACCTCCTATATAGTAATCTAAATAAGCGTGACCCGTATTCAAGGTCAGGGGTATATTCTATAACGTGCCAAGACACCGGGTGTCAAGCTAATTACATCGGGCAGAGTGGAAGACGAGTAGACACACGTTATAATGAACATAGGAATGCGATAAGATAATGAACACATTCAGCCGTGTACGAACATATGTGTGACGCGGGGCACAGCTTTACCAACATAGAGTCGAACCTTAAAATAATCCATCACGAATCGAAAGGCAGAGCTCTTGACATAAAGGAAGCAATCGAGATACACCTAGCCAAACGAAACAATCCAAACAATCTAAATGAACACACGTTCATGGAGAGCTCACCCCTCTTCACGCTACTAAAAAACACACCCTGTCGGAAACAAGACACAATTTAGCGGCACAACCAAGCTAGATAAAAAGGGGGAAATTAGGCGTTTTTAATAGGTAAATGTTATCTGGATCAGGTGTACGATGTACTTTTCTTCTGCAATAAACCAAGGCCCATATTCGCGGCAGTATTAAAGGTGCCGGGACGTCCTCATAAGACCGTCAACGCTTAGTTCGAATGGCTTATGGTCCACGCGTAGCAAGGGCTAATCCACGGTCTTTAATAGTTGTAGACCCACCTCATTCAATAACATACATCTTATCTAGGTTGGCAACACCTCACATAAACACAGCGCTATGACTCCGCACAGCACGTATGGGCAGGGGGAGAAGGCAGGGAAAAACCAGTCGTTAAGATAACCACCGCAGTCGACCGCACCGTGAGTTACAGTGAGCACAAAAACTGCGAGTAGCTGTAGTAAGGAAGACAATCAGATAAGTAGTTAGCCTATAATTTTATAGTTTAACCATAGTTGATTTTACAACCATATAATCTCTCCTAAGTACAAACTCCGGATAGCTATCACCATTTAGCATTTCATCTAACATCATATATACTTCATTTAGCATACACTGACAGTTGCTGTACCAATACTGCAACTAGATAATTGTACATATTGTAAATATTTTCACCTGTATTTCAAACTTAGATTTTATAACCTAAGTGTAATGGATCTGATGATGATCGCTTGACGATCGAAACTGGTCATCCTAGTGTTTTATTAATCTCATGTAATTTATTTCAGGATTAGGGCATAACCCATCTCTTTTGGGTACATTCATGTTGACCGACTGAAAAGCACTAAACTCTTTTACAATACGATATGCAGTACACAGTAGCTTTATAAAACACCCAATTAGCTCGGTGCTCACACGTCTACCGCAGCGAGAGTGTGGGAATACGGCCGGAGACCGCGCGCGCCAACCTGTAACAGCCGGCTAAGGTCGAGCGGAAACACCTCGCCAAGACCCTTTATTAGCTAACAATTATTGGTCTAGGCAAAAAGGTCAGCCGTATGCAATATAGTACCGAATGCGTGGGGTTTGCAATATGGTACATGATGCTAAAACTGGCTGAATCGGCTGGAATGTTGCCTATATGAGTTGTGTTCACATTTGGTATGGCTGGGTGAGTCTCAGATAGCTGAGGATTAAACATGTACTACTACATCATCTCCAGATATTTTCACGACTATTAATTCAGGTAATTTGGTTAATTTCTGTTGAAATTTAATTATGTTTACAACTGACTATAACCTCTACTGTAAATCTAAGTTGGCAACAATGTAATCAAAATGTATTTTACTTTTATAAGTTGGCAATTGTTTTAAACCAGAAGATGTACAGCTAATGGCGGAATGTATGTGTAATATATTGTCTGTGAAATCTGAAGCCATCAGCCATCAAAATTGTATCTATATTGAATGTAGGGAAGTTTTTGATAACTCATAAACATGTGTTATGCTGTAGATTCAAAAGGTATGATATTGTCGACTTATCTAATATGTATTTTCCAACTTGTATTTGAATGAGGTTATATGTTGTATGGAAGCACACCTTAAGTTTACAAAATGTTCATAATAATAGAAGAAGTTTGTAACTGAGAGTGTAAACCATTATTGTATTATTTCTTTGTTTGCCAGGCGCCTTTTGATGATACTTGCTGTTTAATTTGATAAATAAAAGGACGTCATACATATTGAAAACGACTTGATCATTCATCCCTGCTCGGAGCATAAGCATTACAACAGGTTATCTGCCCAGATACCGCTCATACGTCAGACAGGCCGAGCATTACGGGAAACAATTTGGACGTCGAGAAAAAGTCAGCCGAGTCAGTCGTCGTCGTCCAAGTCAGAAGTCGTCAAGTCAGTCCAGTCAGCCGAGAAAGTCCACGTCAATCATCGCAGACAAAGTCAGCCCCGTCGAAGAGGACGTCAACCACATCGTCAGCCCGAGAAACGTCAGCTAAGTCAATCTAACCTCAAAATGTTAGTCAAGTAGCCTATACATGAGTCAGAGTAAATTGATAAAACAATTTGATAATAGATAGTAAAATCTTGTGAGATCAAACTTTTGTAAATTTGTCATATTTTTGAAACTTAATTTTGATTTTTAAGTCAAGTCATGGATACAGTAAAGGTTCATTTAGAAACTTTGACAGAAGATTTGCATGGAAATGTCAATTATGATTCTTGGCGTTTCAAAATTAATTGAGCTATGAGAACAAAAGAATGTTTTGATATTGCAACAGGTTTGACTGTCAAACCAGCAGGTACAAACTCCGATCCTGTACGTAATTGGATAAAGAAAGATATAGAAGCTCAAGCGCTTATAGGTTTAAATGTCAGTAGTAATATAGCGACAAAGCTAGTCAAATGCCAAACTGCAAAACAAATGTTAGACATGCTAGAACATGTTTATGGAAAAAAGTCTGATATTACTGTTGAGGGTTTGCAAAGGAAATTTTTTGGTTATGTTTTGACAGCCAAAAATCAACTGTTGAGAATTGCTTGGAGATTTAACAAATATCCGAAGACCTGTCATCAGATGACGACAGGGTGAAAGACAGTTGGATCATGACACGAATGCTGAGTATGCTACCACCTAAGCTGCACCATTTCAAAACAGCCTGGGACAATGTGACAGGAGCCGACAAAACTATTGAAACACTCATCGAAAGATTGAGGCTGGAAGAGGATCGACTCAATGAAGGTAAAAGGGAAAGTGGCACAACTGCAGTCAACGCACTCATCGCAAAGGAGAAGAAAACTGGAAATCAATCTGCTCACAACAATAGCAACAGACAAGGTGGAAGCGCGCTAGTCAGCTGCTTTAAGTGTGGACAGAAAAGACATGTGAAGAAACACTGCAGAAACAAACCCTGTTCCAAATATCTTGCATATTGTAAAGAAAACTACCTTTGCCATGTGTGTGGACAGAAAGGTCACTTCGCAAGAGATTGTACAAAGAAGGATGACAACAAAAATGGGAATGAACGTTCAGAACGGTGTGAACAGAAGAGCACGAATCGCCCATACCGCGCACTAGCGTCAGTGGGACTGTCAACTGCAGAGCTGAACAGTCTCAATTCGAAATGTAACACACGAAATCACTGGTACCAGGACTGTGGAGCTACACAACATATGACATCACACAGGAACTGGTTCGTCAAATTGATCGAGTTGGAAACTCCATCTCCTATTGTCATCGGAGATGCGACTGTACAAGAGGATGTTGGTATCGGCAACGTGCAACTTGAGGCGTTCAACGGAACAGAATGGTACAAGGTCATCCTGGAGGATGTGCTTTATGTGCCTAAGCTCAACTACAATTTGATATATGTCAGTCAGATACTCGACAGAGGTTATGTCCAAACTGCAAATAAAGATAAGCCAATATTTGAAACGTCCGATCATCGTGAAATTGTGGCCATGGCAGTCAGAGAAGGTGACCTGTACAGAATGATGCTACGCCAGGAGAAGTCTGAAGCCTGTATGGTAGCCACCTCGATCGTAACCTGGCACGAGAGGCTCGCACACCAAAACCTGAAGTATGTGAAGGATGCTTTGGACAGGAATGGCATTCCATACGTTGATGATTGGAATGAGAGAATCTGCGAAGGATGCACCTACGGGAAACAACATCGAGTATCTCACCCACTGAACGAGAAGGTTGCTACCCAACCATTGGATCTGGTCCATGTATATATGGGAGAGATTGCGACACCATCGTTAGGAGGAGCAAAATACTTCTTGCTTTTCAAGGATGATTTTTCACATTTCCGAACAGTATACTTCTTGAAGACGAAGGACGAAGCCGCAGCCAAACTGGATGTTTTCATGATGCTGGTGGAAAACCAATTCGGAAGAAAGGTGAACATTCCACGGTCAGATAATGGAACCGAGATCAAGAATGCCAACACACGTAAGCTGCTGGAGGAACTAGGTGTCTTTCTCACTTTTTCAACAGCTTACACCCCAGAACCGAACGGAAGAGTGGAACGTGAAATTAGAACAATTGTAGAGTCAGCAAGGACAGCAATTCATGCACGAAACCTGAAGGACAATTTGTGGGCAGAAGCAGTGAACTATTATGTGTTCACGATCAACCAGACTGGCACAAGTTCAGTGAAAGGAAAGTGTCCAGCCTACCTATGGTTTGGACAGCAGGTCAACATGAACAAACTGAAAACCTTCGGATGCGACTTCTACGTTTTGACTCCCAACCACAAGAGAAGAAAGCTTGACAAGAAGTCTAGGAAAGGTATATTTGTTGGATACGACATAGACTCTCCATCCTACAGAGTCTATCTGCCTGAAGAACTTGATATTGTAAGTTCAGACAACGTCGTGTTTAATGAAGGAGAAAAAGATGAGCGAAACCTGACAGATGTTGAAAGGGCTATGAACAACGAGAACGAGTTGATTGAAGAAGAAGATGAGTATGAAGACAGCATAGTCCTGAGACAAGACAGAAACGAAGAAAGGGATGAAGCCAGAGAAAAAGATGAACAGCCAAGAAGACCAGGACTACGCAATCGTCAAACTATTCAGCTACCTGCCAAACTATCGGACTACGTCATGGGCTACCTCCGGGGAGGAAAGAGTGCCAACTTGATCATGATAAGAGAAATCCAGGATATATCTATTTCCAAAGCGTTGAAGGATGCCAAGTGGCTGAAAGCCATGACCGAAGAATTTGAATCGTTACAGAAGATGGAAACTTGGAAATTAGTGAAATGCCCAGAATCAGTTCGACCCCTGACCTGCCGCTGGGTGTTACGAGAGAAGCCTGATGGGAGAATGAAAGCACGACTGGTAGCACGTGGCTTCGAGCAGGAAGAAGGAGTTGACTATTCAGAAACATTTAGTCCAGTAGCAAACCATGCTTCAATTAGACTGATTCTCAGTCATGCCGCTACTGAGAAGATGAAACTTGTACCCTTTGATGTGAAGACAGCCTTCTTCCTCGGAGACTTGGAGGGGAACTTGTACATGTATCAACCTGAAGGATTTGAAGATGGTACTGGCAAAGTCTGCAAACTAATGAAAAGCATATATGGACTAAAGCAAGCACCAAGAAAGTGGAATGAGAAAATGTCAGATTTTCTTGAGTAGAAACTTGGACTAGTGAACACAGACGATGACCCCTGCATTTACTATAACGAGAAGAGAACTTTGATGATGGCTCTTTTCGTCGACGATGGGCTCATCGCTGGATATAATGAAGAATAAATCTTTGAAGTCTTGGATGTCATAAATCGAGAATTTGAAATCACTTACCAACGATCAGTTCAGAAGCAATTCACGTTCCTAGGCATGGAAGTCAGAATAGAGAATGAAGGAACTTTTGTGAACCAGCCTGGCTACACCAGAAAGATCATCAATCGTTTTCGGTTCGACACTTGCAACCCAAGTTCAACACCCATGGAGAAAGGAATGGTGACAAACGAAAAAGATCTAATCAACGACAGACCAGCGCCACCTACAACTCCATATCGAGAAGCAGTGGGAAGTCTACTCTACCTGGCTACGATATCCCGACCGGATATCTGCTAAGCAGTGAACTACTTGAGCTGCTTCAACGGCAAAGCCATGCAGAACCACTGGAAAACGGTGAAGAAGGTATTTCAGTATTTGAAGGGCACTTCAGACTATGAAATTTTCTTCAATGGAGACGACAAACTTGTGGCATATACAGATTCAGACTACGGTGGGGACACCGTAACAGGGTGCTCAACAAGTGGTGTTCTACTGTTGAGAGGAGGACCGATCATTTGGTACACACAAGAAGCAGCGACTCGTTGCTACGTCAACAGCAGAAGCAGAATACCGAGCAGCTGTCTCATCGATAGATGACATCAGCTGGATCAAGAGAATTGGACTGGAATTCGAAATTTTGAAGTCAGACAAACCAGTCACGCTGTTTGTTGACAACCAGTCAGCAATCCACATGCTGCACAATGCACACGAGGGGAAGACTACAAAAGGAAAGAAACATATAGAGATTCCACGCAAATTCATCCAGGAACACGTGGGCAAAACTGTTGCTCTCAAACATGACGAGAGCTCCAAGCAATTTGCTGATATCCTGACCACACCCCTCAATAGAAAATTGTTTGAATCGCTTCGTTGCAAAATAATTAAGGAGGAGTGTTGAAATTTAATTATGTTTACAACTTACTATAACCTCTACTGTAAATCTAAGTTGGCAACAATGTAATCAAAATGTATTTTACTTTTATAAGTTGGCAATTGTTTTAAACCAGAAGAAGATGTACAGCTAATGGCGGAATGTATGTGTAATATATTTTCTGTGAAATCTGAAGCCATCAGCCATCAAAATTGTATCTATATTGAATGTAGGGAAGTTTTTGATAACTCATAAACATGTGTTATGCTGTAGATTCAAAAGGTATGATATTGTCGACTTATCTAATATGTATTTTTCAACTTGTATTTGAATAAGGTTATATGTTGTATGGGAGCACACCTTAAGTTTACAAAATGTTCATAATAATAGAAGAAGTTTGTAACTGAGAGTGCAAACCATTATTGTATTATTTCTTTGTTTGCCAGGCGCCTTTTGATGATACTTGCTGTTTAATTTGATAAATAAAAGGACGTCATACATATTGAAAACGACTTGATCATTCATCCCTGCTCGGAGCATAAGAATTACAACAATTTCAGTACTGACTGGCTGCGTGGCTCAGCGGTAACGTTCTCGCTTGCTGGGCCCAAGATTGCAGGTTCGTATTCTGGCGCGGACAGCTGGCATTTCAGGGTGCGCAAATGCGAGGGAGCCGTGTCAGTAATTTACTGGCACGTTAAAGATCCCTTTCGGGGCAAAATTTAAGCACTCCGGCGTCTCTAAAAGCCACAGTGGTTAAAAGGGACGTAAAACCAATAACATTATTATTATTGTTATTATTATTATTATCAATTTGAGTACTTTAAGAATTTTGTTCCGAAAAGTACCTCTTCTGAATGTTTACCGTTGAGTCTTGGTTATTTATACCAAATTTAAATGCTGCTAGATGTTCTTACAAGGAATTAACAACACCCTGCTTTGATTGACATGATCAGTTCAGTTGGCGGTATTTATACACATTTGTGTATGCACGAATCAAGTTATATTACTAAAATAAGACCATTGTATTACGATGGTATACTGTTGCGTGCCATTTTGTAAACAAGGCTCTAGAAATAATGTTCCTGGAACTAGTTTTCATGAATTTCCTACTCCAGAGCCAACTAGGAAATTATGGATTAAAGCAATAAGACAAGGTATGTAGCCTACGCTGACCATGCGACTGAAAATTAGGTGATCTTGTATTATTGCTCCAGTTCTTATGATGATGATACCTGACCTCGTCGTGTAGTGGCTAGCATTCTTGGTTGTCACCCCCAGAGACCCATGCTAGAATCCAGGCTCCGCCAAGAAATTTAATTCTGGTCTGAGGGCTGGAACGGGGTGCACTCAGCTTCATGGGGTAAAACTGAGAAGAGATGGGTAAGATTCCCATCTCATCCTTCCTGGACAGGTTTTCCATAGTTTCCCACTTCTACTCCAGGCAAATGCCGGGATGGTTCCTAACTTAAAAGTCACCTTCCAAATTATCACCGGAATTACAAAGGCACACGCCGCAATGACACAGGGTAGCAGACACGGGGCTAAATGACCAAATTTCTATAACGAGAGCTGCAATGGCCTATATTGGAGGGTATTTGGTACGAGTTGTCGAGTCTGCCTCGTTGCGTAGTGGCTAGCATTCTTGGCTGTCACTGCGACCTGAGTTCAATTCCTGGTTCTGAGGGCTGGGACGGGGTACACTCAGCCTCATTAGGCAAACCTAAGAAGAGGTGGTTTCGATTCCTACCTCAGCTATTCTGGAAGTGTTTCCCACTTATATGCCAGGCAAATGCCGGGATGGTACCGGTATCTAATTTAAGGCCACGGCCGTTTCCAACCAAAATTTTACCTCAATTACAAATACACAAACTATTACAGACATTACAGTGACACAGGTTATCAGACTAATTCTACACACACCCAAGAACACGGGGCTATATGACCATGATGTTGCAATTCCCCTAAAGAAACAACATCAATAGCAACGGGCTGAAGACCGTAGCCTACCTATATCATGTCAAGAGTGTTTGATAAAATTAGTAGTATCCCGAGTTAGTTATTGTTTTAAGTGACGAAACAACGAGGTCAACTGTCCCTCTCCAGTCCATCTCCGGTAATGTCACTAATTTAAAATTCAAAGACAGATGGAGAGGTGGTCTCCGATATCGTAAGCCAGGTTTTGTTTCGCTGGATGAAGTAACAGACAAAATAATATCGGTTACGCTGAGCAATCCATGAATAGCACAAACATTAACTAGAATACTTTTGCCACATGTTGCTAAAAATCGTTCTGCAGTGTGGAGTAAGTGATCATCCTGAGAAACTAAGCAGGATAAAATTGCTCTGTCGCTAACTACACCAATGACATGAGACTACGTCTTGAGAAGAAAAACAAATAATGAGAAGAATGAATCACAAAAACTAAGAAACGTTGTTCCTTTTCACTGAAACTCTATGGTACGCTGGTAAAAATATTCAGTGAAACCATCTACAGTACCGTACTCTTATACATACCAGACAGTTGTGCATGCTATCTAATAAGCGAAATCCGCAGTTCAAACGAACTCCTATTACTAAAAGATAAACATATCTTATATTTTACTTCATTGCACTCAACAATGTGTATTCATGAACACTTAAATAATATAGTGTATAGGTACATTTTTGCTGGTTTCAGCTTGCGACAGCAATGCTATTACATGTTAATGTTAAGTGGGAACTCAGCGCTGCAGTGATCAACATGCGCACTGCTAGGAGGACAGTGTTAGTGATGTGCTTGAGTCCGGCTCGAGTTGCTCGAACAGATGACGTCAGAGTTCGAACTTGCTCTAACATTGCACGAGCTTATAACCGCACCGCCACCTATCGGCCCATAAACCTCAAGAAGGCTGTATTTCGAGTATTGTACTAGGCGGTATCGGATCGTCCTGTGTTTGCTGTGTACTACAGTGGTAGTTTGTGCATATAACCCCTTCAAACTGTATCTGCAATGTGGAGACAGCCACAATCTGTGTTTGTGTGATGATTCAATGCACATGTCTCCCCAGAACCAAACTGCCTACAGAACATCATTGGAGTGCACAGAACAAAGGCGACGGGTCGCAACACGTTCTTCGTACAATTAGTCCAGTCAAATTAGACCAAAAATGATGGTTTTGCTGCATTAAATCATGTAGTTCCAAATTTTTTAGGAATGTGTAGAGGGAGGTTCCCTGAACAACGCATAATAAAGTCCCGTCGATTTCAGGTGCTGCGGGGGAGGGGGCAGGGGGACCTCGAAGGCCCCCCTTTTTCGTTTTTGGCGCATAACTTTCAAACGGTACATCTTAGAGAAATTGTTATACTTTTCTAACTGAAAGATAATTAAATGCCCTACAAAATGGTATATTCATTTTCACACCTGTGTGTTACCTTTTTCGAGAGATGAGCTGGTGAACATGAAAAATTTGCAGAAAAATATGTAGCACCTCACGTTTCACGTCAAACTTGCCCTTCCAATCCGTTTGCCTTCCATTTTACAGGAAAGTCGTAAGGAAGGAAGTTGTAGAGCACGAAGTATATACTTATGCTAATTTATCTTTATATCTTTAAACGTTAGAGCGTTTTGACGTATCGGGGTCGGTTTCGTGATTTCGCAAGTAAACTGCTCATTATTTTACTTCCGTTTTTAACGGCTTTAACACTCTGTATCACGTTATTTATTTTCATTATGCAAACAAATAGTATTTAACCCATATAACTAATATAATATACTGTCTGTTGTTGTCAGCCCGAAGGCTGGTTGGATCCTCAAAAAGCACCGCCGTTAGGTTATGTGGGTAGATACCCACAATAACTCAAGGCAGCGCTATATTGAGGCGTACTAGGCAAGATGAGAAGTGAGGTAGTTTGCCATTGCTTTCCTCACTTAGTCAGAACTTTTGCTACCAAATGCTACCGTCAACGACACCTAACTGTGAACTTGACTGCTAGATGCCACGGCAACTGGCACCTGGCGACGAACGTTGGAACTATAGAGCGTTGATCAAATCTAACCTACAAATTTAGCTTCACACAATATTAGTCAGTGAAAGGTTCTTTTACATGACATAAATCTCTGACAAGGGCCGGCTGGCTTTACTTCCCCTCCGAAGGAAGGCATACTGAGGGATTTTAACGCTCTTAAAAAATCCGACGACTTCGGCCGGGCTAATGGTCTACATAGCACAACAAAAACTACAACAATGTAGAATCAGCTTTAATCGACTAGCAGTGAAGTGTGATTGTTGGATTGTCACACCAGTCGCGTAACAACTCGAGCAGTAGTCAGTCCAGTGAAATTAGGCCGTATGTCGCGCTATTATCACGTTGTGCATTCACTGCAGCTAGTTCAGAATGACTGAAAAGTGTTTATTATGTGATGAATTAGCTGAAAGTAGTGCAAGTCGAGTGAGTGCAAAAGGAAAGAAAACATTGTTGAGTGCTAGTCTTACAAGAAGAGATGGAAGACATGGTTTGTTCAAAGGAATGGCAGGTGATGTCGTTCACACAGAGTGTGCAGAAAACGATACACAAAGCCTACCGATCTCAAGAGAGCAGCCAAATTTTCAAGGCCTTCTACGTCAGGTAATTGTAGCAATTATAGTAATTGTTGTATATAGTATAATATAGGCCTAGTAATAGTTGTTATAGCAACTGATAAGTAGGAACTAAATTCCGTCGACGCTTTAATAAAAGCAATCTTGTAATTTTCACATACAAGAATGTTATTCTCCATTACTTTCAGGTGCTTCTACATCCTTGCGGAGTTCGTCACAGCCTGGATTTGAATTCAAAAGTAAATGTTTCTTCTGTACTGAAAACATTGATGACATCTTTTTCGCGAAACAAAAAAACAAGTAGTTCCGTGAAGAACTATACAGCCTATTTTCATATATCCTACTTATGTTAATTGCCTCTATCTACATACAAAATTTCAGTTTGATTGCTGTAATAGATTCGTAGATATTGAGAACCGACTAAATATTTCAGATGGTCGCCATGTTGGATTTTATATATGTAGGTCCTAGAGTTATGTACTGTTACATGAAGATTATTGTGTACGTGTAGCATTCAAACTTCAATCGCATGATTAGGACATGATCACTTTTCGTGATATTTTCAATGTTTAGCATGGCCCATTTGACGGTCAAATTTGTTTCTTGTTACCGAGATCCTCGAATGATAATTATTTCTTTGGAAATGTATTAATTGTTTAATCAATATGCAAAATCTTGTTATTAACCATCTATTTATAAGATATTACGTTACTCACCTAAGTGTTTAAGGTTACCGCAACACATCACTGCATTATCTACACTGGGCTTGTCTGTTCCGTGCTCGCTGTTGCCTCGAGTTCGTGACGTCATTTCCTGGACAGCGTGGCCGACGAAAGATACTGGCCCCAGTGCGAACAGCCATCTTGTCTGTGACGTAGGCGATGTAGTGACCCTGGTTGAGTCGACTTGTGAATTTCTTGTGAATAGCAGTGTGAGAATAGTTAGTGTTTTATAAAGTGTAATGTCCAACTTTACATCCAACTTGTGTTGTGGTGCATCATGTAGCTGCAATAATCACGTAGCCTACAGGGTAAGTGTTAACACTTTATTTCTCATTAATGATACAGGTTAATCAAACGCACGTGTGGTGCAGGTTATGTACGAACTTCGTTAGCCTAATATTGTGGATGTTAAGGACTATTAGAATGCATGCTAAGTTAATTATCTGAGTTAAAGTTAGATATTTAATGAATGTGTCTCTTTACAGGAAATCAAAATGCCGAGATGCTGTAATGTGGCTGGCTGTAAGAACAATTACAGATCTCAGCATGAAAATGTTTCTACATTTTCTCTCCCAAAGGACGAAAAATTAGGAAATATATGGCCTAGAAAAATTCCCACTGACTTCTCTAAAGTGAGCAAGCCTATAATTTGTATAAAACATTTTCCTGATAGCTCTGTTATCAGGACAGAGCAAGTTGATGGGGAAATAAAGACATTTGCTAGGAGTTATCCGAAGTTGAAACCTGATGCAGTATCTTCAATATTTTCGAATTTGCCAGGATAGCTATCCACTCCTGGGCCTTCTTCTAGAAGACTGTGTGATGCAGAGGTAGAAAATCTCGGATAAAGCCATAGAAGCGAGCTTGGAAGACTTCAGCCACTACGAAGAAGAGAATTCTGTGCACAGTCTATCGGATATATCTGAACACTTCTCCTCCAACAGGAATAAATTTAAGCAGGAATGGACACATATCAAGACAGAAGACAAGTTGGTGAAGTGCTTGAAGAATTTGAGTGATGCAGTGCCCATAATTACAGGTTCTGTGTGTATTCTAAATAACCTCAGCATTGAGCTGGCTGTCAATGGGTTGCAGATTCCCAAACATTAAGTTCCACAAAACTTTCTTTGCATTACTGATAAAAATTCATTTGATGAACTAGCCTATTTCATTTCATTGAAAATTCTGAGTGCGATGAAAATGGAAGAAAGTTGTCAGCAGTGAATGCTCCTGTGAACATCCTACAGAGAAGTTTTTCGAGTGATGATTGCACACCATTATAGTCTTTAATAGAGCAAGTTAATTTTTTAGATGTTAGGCAAACAATCGTAGGTACAGTGGAGACACGTTACTCTTGGCAGCTTCCATATAATATGTTCACTTGTCATCAGTGTACAAAAAGTTACATCGGAGTGGTCATATTTATCTGCCTCATCCATCAAATCTTCAAAAGTTGCTTGGTAAGTTTGATTTGAGTACTTTTGACATTATTGGGAGTATTGAGTAGCCTATCTCAGTCTAAAGAAGAATAATTTCTTGAAAGATCATGAATGTTCATAAATTACTTTTACCGTAGTTCATTTTAATGGAAAAGTTGAACTGTACTCTTCTAAAGCCATGGCGAGACAAAGCCATTGGTCGCTACTTGGTTAGGCGACTATCTGGACCAAAATTATTGTTAGTAGTACAAGCAAGGAGGTCTGGGGTTAGGTTTGTGTTTGTACGCAAAGAATACTCTGTATTGCCGGTACCAATAATGAGCGCTGGCCGCTGTCAAAGCTAACACGTGAGGAAATGCTGCGTTGCCACTGAGGCAGATCATGACTCATAACATTCCAAGAAGCTTCCAGGAAGACACAAATACTGGGATCTGTGGTGTGTCAGCCATATTCGTGTGAAGGGTCAATTAAACATTGCGATGCACGCGAGTTTAGGGGAATTTTTAGTTGCCTAATCGCTCTAGCTGCTACTAACTTAATTATGGGTCTATTCCTTTCATAGCCCCCTCTTCGTCACTTGTGTCTGAATTGGATCTGGAATTGCTTTCCAGGGAAACGATGAACCAATCTACCCCATCATCGAGTATACATTCACGTTTCGTAGCCTCATCCAGTTCTCGTTGCACTATTAACACAAAACGCTTCCAGTTTTATGAAGTCACTTCCCTAATAGCCTAAACGGTAAGCTTCTCAACCTCACGGAGTGTGAAATTCTTATTATGCCGTGCTAGATAACCCTTCACTTGACCCCATATAATTTCTATAGGATTGAAGTGGCAATGATATGGGGCAGCGTGATGATCTCATGGCCATGCTTTCTCGCCAGTTCATCCACGTGGTAGCCTACATGGATTTAGGCTTGCGCTGCTGTATAAGGTTGAGAAGGATATTAATTCTGAATGAAAGTGGAACGCGGCTTATACACTTGTAGCAGACATGAATGTACTTTTACATTCCTTGTGTCCTTGTTTCATTTTTTGGGCGATATTACGTATTGAAATTAGGAACCCTAATTAAAACTTACTACTGAACCTCATATATGTGCTAAAGTACGTAAATATGTGTTTTTATTTTTTGCTATTTTAAAAACAGCTGCCATGCTTCGATAGCACTTGATCTCTTTTAACCGTCATCAAGGCTCACTCTAGCAGCACGCATCGAGGCACACATGTGAGATACAAAATCACTGTTGATAAAAAGAAGTGGGATGCAAAATCACTGTTGATAAAAAAAGAATCATCGGGACACGTTAGGCAGTAGCCATTGCCAAAACTCATTGATCTGGGTGCGTTAGGCTGTAACCATTGTCAAAAACCATTGGATTGGACAAAGTGAAGGTAAGAATGGTCAGGTGTAGGTGCAGCCTTGGCCGCGCGCTGCTAGCGGGGCATGGTTGACACAAAACCATTGATCTGGGCACGTTAGGCTGTAACCTTTGTCAAAACCACAGTTGTGCGGAAAAAAATAGACATACATATTACAGGAGAGCGATATACTGCATAGTTATTACTGAGCAGATAACAAAAAACACTCATTTCAGCCGTACAGAGATGCGAAATATTGCACACACTAGCATAATTAGAGTCGTGAACTGAGTGTTGCGAACAAATGATGCCCACTAGAGACTGAATTGGGCACTTTTTTGTTTCACATAGTACCGTAAGGGCGAGGTTGGCAGTACTGTTATGGTACTTTTTTTGATGATTGATTTGAACAATGCCGCTCACTGCTGTAATTTTCGCTATATTTGGAATGGCTGGGTGGGTCACAGACGGCGGAGGAGGAAACATCTATTAAAACATTGCTTCCTGATTTATTTCTCATCCTTTTATAAGGTATTTTGGCTAATTCATGTATTATATAGAGTGTTATCGCTCGTTCTATGTTCATTCAGCACTACCGAGAAGGATTCCTTTTGTCCGAGAGCTGTCGCATGGTAGGCTACATGATGGCGGTCGAGCCATTCCAACATTCGCGGCTTCGTACTTGAAGTTGTTGGAGCTTATTCTATCTGTACTATGTGGTACGAAGCATTGTCCATTACAATAACACTGTGTTCAGGGATGTTGGGTAACAATTGTTCCTGGAACCATTTTAAAAACTAGTTGTAGTCCATGTCTTCATGGAAATCACCAGTTCTTTTCGACCTAAAGAGCAAAAGTGTATTATTAACAAAGCCGTGTGATTGCCCGGCATGTAGAATAATAAATCGACCCCCTCTGCCTGACGGCCCTTCCTTGTCCCCTGAACTGAGTTGTCACTCCAACCCTTAGACACTGTGTGACCAGCATTGACCCACATTTCACCTAACCACACAATATCCATAACATTTTTGCCCTATTAACTTAAGTTTTGAATTTTCCAGTAGCCTATTTTCACCCAATTTTCACCAAATTTTGTAGGTTCTTTAAAGTGAGCATAATTAAGGGAATTCTAAACTTTGGAGCTATTTGGTTCAGTCATTTAGAAATTATAACATTTTATGTAATAAATATGCAAATTTTGAAAATGTCCCAGGTACATCAAATTTAAAGTTATCAATCTAAAACTTGTATGGAATGATCATCAATGGTCTACAAATAAAAATTGGTATTACTTTTAAAATCAGTGCAAATGGTTTATTATTAAAATGGTTTTTTTTAGAATGACCTGTTGTTCTGTTAAAATATGTCATTTTTTTCAAATTTGAACCTAAATATTTCTGAAAGTTATTAATATTTTTCAAAATGAATTCCACACATTATTAAGACCACAAAGTTGTATGTGAAAACCAAGTTTGAAGGTAATGGGATCAAAACGCAGGCAACTGGAACATTTAAAATGCTGAAAAATATGGTATTGAGAAAAAGCTAACTTTATTAAAAAATACAGTATTTTAGTGGAATTTCCTGCATCAAGACTTCCCTGAGTTTACAAATCACTTTTCCCACACTTCAGAGGTAACTTATTACTAAACCCATCTTTCTCCCTGATGTTGACACGAAGATTTACTGCCACATTCACCACACAGGTCTGTAAACAAATTTTGGAGGGCACCCATATATGAATGAGAATGTGCTTGTCATTAACACTAGGTCAAACAGTATTCTCCTCACTAAAATAGGCCTATTCCAGTTTTCTGACACTGGCAGAAGAAGTAGTTGCAGCTGTTGAACTTGCATTACTTAACTTCACATGTAATATCACCCCACTGTTTGTCAACATTCTAAATAGCACTATTCCATTTCTTTGTTTCACGGACTTTCGGTTTACGCCATCGACTAGATACAGAATACATCTAATAAACTGCACACAAATCTCTAAAATACCATTAACTTACACAAGTTCCACCACTCACAGTAAACCAATAAAAATATAATTCTTGCGAATAAACTTCACTAAAGCCACTGACCATCAAAATAAACAAAGACGCATGGTTCCACCATGTATCCAAAATGGCCTATACTTTACTACAAACCAAAATACTTCTGTTCGATGCTAAATATGTGCATGTGTATAGTAATGATATTCTTTTAGTGAATGCCATACAGTTAAAAATTATATGGGATAAGAAAATAACATGTACGGTAAGAAAAGTAAGAATAATGCTCTAAGAAAAGTTTCACACTTGACAAACATTGCCTAGGCTACTCATAACTGATAAATTTACCAACAGATGGCACCATAAGCTTGTATTCAGATGATTGGCATGATAATATTGGCCAAGAGTATGAAATTACAACAAAATTGAGGGGTTTTTGGTTCTAGGAAGTAGGCGTTGCCCATTTCAAGACCTAAGCACGTGTTCTTTAAAAGCCCCCGTAAGGTATTTAAAAATGGCCGTACTTAAAAAACAAATGTATATTTAAGTGCCCCAAGTGATAGGTAACTTCTAGGACATGAAACCAGATTTTGGTTTTTTGTTTGTAATTTTTGGCCTACAACTCAGTAGGGTCTCCCCATTTCATGTAGGAACTGACACCTCAAAGCCACAATATCTGGCCTCTCCATGATCACCTTCCCCCCATTAATTTTCTTATATTTAAATCCCAGATCGTGCAACACTTTCAGTGAAGAAAGGCTTCCTTGAAATAATTGTGCCTCTCTGAGCAAAAACAAGAAGTTTGCGACATGTTGGAATTTCTTTCCTAAAATAATAGCTATAAATATGCCGTCTAACAGCATCTTGTTGAAAGCCATCTAAATTAGTGACCACCCCTTCTCTATGCCTCTTCTTCCCTGGAGTTGATAGTTTAGACGGGCCAGCATCATCAGACAGGAACTTCCCTTCCGTCACTCGGTATGCAGTGATTTCACTCACACCAAGAGTCTTGGCAGTTCTTTTCCGCACCTGAACAAATGGAATCAGAGGTTCCTCCCGTAAGCGCATATTTTCCTCTTCTTCCTCCATAAAATTCCTCACCGCACATACCATCTCCTTTACTTGGCTATGGAGAGTCACACTACGGCCTGAAGTTGTTCTGTCGCAGAGAATGGATCCTGGGCCTTCCGCGAGCATGTACCGATGCCATTTTTACACAACGAAAATAGACACGATGATGCAAATAAAAGAAATAAACTCAAAATCTGTATATACACACGCTTCCAACAAAAACAGAACGATAACGCTTACTGTAGCCTATGAAAGAATAAGCAAATGCACTTCAATATATACTCGGGATATTACTAATGGCAGTGACGAGTTAGTTCACAGTAGAACACTGCGTCAAACCATGTGCTCACTGCTGTGTCGGCATTCATTGCAACACTGCTCGCTGTTGCTATGGACACCGTTACCCCTCTTGTCTCCACTCCTCACCTCACCATTCAAGCGGATGGCAGCTTGCACCGTTCATCTTTTGTAAATCAGAGTATAACACATAGAATTTAACATGTATGCAGCGTTTAAACCCTAAGTGTTGTCCACGTTGTCATGGATGATGCCATTTTGTGTCTAGGGGAATTTTGTAAGTGTAAATTCCATTCCATGTCCACATTAAAGCTATTGACACAAGTTGGCAGGCTTGTTTTGTTGAGATAAATTAGAGATGAAAATAGTACAAGAGTTAATAGAAGACTCTATCGTTGCCAAGGCTGCAAGATACCAATGTAATTGATAGTGATTTTGTACTGCATAAGGAAACAGTAGCAAGGCAGCTGGAAGCAAGTTAGACATGTCCAGTCCTCAAATTGTGTTCATGCATCTTTGTAACGATGAATTTGTAACCCACTAAGCTCCAGTGAGATTGGGAAATGGTGTCAGAAAAATTTAAAATCCTGAAGAGATCATGAATCATCAGCAGGGTATAATGGCTGTAGGCCCTATGTGCAGTGCAGGATTTTTTGAGAATATTAATAGCTGGAGGATATTAGATCCTAATAATCGCCAGTAATATATCCAAGATCAGCAAGATATCACCTTTATAGTCTACTTGGTGAAACCTGCAAACTTCATTTTCTACATTCTAAGATTCTTCCAGACAATGTGTTAATGTGCTTGAGATGCTTATATTTATAACCAATGTCCTAAATAAAATAATGTCTGTAATACATTTTGTGTGTGCTTATTATAATTAAGTGTAAACATTACTGTGTCATTGGATGAAGATTACTTGCAATTTGCTAGTGTTCTTGAAGATACAAGTATAGTTTTGTACTCCAGGGCCCTACCAATCACCACATCCAGAATTCTCTGTTAAAGCTCTAGATTTACCCATTTCAAACCGATTTACCCAGTGTGTAGTACTGTTAACTGCTTACTTTCCATGTGGCCTGCAAGGATGCCCATGTTCTTTTTCAGGGGGAATGGATGTGGTGAGGAGTATACGATATTTTATGGGAAGAAGGGGTAGGGGGGGACTGGGTATGTTATAAAATTCTTCATCCCCAGACCACCAGGGTGAAACAAAAAATAAGAAAAAATAATTAAAAGTTGAGGAATGCTTTCATTTGAATAATTTGAAGGGTCTCGTTTGACGTTTGGTGGAGATCTTGGACATCTTATTGGGAGGGAGATACCATGTCCGTGTAGCCAGCATAGATCCAAATTACAATGTCAAGTATGGTCTTTCTTTAATTTTAATAAATGGAACAGTTCCACCTAAATGGAGTAGGGGTAAGTAAAGTGGCTTCTTGTCCAGGTGACCTGCTTTGCGAAGGATTATTTGAAACCTGATATAGGATTTATTCTTCAAAGCTTCGCACAAAGGCTCTTGACAGAATGATTTGAATCCCACTCCTTGCATCCTGGAAGTGTCTTCCCAACTCAACTGTAAATAAAAGCTAACTGAAAACGACTACCACATCCTTTTCTAATACAAGTACAGTACACACATAAGTGCATGGGGCTGATATCCACGACATTTCAATCCACTGAATTAACTCACAATGAATAAGTTTCCAAGGTCCTTCACTTGTAGTAATATACTTCGTTATAAAAATCTTGAGCCCATAAAACCATAAATTTGACCTAAGCCTAACTGGGAACGGGAGAGAACCGTTAAACATGTCCATCATGATAGTAGTTGCCACAAGAAGTAAACCTGGCACTGTAGGGGATTGGTGTCAGATAAAAGGCTCTCTGCTAAAGGAGGTAAGTATAATCTCAGCAATTCATATATGTATCTGAAGTAGTCCTATGCATTACATTTTTGTTGTTGAAAATGATTGTCTTATGGTAGGCCTACTCAAAAAAGCAAAATGCTAAAAACCACGAGTGTTGGCTCAAATTTCTTATATTCATTTTTATTATTTTGGGGCATGAATGACCCTTCCCTTGCAATAAATGAAGCACTGGATACTTTCTCCTAATGCAATGCTTGGTTGTTTCTTCTTTTTTTTTTTTTTAATTCCAGCTGCTTTTAAAGTTAAACTTACATGTAAACTGGTATGGAAACAACTTATTGATGAACGAAGATGAGAGGATAATATGTACAGTTTTGTATATCTGCATAAACTGGAACATCCATTCAACGTTTGTATTACACTGCTTAATATTCTACTGCTCTAAGGTTTTGAGCTAGTGATAGGGGTGGATTTCTTCCACAGCTTTTAACTTTATTTTTGAGTATCCTTAAATTCACACTAACAAATTACTCGGCTATTGGTAGGCTTCTATAGATGAGAATACCTTGGTGCAATCAATGCGGCGAGGCGAGCGAGCGACACCACTCCTCTGACGTCACAGATCCGCGCCATGGCCTGTCTTTCTCGTCGGCCACGCTGGACAGTCAATTAGCAGCGGTGTTCCTGTCACCTGTGACTCGGTGGGTTCCCGGCCCTATATAACCTCGACTCATCTTATTGGTGATGTCCATTCCAGTCCATTCTTCGTCTGCGTGCATTCTTCGCACAGTCTACTGCCACCTCCATACGGGCCTTGCTGGGCCTATAATACTTTGAGTATTCTTCGAAGAGCAGGTTTCTCTTCTCATGGCCGCTCTGCGTCTACACTTCTGCCAAGATGTCAGAATCGCCGCTCTGCAGATATTCTGAGGCCACTACTCTTCAACCTTTGCTGCAAATCACAGCAAGAAACATAGTACATACCATCAAGTGTGATTAGCAAATTTAACCGCAGAAATACTTCGCCGCAGATAAGCTTTAAGAAAAGGTATGTCAACAAGGACTATCACGCACAGCTGACAGTCACAGCATATCTTGTTTACCAACAAAGTTCAAAGCAAAGTGATTTCAACTTCAAGTGTTGAGCGGGTTGCCTATGAAGGTTGCGACTCATAACCACATCACTTCGTTTCCACTCCATTCGTTCTTATGAGGAAGGATCCTCTAAAAACATACTTTCAACAAATATACCAAAGCTACGTTTAAACGTTTTATTATCTATCATTTAAGACATTTTAATCACGATCTTAAATCCAAAGTGGATACGTTCAAAGAACTCTTTTCTGAAGTGTTTCTGATGGTTATTAATTATTTATTGTTGTTATTTATTTAAATTGTTGACCATGTTAAAATAAATTATATATAGTTACAGAATATGTTTAAGTGTAAAATCCATTCAGCCCTATTATTAATTCAGTCAAATGCTTCCCCACAATGCTATACATGCCAAGCTACTGCTTGATGCAGTTCTCCCTCTATGAGTTGGAGTTTTTTAGGGCATACTCCACCAGGACACAAGAAGTAACAAGGAGATTTTAAAATGGTTATGGAAACAATTGAAATAAATTAGACGCCAGTGGATTAACATTCGTATAAGGATTTACTGTACCTAGTTTCCCTGCACTCGGATGGTTAGATTACGAGAAACGTCCATGTGAATATGTATACTTCGCGTCGCCGTCATGTTGGATTTGTGATCACCAGGTTATTTAAAGTCCTATAGGTGAACTTAAGTTCATAGCCCCTATTGGTGTATTCCTGGAATACACGGTAAGATAGAGTATTCTTTTTAATGCTCTTTGCTTGTTCATGTTTTCCTCTTTATCAAACACCAACAGTGATCTTCTATTTTCTCTTTGATGGTCATGTCTCTTATGTTTTTGTGAGTCTGTTCTAGATATATATCTTCCATGACCCACCTAGCGTCATCTAGCAGCGAATCTCTGAAGCTCCTCAATTCTTCCTGGTGCAAGAGGACTTCCTTTTCCATCTGGCCATCAGATCTCGTTGCCATCGCCAGCTATTATCTCCGTGATCAAGAGAACTTCGTCTACTTTTTCACCCACCAGGCTGTGCTAGTATCGCCTGCTATCAACTATTTGAAGACCATATCCTCAAGAGAATTTAATTTTACAATATTGGTCATGCTTATATGTTCTCCTTTTGTCTCCTACCCCCACTCTGTTCCCTTCCTTGGACCCTCCGCGCTTCGCTGAGTGGGTCTCATTTGTAAGTCGGCAGTTGACTCGGTCAGTCAAGGCTCAACTAGAGCCAGTCTCCTCAAACCAAGAGGCACTCTCTACATTCTACGCCATGTTGGCACATTAAGTATTCGTCAAAGGGAAATTCACCTTCGACATGCAACCAAGATAAGTACAGACTTGAGGTTTTAACCTCATCTTCATCAGTTTTATTATCTACATGCTTTTATTGATCATTTTATAGACAGCGTGAGATTATTTATTTGTGGCAATAATCATCCTTCGCGGGATTTTCCATGTTGGGCTTCTGTCCAATTAAGCCAATCTTTGTGAAAAGCAGCATTTCTTATGCTTATTAAATGAGAAATCTTCTCACAACGCGGGAATTACCCACTGTCGATAAAATAATCAGCTCGTTCCACCGCTGGAATAACTTTGGCCCCATTCTTCTATTAGGATCGTTCTGGAACCTTCCTGATCCTGTACTTTATCTACAAGTCTTGCCGTCATGTATTTTTCACTCACTTGTGAGAATACTATTTAAAACTGAAGAATCTTCCTTCTGAATTAAAGCTCAATAGCGAATTTTCTTCCACCGTTGGAATGTTCTATGGCGCATTTAATTGTAATCCACAACTTTCTCAAGCAATAGACTTTCGCCTATCTAGTGCAACCAGTCCTTTTTCATCATTGCAATAACTTTCTTTGCCATAAACTTTCGTGTTACTACAGTGAACTTTTCATCCCTTCAACAAACTATAGTGAGAACTAGTGCTTGTTCAACATTTCTACCGCGTCGCGATCGTCCGTTTACCTTAAATAAGGCCATGAACATTGATCCTAAATCCCAATTGATCTTTCCTAAACCTTCTACTAACAAACCATATTAATAAAATTGTAACTCTAGATCATTTTCAATGAGGTGTCACTCTAACGAAGTGCCCTTCCATCTTGCTTGTTTATCATTAATTAATTTCTGCATAACCACGTGTTTTATACACGGTTCAAGCTTACATTGTTTCTCCCTTATAATCAGGAAAAACAATTCTTTCAACTCATGAGTGAATTATTTCTAGGTCTAACGAAAGGGAAACTGCCCCATTTGTCTCGTGATTCCTACTTGAACATAGGAAGTCTAGAACCTTCCTTTTGACTTTTTCTTCAGGTTTCACAGTAAGTGACCTGCCCTCTTTTGTATAATTGTTATAAAAGTAATTCTGCACAAATATAAGAAGTTATAGGAACTTCTATCTTATTCTTCATGTTTTTCTTATTGTTATTTTCGAAGTGGTTACTTTCTCTAGAATGTTTTCTCAGAAATTTCTTATAGTACACACCTTGTACTCTATTGTTAAACTTTAATCACCTTAATTGTCTTTAAATTTTGAATTTTTATCTTCGCTATTTTAAATCCTTGCTAGGATTTTATAAAGGTCCTAATAAATTGTTAATTGCCTGGCGCAACCTTTTAATGTTTTCTGAGGTCTGTGACCCCAAAGTTGTTAACCAAATTGAAAATATATATTTGTTAAAGTTATCAACTTCTTTTGCCTTGTTAAATAAATTAAATATTTGTTTTTGGTTTTATCATTTCGCAAATACTACAGTTAGGCAAGATCCTGGATTTCCTAACTCTTCCTAGGTTCATGCCCTCGTTAATACGCAATAAATCTGTTACTATTTGTCTTGTCAGACCATCACCCTTCCCCATAGTAGGCATATGCATGCTTGAGAGGGAATACGCTAAAGCCTTTCTCTGGCAAACCGCCCAAGTCCTAGCTGCGGTTCCCGTTAGCTTCGACCAGGTCCTTACCCACTTTAGGTATCAGAGAGCGGATTTGCCTTGGCAACCGCCTCTGAGTGCATTTAAAGTTAAATTTATAACTTTCGTGGGACTCTCTTCCTATTTCTCCATCCTTTTTCTCCAGTCCGAAACCCACCTCCTTTTCTTTATCATCTTCCCTTGGTGGTTAGGTTATTCCTCAGCCAATAATCTACCCACCTATGAACATAAAAAAACAGTTTGATTGCTATAATAGATTCGTAGATATTCAGAGCCGTCTAAATATTTCGTATGGACGCCATGTTGGATTGTTAAATGTATAGGCCATAGAGTCATGTACCATTAAAGGAAAATTATTGCTTAGGTTCATTATTCAAACTTTCACATCGATCGCATGATTACGACACAAGAAATAAAAACTTAATTTTAAAATTCGCAAAGCCGCCATCTTGAGGTTATATAAACAATTGAACTAAATTAGATACCAGTGTATTGCAATGTGTATAAACATTTCCTGTGCCAGATTTCATTGCAGTTGGAACATTAAATCGCGAGAAAGGTCTATTTAAAATTTTCAAATTCGCTTGGCCGCCATGTTCGATTTGTAGTTAACCGGTTTTTGAAAGTCTTATAGATGAACTTCCAGTAGTGCTCTTTATCTCCGCACAAAATTTCAGGGTGATACCGCTAATAGTTTCAGAGAAATAGAATGCCGGTGAAATATTTCGCACATCCGCCATATTGTGGTTATGTAAACAATTGAACCAAGTTAGATGTCGGTGCATTACAATGTGTATAAACATATACTGTACCAATTTTTATTGCGTTTGGTTGGTTAAATCGCGAGAAACGTCTATTTGAAAGTCGCAAATTCGCGTTGCCACCATGTTGCTTTTGTAGTTACCAGTTTTTCAAAAGTCACATAGGTGAACTTCTAGTAGTCCCCTTTATCACCGTAAAATATTCCAGGGAGATATCGGGGAATAGTTTCGGAGATATTGAATGCTGGTGAAATATTTCGCACAGCCGCCATGTTGGATTGGAGAGACGTAACAAAATTTGAAGGGCACGGTCGGGGTCTTCCAGAATAGTGCTATGAACTTACCGAGTTTCATTGTAATCGCTCCAGTCGTTTAGAAGTAATTATGGACACACACACACACGGACAAAAGGTGATCTCATAAAGTTTTTTTTTTTTTTTTTTTTTTTTTTTTTTTTTTTCAAAATTGAAAATAGGCTAAAAATATCCACAAACGTCGCAAAGTGTTCAATGTTCGATCAATGGCTTTTGACCAAACCATTAGGAATCAGGCTATTGCTCGAAATGATGATTGGGGGAACATAGTTTTGATCCGAATTAGTGGCGTGGGAGATTTGCATGCTGCTGATGCCAGGTATCATGAAGACTGCTACAAAAAGTTTTTCTTGCTTAAACCGACTGGACAACAGAGAGGCAGACCTATGGAGGAATTAGTTTCTGAAGCCATGGAGGAGATTTTCCTATAATTGGATGGTCAAGAAAAGGTCAGTACTCCATGGATGATCTTATGGAAAAGATAAGTGGGCAAAAACCAGATGTGAGGACCGTGATGAACAGACTGGCTGATAAGTATGAAGACAGAATAGTGTTCCGAAAGCTCCATATGCGAAAAACGGTTGCCTGTTTTCGAGATGTAGTTGAGCAAATTTTGAATGATGCTTGGTATGCGGTTAGGAATGACAGCAATACGGATGACAATATAAGACTTGTCCAAACGGCTGCTGCAATAATAAGGAGAGATATCCAGTCCAGGGCTTATGAATTAATGAGTTACCCTCCAAGCGATGAATTTTTAAATGGTGCTGAAGAGATGATTCCTAACACCCTCACAGCTATCATGAATGCTCTAATCCCACAGAGGAAGAGTTGTAAAGAGAAAGAGGCAAAGAAAAGAGTAAGCATTAGTCACGCTATAATTTCAGCAATTCGTCCACGCTGATTTATTTCCCCGATTCTCACAGGCATTGCTTATTTCATACAACGGAAATTCGGATCACGGAACTTGGTAAATTTACAGGCTAGTTTGGGGTTTAGTGCGTCATACTTTGAGGCTCAGCAACTGGAACTCTCATTCCTCTACCATCCCGAGAAACCTACACCTAAAAACACATTTCGGCAATATGTTTTTGAAAACTCCGACGTCAATGTTGCCACTCTGGATGGGCTCAACACGTTTCACAGTTTAGGAGGCAAAAAGTGTCTAACCCAGTGGTTCCCAACCTTTGTCAGCTGAGGTCCCCCTTTCAGTTACGGGAGTCATCCCCCCCGCCTCCGCAACCCCCCCCCCCTCCTCACCTCTCATCGCTTCTATAACCTTTTCGATTGACGCGGAGGATGTAGACTTAACCTGATAACACTACATCAGGGGTTCCCAACATGGGGGGCGTGGGGCTTTATCAAGGGGGGCGTGAAATGATTTCAGAATTAAGATTTTTTAACTCGAATATTACAATTTTGTAAAATAAACAGTTTTCGAATCTCTCCAAGTGATTGTCGCACCAAGTCAATCGTTCAAAAGCACTGGTAATTGCCAACTGTTGGCACAAACCTCTGCGGAGCCGCGAGGTTGGAGGTGAAATAAGGAATTTGCGGTGTTGTAAGGAGCAAAATCACTCCAATTTTATCGTCTCGTTGGCATATCTTGTTATTTCTTTGAAGCTTTGAACAGTTTGAACTTAAAGCTCCAAGGCAAAAACTCCAATATTATGCATTCCTGGAAAAAATACAGTTATGGAAACGCCGGCTTCAGTTGAACAACGTCACATCCTTTCACCGCTTTAATGAAATTTTGCCGGAAAATGAACGTGTCCGTAATAAACCTAGGTGCAAATTCAGTCACATTTGGATTCCCTGGCACAAGAATTCAACTTCTACTTTCCTGATATCACGTCAGAAGAATGGTCCTGGATGTTAACATGTAATTCGTTTGCCATTGACATTGAAGCACTGCCAGCACAGCTTCAAGAAGAAGCCATAGATTTGAAGTGTGAATCAAAGCTAAAAGAAGATTCTAAAATATTAGGACTGGGTGACCTTTGGGCAAACTGTCTTGCAGTGTATCCTGTATTAGCCAAATTTGCATTGCATGTCAATGTCCCATTTTCAAAGACATATTTATGCGAGTCAGGATTTTCAACGCTGAGTGTCATAGAAACAAAGCAACGCTGTCGACTTGATGTTGCAAGTTATCTCCGCTGTTTCTGTCAAATATCAAATCAAACATACCGAATCTTACCAAGAGAAGACAGTGTCAACCCTCTCACTGACATTTGTTGACTAATTTAAGGATTTGTTATAAAAGTGTGTTCTTTGTATGATGCTAAAATGAAGTTAGTATGTAATAGATAGACCTATTCCATTATGTAGGCCAGTGGTCCCCAACATTTGTCAGCTGAGGCCCCCCCTTTTCATATACGGGTGTTCATCAAGCCCCCCTCTTCCCCCCCCCCCACTGTAGCAGTAATTAGTTAGTGCCCCACGTTGGGCGCCAAATGTAATGGTTATTAATGCCCCTTGTTGGTAGCGACAAGTGTAATGGTCTCCGCTTAGGCTGGGATGACAAGTGAAACAGTATTTACTTTTCCCCACGTTGGGCGCCAAATGTAGCAGTAATTAGTTAGTGTCCCATGTTGGTAGCGACAAATGTAACAGTTTCGCTAGCCCACACTGTTGGGAGAAAATGTAACTGTTTACCTTTGCCTAAGCTATGTTGTTTTAATGGGCGCCAAGACCTCAACGCAATGTTGAAATCTAAATTTGTATTTAACAACGTCTAGCTCTGGTAGAACACCGTCAAGAATCTATTCACTCAGTTCGTGGTATGATTTGATCATTAACCCAACAAACAATTGTATCAGGAGAAGGAATTGGTCTATATCTAATGCTACCTACTGAAAGCAAAGATTGCATTGTAAAAGAAATGAATTTATTATATAAAACAAGTATAGCAAAATTAATAATAATAATAAGTACAAAATTTAAATTGGAGCGTTGTGATTTGAATATTACCGATAGAAAATTACGTGAAAACGGAGTCTGATAAATTGATTTTACTCTTATTTCCAAGCTATGAAGTTACTGAAATATGAAATATAAAACAAAGAAAAATGAGAGATTGCGTATTTCTGCGTCATTTGCGCTTACCATTGGAAATTGCCAAGGCATTTCCCTCGTTCTTGATGATGTTGTGAGCTTCCCACAGTCTCCTGGACGTCGTCATCTCCGTCGGAATTTGATGATATTCTGGTAGATTAGATAATTCTATGGTCCGTACCTCGGACCCAAACACTCGTACCACCAAGTTTTACAAAAGTTCGTCGCTAACTCCACTGAACATCGGAGCGACACGCACTTGCGACCGTACTCTGCAAGTTCTACACAGATTGTTCGTTCCACGGAACATCGGAGCGTCCCCCGCGTATAACCATACTCCGCAAGTATTTCACAGATAGACCTCGTTTCACGGCGCGTCGAACGATATATCCACACGTTGGCTCCCCCACCATGGTACCGACATCTAGCTTACGTCGTCCTCACTGATTGGCAGAGCACGCCGCTAGTTCCCCTCCTCTGCCTCATTACACTCGGCGCGCGAGAGGGAGAAGTCCTTTTCCGTCCCAACAATTCACCTTTTCTAGACCTTGCGACCCAGCCTTGCGTAATACTTCTCGACAGGAATCAGCTTGTACTCGAATTCCCAGTCAGTCATGTCTCTCAAATACCCTAACTGACAAAACTCCGTAAAATTCCGTAATCACATAATTTTCTATGATATTGTCGTTCGTAATAATTTGCTTGATAGCGTTTTCTAAGACATAGAAAACCTATCTGTATGCTTATAATTTTTATAAAATGCTCCGAAAATATCTTAATAATAATTCTAATAAATTAATAATAATAATAAATTAACATGAAAAATTCTCTTGGCTGAACAATTTGCCGCGTAAATAAATATAGAATGGCTTCCTACTGACTTATGCCAGTTGCATAAAAACCCCTCGAAAAACACGTTACACCACCACCACTCATCGGTTCTATAACCTTTTCGATTGACGCGGAGGATATAGACTTAACCTGATAACACTACATAATGGAATAGGCATATCTATTACATACTAACTTCATTTTAGCACCATACAAAGAACACACTTTTATAACAAATCCTTAAATTAGACAACAAATGTCAGTGAGAGGGTTGACACTGTTTTCTCTTGGTAAGATTCGGTATGTTTGGTTTGATATTTCACAGAACACAGCGGAGGTCACTTGCAACGTCAAGTCGACAGCGTTGCTTTGTTTCTATGACACTCAGCGTTGAAAATCCTGACTCGCATAACTATGTCTTTGAAAATGGGACATTGACACGCATTGCAAATTTGGCTAATACAGGATACACTGCAAGACAGTTTGCCCAAAGGTCACCCAGAGTAGGGGGGCTGTGATGGTTCTAACCCATAGCCTACTTTCCTGGAAGTTGTGCCCAAAAATCAAGATGGCAGCGAAGCAGTGCCCAAAATCAAAGATGGCGGCGAAGTTGTGCCCAAAAACAAAGATGGCGGCGAAGCTGTGTCCAAAAAAACAAAGATGGCGGCCAAGATCGTGGCTGTGCCCAAAAAACAAAGACGGTGGCCAAGATCGTGCCTGTGCCCAAAAACATAGATGGCGGCCAAGATCCTGGCCATGCCCAAAAACAAAGATGCGGCCATGACGTCACAACAAGATGGCTGCCACTAGTAACGTTCAACGAGGGGTGTTCAAAAAGTTCCAAAATGTTAACCCATAGCCTACTTTCCTGGTAACGTCACAACGAGGGGTGATCCAAAATTTTCTAAAATGTTAACCCATAGCCTACTTTCCTGGTGACGTCTCCTACGAGGTGTGTTCAAAAATTTAACCCATAGCCTACTTTTCTGACGACGTCACAACGAGGGGTGTTCTAAAATGTTGACCCATAGCCTACTTTCCGCTAACCAAAATGGCGTCCAACCAAAATGGCGTCTAACCAAAATGGTGGTTTACAAAAATGGCGGTCAAGGCTTAACTAACCTAGCCTAACCTAACCTCACCTACGAGGTGCGATCGAAAAGTTCCAAAAAGTTAATCCATAGCCTACTTTCCTGGTGACTTTGCAACGAGGTGTAATCAAAAATTCCAAACCGAACGCATGGTTGGATTTTGATGAATGAGGTGTCGTTGAAATCGGGTTGACACCCCCTTTTTCCAAAATTCCAAAATGTTAACCCACAGCCTACTTTCCTGGTGACGTCACATACTAACCTGGAAAAGCCGTTATCACCCGAATGCATGGTCGGATTTTGACGAATGAGGTTTCGTTGAAATCAGGCTTACACCTCCTTTTTCCAAAATTCCAAAATGTTGATCCATAGCCTACTTTCCTGGTGACGTCACATACTAACCTAGCAAAGTCGATATCTCACGAATGCATGGTCGGATTTTGACAAATGAGGTGTCGTTGAAATCGGGCTGAAGCCCCTTTTTCCAAATTTCCAAAAATGTTAACCCATAGCCTACTTTCCTGGTGACGTCACATACTAACCTGGCAAAGCCGATATCACCCGAATGCATGGTCGGATTTTGACAAATGAGGTGTCGTTGAAATCGGGCTGACACCCCCTTTTTCCAAATTCCAAAAATTTTAACCCGTAGCCTACTTTCCTGGTGACGTCACATACTAACCTGGCAAAGCCGATATCTCCCGAATGCATGGTCGGATTTTAACAAATGAGGTGTCGTTGAAATCGGGCTGACACCCCCTTTTTCCAAAATTCTAAAAATGTTGACCCATAGCCTACTTTCCTGGTGACGTCAAATACTAAGTGGGTGCAAAAAGGTAATGATATGAAACAGTGCCGACTGCTAAAGCCTGTCACACTCCCCTAGGATAATGATTAAATGAATGACAGATGAAATAAAATAATTGTGGAGAGTGTTGCAAGAATGAAATAATGACAGGGAAAAACTGGACTGGCTACAGATTGGAAGAGAACAAGAGTTAACCAAGTGATAAAATCGGAGAGGCTTATGTGGCGGTTATGATTATCAATATTGTGAATTGATTGTGATAGACCGAGTCATGGAATAGAATGAATGAATGAACCGTCTTGATATTTGCCTGGTGGTAAAAATGGGAAACCATGAAAACCGTTTTCAGGACAGCCGAGGTGTGATTCAAACCCATGCTCTGTTGTAAAGCCTGTCGCACTTTCCTGAGACAATGATTAAATGAATGGCTGATGAAATGAAATGAAGTATTGCTTGATTGATCGGACAGGGAATGGAATGAGTAAAGTCTCCATTAAACAGTAAGGATATGAAACAGTGTCGACTGCTAAAGCCTGTCACACTCCCCTAGGATAATGATTAAAATAATGATATATGAAATAAAATGATTGTGGAGAGTGTTGCTAGAATGAAATAATGACCGGGAAAAACTGGAGTGGCTAGAGATTGGAAGAGAACAAGAGTTAACCAAGTGATAAATCGCAGAGGCTTATGCGGCGGTATGATTATCAATATTGTAAATTGATTGTGAAAGACCGAGTCATGGAATAGACTGAATGAATGAACCGTCTTGATATTTACCTGGTGGTAAAATGGGAAACCATGAAAACCATATTTCAGGTCAGCCGAGGTGTGATTCAAACCCCATGCTCTCTTGTAAAGCCTGTCGCACTTTCCTAAGACAATGATTAAATGAATGACTGATGAAATGAAATGAAGTATTCCTTGATTGATCGGTCATGGAATGGAATGAGTAAAGTCTCCATTTAACAGTAAGGATATGAAACAGTGCCGACTGCTAAAGCCTGTCACACTCCCCTAGGATAATGATTAAAAGAATGACAGATGAAATAAAATGGTTGTGGAGAGTGTTGCTAGAATGAAATAATGACAGGGAAGAACTGGAGTGGCTAGAGATTGGACGAGAACAAGAGTTAAACAAGTGATAAATCGCAGAGGCTTATGCGGCGGATATGATTATCAATATTGTAAATTGATTGTGAAAGACCGAGTCATGGAATAGACTGAATGAATGAACCGTCTTGATATTTACCTGGTGGTAAAAATGGGAAACCATGAAAACCATATTTCAGGTCAGCCGAGGTGTGATTCAAACCCCATGCTCTCTTGTAAAGCCTGTCGCACTTTCCTAAGACAATGATTAAATGAATGACTGATGAAATGAAATGAAGTATTGCTTGATTGATCGGTCATGGAATGGAATGAGTAAAGTCTCCATTTAACAGTAAGGATATGAAACAGTGCCGACTGCTAAAGCCTGTCACACTCCCCTAGGATAATGATTAAAAGAATGACAGATGAAATAAAATGGTTGTGGAGAGTGTTGCTAGAATGAAATAATGACAGGGAAGAACTGGAGTGGCTAGAGATTGGACGAGAACAAGAGTTAAACAAGTGATAAATCGCAGAGGCTTATGCGGCGGATATGATTATCAATATTGTAAATTGATTGTGAAAGACCGAGTCATGGAATAGACTGAATGAATGAACCGTCTTGATATTTACCTGGTGGTAAAAATGGGAAACCATGAAAACCATATTTCAGGTCAGCCGAGGTGTGATTCAAACCCCATGCTCTCTTGTAAAGCCTGTCGCACTTTCCTAAGACAATGATTAAATGAATGACTGATGAAATGAAATGAAATGAAGTATTGCTTGATTGATCGGTCATGGAATGGAATGAGTAAAGTCTCCATTTAACAGTAAGGATATGAAACAGTGCCGACTGCTAAAGCCTGTCACACTCCCCTAGGATAATGATTAAAAGAATGACAGATGAAATAAAATGGTTGTGGAGAGTGTTGCTAGAATGAAATAATGACAGGGAAGAACTGGAGTGGCTAGAGATTGGACGAGAACAAGAGTTAAACAAGTGATAAATCGCAGAGGCTTATGCGGCGGATATGATTATCAATATTGTAAATTGATTGTGAAAGACCGAGTCATGGAATAGAATGAATGAATGAACCGCCTTGATATTTACATGGTGGTAAAAATGGGAAACCATGAAAACCATTTTTCAGGACAGCCGAGGTGTGATTCAAATCCATGCTCTCTTGTAAAGCCTGTCGCACTTTCCTAAGACAATGATTAAATGAATGACTGATGAAATGAAATGATTGTGCAAAGTATTGCTTGATTGATTGATCGGTCAGGGAATGGAATGAGTAAAGTCTTCATTAAACAGTGAGGATATGAAACAGTGTCGACCCTAAAGCCTGTTACACTCCCCTAGAATAATGATTAAATGAATGACAGATGAAATAAATGAAATGAATGACCGATGAAATGAAATGATCGTGCAAAGTATTGCTTGATTGATCGGGTCCGGGTCCATTAAACAGAGAGGATATGAAACGGTGCCGGCTGCTAAAGCCTGTGACACTCCCCTAGGATAATGATTAAATGACTAAATGAATAACAGATGAAATAAAATGATTGTAGAGAGTGTTGCTAAAATGAAATAGTGACAGGAAAAAACCTAAGTAGCTATAGATTAAAGGATAAAAAGAGTTAACCAAGTGAGGTCGACAGGAAAGAAAACAGAGAGGAGCCCGGCACAAGTAAGTGAAAGCAATGCCGAACTCAGCTGGAGTCCTGTGGTCGCTAACCCACGTTACACTACATGTGAACTCCAGGTGAGAAACTTGAAACCCGACTGCTTGCTTGCATACCTTGATAACAATGAAAACTGCACCGCTTGTATAATGTCAGTGTTAAATTATACATTCTCTAAACGCACTGTCTGTCAGATAATATGCAAGAACACTGTATGAATTACTGAATATTAAGGAAATCGACAGTGGATCTATTGAAAAAGGAATTGTCTTGACATTCACCTGGTGGTGAAAATGGAAAAATCATGAAAACCCATTTTAAGAAAAGGGAATTCACTCCTGAGTCGCTTTTGTAACGTAGCGGTTAGCATGATTAGCTGCAGCTTTCAGAGATTTGGGGTTTGATTCCCGGCTCTGTCAAGAAATTTAAAAGTGGTATGAGAACTGGAACGGGGTCTACTAAGCTTTAGCCCAGACCCAAATGAGTAGAGAGGATTCGATTCACACTTTAGCCATTCTTGAAGTGGTTTTCTGTGATTTCTCACTTTGTCTTTGGGCAAAATGCTGCGATGATACCTAATATAAGGCCACTACAGTCTCCTTCCCACTTCCTTTGCCACACCCTCACACTCTTTCCATCCCTTTATTAACCCCCTGTTTGCTTTGCATATGGCATATGTATCGATGTTCAACCGCGATGTTCATGCTTACAAAATGCATCCATTGCTATTTCATGAACCATGAATGGCAGAGCTGTATGTAATGGTTTAACTCTAGTTTGGTAAAGACAAGATTGAAAAATGAAAATTCACAGCCTGCTTTCAATCAACCGAGCGGGTTAGGGAATGAATGAACTCCTCATTTAGCCATGAGGATTTGAAACAATGCCAACAGCTAAAGCCTGTCGCACTTTCCAGGGGGAATGATTAAATGAATAACAAATGAAATAAACTGATTGTGGAAAAGTATTGTTCAACTAAAGGTACTTGGCAACAGTTAACTAATAGCTGAGATCTTGAAACAGGATGTGGTATTGCAATTCAAGCAATTGTGTTTGAAAGAAGCTGATATTTCAGATATGTGAAAACGGAAAACTTATTATGAATGTCATTTCCGGTGGGCGTGCCATGTGATGTAAATTGTTTCTTGCAAGCTTGCAATGTTGAACACTATAAATGCAAGGTCATAGCTATCATCGACTCATTAGTTTCACCGGCGATTAATGCTGCAGTCTTATCATTTATTATAAGCAACTAAAGAAAGCTGTATCGCTACTTGGAGAAAAAAGAAAACTATTTGTGAGGTCTGTATTTAATAGATTAAACTTTTTAAACAGTTTAAATATAAATCAACGTGTAAGTCATGGATTGAAATGGATGAATCGATTGATTGATTGATTGATTGATTGATTGGTTTATTTATTTATTTTCAGATAATTGGTTATACATAATCCCGTTGGCAACAGCAGTTATTATTAAATAACTAAACGTGTAGGTGAGATTCGATAAATACTCTATTCAGTGTTAATGTTGGCAACTAGATGCCGTTGACAATGCACGATTGCAAATCCGTGTTAAAACAACTTAACCATTTGTGATATAACACTCTATCTAGTATCCATGTTCATGACTAGATGCCACTGACAATACTATTTTGTAAATTTGCGTTGAAACAAATTGACCATTTTGTAATTTGATTAACGCTCTATTCAATGTCCGTGTTGACGACTAAATACCATTGACAATACTATTTTGCGAATTCATGTTAAAACGACTTGACCATTTGTGATTTGATTAAACGCTCTATCCAGTGTCAATGCTGACAACTAGATGCCATTGACAATGCAAGTTTGCAAATCTTGTTAAAACAACTTAACCACTTGTGATTTTGATTAACACTCTATCTAGTATCCATGTTCATGACTAGATGCCACTGACAATACTATTTTGTAAATTAGCGTTGAAACAATTTGACCATTTTGTAATTTGATTAATGCTTTATTCAATGTCCGTGTTGACGACTAAATACCATTGACAATACTATTTTGCGAATTTATGTTAAAACGACTTGACCATTTGTGATTTGATTAAACGCTCCATCCAGTGTCAATGCTGACAACTAGATGCCACCGACAATGCAAGTTTGCAAATCCATGATAGATAGATAGTTTTATTAATTCCATTTGATCAAATACATGTATACAATACATTTTTGATATAGGACACGTCAGAATTTACATCTATAAAATAAAAGAACTAACAGGTATATATTACCAATATTCTAACTATTTAACTTATTATAATAGCAAATCTTAATAGATACAATCTTATTGCACAACTATTTACACCTCACTCTATTATCATAATATGAAAACTTAATTCTATAAATACAACATACAGCTAGGTATTACAATTAAATTAAAAAAGTAAAATATAATTATAGATTTCATCGCTCCTATACGCTAAGATATTCAACTACTGAGTAAAAACAATGGCACTGCAGATAAGCTTTCAACATTCTATCAAAGGTTTTTATTTTTGGGGCAAGTTTTATATACTATTGTATAATTTAACTCCTGTGGGATAAGTTTCTTTTTGATATATGCTTGTGTGTGTGCGTGAAATATGAATGTTTTGATTTTGTCTTGTGTTATGCCTATGAACATCATTGTTTGTTTTAAGAAAAACATCCTTATTCATTAAATTCTTTTTACAAAACATAATACTTTCAAAGATATATATACAGGGCAGAGGGAGAATGATTAAATCTTTAAACAGAAGTCTACATGATTCTCTAGTGTATACATTTGCCATAATTCTAATCGCCCTCTTTTGTATCCTAAACGTGCTTAGTACATCTGGCGACATACCCCAAAATATGACCCCATATCTTAAGTATGAATGGAAATAAGCAAACTAAGTATTTCTTAATATGTGCTTGCTACTGCAGGTTTTCAAAATACGTAACGCAAAGCACATCGAGTTCAGTTTAGTATTCAGATATTGTATATGTTTATTCCATTTCAAGTCTTGTTGTATCCATAATCCTAAAAACTTTGTTTCTGATTTATTTTCTATTTGATGACCATTTAATGTTATATTGGGTTTCGCAGGATTCCTAATCTGCATAGTGTGGAAATTTATACATACTTTTTTATAGTTGATTATGAGGCGATTATCTTGTGACCATTTGGTTAACTCTTCTGTAGCCGAGTCAGCAGACTGCTGTAAGACCTGTTTAGTTTCACCTTTTATTACGAGTGTTGTATCGTCCGCAAACAAAATTTCCTTATGTGAATGAACGTTCTGTGTTATATCATTGATATATAGAAGAAAGAGTAGTGGGCCCAAAACCGATCCCTGGGGTACTCCAAATTCAATAATTCCCTCATTGGACAATGTATCATTAAGGAATTTGGTTCCTTCATCCTTGTGTCTCAAGCTTACAATTTGTTTACGCCTTGTTAAGTAAGACTCTATCCATTTATTAGCTAGACCTCTAATACCATATTGGTTTAGTTTTGTAAGGAGTATTTTATGGTCAACAACATCAAATGCTTTCGATAAATCCAAGAATAGACCAGTTACATGTTCCTTATTGTCAATTAATTTCAGTATACTATTAATACATACATAAATTGCTGTGTGTGTAGATTTTTCCGTTCTGAATCCATGTTGTGAGTTTGATAATATTTTATTTTTTTTCTATGAAACTTATCAGTCTCTTATACATGATTGTTTCCACAATTTTTGCAATACCAGTTGGTAAGGTAATATGACGATAGTTATCTAATTCATCTTTTGGACCGTTTTTGTGCACTGGAATTACTTTGGATAACTTCAAAATATCCGGGTAAGTTCCTGAGATAATTGAACTGTTTATTAAGTGTGTAAGTGGATTTATTATATTTTCTGCACATTTCTTTAAAATTGTATCTGGGATGCCATCAATGTCAGCACAAAATTTATTTTTAGCTCTTTTATAACTATTCTTACCTCTTCACTTGTGACGTGATTTATAAATAAAGAATCACTACATATATTTACTTTATTATCAGAATTTAGTGTATTTACCTGTGATTTATTTAATAATGTTTGTAGAATTTCCAGAAAATAGTCATTGAAAGTGTTTGCTATTTCCTCTGGATTATTTATCACTTTATTATTTCTGGTTAGTGTAATGTTCCTTTGTATTTTAGCAGATTTTCCAGTTTCTTTCTTTATCACGGACCACATAGCCCTGTTTTATTAGATGATTGGGAAATAAAATTATCATTATGAATTTTCTTTGCTAGTCTTATTACATTATTTAATATGCTAGTGTATTTTTGTAGTGTAAATTGAATTCAGGTGTTGTGTGGTATTGTTTATATAATTTGTGTAGAAATTTCCTTCTTTGACATGAATTTATAATCCCTGTTGTTATCCAATTGTTAGTTTTGTATTTTGAACAGTTCTTTGTCTAAAGGGGAATGCTGTTTCAAAATAGTGTTTTAGGTACTGTTAAATGCATTAAATTTATCATTTACATTTTCTAGTTTATAAATTTCTGACCATGTTTCCTTTTTTAATAAGTCATTGAAATATGTAACATTTGTTTCAGTGAATGACCTGAACTTTGATTTCACTCCATTATCATTATTATTGATTGTTTCGGGTACTTCAAAACTCAGTATTTGTCCATGGTGGTCACTAAAACCCGGACAATAGACTTCTATTGAATGGTGATATTTATCTGTATTTAAAATAATTTGATCAGGAGCGGTTTTACTAAATTTTGTTATTCTTGTTGGGGTATTTACTGTAGGTTTCAGTCCATAGGAAATTAGTAACTGTGTTAATAATTCACAATTTCTATCAAATTTTAAGAAATCCACAATTACATCCCCACAATTTATTATATCGAAATTTACTTTGCTCATGTTATTGAGTAACAATTCTTATTTATAAATAAAGGAAACTTTCCTGACGGAGAACGGTATACGCATACAATTATTAACTTAAACTGCTGTATTTTTACGGCAGAGAATTCAAAATCTTGTTCCATAATTAAATAATCATATGCTGTTAACTGTTCATGATCTAAATTATTTCATAGATAAATACAAGTACCACCATGGCTAATATTAGTTCTAGAGTATTTACTAGCTTGTATAAACCATGGGAATTGAATTAATTCGAGTTGCTCCTCTTACAGCCAATGTTCTGAAATACATAGTGCTGAGATGTCTTTAAGCTCATTTTTAAGCATTAGATTTATGTAATCAATTTTATTATAGAGAGACTGAACACTCTGGTGGTAAAGTTTAAATTTGTTACTTTGCAAGCTTGTGTTGGTGATTTATTTACATTATAATTATTAGTATCATAATTGTTAATATTATTGTTGCTAGACAAATCCGAAATACCATTGTTCCACTCAGTTAAATTTGACATCGAAAGATATGAATGCCAAACCTCACTTTTGGCTTCTTTTACAAGTTTCCCTGCTTCCACTCTAAATATATTACTGTTGAACTATTCTTACCAATTGAACTTACAATTTTGCAGATTTCATCACTAAGATACTCTTTTCCTAACCTATTTAAGCGTAGGCCATGTCGAGTGTGGAACTTCCTGTCTAATTTATTTACATCTATAATTTGGACATTTGGAAAACTCTTACAAATTTTACGAATTTTACCATTTGTAGCCTCTATTTCTACATTTACACATGATTTGGGAATCAAATCGTATTTCTGCGGAATGTTTACAATAATGACATTTGTGTTAAGCATGGATGGCAATGTACCCTTTAAATCTTTGATTACCTTTTTACTCTCATTTCTATAGATGTCGTTTGCTCCAGCGATGATTACTGCATAGTTCTCTAAAGTGGGGGTTGCACACTACGATTTGTTTAGCACTCTATTCAGTGTCAATGCTGACAACTAGGTGCCATCGACAATGCAAGTTTGCAAATCCGTGTTGAAACAACTTGAGCATTTTGTAATTTGATTAATGCTTCATCCAATGTCCGTGTTGACGACTAAATACCATTGACAATACTATTTTGCGAATTCATGTTGAAACGACTTGATCATTTGTGATTTGATTAAACGCTCTATCCAGTGTCAAATGCTGATAACTAGATGCCACCGACAATGCAATTTGCAAATCCGTGTTAAAACAACTTAACCATTTGTGATTTGATTAACACTCTATCTAGTATCCATGTTCATGGCTAGATGCCACTGACACTACTATTTTGTAAATCCGTGTTGAAACAACTTGACCATTCGTGATTTGATTAACGCTTTATTGAATGTTCAAGTTGACGACTAAATATCATTGTCAATACTATTTTGCGAATCCATGTTAAAACGACTTGACCATTTGTGATTTGATTAAACGCACTATAAATGTATTGATTAATCATTTCATTTACAGATAATTGCTGTGAGGCGTAAAAGAATTCGAATAATCATTACCGATGCATAACAGCAACAAGTCAATCACAAGTGGATTGCTGATAAGCAGTAGCGTGACTTGTATCATTATTTGAGAGGTATGTATTTCATAGCATAAAATTTTTAAATATGAATAAATGTACAAGTCATGAATTGAAATTAATTAATTACTGTAATTGATTTTTTTATTATTATTTACAGAAATAAACAGCAGACCTTCCTATTCCAAATAGCGTCAACACGTGCAGTTTGCAGAGACTTCCTATTCCAAATAGTATCAACAAATGTAGAATATCTGTAAATTCAACCCTTTGAATGCTGGGTCACGTCATATTGCTACACCCACAGCGATTGCTTCCCGGAAAGCTGTGGTGAACATTGAGAATGTAGATGACTATTGTTTCATTTGGAGTATGTGTGCATTTTTGCAACCAGTGCAACGCCATGGATGTCGGCCTGGAAAGTATAAGCAGACATTTGATTCCTTGATGCAAAATTTAAATTTAACAGACGTATCGTTCCCTATGGATCTCACTCAGATTCACAGGTTTGAACAGAACAACCCTGATTATCCATTCATGGTCTATGGCGTTCAGGGAGAAGAAGAAATTATAGGCCCTTTATATGCTACAAAAGAATTCAAACGTTATAATATTCATCTTTTATATTTGTCTCAGGGAGAGGTGAATCACTATTGCCTGATTAAGAATTTAAGTAGATTGCTAGGCAGCCAAATGTCCAAACATGAGTGTGCAAAACATATTTGTGACCGTTGCCTGCAGTATTTTACAACCCCTACTCTTTTGGAACGACATAGGGTAGATTGTGTTTCTCAGGAAGCAGTGAAACTCGTTTTGCCACAAGGAAAGGATGCTGTATTGAAGTTTAAGAATATTCATAAACGTGACACAGTGCCCTTTGTAGTCTATGCAGATTTTGAAGCTCTGACTACACCCATGGCGGGATGTGAGCCAGATCCGGCCAGCAGCTCAACCACACCCATTCAAAAACATGAACCCTTTGCCCTAGGATTTAATGTGGTGTGTGCCTATGACACAACAAAATCCTATTACGACTACCGTCGAGGACCAGATTGTGCAAAATGGTTTTTGAATCAACTGGTCAAGTTGGCTGATCATATGCAGGGATTATTGGACCACCTTGTACCCATGATTCAAACTCCAGAACAGCAGCAGTGGTATGCGCATGCCACCACATGCTATATTTGTGAAAAGCCGCTGGTCAGTGCTGAAGACACTGTTCGCGACCACTCGCACTTTACAGGGGAATTTCGCGGAGCTGCACACAGAAAGTGTAAGGTCAATTTTCCAGCTCCAAGATGTATTAGTGTGTTTTTTCACAATCTGGCTAATTATGACATGAATTTTTTAATTCGTGAATTGGGTCATGTGAGCAAGGGGAGTTTTTTCTTTATCCCTCAAAACCATGAGCGTTTCACCGCCTTGATATGGCGGCTGGGTGAATTTTCCATTCGATTTTTGGATTCTTTAAAGTTCATGGTATCCTTGCTAGATAGTCTTGTCAATGGCTTGGATGAGGAGGAATTAAAATACACGAAAATCCATTTTAATAATCCTTAGCATTTTAAATTGTGCATTCGGAAAGGTATTTTCCCCTATGATTTCTGTGCAAGATGGGACGTGTTAGAGCAGAAAAAACTCCCACCGCAAGAGAAATTTTACTCAAAACTAACACGAACTACCGTTTCCGATGAAGACTATGGACATGCATGTCAAGTTTGGCGAGTGTTAAATATAAAGACGATAGGTGAATATGCTGAGCATTACCTAAAACTTGATGTATTGCTGCTCTCAGATGGGTTTGAAAAATTCCGTGAGTTGTGTCAACGCATCTATGGCCTCGACCCGGCTCACAATTATACAAGTCCTGGCCTGTCATTTGATGCAGCATTGAAATACACTCCGGTTGAATTAGATTTACTCACGGATGCAAAAATGGTCTTATTCTTTGAAAAGGGTATTCGCGGTGGCTTTGTGTCGCTTAACCAGCGACATGCCAAAGCGAATAATACCTACATGCCTGATTATTTACCAGACAAACCAGATTCATACTTAATGTACTATGACATGAATAATTTGTATGGTTATGCCATGAGCCAGCCTTTGTCCTATGGGAATTTTGCTTGGCTGACAGACAAACAAGTGTCAGAATTTGATGTGAACACAGCCAGCAGAGAAACAGGCCGTGGATATGTGTTAGAGGTGGATATTGAATATCCGTCATCCTTGTATGATGAACATGCCGATTTCCCATTCTGCCTAGAGTTAATGGTCCCCCCTAAAATTAAAGTGAACAGTTCAAAACTGATGGGCACGCTTTACAACAAAAATCGGTATGTAATACATATTCAACTGTTGGTGCAATGCCTAGCCCAAGGCTTAGTGTTGAAGAAAATCCACAGGGGTATTTCCTTTGCCTAAAAAGCATGGCTTGAGCCATACATGCGACTCAACACAGAGCACCGACAAATGGCTACACAACAGTTTGAAATCAATTTTTTTAAATTGATGAACAACTGTATCTATGGCAAGTCCATGGAAAATGACCGCAAATAACGCGACATTAAATTGGTCAATGTCTGGGAGGGGCGTTATGGTGCCCAGCGGTACATTGCCAAGCCCAATTTCAAGTCCATTAAAATTATCGATGATAATTTGGCTACTATTGAAATGAGTAAGACCAGCGTGACCATGGATAAACCCATATACTTGGGTCAAGTCATTTTAGACTTTTCCAAATCAGTCATGTATCGATTCCACTATGAGTTTGCAAAACAGAATTCGAGGATGTATCTCTTTTGTATATGGATACGGACTCATTCATTTAGCGCATCCGCCACTGCAACCCCTATGTCGTGATGAAGGAACATAGTGACTGGTTCGACACCTCTTCCTACAGCGTTGACAATAAGTTTGAACTGCCCATAAAAATAATAAGGAAATGGGATTATTAAAAGATGAATGTGGTGATTTGATTATGACAGAATTTGTCGGACTAGCATGTAAGATGTATGCTTATTGCACATTAAATGACAAGGAAGCAAAAAGAGCCAAGGGTATAGGTAAGGCTGTTGTAAAATCTCTTCATGTCGATGACTACCTGGAGATTTTACAAACAGCTAAAGCTATGATGCATACACAGTGCAGGATACAATCTAGCAACCACGAATTGTATCTCGTTAAACAAAGGAAACAAACACTGGCCTTGTTATATAACAAACGCAAGTGGGGTGATGACCTGCTTTGCAGCATGCCATGGGGCTATTCCATCAAGGAGAGTGTATGATTTCTTTGTTTTATGGTGTTGTAAAATAGCTGTTTCATAGATAGGATAGTTAATAGTTTTTTTCTTTAAATGATAGACATTGTAAATATTATCAAGTGTAAATAGTATAAACAACCTGTACCCTTGTCACTTTTTGTTTGAAAACAAAGCCTTGAATAAGATCTTAATTGTTATGCTAGTCATTGTAAATTTGTAAATAGTATTTCTTTATAGTTTATGTAAACGATAAAGATTCCTTGGATTAGCATGCATGAGAATAAATGTCCTTTAGGAAAAAATATAGTGGTTGCTTTCCTAAAATGACAGGTGTGTATGGAATTATAAAAGTGTATGTTTAAACAAAAGTGTATGTATGTGCGTGTGTGTCTGTAAAATGATGCTATTAGTACTTGTCATTAGTTCTTTAGCATTTGAGCAAATACGGTGAGGGATAGGTAAGTGAGCGGGTTTAACATTTAATCTTTTATTTTTTTTCATTATTTTTTATTCATGTAGTCATAACTATGACTTTTTGTTAAAACATAGTCTTAGGGTAAACCAAGGGGGTGGGGTTTGCTAAATAACTTAAATACCATGAGTGATTGTTGTTGTTGTAACAATGTTAAGACTAGAGTGTCATAGTTACACTCTTTTGCATATAGACTACCATGGAAGGTTTGAATGCCATCAGTCAAGCCTGTGGTCTAGAACTCAAGAAGATGAGCGACTTGCCTATTCATACACCTTTTCGCATTCATAGAATATAATAAATAAAACACCAAAGTTGGAATCCGCTCTCTTTGCATTTGTGAAGAGTTTCAAACATTTCTTCCTTCACGTTTTGATGACGTGCCTGATGATGTTTTTCAAGATATCAATACAAGTAGTCAAACAATCATCAATGTATGATACGTTTTGAATAAACAAAAGAATCAATATAAATGCCTGTATTCTATTTTTGAAATCATAGCAGTGATGATATACATTTTGATTGTTGTTTTAATCCTTAAGTTTATAAGTAGATAAAAGTCGTTGACCATTCATTCCACTAATAATTAACAACACATCTTAATAATACATCACTGTTATGATAGGCTATAGCATTATTTCCCACCTGCATGTCTCTCCTACCTCTCAAACAATCATCAAGCTGAGTGCTGAGACCACAAAATTAGTATCAAGGTAGGTATATTTTTTCAAGGATTTATATTCAATGACTTAATGAATAATTCGATAGCTAGTATAGCATATCCTTTCTTATCGCCATAGTCATCCTGCTATAACACATGTGGCTGAGCAAACACTTTTGCATTCACTTTTGCACCCACTATGCACTCACATTTGCACTCACTTTTTGCACCCACCTTTGCACCGACCTTTGCATCCACTTTTGCACCCACTTTTGCACCCTCTTTTGCACCCACTCTTTGCATCCACTTTTTGCACCCACTTTTTGCACCTACTATTGCACCCACTTTTTTTGCATCTTGTTTGCACTCACTTTTGAACACACTTTTTGCACCCACTTTTACACCCACTTTTTTGCACCACCTTTGCACCCACTATTGCACCCACTTTTGCACCCACTTTTTTCACTCACTATTGCACCCACTTTTTGCACCCACTTGTTCACCCACTTCTACACCCACTTTTGCACCCACTTTAGCACCCTCTTTTTGCACCCTCTTTTTTGCAAACACTTTTTGCACCCACTTTTTACACCCAATTTTGCACCCACATTTGCACCTAAGTTTACACCCACAAGCCATGTCCTGTGGCTCGACAATCATTCTTGCAATTGTTTTTTCAATCATTACAGTCATGCTTTCACTAAGCATAAGCCTCTGTGATTCATGATTCATGAAATATCAATGAATGCATAAAAAGCATGGACATCGCATAAGCCTCTACAATCCATGATTTATCAAATAGCGATGAATGCATTGGCAAGTATGGTCACCGGAAGAGCCTCGGCAATCCATGATGTTTGATACTTTTACAGACTCAGCGATTTACACTCTTGAACATTCAATCATCGCGCACGTGTATAGCCAACACCAGAGCGAGGTCATGTGACACATCTACTTGCATTTTGTCACGTACGAATCAAAAACAGGATGTGACTTGTTAGCTTACATGTTGTTTCACACGTGCATTCGTCAAAATCCAACCATGCGTTCGGGAGATATCGGCTTTGACCCTGAATGTATGGCAGGTTAGTATGTGACGTCACCAGGAAAGTAGACTATGGGTCAACATTTTTGGAATTTTGGAAAAAGGGGGTGTCATCCCGATATCAACGAGACCTCATTTGTTAAAATCCAACCATGCATTCGGAAGATATCGGCTTTGCCAGGTTAGTATGTGACGTCACCAGGAAAGTAGGCTATGGGTTAAAATTTTTGGAATTTTGGATAAAGGGGGTGTCAGCCCGATTTCAAAGACACCTCATTTGTCAAAATCCGACCATGCATTCGTGAGATATCGACTTTGCCAGGTTAGTATATGACGTCACCAGGAAAGTAGGCTATGGATCAACATTTTGGAATTTTGGAAAAAAGAGGTGTCAGCCCGATTTCAACGAAACCTCATTCGTCAAAATCCGACCATGCATTCGGGAGATAACAGCTTTGCCAGGTTAGTATGTGACGTCACCAGGAAAGTAGGCTATGGGTTAACATTTTGGAATTTTGGAAGAAGGGGGTGTCGACCCGATTTCAACGACACCTAATTCATCAAAATCCGACCATGCGTTCGGTTTGGAATTTTTGATTACACCTCGTTGCAAAGTCACCAGGAAAGTAGGCTATGGATTAACTTTTTGGAACTTTTCGATCGCACCTCGTAGGTGAGGTTAGGTAAGGCTAGGTTAGTTAAGCCATGACCGCCATTTTGGTCAAGCGCCATTTTGGTTAGACGCCATTTTGGTTAGCGGAAAGTAGGCTATGGGTCAACATTTTGATCACCCCTCGTTGTGACGTCACTAGGAAAGTAGGCTATGGATTAACTTTTTGATCACACCTCGTAGGTGACGTCACCAGGAAAGTAGGCTATGGGTTAACATTTTAGAAAATTTTGGATCACCCCTCGTTGTGACGTTACCAGGAAAGTAGGCTATGAGTTAACATTTTGGAACATTTTGAACACCCCTCGTTGAACGTCATTAGTGACAGCCATCTTGCTGTGACGTCATGGCCGCATCTTTGTTTTTGGGCATAGCCAGGATCTTGGTCGTCATCTATGTTTTGGGCACAGCCACGATCTTGGCCGCCATCATTGTTTTTTGGACACAGCTTCACCGCCATCTTGGCCGCCATGTTTTTGTTTTTGGGCACAACGTCGCCGCCATCTTTGTTCTTGGGCACAGTTTCACCGCCATCTTGGTTTCTTGGGTACAGCTTCCAGGAAAGTAGACTATGGGTTAGAACCACCACAGCCCCCCTACTACCCAGTCCTAATATTTTAGAATTTTATTTTAGCTTTGATTCGCACTTCAAATCTATGGCTTCTTCTTGAACCTGTGCTGGCAGTGCTTCAATGTCAATGGCAAACGAATTACATGTTAACATCCAGGACCATTCTTCTGACGTGATATCAGGAAAGTAGAAGTTGAATTCTTGTGCCAGGGAATCCAAATGTGCTGAATTTACACCTAAGTTTATTACGGACACGTTCATTTTCCGGCAAAATTTCATTAAGGCGGTGAAAGGATGAGACGTTGTTCAACTGAAGCCGGCGTTTCCAAAACTGTATTTTTTCCAGGAATGCATAATATTGGAGTTTTTGCCTTGGAGCTTTAAGTTCAAACTGTTCAAAGCTTCAAAGAAATAACAAGATATGCCAACGAGACGATAAAATTGGAGTGATTTTGCTCCTTACAACACCGCAAATTCCTTATTTCACCTCCAACCTCGCGGCTCCGCAGAGGTTTGTGCCAACAGTTGGCAATTACCAGTGCTTTTGAACGATTGACTTGGTGCGACAATCACTTGGAGAGATTCGAAAACTGTTTATTTTACAAAATTGTAATATTCGAGTTAAAAAATCTTAATTCTGAAATCACTTCACGCCCCCCTTGATAAAGCTCCACCCCCCCCCCCTCCAGGTTGGGAACCCCTGGTCTAACCCCTTCTCCAGCTCTTCCTAAATTAGATGAGATCAGACGACTGACAGCAGCTCCAACTGCTGTGGAAGTGGGAAAGCTGGGTGTTTTGGAAATGGTGACTTATGAAAACGCTCAGAGAAAGGGTTTGAGAACTGTTGTACTCCAGGATGTCAATCTTTTGCATCCTATCCCTAGGGGTGCGCATTTTCCAAGTCTTCAAGATACTTTATGGATGGTTGGTAAATGGCTCTCACTCCAGAACACCCCTCGGATACTAGAGATTCCGGAGTGGAAGGGTTTCATGCAACTGGTGTCTGAGCCAATTAACGCTGAGAAAAGTGCAGTTATACCCCGTGCATTCATTAATTCACCACCCAGCGATTATGACACTTTGTACACTGCTCTCAGATATGCCGCAGAAGACGCCCATCGACAAGGCTTCCCAACTTGTTTCGTCACGATGGATCAATCTCTGCATCTGAAGGCTCGGGAAATCGTTGCTTCCAGCTATGATGTTCCCTTACTAGGGGAAGTGGAAATGATACTTGGCGGATATCATATGCTTATGTCCTATTTGGGGTGCATTGGTCAAACAATGGCGGGAAGTGGGCTGAAGGAACTGTTGTGCTGTGCTTTTGCCCCTAACTCCGTAGATAGAATGTTGAGTGGAAAGGCTTACAGCAGAGCTGTTAAGAGGGCATTTACTGGTGCAAACCGCTTTGGTTCACATAAAAAACAAGAACTATTGAACTTACTTCAACCCCCGGAAGGTATGACTCCAGAGAAAATCAACACAACCTCCCTTGCCAGTGCTCAACAGAAATTGAACAATGAGCTGTTACGCTTGAAATGTAATGGGCCGACAGCAGCTTTATGGGCCCAGTACTTTGAAATGGTGGTATTGATGAAAAAGTTCATTGCAGCACAGCGCAATGGTGACTGGGAAGGCCACTTGACATGCGCCCAACAGATGATTCCATACTTCCACGCCAGTGGGCATTTTCATTACGCGAAATGTACTCATCTCCATGTTGAAGACATGCTTGAACTAACAACTCGCCACCCGCAAGTTAAAGAGGATTTTATAGATCGTGGCTATTTCACTGTAAACAGAACTGGTACACCAATGGCTGGAGTGTGGTCTGATATGGCGATTGAAGTGACACTGAAGTGTGACATGAAAAGTGAAGGGGGACTAACACGAGGGAGAGGCATGAGTGATTCTGTGCTGGCGAAATGGGTTGGAGGGGCACGCACAGGTACAGCCATATGGTCTTCACTAGAGCAGTTTGTCGGCGTTCATTCTCTAAGTGGAGAACAGCATGTCGACTTTCGAGCATCACGTATAAGCAGAGATGACCAAGACAGAAGAAAGCTTGCACAGTGGTTGGCTGATCACCCGCCTTTTGCTGTACGTGATTCTTTGATGTCCCTTTCAACCGGTTAAATAGGAACCAGCAACATCAACTGTTACCAAGCATTGGAAATCGGAAACCGTACAATGGGGATTTTTGTTGGAATGAACTTTTCAGAAATTAGGCTGTGTAAGAAGAACGCAGTAGTCCCTTTGGCTGCTATGAGCAACACGATCAAACTGGACAACGAAGTAGTGGTGGTCGAGCCTTTAATGATTTACCAGAGAACCATTATAAACAAGAGAACTGAAGGGGATGTAGAGGAGCTGTTGATGTGTGAGTTAGCCCCATATCCCATGACTCTTTTTGATGAAGGGATGATGAGGAAAACCATAAAGTCCGCTCTCTACGATGCCTTTCCTTCATGCAGTCAAATAATCAACCTGAATATCTGGTTCACGATAATCGATGGCGGCTTTCTTATTCATAGAGTAAAGTGGAACAACACCACTAAGTTCGCCTCCATCTGCGATCAATATGTGTCCTACGTTATCAACCATCACGGCCAAAACTCGGCTGTTGTGTTTGATGGTTACGAAGGCACGAGTTCCACGAAAAGAGGCGAACAACGTCGGAGAGCATCAAGTAAAACATCAGTGGATATAGACTTCGATGAGAACATGGTGGCTTCTGTTCAGCAGGAAAACTTCCTTTCCAACGAAAGAAACAAAATTAAACTGATTAGTATGTTAGCGCAGGCCTTGGATGCTAAAGGTATACAGTTCACTATAGCCAAAGCAGACGCTGACAGCAGCATTGTCAGGTATGGATTACAAAATACCCCTCATTCGACTGTGGTGGTAATTGGCGAGGACGTAGACCTGCTCGTCTTACTCGTGGCACTCACACCACGAGACACGAATGTCCTTTTCATGTAGCCTGGACGAGGCAACACAGAATACAGACTGTACTTCTCCCAACAACTTCAGACCTTGCCATTCTGCCAGTACATTCTATTTATCCAAGGCTTCACTGGATGCGATACCACTTCTGCCATTTTTGGGAGAAGTAAAGCAGCCATAATCAAATGTTTCGAGCGGTATCCTAACGAAACCAAAAGCATCGCTGAAGTTTTTTATGACTCCACATCCTCGCCAGGAGATATCGCTGAAGCTGGGGAACAAATGTTCCTACTGATGTATCAGGCACCAATCCACGAGCATGACCTCAATCATCACAGGTACATTTCATTTTGTATTGCATGTACTAACTTCGTTGTTGTTTGATAAATACATATTCTATTATATTATGTTCTATTCACAGACAAATGTGCTTCGTCAAATCGTCAGCCAAGATGAAAGCAAACTTGTCTTCATTACCATCTACAAAAGATGCTGCTCAATATCACTCGTGCAGAGTGTTTCTACAGGTTCAGCAGTGGTTTGGAAATGAAACACTCGAACCTGAACGTTGGGGTTGGACAAGGGGAGATGGGGGATATCTGACTCCTATTAAGACCAAGGCCGCTATTGCACCTGACAGCGTGCTCAATTCCATATTTTGCCGTTGTGCCACAGGCTGCGGTATGAGATGTGGATGCTGGAAAGCCATCATCCACTGTTCACCTGTCTGTGGCAATTGCCACGGCACTTGCACCAACAGTGCTCCCATTCAATTAGTCAGAAGAGTTGGACGGTGGGGAATATGAAATGTTTGATAGTCAATAAAAACGATTGTATTAGAATTATTGCATTAGACTTATTTTTAAAGAATATATACAACGAAAAATAACGAACTCTTCAGAACATATATATACCGGCATACTCCGGTATACTCTATGTCTCATTCCTAGGTGGTCACTTTTTATAAACTGTGGCCTTCTTGTACCTTGGTGTATAGGTTCCAGACATACATTTACAGTGGACACCGGTAATTGGGGACATACCAGGTGACCCATTTTACGCACTAACACGTACTAAACGGGCTAGGTACAGTCTCACAAAAAAAATGTACGCATTTCAAACATATACAGTTTATAACCAACACCCCCCCCCCCCCCCTAATTTGGTCAGTGATTTATGAACATTTTAAACAATTGAATGACATATTCAAGTTTCTCTTTGTCCAATAAGTAAATTTATTTTTATTATAAGAGGGTAACAGTGGCGTTAACTATAAAAGAGGCATTTATAACTTATTTTTAAAGAATAAATACAACGAAAAATAACGAACTCTTCAGAACATATATATACCGGTATACTCCGATGGGCTGGACTGCAAACTATTAGATTTTGATCATGTTTTCATTCCAATAAAAATGAAATTGTATTCCGAAATATTGGGCTTCCCCAAAACAATCATGTGTACGCCACTGCGTTCATATATATTTATACATTCTAGGTATATATCATTATTTATATGGGTAATAAATACCATTTATGTTTACATAATCAATAAATAACGAGTTACAGAGAGTTAAAGCCGTTGAAAACATAAGTAAAATAATGAGCAGTGTACTAGCGAAATCTCGAAACCGACCCCGATACGTCCAAACGCTATAACGTTTAAAGATATAAAGATAAATTATCACAAGGATATATATTCTTGAAGGCAACTTCGTGCTCTACAACTTCCTTCCTCACGACGTTCCTGTAAAATGGAAGGCAAACGGATTGGAAGGGCAAGTTTGACATATTTTTCTGCAAATTTTCCATGTTCACCAGCTCATATCTCGAAGAAGGTAACACACAGGTGTGAAAATGAATATACCATTTTGTAGAACATTTAATTACCTTTCAGTTAGGAAAGTATAAAAATTTCTGTAAGATGCACCGTTTGAATGTTATGCGCCAAAACCCAAAATGGGGGGCCTTCGAGCCCCCTCCCGCAGCACCTGAAATCGACGGGACTTTATTAGGCGTTGTTCAGGGGACCTCCCTCTACACATTCCAGAAAAATTTGGAACTACATGATTTAATGCAGCAAAAAATCCTAATTTGACTGGACTAAATGGCCCGGCAACAGTATGTGTATAAAAGTGATTAATTTGTTCCGTTGAAGGAACATATGTTCGTTAATATTCTCGACAGTATTACATCCTTCCCAGAAGCCAAAGGCGTATCAGAGATGGAGGTGGTGAATTATCTATATTAATACAGTATTATTATTATTATTAGTATTATTATTATTATTTACGTTGCACCGACACAGATAGGTCGTATGGTGACAATGGGATAGAAGAGGGTACGCGCAGAAGGATGCAGCCATGGCCTTAATTAAGGTAGAGCTCCAGCATGTGCGTGGTGTGCAAATGGGAAATCACGGACAACCATCTGCAGGGCTGCCGACAGTCGGATTCGAACAACTAATAGTCTAATACAGTAGTGGGATGATGAGAGAGCTGTCTACTAACTTATTGAACCCTCCTCGTATTTGCCCCGAACCTGATATCTCGCTAACCAAACATGGGATTAGAACATACAGGGTGTCCTAGCACTGCTAGTAATGCCCCCTACTTTCCTATAGGCTCTTTATTTGATTAAAAGACCAAAACTAAAAGGTCATTCGCGAGTAGTGGGGTAGTGTTGGTTTCCTGAAGTCGCGCTCGTGCTTGAATATGTATGCCTATGTTGGGAAAGGGTTAGGTGGTGGGGGAGGAGTAGGGTCGAGTGAGGGGTCGTTTAGATGGTATTTTTTCCGCTCTAGATGATGGTGAGGTTATTTTTTAAAAATGGATGGAATTGGGAAACGCCATTTGGGGTAAACATGTTGTTTTTTGACATTTTGGCGATGAATGTTTTTTTATACGCATGCGCACTTGAGGAGTTTTGTAAGAGGGCGGGCTTTTTAAATGATGATTTATTAATGAGTGTTTTTAATATGTATTGAAATAAACCATAAAAACTAATAGGTCATCGGCTTTTGACTATCTCGCTAACCAATAATCGGATTTAAACCTATGAGGTGTCGTAGGACTCGTGGTGAACTCTCCTTTTCCATGGACGGGGTATATCCACACCAAAATAAAAACGTGGTAAGGGGGTGGGGAGCTGCACTACTTAGGAAGTTGTGAGCCCCCGCGACCTTGGAATGGAAGATTCATGCTAGGAGGGCGTGCTTGGATTCGTTTTTTTCATTTCGTTATGATCTTTACGGGAATGTCGGTGTCGAAAAGGTGAAGTTAGGGTTTTGGGTCAAAACGTGCGTTTTTCACATTTTTGCCGATTTTTGGAAAACGGGCCATGCTAGGAGGGCGTGCTTGGATTCGTTTTTTTCGTCTCGTTGTGCTCTTTACGGGAATGTCGGTGTCGAAAAGGTGAACTTAGGGTTTTGGGTCAAAACATGCGTTTTTCACATTTTTGTCGATTTTTGGAAAACCGAAAACGTTAGAATGACGTGTGTGATAGTATTTATTTCGTCTCTTTATTCTCTTTACGTGGATATAGACATGAAAAAGGTAAAAAGCTGGAAACATGGTTTTCTTATGGAAAAGGTGTTTTTTTTGTTCATTTTCGCGTTATTTGGAAAACGAATGAGGCGATTTTTATGATGGGCATGTCGATGTATTTGTGTCGTTGTTCAGTTTACGGGAATGTAGGTATGGAAAACCTGAAATCATTGTTTCCGTCATATTTTTTTTCGAGATCGTTGAGGAAAACGGGGAAAAAGTAAGAAACCAGATTTGAAGTCACGTTAGGTTATGCGCTTTGATGTTAATAAAACACTTATGCATTATTATTATTATTATTATTATTTGTCTTGACTGGTCAGGGCTCACACGCAGAGAGAGAACTTGCTTAATGCAATGAGAATTGAAAGCATTGAGGCTGGCCCATGTCGAGCAGACAGACACAGGTCTTATCATTGTACGTGCCTCGCAGCAGAGAGAGATAAGAGGCAGGTGTCATTATACAGTGTGCGGATTTATACTGTTTATGTCATAGCCTAGGTTCATTATGGACTCATCATGCAACGCAACAGATTGGCATGGGCTCGAACAAAGCGGTTATTGGACATGTAATAAACAAAAGGGTGGGAATAATGAAAGGTCATATGATACATTTTTTTTTCAAAATAATTAAATAGGGTTTTATTACAAAAAATTATGTTTATTGACCCATGAATTATACGTGGAAGGAAAACCTAACCACTTTACAAAATATTTTGCACCTTTGACTTTAAATACTCGTTCAATGAGATAATCGTTGGGATATAATGTTTTTTGCACTTCTTCATAATAGAATCGTCCCTGAATGGGTTGACCGCTCTGATCTTCTAAGAGATACGTCACTGGTTGACCTAGCTTGACTTGGCGAATTTTAAAAATTTCTGTCGACCATTGTGGAGTATACGATTTTGAAAACACACTTCTATGTTTACTAATGCGAACAAAATCTCCAATTTTAAGGCGATGTCGCCTTGGATCTACCCTTTTTATAGGGTTAAACAGTCTATTGAGTCTGGGTAGGTTCTTGGTGACGAGGCGAGGTTTCATGCCGATGGTGGAATGAATGGTGTTGTTGTAGCGAGACACAAGTTGAGGTAACCAGTCTATCCATCGATAGGAACCATGTATTGTAAACTCTTTCCACATATAACTTTTTAATGTTCGATTGAAGCGTTCAACTACACTAGCTTTGAGATTGCTATAGGTGGCATAATGGTGAATATCCTTAGATTTGAGAAAACTGGAGAAATCCTTGTTGAAAAATTCTTTCCCCTGGTCGGTTTGTAACAAATGAGGTTGACGTTTTGATTGTTCAATAATATGTTGAAAGGCCTTTGTGACTAAGATACCAGTTTTATTTTTTACTGGTTGAACAAAAGCCATTTTGGAATAGACATCAATGACAGTCAACATATAGCGTACACCGTCGTTAACGTTAGAATAAGGTATCATTTCAACCAGGTCTGCCTGCCAAAGTTCATCGATTCCTTTGGAAATGACACGACGACGTTCATAAATGCGTCGGGCTGGTTTATGCAATTCATGAGCAATGCCCACTTTGATGGGGGATGGCTTATAAGATAATTTTAGCATCTCGGAGTTGTTGTTCAATGAGGGCGATTTCCGCCTCATGTCCAGTGTGACCAGCTTGTTTTGATGCATGAAGCAAGTATAAGCGCTCTACTAACTGATTGGGATTATTCCAAAAGGTTATATCTAGGTAGGGTTATAATTTCTTAAACCTTACACCAGAGGCAGAGTGATGTTTTTGCTTACCAAAGATGTTTGCAATGATGGTTTTATATTTTTGGGATATATTGGCATTGACCTGCTGAGAGGATTTATAGTTTCTTTTGTGAGCGTTGGTGTCTAATAAAATGGATTTATATTTAGCAAGGTCCTCGGACGTAAAATCTTGTGTCGAGGGGGTGCGAGAAAATAGCAGCTTTAACAGACCTGGTGTTAATTTATAGTTGATCTTTTTAATGACAGCTTTCGTACGAGCAAATTTAATGGATGAATCCCCAATTTTAAAACTATCATTCTCATAGCGAACACCATACGTGGTATCTGTCTTTCCAATAAATAGAAGGGTCAAATACGGTTCCAGGGTTGCCCCATAATGTTTGATTAAAATGTTTTTGAGTTGAGCTTTATTTTGAGGGGTTGCCAAGACTTGTGAAAACGGAGACGATGTGCAGGAAGACGGTGTTGCCGCTATGACGGAAGATTTTTGTTTTGTTTTTAGAAACTGTTGAAGGGGTGACGATTTCTTTTTTCTTTCAGGACTAAATACGCTTTCGCTGTCACTTTCACTTTGTTCATGCTCTTCTTCTTCTTTCTTTTCATTTTCTTGATGTTCTTGTTCACTAACATTAGAGGAGGAGGAAGAGGAGGATTTTACCTGTCGTGTGGATTCTGTTTGAGTAAATTTTGAACTTGTTATGGGTTTGGTTTGAGAGGTAGCAGCAGCAGCAGCAGTAGCAGCAGAAGCATTAGGTTTAAATCTCATGGGATCAACCGATGATGGAGCATGTTTTATCATGGGTAAAGGATTGACGTTTTTTAAACGTTGCAATTCACGAAATTTATGTCGAATCGTATTTCGTGCCTCAATAATACGCTGCATGATTTGAACATGTTTCTTGTACCCTATGGCGTTCGCCATGGTAAAGGTAAAGACACACTAACAGGAAATGTCCAACCCTGGGTCTTTTTAAACAGAAATAAAATGATCAAAACCCAAGCGATAACGTCCCTCACATCGTTCACTCTGTTTATTTATGACCAAACAGGCATGGGGATGATGGTTCCAACACGAAGCACACAATTGCGTGAAAGCTGTAAAGGACATATCTGGATTCACATGATCTTGAAAAATATGATAGAGATTTCTAGAGTCTTGGCGAAAGAGAACGATGAGATTGGCATTGTCACGAATCAACTGTTTGGGGATTTTGGAATAGGTCTGAGCCAGATAAAAACAATCCACTTGTTTATGGCGTCCCATACTAAAATACTCTTGAATAATGGCTTCTTTATTTAACGAAGACATAATTTGTTCCAGATACACGTACAGAGGCTGGTACAAGGATTTGGCAAAAATATAAATATTTTGAAATCGTAGGCCATGAGGTGCGGTAATAATGTTCAGCAAAACATTGGTCTTTCCACAACCCGAAGGCCCTACCATAATACATCGAACGGTAGATGGGAATAGGGTACCATGACGTTTAGGTTCGCACACGGACAGTGATAGCTCTGAAACCAAATCAGAGACGGGCAAAGCATGGGGTTGTTTCATTAATTCCATTGTGTCGATGACTGAGTTTTTTTCATGTGTGTATAAGGTTTATATATATAGGCAAGTGGTGAGTAGGATAGGTTAGTTAACGTCTATCACCATGGACGTGTTTGGGCGAGCTCGTGTAACCATGGCCACGGCCGCCTCTTTGTCAAAACAGACACGAGAGGTGGCAACAAAAAGCTATGTCGATCGCAAAGTGCAAAGTGTCTATCACATGGCCCCGAGACTAACCGCTGAGGGCTATTCAGCCAATCATCATCGTATTATTGATGTGCAAGAGCCTCGAGACGAAAATGATGTCTGCACGAAACGTTATGTGACCTATCAAATGAAAAGGCTTTATAAATTTGTCCCATCTGTATTTTTAGTGTACCTGTCAAATCAAAAACTGGACAATGACAGAAACCATTCCCCACCACCACTACCACTGGTGAATGATGATCTTACCTATATGCTTGCTTCCGGGTTAAGTCGTTATCGACTGCATTATGATGGTGTCATTCATATTAAATATGCCATGCCTGATGAGAAACATTTAAAAATACAACTAAACGGTGATAGAGTGTTGGCCCACAACCATCAAAGAGTAAATGTGGAAGATGAATTATCCTTTCATCTTATGCTTACGTTTGAGGAAAAGGAAGCTGGGAAAACGGTGAATGATTTCCCGCTTTATATAGAATTGGAATATAGTGCTATGAAATAAGGTTCTCTACGTTAGTTGTTATCGAATGTTTGCTGTGAAAGGTTCACCAAGTAGCAGCATGGTGAAAAAAAGATATGCTATGAACATGAAAAAATCAAATCTCAAAAAGAGAAAAAAGCCAGGTCGGGAACCAAGTCGATCTGCCTCACACCCAGTGTTAAAACGTAAAAAAAAAAAAAAAAACTAAAAAGAGTGGCTATCGAAAAAGCTTTACAAGCGGTGCGATTGTCTACAGCTCCGAAATCGCAGCATCATGTATCGATAAAAAGAAAAGAAAGAAAGCAAAAACGTGGGCGAGTCATTTCTGTTGCTAAGCGTGGTGTTTTTTTGCCGGCTTTATTTGCAGGGTTGGCAGCTTTGGGGTCCCTTTTGGGTGGTGCCAGCGCTGTAGCGAAAACCATAAAAGCCGTCGAGCAAGGCAAGCAACAACTCAAAGAAAGCGAGCGACACAATAAAACGTTAGAAGCCATTGCGATGGGAGCTAGAAATGGCAATCCTTTAAAGCCAGTCTTTTATCCACAAGGTAGTGGCCTACCGTCTAAGAAAAAAAAAAATGTCCATCATCGATAAGCGCTTAAGCCAACTACCTCGTCATGCCATGACCCATGAAGAAGTGGAAAGCTATGCCAAACAACTAAAGATTTCTCATTTTCGAGGTGTATTTATGCGAAATGAATTACCCAAAGCACCGTGGAAAGAAGAACGAGCTATGATGAATTTAGATGATGATGCAGGCCCAGGAACCCATTTTGTAGCCTATGTGAAACAAGGTTCCACAGTATGGTACTTTGACAGTTATGGAAATTTACCACCCCCGATCGAGTTGCTACGTTATTTGGGAAACCGGGTAAAGATATTCTATAATGTGAATCGTCAACAAACCTTTGGCAGTCAAGAGTGTGGCCGTTTGAGTTTACATTTTTTATATAAGAGGTCGCGTTAAGCCAACAGTTTCATCATTATGAATGTCAACGCCAAGACCTTTACCGTGCACAGTCGCGGGCCTGAAGTGTCCCTGGATTTTTTCCCTCCCATTGAATTGCATCCCGAACAATCCTATGTGCTAGGATTAATTTCTTTGGAAAGTTACAACAGAATTTACAATATTCAAGTGGATATTAATGACAAATTTTATTATGATGATTATATGTTGACACTACCCCCTGGAGGTTATACCATAGACGATGTGCATGAGGCCATTAGCGTGTCGATGATAAAACAATTTGGTGTCAAACCATTTGCGGATGTGACACACAAATTTGAACTTACAGCCAATACAATAACTCATCGCTGTCGTATTTTCTCTACGTTTAACATTGACTTTGAAACACGAGTTCATTCTATTGGTCCTTTATTAGGATTTAAACCAAGAGTGTTGGCAGCTCAGCAACCCCATGAATCAGATTATCCAGTGAAATTCATCGAGGACCATCACATTTCTGTAACTTGCAATATTATTAGAGACGTATTTACGAATCAAGAACAAAGCCATTCCCTGTATGATTTTATTGTCACCTCTCCTTGCGGCTATATTATTCGTGAAAACCCTTCAGTGGTTCTCTATCATCCTGTGTGTGTCAGTGATATTAGTAATATTACCTTACGCTTAGTGAATAGAAACCAACAACTGATTGCTTTGGACGCCAACACCCCTGTGACCTACAAGTTGGTTTTAAAGACGCTATGAAATTTATCTATAAAGCAACAACAACGTCTACGAGGTCGGTTAGTTGCCCGCCGTGTATGAAACGGTTGACACGAGTAAACCGACAACGCTTACAACGCCTTGGTTATACGCTACACCCCAATCATGAACAAAGAACTGTTGCAAGTGTTAAATCCCATACAAGTGGAAGATGGCGTCGTGCGCATTGATATGCATTCCTATCAACCTCAAGCAACAGGACTGAATAACAATGACGAGATTCAATTCATCATTAACAATCAAGATATTTTTACTCTACCTCATGAAAGTGTCCTTCAAATTGAGGGTAAATTGATGAAAGCAGATGGCAGTACGCCCAAAACGTCTGCGTTGGCGAATCATGGTTTGGCTTTTCTGTTTTCTGAAGTACGTTATGTGATAAATGATATTGTCATAGATATGACTCGAAATGTGGGCATGACTAGTCTTATGAAATTATATCCATCCTATAGCGAGGAGGAAAGTAAAACGCTTTCTATGGCAGGATGGTGTCCCAACAGTAGCAATAACTGGCTAGTTCATACCGATGGCACTTTTACAGGCTCCCTACCCTTAAAATTACTCCTTGGCTTTGCCGAAGATCACAAGCGTATTATTTTAAATGCAAGACAAAGTTTGTATCTAGTGAGAGACCGCAGTGATTATAATGCACTGAAAGGAGCCTCTGACCAAGTGATAGACTCAAAAATTCAACTGCTTCGATTACTATGGAAAGTGCCCCATGTGACGCTATCGGATCGTAAAAAGCTAAGCATGTTAAATTTGGTGCAAAAAGATAAAGCCTTGCCTATCGCCTTTCGAAGTTGGTGTCTGCATGAATACCCCTTGCTACCTACCACTGACACTCATAGTTGGAGTGTCAAATCGGCTCGCTCTACCGAGAGACCCCTCTATGTTATTATTGGTTTTCAAACCAATAGAAAATACCAACAAAGCAAAGATGTCACCTTGTTTGATCACATTCACTTGAGAAATATACGACTATTTTTAAATAATGTTTGCTTTCCCTATGAGGGGTTGGAACTCAATTTTTCAAAAAATAAGTTCGGTCCCCTTTATGACATGTTCGCTAAATTTCAATCGTCTTATTATGAAAAACAGGATTGTCCTATGTTGTCGCCACAAGGGTTTAAAGCAAAAGCACCACTGATTGTTTTCGACTGTTCGTATCTAGAAGAATCTATGAAAATCACCACCATTGATTTAAGGGTAGATTTTGAAACACAAGAAAATGTCCCAGACCATACCAGCGCCTACTGTTTGATTATTCATGCTAGACAAGTGAAATATCATCCTTTGTCCAATTATGTCACCAGCATGTAAGCCATGTGTGGTCGAGTGAAAAAAATAGATCATCATTCATGGGATTAATGATAAGCGTCTGCATGCACAGTATCTGTTGCGCTCTGGCACTGTGCGCACATACGACAACAAAAAACATCATGTGTCCCTCAATAAGCAACAACAACAACAACGTGACAGACAAACCATGGAATTTAAAATGTGAATTTAATCGTTTGAAAACTTTTGAAACATGGACAGTTCCCTTTACGGATTGTGGAGAATTGGCTGCGAGCGGATTTTATTACTTAAAACGTGGGGATGTGGTCAAGTGTATTTTTTGCAACATTGAAATTGGAAACTGGGAAATAGGGGATCGACCCTTTAGCGATCATCAGCGATGGAGTCCATCCTGCCCTTACCTCAATCGCTATGATGTGGGCAATATTCCATGGAGTTTGAATTATCCTGTTATTGTACCAGACACTGCAAAACTAGGAGATACCTGTGGACCGTATGCGCAAACTATTCATCTGAATGCTGTTCCAAATTAAGCCAACACACTTTTTTGTAATAAAAATGTAAGTGTTTTTTTTTTGTTATGAATAAAACCTCAAAAAAATATTTAGCTGTTGTTCAATTCATTTGTTCCTTTTTTCCCTAAAGTCCTTTGACTTTTGCCATGTTAAACCATGGCATGGGTTAGTTGTTGATTAGACGTCAATGAGGTAACAAGTAAAAATAAAACAAAGCATGATGCGTACACTCATCGTGGATTGTCAGGGGTTTAAAATTGCAGACAACAAATTTATATTTAAGGAAGTCGCTTTTATCGATTGTAGTACGTTTTGGGTGTCTAGCCCTATTCATTTGGTGTTTAAACCTCCCTATGCTTTCGAGTTGCTTAGTGAAAAAGATAAAAAACAGAGCCAATGGATTGAAAATCATTTGCAGTTAGCATGGAACCAGGGTGATATTTCTTACAAGTATCTTGACATTGTCATGAAAGCCCATTTGTCCTCGGCCAATGTCTTATTTGTTAAAGGGAGTGAAAAATGCCAGTGGCTTCAACCATTTCTACCCTCTCACTGTCAATGTATTGACCTTTTAGATCTGGGTTGTCCATCCCTGCAAACGCTCATGGACACTTGTCCTTGCGACAATATTCAGAATAAAGCCTTAGCGCATGCATGGCAATTGTTTCATTGGCTCACCACGAGTGCATGTTGGGAGTTGTTCAATAAAATTAAAACTGAAAGTGTATCGTCCAATGATAGCAGTGAGACGTGTACACGTGAGGTGAAAACATCAACGTTATAGACATGGACGCCACTACAATCGACAAGGCTATTGGAAAGTTCTTTGTGTGCAAGAAAAAACTGATTAGCTTTACACAACATGAATTATTAGCACTACCTAAATCATTTCTTTTTTATGTTGCTGCCAACGCTGTCAAAGAAATTTGGGAAAAGGCGCCTGCCGAGTGGACTAACGACTCTGTATTGAGTGAACTACAACCATGCAGTCATTTTTCCCATCACAAGCAATTAACCATGGCAAAAATACCTTCCATTCGACAGTGTGCCACATGCCAATTAATGAAATTATATCATGGTCATAAAACTCAGTGTAAAGACATTGTTTCATCATTCCATGGCTGTCATGCGGAGAACAACCACCACCTACCATGCTCGTCAGGAGCCACCGAAAAACAACAACAACAACAACAGCAAGAACAAGAACAAGAAGAAGAAGAACAACAACAACAAAAAAAGTGTTTTTCACCGATTGAAACCTCTATGTCCCAGGTGTACTGGCCGTGGAATTATTGATAACATTATTAAAAACTTACCATTCGAAGCTCACTTACCTGCTTACAGCTTTTGCGGCCCTGGTACTCGTCTTCAAGATCGTTTGAGGAGAGGGGATATGGGAATCAATGCTTTGGATCATGCATGCCTTAATCACGATAAAGCCTATGAAAACAGTGATCCCACACTAAGACGCATTGCCGACAAAGTCTTGTTAAGCATTGCCAAGCAACGATTAACAGCTTCAGATGCCAGTCTAGCAGAACGAATGGCAGCATTTATAGTGATTGGTGCTATGAAGAGCAAATTACTTTTATCTAGATATGGACTTTAACGTAATGAATTTATTTAAAAAAATGTATAGTATCACTGTTATCATGACAAAAAAATAAATAAAAAGACAAGAGTCCATGTTGTGTTTTTTTCCATTATTATTATTCACTCATAGTTTCATTATTATAATTATAAATGACAAACAATAAAAAAAAGGGACAGTAGTGCATCGTTAAAAAATATTACTAATTGTAGTAAATCTATTTTTTCAATCACAAACAATAAAAAAGGACAAAAGTCCATTATTTTAACTAATAGTTTCATTATTATTATTATAAAAAATTATATATACATGGTAATTGTACTAAACCTATTTTTTTTAAATCACAAACTATCAAAAAAGGACAAAAGTCCATCATTATTCATCAGCTTCAAATGGCAGTCTAGCAGAACGAATGACAGCATGAAATCTTTTATCTACTCTAGAACCAGTTTTTTTTGTTAAACGCTTATTATTATTGAATAAAATAACATGTTACTAGAATTTGATCATTATAAATTATAATCATTATAATAAAAATTGCTTAAAAAATTGCTATAAATGCTATTTTAAATCACAAACAATAAAAAAAGGACAAAAGTCCATCATTTTAACTAATAGTTTCATTATTATTATAAAAGTTACGGCTAGCGTACAATGATTATTCGTTTTCAATTTTTACAAAACGAACCATGCATCGATTATTTTTTTTCACCCTCATAAATTAAATAGACAGGGTGAATACTGGAATTGACATCTTCCATAACATTATCAGGTAGGTTATTAAATCGTGTGGGAAGAAATGTCTCAAAGTCTTGACAAATGCAAAGAGCTCGTTCACCAAATTTGGTTATCAGTTTTTGAATTTTATGTATGCGAAAGGGTGTTTGCGTAGGCAATTCACTCATTTTCTTGCGTGCAAAGCCACAATCTTGACCAATGGCGTTCAAGGCGTCCATGGTTGTCTATAACCAAAGAAAAGAGTGTTACTTTCTAACACTCTCGTTCTTATATTACAACAACAATAACTTTGTACATCAAAGTGTGTTGTTGTTTTTTTTTAATCCTGAGTGTTTATGACCTGAATTTGTAGATAGATAGTATTGGATAAAAATATAATAATAATGTTTGTATCATTTTTTCAGTCAAAACATACATTTGGAAATTATTTAATAGGAAATGTTTTATCAAAATTAAGTGTGTGAATCATTTTCAAGATCTCTCTCTCTTGGAGGTAAATGCATGTCTCTGTTGTGAATGGGAATTAGCCTATCATTCCCTATTCGAATGACTTGTATTCGTTTGCTCTGTTGTTGTGCAAATTCACACAACATTCTGTTAAATAAATAGTATCAACAAATACTAAGAGCAAACATGGAATGCTTTTTTGGTAACCTATAAAAGGCAAAGTTAACACGCTATGCATTTAATAACCATGTCTACATCCAACAAAACAAAGTTCAAAACTACAAATTTAAACCAGTGTGTATGTGTTTATCAACGTGTATACACGATAAACTAAAACAAACAAACAAACAAAATAGCCAAATGTATTCTAAACGTCAAGTATGCACCTGAAAGCCGAATGTAAACAAAAAAAAGCGATAATCATTACATCATGTGGCTAGTTTCTAACAAATCTCATTCTATGAGGCGAATATTGATTCATAGGTAAGCCAAGACAAAGTTGGCGAAATGCTTGTTGTCGATATGAAGTGATTGCTTCCTCAGCAGGAAATTTATAAAAATGAAAACAAAACATTTGAGAGGTTATTGGAAAATAAACATTAAACAGGGGTTTTGTACATATTGTACACCAGAAATCTGGAAAATGATCCTCGTCAGCTAATTTAACAATCACTTGATTCATGGTTAAACCGTACCATGCTTTATGAATCACTTGCGTGGATACATTATTTTCAAAGCCAAAATTTAGCATACAGGATTTACAAAAGTGATGCCCTGGATCATAAACTATGTCATCATCCATAATGATGTCATAAAACATGGTATCAATGCGTACTTTCGTGTTTCTATATTCTGAAGGATAGGCCACACGTTGAGGATTATGAGACATCATCGTGGCATATTCATTGAACGTGGTGTGTTTTGTGACGATAAAACGATCTTCATCATGGCTCATGATTGAATCTGAAAAGTAGTCGTTGCCGTTTACTAAGTGAATAAATAAAAATACTATGTACTATATACACTGTCTGTCCCCTAAGTCAATGGCAAAAATAAAATAAAAAATAAGCAAAACACAAATAAATAACCATCTGTCTGTTGACTTCTTTAGGTTAGGTTAGGAAAAAAACATGTAACAGGTTAAAGAAACAATTTCTGTTCAGATATTTCAAATATATCACCACTCATAACTCTAGCCATAAAGTGAGAGTTTTGTCCACAGTAAAAGCAGCAGATTATTATTATTCTTTTGTTCTTGCATGAGACCTACTAAGCCACACCCTAGTGTGGCCTATTAAACCGCATGCCTACTGAGGGTGAATGGTCACTTTGCTGAAACATGAGGCCTACTAAGCGACAACAATAGTGAGGGTGGCTACTTGTTTTTTTTTCCTAACCTAACCTAAAGAAGTCAACATGTTTTTAATCTAGCCTGTGCACAGTGAACCATGGAAACGTTGATGCATGGCTCTCTTTATGCGTTGACAGGCAAATAGCACAAGACATACAGTTTATGTACAACTATTTACAGGCATTCACACATCCATGCATACACCCATGCACGCAGGTTAAAAAACAAAAATTATATGATACACTACAATTTTTTATTTTTATTCCGAGGCTCAAGATGGCATCTCGCATTTGATAGCAACCAAACCAAACACTTGCCGTGTTGTACAACAACAATAGCTACAACCACTACTGGTTGTAACCAAATGGGACGCTTGTCATCATATCCTGACACCACTGTCTCTTGTCGTCCAACAAAGCGAGTGTTTGTTTTCGCTGCTTCATTAAAAATAAATCATGATTTTTTGAGAGAATCCTGAACTGACTATGTGCCATGGCTGTGTGGGTCTGAAGGACATGTAAATAATCATCCACACAGAGACGTTTAACCACATGCTGGCTAATCCCTTTGGCTCGCATAGATTCGCATTGATCCACCTGTCGAAAACTATACATTTTCGGAGCGAGACCTACAAACTCAGTCATCATGGTGTCTGAACACTCATCTTTCATTAAACCAATTTCTTTTTTGTTCAGACGGGGGATATCGAACACGTTCTTGTCACTAAACGAGGACGTGTCAAACCATTTTGGGTTTTGTTTCATAACGACATACGGATCACAGTCACGGATATGGTAAATAGAACTATCCGTGTCTGTATATAACAAGGAAATGGTACCAAATCGCTGTATTGCAAAACCATAATGGAATTTATACATGTGCAATTTTGAAAAATCTAAAATGACTTGGCCTAAATAGATAGGCTTATTCATGACCACTTTAGTTTTGGCAAGTTCAATAGTCAGTAGATCATGATCAATAATGTTTAAAGATTTGAAATTTGGTTTTGCAATATATTTTCGAGCTCCCCATTGTCCATGCCATGTGTTGACCAATTTAATGTCCCTATACTGCCGTACATTTTCCAAACTCTTGCCATAGATGCAATTATTCATCAGTTTAAAAAAATTGATTTGAAATGGTTGAGTGGCACTTTGTCTGTGACTGGTATTTAAATCCATGTATGGTTTCAACCACGGTTTCTGACAAAAAGAAATACCTCTATGGATTTTTTTCAGGGTTAAGCCCTGAGCTAAACATTCTACCAGCATGTCAATATGCAACACATAGTGATTTTTATCATACAAGGTACCCATCAATTTCTTATGATTGCCCTTACTCTCGGGCGGCACCATTTTCTCTATGCAAAAGGGGAAATCACCATGACGCTGTCTGAGATGGGGGGGATAAGCTAAGTCGACATCAAGAACATACCCTACGTCCTGTTGCTTGCTAGCGCTATGCACATTAAAATCTTTAATTTCATCCTCAGACAGCCAGACAAAGTTTCTGTACGGCAGTGGTCGACTCATAGCGTGACCGTATAAATTGTTTACGTCGAAATACATTAGATAGGATTCTGGTTCTTCGGGACAATAATCAGGCATGTAATGATTATTTGCCTTGGCATGTCGCTGATTGAGCGATACGAATCCCCCACGAATCCCTTTTTCCATCATGAGTACCATATCGGGATCCGTCAGTAAATCAAGCTCAATGTGGGTAAATTTGAGGGCGGCGTCCCAACTTAACCCTGGACTGGTATAGTAGTGAGCGGGGTCAAGGCCATAAATCGTGTGACATAGCTGACGAAACGTTTCAAAAACGTCGGTCAACAACAACACGTCTAATTTTAAGTAGTGCATAGCATACTGGCCCATGGTTTCTATGCCAAACACTCGCCAAACATGCTGTGCGTGGGCATAGTCTTCTTCACTGATGGTGCATTGAGTCAATTGAGAAAAGAATTTTTCTCTTGGCGGCAAAGTCGTTTCTTCAAGCACCTCGTAACTTTCCACATAATCGTATGGAAAATGGCCTTTACGAACACACAATTTAAATTGATTTGTATCCGTAAAGTGGGAATGGGTATGTTTCAACTCATCTTCGCTTAAGCCTTTCACAAGACTATCCAGCGAACTAGACATAAACTTGAATGAGTCGAGAAAGCGAATGCTCATGCTTCCTTTTCTCCATGAAAGTGAGGTAAAGCTCTCATGGTTCTTAGCCAAAATGCTGAATTTGCTCTTATCTACATGAGCAAATTGTTTTACAATGAAGTGAAGGTCATACCGGGAGAAATTGTGTAAGAAGACAGGGAGGAAGCGAGGTGTAGAGTACTTCAAATTGCATTCGTTATGGGCAACACCTCTAAAATGCCCTGTCCTGTGGCAGTGGTCTCTTACTTTTTTTTCTCCGCCTAAGATTGGCTTTTCACATATGTGGCAGGTGGTGGCTTGATCATATTCTCTTTGCTGTACGTCATTCATCTGAATTGGTACAGGGTTGTTCAAAATAGTTTCTACTTTGCCTGCTAAAGCCGCCATTTGATCAACAAACCACCGCGCACAATCCTGACCTTTATGACTTACATACTCACATTGTGAATTATCATAGTGACAGACAACATAATAGGCTACAGCAAAAGGCTCATGTTTCTGCACTGGATAGGTTGAGCTTGTATGGGGGCTTGGTTCACATCCCTGAATGGGAACAGTAAGGGCCTCAAAATCAGCGTAAACAGTAAATGGTACCATCTCTTGTTTATTAGTGGCCTTAAATTTTAAGACTGCGTCATTCCCTTCGGGCAAGACTAGCTTTACTGCCGTCTGCCCTTCACAGTCTTCTGTATGTCGTTTCAAAAGTTCATCAGTTGTAAAATACTGAAGGCAGCGCTCACAAATATGTGTCTTACCATTATGGTTAGACACTTGGCTGCTTACTAGTTTTCCTAAATTCTTTATCCAACAATAATGGCTTTTATCCCCATCAGACAGGAAAAGCAGGTGAATGTGATGTTGCTTTACCTGTTTGGTGGCATACAAGGGGCCCACAATATTGGATCCTTCGATGCCATACACCATGAAGGAGAAATTTGGATTATCTTTCTCAAATAAATGAATTTTATCTAGAGGCATGGGAAATGAAACACGCTCGAGATTGAGAGTTTGTTTCATGTGGTTAAACACATCTTTGTACTTCCCTGGCAAATCACAATTACTGCCCTGACAGGGTTGCAGGCAGCTCACTATACTCCATAAAAAGCAGTAATCATCTTTGTTGCGTATGTTGATCACTGCCTTTCTGGATGCGATAAAGCTCGGTGTGGCAATATAGCTACTTCCTGCATTCAATGGATTGTATTTACAAATATTGATTTGCAAATAGGCAATGCTATTGAGGGCCAAGCCACTGGGACCCTGTTGCAACTTATCAAATTTAGTGATAAGCGCTTGAATAGCTTTCTCCTGATACCACGTTTCCAAATTATCGGCTATCAGTACTTTCTCCATTTTTGTACAAAGGTTGAAGGTGTGTTTCTCTTCAACATTATTTTTTATCAATGTAAATTCACATAGTAGTTCGAAGTTTATTTTTAAAGCCTGATGCAATCTTAAGCCTTGTTCACATTCACTCAAAAAATGGTAAAACATAATTCCACAAAATCTTTAGGCGACAGACAGTGATTCGCATTGTAAATTCGGCCTGAGCATACTCGCGTTTTGAAACATTTGGCCAAAGGCTGCCACACTAACACTTCACTCTCTGATATAGACATGATTATAAAATGGACTAATAAACGTGCAACCCTTACCTTAAAATAGGTTAATCCAAAATCTGCAATTCCAAACGGCCACACTTATTGATTTTTACTGACTGGCACACAATCTCGTTCACAGGTACACAATGGTTGTAGTAATTTGGGCCCCCAGCAGGAAATGATCACCAACAAAGTTGATATAGTTTTAATATCAACGACAAGGTTTATCTTGTTTTTTTGTTTCCAATGATTTATCTGAAAAACAAACCAATACAATCCGTTATTAGTCATGGTTATATACATTAAACATGTGCATTCATTCATTCATTCATTCATCCATTCATTCATTCATTCATTCATTCATTCATTCATAAGACTTGCTAAAACAAAAGGTTTCAAGTGTGCACACATAAATAAGACACTCTCTCGAAAATAACAAAGTCATTTACAAAGAAAAGAATTAATCTATATTCATTGCTCACCTCTTTTTTTTAATATCGAAAGCGTCAAGTTAGTTAAAACCTATTCACTCCATATATATCTTCATTCTGAAACAATAATAAATACACGCCATAAGTTTATAAATTTCCGTGAAATAAATGGCATGCATTTAACAACAACAACAATAAAAGTAATGGAACAACATGTACTCACCATATAATGAACTATAATGCTTTCAGCATATGTGGTCTTTGCCGCCACTGTCACTGTCACTGTCACTGTCTCTCTCTGTCTGCTTTCCCAGACTTAATGATGTTGTTTTTAAAAATCTGCAACAAACGAAATCCCCCAAAAATACCATCAGTCACTAACTTACTTTTCATGCATACACAAAATAACAATAAAACCAATCATGTCATAATTAACAATAATGAACCTACCTTAGTACAAGTATGGCCGCAGTTCACGTAATATTTCACAAAGAGCATAAGGCACTTGCATCCGTCACCTTCAAAGATGAACACGAGAATGATGAGTCTCTCTTACCCTCAGAACATATATGTCTCCTCAACAAGATGCAAAGTTAACACTTTACTTTTTTTTTTGTTCCTATGAGTAGGATGTCATGGAGCGCACAAGTCAGACCGATTCTCACAAGCTTTTGCAATCTCTGCATGAGTATGCGTGGGAATGCAATGATCAGCTTTTCGACAGAGCTGTTTGTCCTTCATCGAGATATCGGGTAACACGTCTGGGTCAGATAACAGCCACCTGCATGTGAACAACAGGCTGTTATCTCTCTCTGCTGCGAGGCACGTACGATGATAAGACCTGTGTCTGTCTGGATCGCCGTGGGTCAGCCTCAATGCTTTCAATTCTCATTGCATTAAGCAAGTTCTCTCTCTGCGTGTGAGCCCTGACCAGTCAAGACAAATAATAATAATAATGCATAAGTGTTTTATTAACATCAAAGCGCATAACCTAACGTGACTTCAAATCTGGTTTCTTACTTTTTCCCCGTTTTCCTCAACGATCTCGAAAAAAAATATGACGGAAACCATGATTTCAGGTTTTCCATACCTACATTCCCGTAAACTGAACAACGACACAAATACATCGACATGCCCATCATAAAAATCGCCTCATTCGTTTTCCAAATAACGCGAAAATGAACAAAAAAACACCTTTTCCATAAGAAAACCATGTTTCCAGCTTTTTACCTTTTTCATGTCTATATCCACGTAAAGAGAATAAAGAGACGAAATAAATACTATCACACACGTCATTCTCACGTTTTCGGTTTTCCAAAAATCGACAAAAATGTGAAAAACGCATGTTTTGACCCAAAACCCTAAGTTCACCTTTTCGACACCGACATTCCCGTAAAGAGCACAACGAGACGAAAAAAAAACGAATCCAAGCACGCCCTCCTAGCATGGCCCGTTTTCCAAAAATCAGCAAAAATGTGAAAAACGCATTTTTTGACCCAAAACCCTAACTTCACCTTTTCGACACCTACATTCCCGTAAAGAGCACAACGAGACGAAATAAACGAATCCAAGCACGCCCTCATAGCATGGCCCGTTTTCCAAAAATCGGCAAAAATGTGATAAACGCATTTTTAGACCCAAAACCCTAACTTCACCTTTTCGACACCTACATTCCCGTAAAGAGCACAACGAGACGAAAAAAACGAATCCAAGCACGCCCTCCTAGCATGGCCCGTTTTCCAAAAATCGGCAAAAATGTGAAAAACGCACGTTTTGACCCAAAACCCTAACTTCACCTTTTCGACACCGACATTCCCGTAAAGAGCATAACGAAATGAAAAAAACGAATCCAAGCACGCCCTCCTAGCATGAATCTTCCATTCCAAGGTCGCGGGGGGCTCACAACTTCCTAAGTAGTGCAGCTCCCCACCCCCTTACCACGTTTTTATTTTAGTGTGGATATACCCCGTCCATGGAAAAGGAGAGTTCACCACGAGTCCTATGACACCTCATAGGTTTAAATCCGATTATTGGTTAGCGAGATAGTCAAAAGCCGATGACCTATTAGTTTTTATGGTTTATTTCAATACATATTAAAAACACTCATTAATAAATCATCATTTAAAAAGCCCGCCCTCTTACAAAACTCCTCAAGTGCGCATGCGTATAAAAAAACATTCATCGCCAAAATGTCAAAAAACAACATGTTTACCCCAAATGGCGTTTCCCAATTCCATCCATTTTTAAAAAATAACCTCACCATCATCTAGAGCGGAAAAAATACCATCTAAACGACCCCTCACTCGACCCTACTCCTCCCCCACCACCTAACCCTTTCCCAACATAGGCATACATATTCAAGCACGAGCGCGACTTCAGGAAACCAACACTACCCCACTACTCGCGAATGACCTTTTAGTTTTGGTCTTTTAATCAAATAAAGAGCCTATAGGAAAGTAGGGGGCATTACTAGCAGTGCTAGGACACCCTGTATGTTCTAATCCCATGTTTGGTTAGCGAGATATCAGGTTCGGGGCAAATACGAGGAGGGTTCAATAAGTTAGTAGACAGCTCTCTCATCATCCCACTACTTAATACGTTCACACATATCGTACGCGAGCGAAAGATGGCAGAGAATATTGTCTGGACCGTCAGTGTTCTGCATACTTTATGTGTGGGGTCACCTAACAGTTCGAACAGGTTCGATTCCATATCGAGCCGGCTACAAATGCATCAGTATAATTAAAGTGATTGTCATATTTAACTTCAATTCTAACAGCCTCAGCAGACACTGAGGACTGGAGAGTTATCGTATTTCAACAATTTTAAAATACCAACGATTAAAGTCGCATTCGAACCTACTATCTCTTGGTGTGGAAGCTGCCTGAAATATGTTTCATATCACATGCAATACCATCATTCTGTGACTAAGCATTTAGTAATGCATGAGAGGCATGACACATCAGCTGTTCGCTTATGTCGACTTGATTACTCTGCTTTTATTATGCAGGTCTACCGAATTAGTGTGCATTTGTATAATTTGCTGGGTAACTTTATTTTACTTTTATTTGTGATCGAAACGACTAACTACATCAAGGTCATCTACCTAACCGGGTAATAAATGAGATTATTAATCTGTAAACTGAAGATGATTCATACATTGCATGACATGTAGGCTTTCCTTGGTGTGTGATTTTCAGTTTTCCAGGATTCTCTTCCAAAACTTCTGTGAAACACTTTCCAGTGCCCTGGTCTGAGTGAGAACATGAAGAAGGAAACTGAATTTTACTATCTCTACAATGGGACACATTCCAGAGGTGCATTACCAATGTTCTGCAAACTTGTGTATTTTCAAATGTTTAATTTTATGTTATAAATTAAGTTTTCTATTTGAATAATAATTTGTTAAAGAAAACATTGTGTATGATTTGAGCATTGCTTCCTGAACTGCTAGTCCTAACACCAGCTGTTCCCACTAGAACCAATAGGCACTCCTAATTCACCAGGTTTGCTGCCCCTACTCCCCAGAGAGATTTTAATCTGCCTGGTGCTGATACAAACCTCTGCTTGTTCCTCTCTCTCCCTTCCGTCATGTAATAATACATTGAGTGTGATTTATGTATTAAGACAATGGGATACCCCTCACATCGAAGGTCATAATCATAGTTGTGCGACTCCATACTCCTATGTAGAATCTTGGAGGAGCATTGAGTTATTGTGATTGCTATGCCCTAGGCCTAGGGTCATATAGGGCTGAACGGAGAAGGGATTAGGCTAGCTAGAATACATTTAATTAAAAAAAAAGGCTAATAAATAACAATCTGAAGAAAAACGGAATAAATTCCATTAAGTGGTAAATATTGCTAAAATTTAGAATCTAGTTTTGTTCTGGGTTAAGGAGTTGGAAGCACATCAATGGCCTACTGATTTTTTCTACTAATTTGCAAACTTATAACTTAACATGTACCGGTAGTGCAACAGTACTAGTATAAATTGACGGATGTAACGGATTCTATGGGTAGTACCAGTGGCATGAGCTGCTCTTCATCATTCCTGGTGCAACAGATCCACATAATGCACCCATACCCCCACTCCTTTCTGCTCACAGTTCTTTAAAGTACCTTTAAGGAGAACAATATTAAACTGCAGTCTAAATGATCCTGATCTTAGCTTCCTACAATTTCCATGGACCTCTTGCCACCTCAGTTTTACCTGCAGGGCACTTGCTCTGGTTTATTATTGAAGGCTAGTATTACGATGGATCATTAAATCACTCTTTGACTTTATTGGCTGCAGCCAGAGGAGCAATGTGGTGTTCTGACTATAACAGAAGATTTCATATTAACACTACAGGAGGCCTACCGTGAAGAAAAACTGGCATACTAGATTGGACCATCAACTTCTATTTTCTATTTAACTTCTATTGTGTTACTGCCCAAAGAGTTAATACCTCATTCTTGCAGATTTGTGAGCATTATTCTAAATGTATACACCTATTCTTAACGGTATTGTCGTTGATGTGTTAAACTGCTCTCAGTAGTCGATTAGGCCTAGGCCTACAGGTAAGTTGCCCAATAACTTACTGGGCACATAAAACATTTATCTTAACTTAAGTTTCTGATACAGTTCATGTTGTAATAAACCAGACATCACACTATTTGATTCCTACTAAACTAAAATGAATATGTATGTGGACAAGCAATGTAATTTCTCTTCGAAAGGGAGTTGGGTGTATAAAGTTGACATGATCCACTGGAATACAGTATCCGTTGAATACTATAAATAAGGTATTAATTAAGGCAATAGCTAAAGAAAACCCTAACTGAAATAGATATTCATGTGAACAGACAGTGTAAATGTTTTCGCAAATGGGGTTAGGTGTATCTTATCCGGTTGAAGTAATCCGTTTTTCGAAATTACTTATTTGAATTTTCTATTTCCCATGTCACTAGCACTCCATACTACCCCCCAAGGGATCGTATGCTGAAAGGGTGAATCGAAATTTACGTGCGGAGCTTATAGTCCAGGATACCTTAAATAAGTTACTAGAAAACCAACATGGCCGCCACATTTGGTGTTGCCAACTTACGTCATTTAACACCAAAAAGTCAGCACACACATCCATGTAACACGTATCGCAAATGATCCAAACTAAGTAAAGGCCCTTTTACGAAAATATGTTTTACATGAAGTTGTGAAGCAGTCCTTGCTCAAGTTAGGGACATCTTGGTCATCAGTCCTCGACAGTAACTCTTAAGCAGTATTATGGTAGTGAAGTTAACTTAAATTATCTCTTCTAGATTGATATTTAAAGCATCATATAAAATGCATAAGAACAGAAACATTAATACTTACTCAATTATTTTCGCCAGGGAGCTAAAGATGAGCATGTTCATTTCTTATTATAGGCTATATTTTTATAATTAGTCCAAAAATGCAGACCATTCTGTTTTAAGAAGAGTGTTTAGAGAAGCATTTAGGAGTAGGAGAGAAATATAATAGTAGGGTACATATTAGCTTATTATTTCTTTATTTTTGATAAGTACCGTACTCATTTCTTACATGTATAGGCCTACATATATGAAGGCAGAATTGAGACAAGCTGTTGAAAGCCTATTGGCAAATCCCTATTGAGATGCAAGAAGATGGTTGATCCAATGCTTAGGCCTAAAACCATTCGAACTAGTCGTGGATTTTAGGGGCATAAGACTAATGGCAACTCAAAGATTTCGTCTTGGAATGGTAGAAAGCAGCAGTTGGTTGATTTTGGGGCTTTGTTACATCATGGTCATGTAGATCTGTGTACTTGGGCATGTGGAATTTGTCTGATAACCTGTGTTATTGTGATGGCTGGATTAGTGTGTGCATTTATTATTCAGATGAGGTTTGGGAACGAGGTGGCCATGGCCTTAATTTAGTAACAATCCTGGCATTTGCCAGGAGTAGAAGCGTGGAAACCACTTCCAAGATGGCTAAGATGGGAATCGAACCCTCCTTTTCTCAGTTTTGCCTCACGAGGCTGAGTGTGCCTTGTACCATCCCTCAGACCAAAATTAAAATTTCTTGGCAGAGCTGGAAATTGAACCTGGACCAACTGCCAAAAAATGCTAGCCGCACAACGTGAGATGGTTGGAAGAATAGTCTCCTGACCTCTCGTCAACCGGCACATTAAAAGCCACTTGTAGAAAATTCAATGAATTCACTGAGAAATTGACGAGTTAAGTACTGACCGAGTTCAAGCGCGTCCCGTTGTTGGCCAGCGCTAGAGGTGCAGACCCCCAACGCTACAGTCAACCGCAGTCAGCTGTTCAAAAATGGGACACGCGCTGGCCTGCGTAAACCTCTTTATGAAGGCTGCGGTTACGCTGATTACATCAAATTTTCAGTGCATATTCTAAAATAAAATAATAGCCCGCCTTCAACCAAAAATGTTCAAGGCAAAACGACATACGTAATACGGAGTGATGAACCAAGTAGAATACTTAAATTAGCCTAAATACCTTGTGTAATGATGAATAATAATTATGGAAGTGATGTTCTAATAGATGTTTTCTCCTTCGCTGTCTGTAACCCACCCGCTATGCCCTTTTATAGAACGACATATACTGTAGTGAAATTTCAGATTAATTTTGTACCATGTATCACTCTTTTTTCTTTTCGCTTTCACTTTGATAATATATCATTTTCATACCTTATTTCATCTTTTGGCGGGAGGGGGGGGGGGGGCATTATCAATTGTAACTACTAACCTTGATCACTTCTGCACCGGATAGATGTGCTAAATCACTTAAATATGTGTTTTTATTTATTGTATATTAAACAACTGCAGCCATGTTCGACAGCATATTTGGTATGTGAAACTGCCGCAGTGAGCGATCACATTGACGTCATTAGTTACCAACATATCCGATACTAAATAGGCCTACATTAGACGACACATGTAATGTTGTAATTATGTGAGAAAAAGAAATAAACGAGCTCTTCTTGGTTAGACGACTGACTGGACGAAACCATTGGTCGCTACTTGGTTAGACGACTGTCTGGACGAAAATTACCGATTGCACTACAAGCAAGGAGGTCTGGGCGTAAGCCCCAGGTTAGGATTGTTTTGTATGTAGAACAGTATTTACCACTGTAATGAACGCTGATCGCAAGAATTTCATGTTTCGAACTAATCGGGAAAACCAGCGCCTCACTGCCTAAAAGTTATTGGTCTAGGCACAAACCATGGGTTTGGATGAACATTATTGATGCGTGTCTACTCCCACTGTGCGTGACAAAATCCAGGGGTGTGTGTATGGCCTAATGAATTAACAATTATTGGTCTAGACAAAAACAGCTTGCACAATCCATTGCGAACTGGTTCAAACTTGGCGCTATTTTGTTTCATGGTACAGCGCTTATACAAAGTAGTCCCGTAAGTGTGGGAATGGCAATACTGTACTTGTGCATAATTAACAGCGAAAATGGCAGACTCAGCTGGAATTCCATCTATATAAGTCGTGATCCTATTTGGGCCATCCTGAGATCTGAAAAATGCACACTTTGTCACGAACCTGGAAGTAAAATGGATAAGGGGCACCTGCCACATTGCAACAAACTTGATGTGACTGCTAGAACTTCAGGAAACCTCACACAACTCTATTGGAATGCAAGAAAGATGATGGATTGGAATCTGGGCTAGCCATAAGAAACAACAATGCTTTAATATGAAAAATTGAGGTAACGCGGGCCGCGTTAGCTAATATAGTATATAACACCCCCGGTTTTTGTCATGCACAGTGGTGGTAGTCAATCTTTATCCAGGCCAATGGTTTTGCATTTTATTTCATTATTCACGTGTCGTGAATTTTAAGAATGTCCAAGCTGTGTAGTATAGGCCTACGAGATCTATGAAATTTTTAGTTTTCTATTACCGTATAATTATAGCCTACAAATATAGTTACCTGTGTGCTAATAATTCTAGCGCAGCCATCACAGCATACAGTCACAATCATGTCCGATGCAGGTGTATAAGCCACTTTCTACTTTCATTCAGAAATAATACAAGTAGGCTATAGCTGCGACCAATATTTATAACGAATTACAACCAGTGGCTTCGCCCAAAACGTGTCATCTAACCAAGTAGCGAACAATGACTTTGTCTCACCCAACATTAGTACACCAGTAATTTTCACCAGACATTCAGTGGTGCAATAACTTATGTCGAGAACTAAAAGAGAGCTATGAGATATTGTTGGTATTCTCTGAAAATTTGCATATGTGACTCCAGCGCAGTGCATATACCATGCACATGTGAGTATATGTCTCTTCAGAATGATGATTGATTCATGTTGCACAACCCTTGAAGTTCGTTGAAGGGCATCACACTACTCTGTCGCAACCATGACTGAAACAAATAAAAATAGGCCTAATATAAATATTTTATCTGCCTACTACTAAGTAGGCTATAGGTCAGTAGCCAAGTACATAAGTTATAAGCTTCATAAATAATCACCAATACATTCACTACCACCAACCGAGTGTGAATCATAGACTAGGCCTACTTCCAAGCTTAAGAGTTACATGTGCAATGTATTATAATATTATGGCTGACGGCATTTGGAAGTCGAGAATAATATACATTACTATATTAGAAGGCGAATTGAACCTAAGAATATATTCCCGAGAGAGAACTTACATAGGCTATATTTTAGGTTATGTTTGAATTAGGCCTATACGGAAAATGCAGTCGGAAGACTATTTCAAAATTTCCAAAGGCCATTAAGGTTTTTTATTACGTTATTTGTGCTCTGACTGAATATAAAAATAAATAAAACAACGATTAAATAACTCTGTACTTTAAATTTTGTAGGTCTAGGCTAGGCCTACTTAGGCTACTTAAATTGTAGTGATCTTTGTAGAGTTACTCCAATCCATCTCCAATCTTGTTCTCGTATTTTTAGGTGTCAAATGTTCGGCCCTCCACCAATGGATAGATTTAATACACATAAAATAACTGAACTTTATTCATCTTGCATTACATGCTGTCCGTTCCATTGGACGCCATTTTACTTAACTACCTGAGTCAATGCCCTCTAGATCCTAGGGCTGCTTAATATATAAAATAAACAAAGACATCTCAATCAGTGTTCCCAACATTCTCCCACCAAGTTAACGGATGTGGAACAGTTAACTTCACATAGTCCTGGGAACATTATACATTCTGCTCACACCTGAAACAAATTGGCACAAAACAGACAAGTTAATCAAAATAATCTTTCTGGCACTTTTACAATTCTTCCACTCCTTGTCCTGATTTCTTCCCCTACGTCACTCACACTACCACATGAAACACCACTATCTTCTTTAACAGTCAGTTCACTGTCTGAAGTAGAAGGTTCACTTCCTTGGGCTTCTAGGAGGAGGTAGAGTCTTTGAACTGGGCACAGAAGCTCTCCAGATGTAGTCTTCAGGCGAACAAGACGGGTGACTCCATCCTTTCCGGGCAAAAGTTCTAGGACCTTTCCTAAAGGCCAATCTAGACTTTTTGAGTTGTCATTGCCAATGAGGACAACATCATCAACCTGAACAATTTTTTGCTGCTTGACATCCATCTGCTGTCGCAGCAGATCCAAGTACTCGCTACGGAACCTCTTTCTCAGATTCTCCTTAAGTCTTAATCTGTACTTCAACCTCTTGTTCAAACTGGAAGACTCGATGACATCAATCTCAGGCACAGCAGCTTCACGAATATCCTGAAGAAACATGGCAGGCGTTATTGCTCCTAGTTCATTGGAATTATCAGCTGTATATGTCAGAGGTCTCGAGTTTACTACACTTTCACAGTCACATAGCACTGTTTCCATCTCCGAGTATGTAAGAGATGAACGTCCAAGTGTTCTCCGAAGTAATCTTTTCACTAGTCCTATCAACCTCTCCCACCAACCTCCCCACCAGGCAGCAGTGGGTGGGTTGAACTTCCACTTTATTCTCTCCACTGAACAGTACTCGTGTACCTTCGACCACTCGATTCGACTGAAGGCAGTTTCAGTACCAGAAAAGTTAGTCCCATTATCACTGAAAATTACAGCAGGTCATCCTCTCCTAGCTACAAATCGACGAAATGCTTGCAAGAAAGCATCTGTTGACAATGACAGGAGTAGTTCCAAGTGAACAGCTCTGGTAACTCCACACGTAAACATGCAAATCCACGCCTTTTCGTGGTTTTTCAGATGAAGAGGTCCAGCCAGGTCGACACCCGAAACTTCAAAGGCAGCAGCATCTCTCACACGTTCTGCTGGAAGTGGTGGAGTGCATACTACGAAGGGTTTAGCTTCCTGGCGCTTAGAGAGTGCACACTTAATTAACACTGACCGTAGTGTTCTTCTTCCTCCCATCACCCCGAATCTTTCCCTCATAATCGATAGAAGACCTTGAACGCCAACATGACACCTTCGAACATGAACATCTATAATCAGCCGTGACTATAAGGGATGATTTTTGGGCAAAAGTACAGGATACCGAAAGTCATGGTTGTCCGGTCTATTGGAGATCTTGGTTCGTAAGCGGAGGAGACCGTCATGATCTTCAAAGGGTTGTAGGCTGGAGATTCTGGGGTCCGTGGTACTGGGAAATGCATCTTTCTGAACTAGTTTCAAAACCCTTATCTCAGCAGAAGTGACTTCTTCAGTAGAAAGTGGTCCCGTCTTCTTCATAAAATGTTCAGAGCCAGCAGCTCTACAATTGTTTACAAAACGACCCATCCAAGCAACCATTCTAATAATTTTCTGACTCTTTGAAAAGTACCTGTAGTACCAGTCACTTGGAAGAGAATCAGCATTTGCACAAAGCATAGAGGAAACAACAATACTCTTTCTTTTTTTGAATAATAACATCCTCTTCAAACTTGACTTCGGCCGAAGGCCAACAGCTACGCTTTTGGTGCAACCATTTAGGGCCCTCCCACCATGATGAATGAAGCAACATTTTACCTGAACAGCCTCTAGATGGCAGGTCAGCTGGATTACAAATCCCTGGAACATGATGCCACTGTTCTGGTTGAGTCAGCTTCCTTATCTCATTCACACGGTTCGCCACAAAGGTAGCCCACTGATCATCTCTTCTAATCCATGCTAAGACTGTGGATGAATCACTCCAGAAATATGACTCACAGCTTTTGGGAAGATCTTCAATTATTGCTTCATGGAGCCTAGCACCTATCAATGCAGCAAGCAATTCTAGACGAGGTATCGTGACTGTATTTTTTGCGGGGGAAACTCTTGTTTTTGCCTGAACCAACCGAACATTTACTTGCTGAGTCGTCTCCACCCTCAGGAACACAGCTGCAGCGTAGGCATCCTTGCTGGCATCACAAAATTTATGCACACTCCATTCGGCAGGTCCACTGTTAGAAGGTAACCATCTTGGGATCTTCAAGTCTTTCAAGCATGCGACATCATCTGCCCATTTCACAAATCTGTTGGCATTGCCTTGATCCACCTATTCATCCCACCCTATGTCTACACTCCATAATTCTCTTAATATGAGTTTTGGCTCTAGGGTCACAGGAGAAGAAAAACCAATTGGATCAAACACCTTATGGGCAGTGGAAAGGATAGTCCTTTTGGTAATTTTCTCTGGATAATTCTGGAAACAGTCTGGGCTTATGGCCAGAGTGTCATGCTTTCTGTCCCAAATTAAACCAAGTACATTAGTGAGACAAGCCTCTGTAAGTATATCTGGATCTGAGAACTCCCATCCACGCAATTCGAACTTGCCATCAGCCATGATAGAGGTGGCTTCGTGAATGAATGTTTTAAGCTGATCATCATCAAGGCTAGTGACTACATTATCAACATAGAAACAATCCAAAAGACTTTTAATTGTGGTCTCAGAGTATGCAGAAATTCCCTCATGACATTCATCTAGAATCCTTGAGAGATGAAGTCTGATAACTGCATTTAACAGATAAGGACTACAAACAACACCAAACACAACTCTCCTGTGTAGATAAACAATTATATTCCCCAAATCATCCTTCCATAAAAAACGTAGGAAGTTCCTGTCATTTGCATGTATACTAATCTGCAAGAAAGCTCGCCTGATGTCAGCCACAACTCCCACTTGCTTCAGACGGAATCTTAAAAGAAGTGGAGATATCTGTTCTACCAACGATCTCCCTTTCTCCAAGCACGAATTCAATGATGGACTATTCTTTTCACGAGCTGATGCATCGAACACAGGTCTAATTTTGGTGGTGCTATTTTCTTTCACTACATGTCAGTGAGGAAGATAATGACAGCTATCACTAACAATCTCCGAGTCAGGAACCCGTTCAATGACACCTTCTTCAAGCCATTCCTCAAAAACATGTTCATAATCTGGGTACAGGTTATTAGCCTTCAATTTCTTTATAGTAGAATCCAGTCGTTTTTCTGCTAGGATGTAATTCGATGGAAGAGGGGGGTGCCTATCCTTCCAGGGAAGATGGACTTCATATCGACCTTCACCATTCACCCTTACAGTCTCTTGAAAATGCTTGTCAACTTCCAACTGCAATTCAAGCTTAGTTTTCCGATCAACAGAATTCGTAATGCCAATCAACTCCAATTTCCAAAGATCTGAGATGTTTAAATCGTTAATCAACATTGATGTGACAATCATAGCAGTTGTAACTCTGGGTTGTTCACTGGGATATTTACCAAAAATGGTCCAACCTAACCTGGTCTCCATAGCTATCAAACCACATGATACACTTCTAACATTACCCGTGAAGAGTCTGGCAGCAATGTCAGCACCTATCAGAATTTCTACAGGACCTGCAATACCTATGGCTTCCTGTATATTGTTGGTATTATCAAGTATTTCATTAACTAAGGCACTATTCTGAATATGAGGTACATTATCACAAATATTGTCTTGGTCCAAGACCTCAAAATTGCACAAATAATCATTATTGAGACTGGCAAGATGAATTCTATATTTATTGTGCTCACAAATACCTGTTTTCTGACCTCCGAACAGTGAATGGACAATAGTTTCTCTCCCAACAGGAGAATAATTCATTTCCCGTGCTGTTCCCTTCAACACATATGACCGTTGTGACCCTGTATCAAGAACTGCCTTCACAGTACGTTCACATCCACTCCCACGAACCTTCACCAGAAGAGTAGGAAGCAGCACACTATTATCACACGTTAAGTTAGCAAGGGCTTCATCTTTCTGTACAGTCATGACGTCAGGCCTAGGGGATTCAGTACTGTTAACTACATTCTTACTTCTCTTAAAATCTGGACACAACAACATTACATGGCGCTTATCACAAATCAAACATTTTTGCTTGAAGGTGCACTTTTTAGCTACATGATTTGGTTTAATGCAAATAAAACAGTATTTCCTATCCTTAATAATTCCAAGTTTTTCCGAGAGAGGCATATCACGTGCTTTATAGCAGTCAGCGCTGCTATGGTGTTCATTACTGCAAAAGATACAAGCAGAACGCTTATTTTCCTGTAACGAGAGTAAACCCATTGCTGTAGGTACATCTTGCCTGGAACATGATTTAGGACTGCTATCTTTCTGCACTTTCTTTGCCCTATCAGCTGACTGTTTAAACCCAGACATGGCCACATGGATCCTTTCCTCATTTTGCACTTCCGCCTTCATGAAGGACAATATGAACTTATTAAGTCGTTGTTCTGCATTAGATATATCACTATATAAAGAACTTCGCTGCCATACTCTTAAAAAGTCTTCCGTCATGCACGATTCTAACAAAGGACAAAGGATTGCTGCACATTTCCCAGTTGTGACACCAAGAGATTCAAGTGCCCTTAAATGACACTCGAGCTTATCATACATCTCCGTGAGTGAACGGCATGTTTTACTAGCAGGCAGGGTCAAACTGAGAAAATCCCTGATGTATACTTCAATTAGAAGATCTTCCCTACCAAAACGTTCCTGAAGTGCTTCTATCACTAACACGTAATTGTCATCTGTGGCTGGAAAACTGTCTACAACAGACCTAGCTCTGGAGTTGGGTATCGTAGCTTGTATAAGATAATAGAATTTATCAACTGGTGCAATCCCTACATTCTCATGAATACGCTGGAATTGGTTCCAAAACGGCAACCAATCTCTGAGTTCACCGCCAAACTTACGAAATTCTATGGTTGGAAGCTTTATTTTCCTATTTACTTGAGCATTGCTTGTTGAATCTTCACTTGTGATAGATTGTCGGTATAGGGAATCAATTTTTAAACGCCGCACTTTTAACAGTTCGTACTTACTGCGATACTCGTCTGCTGCCAGCGATTCTTCATCTAGTTCTTGTTCACTAGCACCGTTTTCCAACATCCATTCCATTCCATTCTGGGCATTGATATTCTCGAAGTACTGTTCCAAAGAAGCAAATGATGCTCGAGCTTCTTCATACTTTTCTTCTTCAAGAAACTTATCAAGTGCAACGGAATGCCGCGCAAACAATGCTCTGTCGATTCGTCTTCTACTTTTAACCTTCTCCATTGCGGAAGTAATCACGAAACACTGACGAGAAAAACTATCGTGCCGTTACGCTGGGCGCCAAATGTCAAATGTTCGGCCCTCCACCAATGGATAGATTTAATACACATAAAATAACTGAACTTTATTCATCTTGCATTACATGCTGTCCGTTCCATTGGACGCCATTTTACTTAACTACCTGAGTCAATGCCCTCTAGATCCTAGGGCTGCTTAATATATAAAATAAACAAAGACATCTCAATCAGTGTTCCCAACATTAGGCGTCATGATGAAATCTAAATAAGAATTTATCCAAAAATTAATTAAATAAAAGCTTCGAAACATCTCAGACAAGTGGATTTGACACACACATATCAAGAGTCTATAATAACTGTAAAAACTGTTTTAATCGATGTATATTACTAGTACTTACCTTGTACAACTTGTTACAACTTCATAAGACTTGAATTTCCAAAGAAAACTGTGAAATTATTTAAATAATAAGTCATTAGTTACAGTTGTAATTATAATGTTGGCTGACTTTGTGAAAAATGCATTCTGGGAGTTATTGCCAGAAACATGTCGGCAACTGTGTGGTACGGAATTCTACTGGTATTATGGTCTTTGGAGATGGCGAGATTTTAAGCAGGTTGGCGACAATATGCTCGCACCTGAAAACAACTTACCTTCAAGAAATGCAACCATAAACCAACATTTACGTAGGCATAGGGGACGGCTGTTAATGTTCCCTACCCTGTTTTGATCTAGTAACTTATTTAAGGTGTCCCGGACTATATCACAGAGCTTGGGACGGTTGTATACATTGGATTACTTATGCTTTCAATACTGCAATACTGCCAATCTGTGTGAATGTGGTAGTTTAGCTTTGCATTGGGGGGGGGGGGGATGTCGATGTTATCCTTAGGGTTTATTTTATTAAATAGTTTTGGTCGTTTAATGTGATTAGCTCACCACATTAGTGAAAAAGAGCTACTCTTTTATAGGAGGCCTTTGCCCTTTAAGGGACATTCGAGGCTGTTCTTTATTCTTTATAATGTCGATTACCAAGTATGTAAGTGTGTATATCGTGGAGATACCTATCAACCTATGTTCACCGGTAGTTATATGGATAATTGCTCTGTTGAGTGACTGCTGGATTTCATCTTACGATTCTTATTATATTGGGTATGGGACTGGTATAATTGAGGTGACAGAAGGTGATCGTTGGTATGAGTGGTAAGTATTTTACGAAAAAGATCCCAACATGTTTTTCCAGGTTAGTGTACCTTATGTCGCTTTATTTGCTTGCTTGATCTGGGATGTAAAGCTTACGGCAAGTGTTGAGCGTCATATTTTGATGATGAAATGGTAAGTGATCCTAAATTTTAAAAATATACCCATATTGTTCTTTAGGTTCCTTACATCTCTGACTGACCAGTGTAAGCACGGAGTGAAGTCTCTCTCTATCTCTCTCTCTCTCTCTGTGGTTAACAGCCGTGAGGCTGTTTGGCAGCAGCTCGCCATTCTTCCCGTCTCTCAGTCTTCCTCTTCAGTTCACAGTATGAGCCACAACCCATATCTTTCAGTATTTGATTCATGTACTCCAGTCTGGGTCTTCCTCTACAATTCTTGCCGTCTACTGTTCCCTCGATGATAAGCTTAATCAGTCCATTGTGTCGCAGTATGTGGCCCACGAGGTGATTCCTTCTTCTTTTTAAATATTTAAGGAAGCATCTTCTCTCTCCCACTCTTCTGAAGACTTCCTCATTTGTGACCATTTCTTTCCAACTGATTTTCATAATCCTTCTATAGCACCAGGTTTCAAATGCTAGTAGTCTTTTCCTCTCTCTCTCTCCTATTGTCCAAGATTCGCTGCCATATAGCGCGACGCTCCATACATAGGTCTTCAACATTTGTTTCCTCACATCAAGACTTATGTTCCTTGCAGTAAATAGGTTCTTCTTTTTATAGAAAGCGTTCTTGGCTTGGGCAATCCTACTTAGGCTGTGTCCCAAAGCTCAAGTTGTCTGCTATTGACTAGCTGCTAGCAACTACTCACTAGGTACTACGCACTACGGAGCTTTGGGACATGTGTGCTTGATTCATTGCCTCCTTCATAGACTTGTGATCTGAAACGCACTGGGCTTACATGCTGGTACCAAACCAACACTCAAGATGGCGGTGAGCTGCTACTCCTTGTAAGCTCTTTGTGCTTTCATGACGAGCCGAGTATTCAAATTTAAGGTATCAGCTGTTTTAAAATAACGACACTATTCTTTGGATATCATCATGGATGCACGTGGAAGATCTCTTTTTGGCCGAGCTTTAATTATGAAAGAGGAAGTAGACTTGAAAAGGAAGGTCGCACCTATCCAACAGGAGAATTCTAATACTTTAGTTTAGGAACAAAGAGGCCTACTCCGAACACACACATTTTAAACTTAATTTGTTCAACAACTAGAAATGGTGTCTTTAACAAGAAGTAAAGTTCAAAATCACCTACCTACCTCGAAAAGATCTCAAATTAAAGATCATTACACTGGGAACATGTACTAAAACAGAGAAAAATGTGTTCCATTAAAACTTTTATTCAACAATAAATTTATTATAATACAACTAGGCCTACTGCCTGTCAACAATCCTCTCAAGCAAAGAGAGCAGGCGCCCAGTATTTTCCTGGTCCCTAGCATCCTGTTCCTTCAGATATATAAGGGGAGGGTCTTCATCTGCCTCACTCCTCTCCCTCTTCCTTTTCGTTCCTTCAAGGCGCCTGGGGGTATGATGCGCCCTAGTAGGAATGGGCGAGGATGGTCCAGGTGTACTTGGTTCGGCTGGTGACTGGGGTAAATAAATGGAAGGGGACAGGGAAGGAGTGACATAACAGAAATCGGGACTGTGAGGAGGAGTAGGATCGGAACATGAGGGTCTTGATGAATCTACTATGAAAGGGGGATTGATGATGTGGCGTTCCGAAAAAAATTCATCTATTATATTGTTATATGGCCTAGTGGTAAAGGTATGGTGACCATCCTCGCTGCCTGTTCCCGTAGGGGGGATTTAATCGCCCGATACTTTGCAGTAAGATTCGCCCACTTCATTTCAAGTATCTTTTTTGATATCGGAGGCGACATATTCCCGCCGGCATTCATTTTTTGTACTATTGTGGAGTATCCCACCGACGCAGAGCCCCTCTTCCCTGTGAAGAGCTCGTGGTGCGCAATCCTTAAATTTTATGAAGGACAATGTTGCCTCCTCCGACCCTGAAAAGAAACAAATATTAAATGAATGCGACTTGATAACTAGTCAGTAAAGGCTATGTTACACAATTTCACCACACGCTCTTGGTCGGTACATGAAGCTTTATAAAGAACTGTTAACCCGTAACTGCCACACATGGGTGCAGGGAACCCGAACAATTTTTTTTTTTTTCATTTTCTGTCTCAGCGGTCGACAGCCTGCGTATCCCCATTCCCTTCAGTTAGCCTCGAGATGCCATTGCGTTCGGTTAATTATTCTACCCGGTCTGCCATAAATAAGTCATCGGGCCCTCTAAACTCGTCCGTGTCTTAAGCGGAAGTGCAAAGCATTGCTGTGTGGTAAAAGTGACTATCTCCATGTGCCCACATTGCTGCAAGGAATAGGCTCTATTGAATGTTACAGTGGACAATGGCAGAGATTCTGTCACCTCGATTACAAAATAACGGGTCCCCTGCACCCATGTGTGTCTTTAATTAAATATTTTTCATCTGTGGTAGTGACGGGTTAAATAAGTTAAAATAATTTCATCACATACCACCTAGGTATGTAGGCAAAAGTTAAAGAACTGATAGCATGTATTAAAAAATGTTAAAATTATAGTGTACCAAAGAATGTGGGATTGTACTTACATTTAAATTCCGCACCATTTCTGCTTTCCACGGGAAGAGAGTTCTCAGCAGAACAACTGTCCATAATTAACTTAAGAAATTAAATCAAAATCAAGACAGAGTAACACAGCACGTGGGTTGAATCACGGTTGATGGCAGAGTATAGGCAAAGTCCCAAGCAAAGAGGATTAATAATCAAGTCAAAAATCAAAAATAACCTACATTTTCTATAACTTCCTTGTACAAGTCGACAAGTCGGCCAATCTAGCATACACTTTCGTTTACTAGCTACTACAGACTTGATTGCTATGTGCTAAGACCTTTGGATCACGACTTGTGACGTCACATCCGGAATATTAGTCGACAATCTAGTTGACTACGGCTGAAAATGTAGCTTTGGGACACAGCCTTAATATCTCTCTGCTGCTTCTTCCATCATTCGTTATTTTACTTCCCAGATAATTAAACTCATTCACTTCTTGTATCTTTTCATTTCTTAACTCTATTGATGTCTGGTTTTCGCCATGTCTACTGCAGACAAAAAAATTGTTTTATTTGTATTTATTCTCATATTAAATTCTTCCTCCATCATTTTGTCCATCTTGCTCAGGATCTTTTGTAAGTCTTCTTCACTTTCTGCAATTAGCGCTATGTCATCAGCAAACCTTATCATGTCAACTTTTTCTCCATGAATATTCACTCCTGTGGCAAATTCTTCTCTTACTTGGTCGATCGCCTTTTGTACATATATATTGAATAGGTATGGGGAAAGGGAACAACCTTGCCGTACACCCTTTCTGATGTGTGCTGTTTCTTCCTTGCTACCACAACCAACTATTCCAATTTCTTGCTTATAGATATTGTAGGTGAGTCTTCTGTCTCTAAAGTTGATACCTGTTTGATGAAGAATGCTGAATAGAACATTCCAGTTCACATTGTCAAACGCCTTTTCAAGGTCGACGAACGCTAAGAAGGTAGGTTTGCCTTTCTTCATCTGCTTCTCTATCACTTGCCTCAATGCTAAGATTGCTTCTCTTGTTCCTACTCCTTTCCTAAAACCAAATTGATCATCAGATAGGTTTTCATCGATTTGTTTTTCTATTCTCTTCATAATAATTCTGGTGACTATTTTGATGCATGACACACTAGACTCAGTGTTCTGTATTGCTTACATGACCTTGCATTTGATTTTTTAGGTATAGGTACTATTATGCATTTCACAAAGTCTTCAGGCAATTCTCCAGTCTTGTAAATAGTACATATTAAGTTGTACAGTTCCATTTTTTAACTTGTCACCTGATTGTTTCAATAGTTCTCCTGGTATGTTATCAACTCCAAGAGCTTTCTTTCCTTTGAGGTCCTGCAACGCCTTCTCAAACTCTTCTTCCATAGTAGGTGCCCCCAAGTCTTCCTCTGTTATTTCATCTTCTTTCTCAATGGGCAAGTTAACACAGTTTCCACTGTATAGTTGTTCCAAATATTCTTTCCATCTTTTCACTATCATTTCGTCATCATATATTAACTTCCCATCTTTGTCCTCAATGCTCATTGTTTTTGGCTTCCTTGTTTCAAAGAACCTCTTAATATCTTTATAGGCCATATTTATTTGTCCAGATTTCATGTTGTTATTTATGCCTGCACAGATTCCCATTAAATGCTGTTCCTTGTCTTGTTTTGCCCTCTTATTTATCTTGTTTCTTAAGGTCTTGTATTTTTGCTTTTCATCATCATCATTTGAGTTTTTATACTGTCTTCTTTCCTTTATCATATCCACAATTTCATGACTTATCCACTCTTTCCTATTTTCTTTTACTTTTTTTCCTAAAACAGTTTCTGTTGAGTCTAAAATGCTCTTCTTTATTTTGATCCACTTCTCTTCTACTGCCAAGTGTTCTTCAATGTCTCTTATGTTATTGTTTGTTTCATCCATATAGAGTATTTGAGTGGACTCGTCTTTAAGCTTAGAAATATCCCAATGTTTATTTTCTTTCTGCTTTAATCTTTTGAACTTTAATTCAAAGCGTATGACGACTGGGTTATTGTCGCTGTCGACATCAGCTCCAGGGTAACTTCTACTATCTTTCACCTGGTTCTTAAATCTTTCCTTTGCTAATATGTAGTCTATTTGGACCCTTCTTAGGTCTCCCGGAGCTTTCCAAGTGTATCTCCTCCTTGGATGGTGTTGGAATATAGTATTCGTTACAACTAATTTATGCTGTATACAAAACTCTACAAGTCTCTCGCCTCTCTCATTGCTTCTCCCCAATCCGTATTTACCAACAACTTTTCCTTCAGTTCCTTCTCCGACAATTGCATTCCAGTCACCAAGTAAAATGAGGTTTTCTTCTCCCTTTATTTTAGCTATAAATTCAATTAGATCTTCATAACATTTCTCTACCTTTTCATCAACCTCTTGTGTTGTCGGCATATAAACTTGGACTATCACAGTATCCTTTGGTTTAGTTTCGATCCGTACTAAAATTAATCGTTCATTATATTGCACGAATCCCTTTACTCTGTTTCCTAGTTCTTTATGCAATATAATGCCTACTCCACCATATCCTGGTTTATTATTTGCTGTACCAGAATGAATTATCCTATAATTTCCACTCCAAAAGTCTCCTGCTTGTGGCCATCTCATTTCTGCTATACCCAATACATGTAAATCCATCCTTTCCATCTCCATGATCAAGTTCTTTAACTTTCCTGTCTGGAGTAAGGTCCGTACATTCCAGGTACCGATTCTTCTCTGCTTATGTCTTAAATTGGCTTCTTTATCTGTCCCCCTCCGGAGATCCGAGTGGGGGATTATTTTACCTCCGGAAAAATTTACTGTAGAAGCTAACATCATCTTGAGCTGCTGATACTTGGGATATCCTAATAGATCTTTAATGAAGTGGTTCCCCTTTGCCTTCTTCATACTATGCCGTTGGCCTACTAGTGGCTCATCCGCCTTTAGGGGAAGTTTCCTGCCCCACGGGCTTGAGAGAGCCCTGGACCTCTACCCGCTCATCCGCTCTCTAAGGAGACCGTTGGCACTTGGTAGAAGGGAACTCCTTATTCCGGGAGTCACTCGGTGGGACATAATAATAAAGGATATATATTTTAAAAAATCTTCATATAAAATGTTCTATCAATACAAAAGATAATACAAAGGTAGGAATCACCAGTGAAGTATGATGTGTAATAATTGTATTAGTTAAAGGAAAATGCTAATAGGGCTTATAAGGTTAATATGATATGCATGCTGTATGCGTTTTAATTATTTCTATCTGATCCGAGTCAGCATATAGGTGAATGAGCTGTTTGTAAGTGTGTTATGTGATGGTGTTTTGGAAGAGTACTTATTTATATACTGGTAAATATTTTTGGGATATTATTTTGTGGGTGGTAAATAAGTAATAATGGGAATTTTGTGGTTATGTATGTGTGAAAGATTTGGTGTATTTGTGATTTTCTGCACGTGTAGTCCGTGTCTAATTTTTTGTAACCGTACAATGGCTCACCATTAGGTTTTTTCCTAGTGCAGTTGGTAGTATTTGTTATTTTTTGTTCTATCAGGTTGCCAGCTGACGCAATTCTATTTTGCGTCTCAAGTAAAATCTCTGATGAGTGTCTGTTGGACGTGCACACAGATTACCTACTACTACAGATAGCCGACAGCCATGCTAATTCTTGGCACCTAAGACTTCAGCGCTGCCTGGTGTATGACCGCGGTACTAGTTGAGCACGGCCGTGCGGGTAGCCTACCCCTCCCCTTCCCCTCGTTCCGCTAAATATTCTCGTCCTAACTGCTCTGCCCACTTCAATGTTCCGAAAATCACAATCTTCCCAATACTTATAGCACACGTTTTTAAGTGCGGAGATAATAATATGATCTACACGAAATAAATCACATTCAAAATAGCAATAACAGTTTTTTTTTAATAATACCAAAGTGGGAAATTGTGAATTCCGGAACTCTGAAATGAGCAATCACAGCATTTAGGACATGACCTCATCAATAATTTACATGTTTACATTTCTTTCAGTTGCAATTGGAGCATATTGCATCGACAAGAATTAGGCTACTAAAGGTCTGCAGCACATTATTACTCAATTTAAAAAAAATGGTCCCTTCCAATTAACCACTGTAGGCCCAATTATAACCGATTAGTTCCGAGATTAAACTAGAAAGGAAAAGTACTGGGAAGGGAGAATATTCATATCTTAAAATGCTTGATGCTGTTCGCAATAACAGGAAAATTTTAAGAGAGAATACTAAGGAAATAGGTGGTGTAACCTGATCCTCATCACACTAAAAGTGTTATTGTAATTAATGCCAAATTCATTAGTTTCAGAAAAATAATTGGATATCACAAAATTTATATACAATAGTTCATTTGATATTCCCTTTAAAATATATCCAGTCCACCAATTTTGAAGGGTGAAATACAGTAAGTACATGTACATAAACAAATTTCATGGCACACTAATACAGTAAATTCTATGACATGCTGTGAAGGGGAAAGGAGAAATAGGACTTTCAATGAAAAACAAGAAACACACTCAATACTGCTAGAAATCATCATGTTTTATTTAAAAAGTTTGACAACTAAGAAAAAATAACAGGGAGAGCCAAAATCAAACTTAGCAAAAATACAGTAATCAAATCTGGTCCTTTTAAAAGTATGTGTAGAGGCATGTTCTTCTTTCTTGCCAAGGTATAACGGTAGGCTACAGCACATGATAATGGACCTATTACCTCCTTGACGCCATGGCTGACACCGATGAACCGCAAATTCCTACAACACATGCAAGTTTGTATGTTGAAACAGTTAACTTAATAAATGTGTAATGCTTGAAATGGAGAACTTGAATTTGCTGTTATGTGTATGTTATCTGTATGTGTGGGAACCCATGATAAACCACTTGCTGGGTGGCTAAGCGGAGAATCAAACCCAACATTTCCCGGTTTACCTCACTAGGCTGTGTGTACCCTGTTCTTACCCTCAGACTAGAATTAGATTTCTTGACATTCAGCAATCAAACATGGACCCCAGAAGTGTCAACCAAGAACTATACCACCTGGTTGGTCTCATTTATTTTTAAGAATAATATGTACTAAAAAGAAATTGAAATTGATCCAAGTTATTTATTTTTACTGTGCTTCGAATGGAGGTTGCGGCGTTGTGTATAGTGCAGCCATTATATCCAATGTTGCAATGAGTAAATGTTCCCCGATATTGGTATAGGACACATTACCTGTATGTACTCTGAATAAGTGAAGCAATAGAGCAATACTTAATTAAATTACTAGAACTGAAAGTACCGGTAACAATTCCATAGCCAAAATTGTGACGTGCCTTTTATTTCTTAGTTGTTTTGCAGAAAATACCGTACTAAGAGTGTAGAGTTGAAATACAACTTGAACAAGAACACGACAGCCTAGAATAAATACACACGAGACACGACAATAGAGCACTTTAGAACAGTAACGAGAGCGAACTTTCAGTGGAGATGTTGGCAACCATGTGAATACAAACAATTTATGACCAGAACGTAAAACTATGCCAGCGCTCAGAGCATGTTAAAACAATTGGGATCAGTTCAGTCGTTTGCAAACGACTTGTTTATGTTACGGTGAGTAGTCGTTGAATTCATTCGACTGTTTTCTAAAAGCAGTCAAACAAGTCGATGGTTTTAACTTTTGTCAGTCGACTGCTGATGCCCATCTCTACAAACCAATTGACAACCAGAATCAATTTGAGCGTACACACCCTCCGACTTGCTAAAATGCTATTAATATTGGATCCCAATATAAAATATTTTCTGATTTAATTTTCCTGGAAAATCTATTCTATGTTTGCATCGATCATTACCATCACGCTATGGGGAGAATTTCATAATAATTTTCTTGTAATTCATTTATCATGCTGTAGAATAAATGAATTAAATTCAATCATAAAATAAATAGAACTCTAAGCCATAATTGGTAAGCCCATGTTCAAGTTGTGTAATAATTCAAGAATGCACCCAATTCTCATTAAAAGTGTGTAGACTGTGTTAAGGAGTTCAAACATAACCTAAATATTGAATGCTTAACATTTCCAATGAAATGACATACATATATACAGGGTCTTTCATATAAAGTAAGAACGGCGACCGGCGGTTTTGTCATTCGCTGCTGAAGCCGGCTTGGCCGAGCTTGTGACGCGCCACGGCCCCCTGCTGTAGTATTGAAGGCGCGCGCATAGTACAAACTTGACCTTGCAATAAGCGTGCAGGTGTTGTCAGTCGCCAGTCTGAACCACAGCTGCTAACATGTTGAGACAGTTATCATTGCAACATCGTATTTTTGTATGTAAAATTTATTTTAATTACGATTCGACTCGGCGAGTACGTGATGCATTTGTTCAGCAATTTCCTGATGAAGTGCCACCTTCACTAGCACAGATTCACGTAATTGTAAATAACTTTGACACTACTGGTTCAGTCTCAATAAAAAAAAATCAGAAAAAATACAGTGGCATGAATCACTCTCGTCAGCCAAAATGTGGTTTCCAGATACAATGCCTCTATAACCCAGGAAGGACGACACTTCCAGCAACTTTTATAAGGTAATATTTCATAGAGGATTGTACACACGCTTAGAGCAGGGGGCCACGTTTCGCCACAAGCTCGGTCAAGGCCACCACACTAGCGGATAACAAACCCGCCGCTTGGCGTTCTTACTTTATATGAAAGACCCTGTATTTGGACAACTGGACATAGGCTATTTCATTGAAAGAATCTACGAACAAGAAACTGTATAAAACTATAGGCACCTACAGCCGTCAAGCTGTCCTCACAGTACCCGCTGGAGATTTACATCACCACTCTATCTGTACGGTACCTCGAGATAAGCCTAAATGCGCCAACTGTGAGGGAACACATAAACTCTTCCATCCCTGCCCTCATGTCTTTGCCACTAACCCCCCCTCCCACACAGCACGCCACTGCTCTGACACAGTTGTTAGGCCTGCTACAACAACTCTCAGCCATAACCCTGTAAACTACAGCTAAACCAAACCCAGAACCCCCTAATACACTTCATTTGCAGAGCAATAAAATCCATAAAACAACTCCGCAACGAGCTTCACAAAACCTAAATTATAAACGAAAAAACTACTCCACAAACACCAAAATCAGTAAACCTCCCTCATTTCAGCCACACTACACCTTAAACAGACATAGAAAGCATAGTCATGACCCCTTCATGGAGTAGGCTATTGTCTAAACACGATCATGTCTCCTTCAACTTTACTGAAGACTTCATTAAATTCTATTAAAAATTCATAAACTCATTCCACAAATCTTAAAATCAGTATACATCCCTCATTTCAGTTACTCTATTCAATAAACAAACATAGAAGGCGTAACCATGACCCCTTCATGGAGTAGGCTATTGTCTAAATCTGACCACGCATACTCCTTACTCTAATTCAAAATTACAGCCAAATGATCCATCTGACTGGGAGGCTTGCCTGGGATGATGGGCCAGAAAACCGGGAGTTCAAGCATAACCTAAATGTTGAATGCTTAACATTTCCAATAACTTGGACAACTGGATTTAGGCTATTTCATTGAAAGAATCAACGAACTGTATAAAACTATAGGCACCTACAGGTATACTTAACTTATTAATTAATGCTCTACAATAAACATACAGCACAATGAATTGTATAGCATGAAGTTATCCTGAAGAAGTCGTTCGATTAGAACGACTACTTAAATTCGAATGATTCCATTCGCTTGGAATTAGTCGTTTGCCAACGACTTGTTTCATTCCAATGATTTCCAACGATTGCTTTGGGATCAGTCGTTTACAACGACTACTTCAATTCGAATGATTCCATTCGCTTGGAATTAGTCGTTTGCCAACGACTTGTTTCATTCCAATGATTTCCAACGATTGTTTTGAGATCAGTCGTTTGCAAACGACTTGTTTATGATACGGTGAGTAGTCGTTGAATTCATTCGACTGTTTTTTAAAAGCAGTTGAATAAGTCGATTGTTTTAACTATCGACTAATTCGACTGTTTTCAGTTGACTGCTGCCCATCTCTACACACAACTAATTTTCTACACCAGCCGCTACTGAGCACGAGCTGTGACTGGCTTAGACATTAGCATCCTACGTGTTGAAAAATATTGTAAGTAACGTGTAGGAATAAAATACTACCTATAGGTATGTCAACCATTACATTGGCATATAATAAATGAATTATATTTATCTTGTATCTATCTATCCCACGATATAACATAATACAAGGTGAAGAGTCCTTTAAAACAAATTGTTTACTGTGATACTGGAAGAAACAATACAACACAGTGGTAATAGTTCTAGCCTGCACCTATTTGTTAATAAAATTTCATGTGATTTCACTCAGATCTCTGTTGAAGTGGCTTATTATATGTGCACCTTGTAACTTAATAGTACATTATGCAACGAGCCTATAATGACAATAATTAAGACACGAGTTTTATAATTTTCATACGAGTGTCTTAATTACAATTATAGACGAGTTGCATACGACTGTTTATGTTCGACGATAATTATAACTATTTTATGTTCGAACATAAATATTCATAAATATCTGTCGAGATTTCACCAGTTTTATATACTGAACAGAGCGCATGGGATGCAGAGAATACCTTGTATTTGACCATGGCCTCCTGGAATACCTCACTATGACACTCGCCACGCAGTGAAATTTAAAATAGGGGGCCATGGAAGTGAGCGCAGGTGCGATGCTATCCTCAACTAATTGGTCACACAACTGTTTCTTGAGCTCTGATTGGTGGGAGAAACTGTATCATAATGAAAACTTGTACTATAATGAGCCTCATTATAGTACAGTTTTCTGACATAATATTTACATTTCGCCAGTGTCGAACATAAACATATTAACCTATCTTCTTTACACTGTTTTATGAGTTAACACCACATCAAAACTGATGAGGATTTGTTTTAGTTGGACACAGAAGCTTATTTATTAATGTAATAGACATCTATTATTGATGAAACCCATAAGATTGCCTCTCTCACCTTTCAGAAAATAACTAAAATTTTAATTCTGCGATTAATGTAACTAATCCACGTGTGTTTCTATTACACAACAATTAAGGGTAACTCCAGCATATCTTCTAGATTTTTGATGTGTCTGGTGAGTGATTTTGTTACTGCTTCTGCAGGTAATCACCCTTCTGAAAGATGTCTCATCGTTTCTAATTCTATTCTTAATCCTCTGCCAGAGGAGAAATAGTTTTGCAACGCATGAATACAGTGCTGTAGCTGCTGAATTTTCTAAAAATAATTATGGAATGATGGGAAGAAAAATAAATATAGCCTATTCTAAAATAACATACGCATAAAATGAAACCATTCTGATGAACTTAATATGCTTCAAATTCAGAGTACAAATGCGTTCACCATTTGGTGCTTCGTTCATTTGTATATTTGGACCAAAATGTAGACCTCTGAAATAAATTTTAATGTTGGACTTTGCTCCACAGAACAAGAGCACACAGCCACCCATAGGACCAGTGTGTGTTAAGATTTTAGAACCTGTAATGACAGTTCTACATCAATAATGGCATTACTACATATTCGACCAACTGAATACTTGCCACTGTACCAGTAACTAACATGTGCAAGAACTGATCTTTTTTGAATACGGTACCAATAATTTGAAATTCAAGGAAGGGGAAAATATTAAAGCTTAGACACGTTGCCATGAGCCATGACATTTTTAATCTACCGCAATGTAAAATGAATTATTAACACTCCTCAAGAACTTGAGTACACATATGCAATAGGCTCATGGTACTGTATGTATCTCTGCAAGATGTAATCAAGTTGAAAACATTACGGTAACATAGAGTCTTACCTGGTCATTTCTCAGGAGAGTAGGCCAAATTGCCACATTCATCTGCTATTTCGAGAACAGCAATTTACGCTTTGTTTGTTCACAGAATTTGGTAGGCCTACCTGTGGAATAAATAATAGTGAAAGTGTAATTAATATGTTAAGTAGAATATCACCTGTACACTGCGTCTAATATCAATTCAAAACTAGGCTACCGGTACGGCATATTTTTCACAGGCACTACAGAAACAAGTTTTCACTTAAACTCTTAAAATAAGCGTACTTACTTGGCGTAGCAGAAGAAGAACTGTTCACTTCTCATTACCAAGAAGACGATTTGATGAAAGAAAGATGAGAAAGAACACAACATTAGCTTATTATAAAATATTAATATACGGCCAATATTGTTCACAGCAAGCACGACATAAACAGAGCGTCCATGTTGGTCAATGCCGCCAACCCAGTAGAAATAATGTTTATTTAATGATAAGTGCCGTAATTATCGTCGGTGAGCAAGATAATTGCAAGGAAATGTCAATTAGGAATTATGTGTATATTTATTGACTAAATATAGGGATATATTTGCAATTCAATTAAAACGAGTATCATGCATATGTTGGCAAGACGATATACAGCGCTTAATCCGCTCCTTACGTCTGGCCGCGCTACTACACCGATGGTACCAAATAATCCCTATCTGGTTGACACCCCCTGGACGTGCATGAGATCGCTGATGTAATGCTTCTTAGTTTCACCGCTAGAGGACACCTGTGTACGGTCTTTGCTGTGGTGACCGATCGAAGCGCGACCTAGTAGTGACTGGTAAAAGCTGTCTCCTCGTGCTTGAATCTTGCGTTTTTTGAGATGTAAGATGGTGGTCTGTACGGCATGAAAATGAACGTCGTTAATTATTATTATTTTTTTTTTTTTTAGCGTATGGCTTTTTTAGTGCCGGGAGTGTCCGAGGACATGTTCGGCTCGCCAGTTTTGTAGCTGCTTCGAGACGGACACCCAATGGGTGAGCTACAAGTACCGTTGGGGAGGGAAGGAGGGAGGTTGGAATGTAAGGACGAGGAGTTGGAAGGTAGCGGCTGTGGCCTATAGTTAGGGACCAACCCCGGCATTTGCCTGGAAGGAAGATGGGAAACCACAGAAGACCATCTTCAAGGTTGCCGGCGGGGGGATTCGAACCTCCTCGCCTCCCGGATGTGAGCGACTGCCATCAGTCATGCCGTAACCACCACGGCTAACTCAACCGGTAATTATTAATTGTATAAAAGAGACTTGGTGTTGGATATCACAGAGACAAGACGTGTAATGTAACGACAGGGCAGCTCGTCGGAAAATCAATAACCTGGGGGCTATTTGGTACTTCCAATCCTTACTTCAGAAATATGGCCTACTCGACTAAAATACGTTTGGAATAGCTTTGAAATATTAAGATATCTTTTGGTTTGTAAAAGGCAAGTCAGTGTTTACTTTAATTTCGTGTGCTCTGAAATGGAAAGAGGGTTAGTGACCAAGAAATATGTGGATTGTCTGGGATGTTTGTGATCGTCAGAATTGGAGCTCCTCTGTTATTAAATTTAATAGTAGCCCATGCTACTTAAAGGAACCTCTGATTAGTCGTCATGATTATGTTAGGCTTGCTTCGAATATTGTGAGATGGTGCGAGTAAGTATTTTGCTCGGTATTGGTCAAGGTAATGTACTATGCCCTTGTTTTATTTATGTACACATGTGGTAGTAAGATCTTAAATATTTTTATTTTGGTTCAACTCGTGATTTCTCGCGCAAGGTTGTCATTCACGTTGTCTTGGTGAAAAGGGGTTTTTAAATGAATGTTTTGTTTGTAATTATTTCTTGGTACCTTTTCAATGTAGTATGCTTTCGGGCCTGTAAATCTTTATTTTATTCATATGGGAGGTTTTGTGATGTAATGATTTTGCTTTGGGTTCGTCTTTTGTCTCTTTGAGGACGGTTTGTTGTTGTTTACAAGACTGAGAGTCTGTCAGCTGTTACAAAGACAAGAGAAGGTGTGCCTGCCATGACAGTTGTGAGAGATTTGATTTGATACCGGTCGGTTTCTGGATTCTGATTTAAAGGGAATAATTAGGAAACGATGAGCAATTTGTCCTCTAGGACATTATCCCAATAATTGTGGATATTGTACGACATCGTGAAGAATTTATTCTACTGAATAATTGTATTATGGATCAAATCTACGAAAACTGTAATTGAGGGGCCCTTCTAATATCGAGCTTCTAGTTGGCAACTATCTTGAAGGGTAAATGATATTGGAGCAAAGTAGAAGTACCGAAGCTAAAGAAGGTTAATCACAACATTTCTGAAAACGTATTAATGGTTAAAGGTGGAAAACCCACGTAGGAAGTAAGTAATTATATATCTTGTCATATCCACACCTTTGCATGTTAATTTTATGTTGTATTTTGAAATGTTTATGACTTGTAAGTGTTATACATGATTAATAGAGGTTATATGTCATTCTTATACAGTGTATTATTTCTGGGCACTGCGTTTCTCAATAGTTCAATGGTAGCAAACCTCTGGGGGTATAAATAAGTGGCCTAGCCGTTCACAGACAGTGAAAAAGTGTGCGCAGTTGTATCAGTAGCGTGGTTAGGTTTATTACTTTTGTTAGTTTTGGAACTATTGAGGGCCTAGGCTTATGAGAGAGTACGATGTTCTTAAACGTGAGTTTTTAATAGGGTTTTAGTTTGGTGAATGTTTTTAATTTGTGTATTCTTTGTGTTTCATGTACCTAATTGTGCCAAAAATGGAAAAACGAGTTTTTCCAAACATATATTATCTGAGGAAAGATGAATTGGGGTTTGAAATCTTAATTCGTGGAAGGATTCCACAGGGAAATAGAGAGGCTAACTTGGCTGTGTTGAGGTCTTGACGCGATGCTCCTGTAAATATCCCGCCTATTAACAGCGAAGATTGGGAAATTGGTAAGTCTGGTGTCATTACATCCGTTTCAAACTTGTTAAGTGCTTGTGCTTCGTTGGAAGGTGTTATCGATTCGTCTGAATATCAAAGAAATAAATTAAAGTGGCGTGATCTACATTGGTTATTGAGATTAGCTGATTTGATTAATGTCTGGTCAAAAGTTGATGACGGTATTTCATTTGCAAATGAATTGTCAAGTTTGCGTGATAGGTTGGCTGTTGTTTACGAACGTATGTTTTTTGGTGTAACCGGTGATTATAAAAGTGAATCTTTGGCGTCTTCAATCAGTGGAGGTTCTGAGAATGGTAATCGGTGTGAAGTGAATGTTGATAATAATTTGATTGAAGATGTAGAATCTGTGTTGTCGATAAATGATTTACGAATTAGTAATCTTGCTCTTATGCAGAATCGCAATGGGTCGTCTAGTCAGCCTTCGAGAAATATGTCATGTTCAGCTAGGCCTAATACTATTGACCAGGCTAATTTAAATAATGGATACAACTTGTTATCTGGGTCCTTATTGAGAGAAAATAGTGCAAATGCCTCAATTAATCTAGTTTCTGGAATTTCTCGTTGTGTGAAGTCTGTACAAACCAGTGAAAGTTTAATTAATGTAACTGATGTTGTCGAGCATCATTGAATGAAGCATAATTTGAATTTAGGAGATTCTTCTCAAGTGTGTGACCCTGGAAATGTCATGTCAGATAGCAATGTTAGATTTTCTACGTTACCCAATCCTGTAGTCTTGATTTTAAAGAATTTTCACATCTGTAATGGTACGGAAAATGATTTATTAGTACAATTCCTAAGGAAATTTGTAGAATTAAAAGACAGTGCTGTGGTGTTTGGACTGTCCGAACGTCAAATATTTAGAATGGTGTTTCCTTGCACTTGGGGTATGCTTAGACAGATCTTAATTAATAACATGTCTGCTGGAAATTCATTAATGAATTTTCAAATGGAAGTTTTAAATTATTTTATTACCCCGCACACCTTGTCTGATCTTCATCGAAGCTATTTATTCAGAGGACAGAGAATGGATGAAACTCTGAACGATTACCTGGTGGATGTTAGGTATTATGCTAAAGTATTTGCTGTTCAGTTGTCGGAGGAGCAAATCGTTGCCTCATTAGTCGAAGGAATTAACCCCATTTATAGATTGTGTTTAACCATGTGTGCTAGGCCTAAGACTTATAAGGAGTTTTATGATATTGTTCTTACTGCTGAGAAGTTTAAAAAGGCAGATGCTGTTCGCATGGCAAATTCATCGCTACCATGTTCTTATATTCAGGGTACCTTTGGGCAAATTGGTTCTCAGCCTGTTTTTCAGTGGACGAGTGCTGTTCAGTCTGGAGGAAGACAACCTGTTCAGGGTTTTAATAATGATTTATTTCAGGGAGAGGTATGTCATGATGTTGTTCCTGTTTCTGGTCCATACCATAATTTTCAGGGGCGTTCCAACCGGAGATATGGTGAGAGAGATACATATCGAGGTAAGCGGTGCGACTTATGTGGGTCGTATAATCACCTTAGACGCTGGTGTGATGCCAGAATGAATCATAATTCCTGAAGATGTTGTGGTGATCTTGTATGTACAGTATTGTATTTTCAAAATTGTGTATGATCTTTGGAAACCACACACATGTATGTATGTATGTAATCTTATGTGTGAATTGTATGTTTGATGTTGTGGTGGTTGTCACAATTTATTTTCAAAATTGTGTTTGATCTTTGGAAACCACACACACGTATGTATGTATGTATGTATGTATGTATGTATCTTCTGTGTGAATTGTATGTTTGATGTTGTGGTGGTTGTCACAATTTATTTTCAAAATTGTGTTTGATCTTTGGAAACCACACACATGTATGTATGTATGTACCTTCTGTGGGAATTGTATGTTTGATGAGCGACGGATGGATTTGTGTGAATTGTGTATAAATGTCTCTATTTGGAATCTTCTGCATTGTGTATGACCAGAGTGACCCATTGTTTTGCGTCAAGTTGGTATGTAGGCAAAATGATAGAATTTTCTAAATGGCTTTTGACATTTTGTTGGTACGGAGGGGAATCTTATTTTGTGTTATGGTTATAATTTTGAATTTTCCAGATTGTGTATGATCTACATGATGCTTTGGTGCGTGTTTGTAGTAATGTGACCTTTATTTGAATCTTCAAAATTGTATACTGGTTCTGGAGGAAGGTAGTATAATTGTGCGTTAGTGTATTGTGTTGGTATGAATGTGAATCACTAATTTATCCTTTAATTTGGGGAGGGATTTTGTTGTTGTTTCTTGTTTTTATGGGTAAAGTTATGTTTTATTTTAAAAGTTTTCAATGGTAGCCGAGTATATAAATAGGGTCGTTAAAATATCCTTGTTAAGCTTGAGATCCTAACGTATATGGAGTTATGGGACTCAAATATTAGGGGGCATAAGCTGAATATGTGTTTAATGGTAAGTATTTACTAACCATTCCGATATAGTTTCTCCGAGTAGTGACCTTGTGCACTTATTATTGCTTGTTGAACTGAGGAAGTAGGTACTTACAGGTGAGTTGTGTGTGTCATGAGGTTAATGTGGTAATGGTCGTCGTTTCGTTGAAGTGAATTTGTTGAAATTCTCATCCGAGACATCATAAAGGTAATTGTTTATTTAAAGGGTATTTGGTGTAATGTGTCGCGGTTTTAACGAACTCCTATTTATATTGAGGTGGAACATTTTGCGAATATTTGTGGGGAGTAACTGTTTTCTTGGATGAATTTACATGTTATGCAATGATGTGTGTGTGAATGTGTTGTGGTTTTATTTAGTCGGCACGTGTGGTCAGTTGATACTTCGTTATTGTTGTTTTCTAGGTACTTCTTGCATTTTGAACCTATTTGTGGATTTCTTGGGTAAGATTTTTCCTGGTTGTTGCCTAAATAAGTTGTGACAGATGTGTGATGTGGGACTTATGCCAATGTTCATTTGGGATGTTTTGTTTTGGGAGTAATTATGTATTATGTTTTCTTTTCTTCTTGGATTTAGTATCTTTCTCAATGGGAATTAAATATGTTTGGCTTAAAGAATTCTTTTTTAATTTGGGGCGGTTATGATTTCACTATTTTTAATCTTTTGTTTGTCAATCCATGTTTTCATTCTTTTCTAACGAACTTCATGTTTACATGCTATTGTACTTACAAGTTATGTCAACTTAAGGTTTATTGTAAAAAGGTGTGGATTTTATTTGGGATAGGTTCTGCGTTTGTAAAACTGATTGCCTTATTTGTTTAAAAATTATGTCAACTATTGTCATGTATGGTTTCGTTGTATACCTTTAATTGTAAGCTATTCCATTGCGTTTTTCTGGCCTAGTACTTTGTAATTGCAGTGTACTCAGTCTGTACTTGTCTGCGTGGAAGATTCTTGTTGGAAGTGTAAATATCCAAGGGCCCGGATTATGGACACCTACATCAAGTAACTGGAAACGGATCCGTACTCGTCTTGAGAAGATGCCTTTACTCTGTATCATTGTGTTACATTTTGTACCTGCATTATGAAAGGACTGTACCCCATGTAAGATGCATGTTTACCTTTGGCATGTATGGTATATTGGAAAGGATTTTCTGTAACTTCTACTATGGATCTAGATGCTAGACGTCTATATGGTGTGGATTTGAATGAATTTTGGCAACGAAGAGTTTGATATTCTACCTATTAGATTTCATGCATGTGATATAAAAAAACTTGTTTTTCGACAAAATTGTGGAACTGGAATGGTACATATTTTCTGGATTACAGTTGTTACGTTGGCTTGGTTCTTAACCATCGCCAAGGTTGAGGGGCGGGAGTCTGACGCAATTCTATTTTGCGTCTCAAGTAAGATCTCTGATGAGTGTCTGTTGGACGTGCATGAGATCGCTGATGTAATGCTTCTTAGTTTCACCGCTAGAGGACACCTGTGTACGGTCTTTGCTGTGGTGACCGATCGAAGCGCGACCTAGTAGTGACTGGTAAAAGCTGTCTCCTCGTGCTTGAATCTTGCGTTTTTTGAGATGTAAGATGGTGTCTGTACGGCATGAAAATGAACGTCGTTAATTATTAATTGTATAAAAGAGACTTGGTGTTGGATATCACAGAGACAAGACGTGTAATGTAACGACAGGGCAGCTCGTCGGAAAATCAATAACCTGGGGGTTATTTGGTACTTCCAATCCTTACTTCAGAAATATGGCCTACTCGACTAAAATACGTTTGGAATAGCTTTGAAATATTAAGATATCTTTTGGTTTGTAAAAGGCAAGTCAGTGTTTACTTTAACTTCGTGTGCTCTGAAATGGAAAGAGGGCTAGTGACCAAGAAATATGTGGTTTGTCTGGGATGTTTGTGATCGTCGGAAATGGAGCTCCTTTGTTATTAAATTTAATATGTAGCCCATGCTACTTAAAGGTAAAGGATTACGAGGCACACAGGCAATTGAAATGGAACACACGTTTAATGTACTTGACATTTACTACAACAGAACTGAACGAACAAGGTGATACAACATTCTTTTTATACACACCATTACCATAAAACAAAAGAGAAACATATCTCTATGGACCAGGTTTATAATTAACAGTGTGACCAACGCAAACCATGGTCACATATTTCAACACACCTCCTTAAACCTGTGAGATTAGAGGACATGATATCTCTAACATAGTGATATTTAGTCTCAATATGTTTGGTCCTATTATGGTGGACTGGATTTTTTGCCAGTTTTTGAGCTGATTGACTATCACTCAATAATATGATGGGTGACTTGAGATCTATAAAGTTAGACAAAACACGTTTCAACCAAACAGCTTCTCTTACACCTTCACTCAGTGCAACATATTCTGCTTCAGTAGATGATAAGGAAATGCATTTTTGCTTTTGAGCCCCCCCCCATGATACAGCACCACCTGCCATTTTGAACACAAAACCACTGTATGATTTTCGGTCATTGCTATAATTAGCCCAGTCAGCATCAACAAATCCCATGAATTGACCTCCATTCCTGACATACTTAAGTGACAAGTCTTTTGTGCAATTTAAATAACGCAGCACTCGCTTTGCAGCAGACCAGTGAGATTCATTGTAACAATGATTAAATTGACTGAGATATGATATCGCATAGCTTATATCTGGACGCGTGCAAACACTTAAATACATGAGCGAACCTACGAGTTCTCTATAAGGAAAATCACTAGTTTCTGTATCAGAAACACCAAGATTTGGTTTGGTTTCCAAGGGAGTACCAATGGGACGTGCATCGTGCATACCATATTTCTTTGCAATCTCACTGATGTACTGCTCTTGGCTAGATACATTGTACCATTCTTCTTATCTTGCATAACTTTAATGCCTAAAATATAAGAAATTGGTCCAAGATCTCGTACCTTAAATTCTTTATCAATACAGGTCTTCAATGACTTGATCTCAGACTTATCATTATAAGCCACAATGAAATCATCCACATATAATGCAATAATTACCATACCTTGGACTTGTTTCTTAAAGTACACACAGGGTTCATCAGCACAATTTTTGTAACCCAATTTGACAAGAACAGAGTGAGCTCGCTCATTCCACAAACGAGAAGATTGTTTTAAGCCATAAATAGATTTTTTAACTTGCAAACTTTATGCTCTGAACCTCTCTTGACAAAACTTTCTGGCTGATACATGTAGATCTCTTCATCTAACTTTCCATTGAGGAAAGCAGATTCAGCATCCCAATGTACCACCTTCAGATCTGTTTGGACAGCCAAGGCAAGCAGCATCCTTAACGTGCTGTGTCGAACAACAGGAGAGAAAGTTTCTGTAAAATCTACTCCGTACCTTTGGATGAAGCCCCTGGCCACAAGTCTGGCTTTATACCTTTGAATGTTACCATTAGAGTTTCTTTTTACTTTGAAAAGCCACTTACTACTGACAACATTCTTGCCCTGGGGTTTATCAACTAGATCCCATGTGTCATTTAACTGAAGTATCTCCATTTCTCTTTTCATAGCCTGCTCCCACTTAACCCTATCAGGCATGGATAGTGCCTCCTTAACTGTACTAGGTTCAGAGTCATCAGTGAGAGTCAAGTATGTCACATAGTCTGACATGTCTACAGGCTTTTGTTGGCGCCTCCTCCATTGGCTCATTGACGATGGTGGCAGAGCCCACAGAATCACTGCAGTCTGAATCTGTTCCACTAGGGACATAGCTTAAATCAGCTGAGTCAACAGTCTCAGCCACACCAGCACTGCTAATGGGCGATACGCTTTCAAGTTCCGAAATGCACTCTGCCCCATCCCCTGAGTTGTCGGGTTCTGCCTCACTGTCAGTGGGAACTGAGATCTGCAACATTGCAGGTTCATTAATCTGCAAGGATGGACCAACATTACCTGGAGACACATCAGACACCTCCTGGAACACATCTTCAAAGAACTGTGCATCCCTGGACTTAACAAGTTGATGAGTAACAGGATGCATGAATCTATAGGCTTTACTGTCCTCACAATAACCACAGAAAATATGTTTTTCACTTTTAGGATCCAACTTGTTTCTCCTTTGATCAGGGACATGAACTTGTGCTACACAACCAAAAATTCTTAGATGCTCCATATTGACCTTGTTACCAGTCCAGATCTCCTCTGGAACTTTACTTGGAACTTTTCTGGTTGGGGACCTGTTTACAAGATAGGCTGCTGTATTTATTGCTTCAGCCCACATGCGTTTATCTACTCTAGACTCGCTCATCATGGCTCTACATTTATCAAGCAATGTTCTATTCATGCGTTCAGCTACACCATTCTGCTGTGGAGAATAGCTAGTTGTAGTTTGATGCTGAATACCTTCTGATTTAAGTAGCCTCTCAAAAGCTTTGCTACAAAATTCACCACCATTATCAGTGCGTAGGACCTTAATAGATCTTTCACACTGATTCTCAACCTGTGCCTTGAAATCAATAAAGCAATCCAAAACATCACTTTTCTTAGCAAGGAAATACACAAAAACCTTTCTAGAATGATCATCAATGAAGGTCAAGAAATAGCGAGCATTGCTCCAAGGTGGAACTGGCATAGGCCCACATAAGTCTGAATGAATAAGATCTAGCTTATTTTTACATACGGTTTTACTCTTACTTGACTTAAATGGTTGTCTAGCTTGTTTACCTTCAGCACATGAAAAACAGTTTTTAAAACCATTATCTGAGAAATTAATTCCATGAGTGAGACTATCTCTTAACAACTTCATACTGTGGTTGTTAAGATGGCCTAGTCGTTTATGCCATAAATATTCTGAGTCCTCTGAACAAATATTAGCTTGACCACTGAGAGCATTGACTTGGTAAACACCCCCCACATTACTCGCAGTCAGTGCTACATTACCTGTAGCAACAAAGTTTTCACTATCATAAACTTCACAAGTATTGTCGGTGAATACCACAGCATAACCCTTTAGAGTAGCAGCAGACACAGATAAAAGATTAGCAGTGAGACCAGGAATATATTCTACATTGGACAAGGTTTGTGAAATACCATTTTCTAATTGAACAGTTACATTACCAGATCCTTGGCCATACAATTTTTGATTGTTTGCTGTACTGATCTCCAGATTAGGACCAGCAGTGAAGTTCACCATCGCAGTCTTGCTTGAACTCATATGCTTAGTAGCACCAGAGTCAACGAACCAGGCCCCTGTAGAGGCCCTTGCACTTAATGCCTGTCCATCGGTCGCCAGCATCATCTTGTCTTTCTTCGACTTCTGTTGAGTTGAGCTCTGCATCTCCTCTTTCCTGCAATCCCGCTTCCAGTGTCCTGGCTTCTTGCATTTCCAGCAGAAGGGCTTCTTCTTCGTCTTGTCTTCTCGTGAAAACAGAACAGAATCCTTGGATGGCTTGGAAGTACTTTTCCCACTCCAAGTAGTATCTTGTAGCAACTTGGTTCGGACTGTGTCTGCAGTAAGGTCTGTTCCGGAACTTTCCAGAGCCATAATCATAGGCTGAAACTCATCTGGTAGACCTTTCATCATAAGAGCTGCAACAAACTCGTCGTCCAGTGCCTTATTCATAGACGCAAGTTGCTGAGCAAGTCCCATAACCTCACTAACATACTCTTCCATCGTCTTGTAGTGCTCTAATTTAACTTTGCACAATTTCTTCAAGATGACGTTCCGCCGATTCACTCCTTTATCTGAGTAGGCCTTTTCAAGAGCTTCCCAAACTTCCTTCGCGGTCTTACAAGGCATGACGATTGGGAAAATTGATTTATCCACCATGAGGTTAAGTCTGGCCCTAGCCCGACTTTCGTCTTTTGCTTTCTTCGCAGATGTTGTAGTATCTCCATCCGGGTAGCCAACTATACAGCTCCACAGATCTTCGAGTCTTAGGACGTTTTCCATCTCGAATCGCCAATCCACGTAATTTAGACTACCTCGCAGCTTATCTATAGCCGGTAACGAGGTGCTGGTTGCAGACATGTTGAATTTCACTACGTAGCCGAATTCACAGTTCATATAACAATCAGTCTATCATACGCACTTTATATTCGCACGGTGGATTCGTGGCTGGGCCCATAACCTAAAGGATTACGAGGCACACAGGCAATTGAAATGGAACACACGTTTAATGTACTTGACATTTACTACAACAGAACTGAACGAACAAGGTGATACAACATTATTTTTATACACACCATTACCATAAAACAAAAGAGAAACATATATCTATTGACCAGGTTTATAATTAACAGTGTGACCAACGCAAACCATGGTCACATATTTCAACAAAAGGAACCTCTGATTAGTCTTCATGATTATGTTAGGCTTGCTTCGAATATTGTGAGATGGTGCGAGTAAGTATTTTGCTCGGTATTGGTCAAGGTAATGTACTATGCCCTTGTTTTATTTATGTACACATGTGGTAGTAAGATCTTAAATATTTTTATTTTGGTTCAACTCGTGATTTCTCGCGCAAGGTTGCCATTCACGTTGTCTTGGTGAAAGGGGGTTTTTAAATGAATGTTATGTTTGTAATTATTTCTTGGTACCTTTTCAATGTAGCATGCTTTCGGGCCTGTAAATCTTTATTTTATTCATATGGGAGGTTTTGTGATGTAATGATTTTGCTTTGGGTTCGTCTTTTGTCTCTTTGAGGACGGTTTGTTGTTGTTTACAAGACTGAGAGTCTGTCAGCTGTTACAAAGACAAGAGAAGGTGTGCCTGCCATGACAGTTGTGAGAGATTTGATTTGATATCGGTCGGCTTCTGGATTCTGATTTAAAGGGAATAATTAGAAAACGATGAGTAATTTGTCCTCTAGGACATTATCCCAATAATTGTGGATATTGTACGACATTGTGAAGAATTTATTCTACTGAATAATTGTATTATGGATCAAATCTACGAAAACTGTAATTGAGGGGTCCCTTCTAATATCTAGCTTCTAGTTGGCAACTATCTTGAAGGGTAAATGATATTGGAACAAAGTAGAAGTACCGAAGCTAAAGAAGGTTAATCACAACATTTCTGAAAACGTATTAATGGTTAAAGGTGGAAAACCCACGTAGGAAGTAAGTAATTATATATCTTGTCATATCCACACCTTTGCATGTTAATTTTATGTTGTATTTTGAAATGTTTATGACTTGTAAGTGTTATACATGATTAATAGAGGTTATATGTCATTCTTATACAGTGTATTATTTCTGGGCACTGGGTTTCTCAATAGTTCCATGGTAGCAAACCTCTGGGGTATAAATAAGTGGCCTAGCCATTCACAGACAGTGAAAAAGTGTGCGCACGAGCCATGGCACCCTGTTGATGGAGCCCCATGGAGTCTCTTGAGTGGTCAGTGCCCATTGGATTCTTTTTGGTGGTCTATCAATAGGTGGCCTTGGCTGATGGCATGATGTGTACCATGACTAATGGCAGAGGTAACCATGGTGATGTTGTTTTTGTGCAGATGAAATACTGATAGTATGGAAGCTTGTTGGATATAGAATAATAAAGAATCGAGTGGAAGAATAATAAGCTTTGTGAGGGGTAATTTTATTAAGGGGGACAGTTGTGGATACTGGAATACAGATGCAGGTAATGAAAGCTTGCCTTTAGTGATAAATAGTGGATTTTTGTGAATACGGTGTCCTGTTATTTGTGTGGTATCATTCAAGCAAGTACTATATTGCCCCACGAACCTGAGGTGGCAAGTTTTATAATTATTGAAAGCTTGCTACCTTAGGTAGTGGGGCAAAATGCTTGCTTAAATGACATCCACACAAAGACCAGGACACGAACTTCACAATATTCACACACTATTTATTTATCAAAGCAAGCTTCCAATACCTGTTTCTCTTGTACAATCAGCAACATCTACCATTCTTTTTCATTCACTTTTCACAGACAACCTCTTCATTTCTTCATAATCAACTCTTAATATCCGGACCAGAGAGCACATCAACATTTCATTACATAAAATAATTAGCATCCAACTTGCCTGAAACCTGCTTCCAATCAACAGCATCACCATGGTTACCTGACCATGTCCAGGAATCTTGACCTCACACACACAAGTCAAGGCCACTTGCCACCCACCACTAAGGCTGTGTTTCTATCTCCCAAAATTTTAATAATGGCACCCCGTCGTGTTCGTTAAGCCGCCATTTTGGACACGATGACGGCCTAGGGTGGGGGCTTAACGAAGCCCTGAGAATCAAAACGATCTAAAAAAATTCCGAGCATGGTCTCCAATCAAAACGTCCCTGATTGGCTGGGCACTTATTGGGTCCTTCCCGCCACACAGCCGCAATCAAATCCGCCATTAACCTCAATTTAACATAACCTAAGTTACTTAAATTACAAATATTAATAATGTTGGTGAAGGGTGGGTGACTTGTGGATTAGATAAGCCATTTTTAGTGTTGCCTTCTATAGATTTGTGTTTTTTTGGCAATCTCGTTATCTTGTAGACATTAAGATAAATAGTTATATTTCGGGGGCCTATCACTCAGTAGCGGTTTATCACAACAGTAGCAACTATTACGAATAGCTGTACTATAGTAAGATTTTTCTGCACCTTCGAGAAATAGTGGCGGTGGTTTGAGATTATTTTTGACTACCATTATGGGATTTTAATAGTTTTACATGAGCATTTTTGTTGTCTTGTAGGCATGATTGATTTGACATGTTAGGTCTGCATGTAGCCTACAGTTTTTTTTCCTGGTTTTTGGAATAATGCTCATTCTCATTAAGTGCAACCGTGTTGACCGAGTGAAAGACATTGAATATTTCGTTTACTAAGGCAGCACTGAAATATGGGTTGCAACACGATATGGACTTGGAACTTATGTTCACTTAACAAAATAACGATACATCAACAAGCCATCCTTGTAATCTCTGCAAATAAAAAAATATTTCCCATCCAATATAGGCCTATTCATGTTGAACGGTAGAAAGTTATCAACCCTTATTAAGGCAACACTGAAAAATGTTCATTTTGATCTAGCCTACTTACTCGGAGTCATCTGCATCAATGTCCCTAGAGGTTCAGTTTTTTAAATTCTCCCTTTCCTATGGTCAAATAACACATGGATGTTCCCTATTTTTCTTAAGGTGATTCAATGAACTTATGCTGAACTAATTAAGAATAGGGCATGTACCCCAACCCCTTAAAATATGAAGTTATCAGGATAAAAATAATGTCCATAACCATCAGAAACTTGAGAACACAGATCGACCATGGATACAAGACCAGAAAGTCTTAAAGAGGAGTGTTTCATTTAGAGGCTTGGAACATCATGGTCAAGACCCCTGTACTTGGGTGTGTGCTCAATTTGTTTGAAAACCCGTTGACAGATCATAAGTTAATCTGTGGCTGGAATCCACTCCGTCCTATGCTAAGCTGCGAGTACTGGGCACCATTAGTGTTCTGTGACTACTGTATCAATTTCTGAAAATTGTGTCATAGGCCTATGCATAGACAAGTCGCTGAGAATGTTCTCTGAATGGTGAATACAAGTAGGCTAGCCTACTTAGCTGCCTCCTTCACTAGCATTTCCAGGCACCTGGTTAGTTGGTAAAATGAAATAGAAAAATCACTTGAATGATTCAAGTTGTCCTTGATTGCCCTCGAGGGACAGTGTACCCCATTCCAGATCTTAGTTCAGAATTAGTTTCCTTGACGGAGTTGGAGAAACAGTCACAATACCTATGGTACTACTAGACCTAGTACGGTACATGTAGATGGAAGCAACCACTAGGTAGCTTATGTCCCATTAGTTGGGAGTGTTAGGGAATGGGAGATTGGTTCAACATTTCAGCCTATGTTGTTGTATATTTCATTAATATATGAGATCTAAAAGTGTATCATAGGAATATTAAAGCAAACCATAATATATTACCAGTTGGTCAATTGGATACAACAATTCAATGAAACATTCTGTTAATAATTAGGAAGTGTCGTAGGCAACCAGAGAAGCGATACAAGAAAAAACACCTGAGTCTTCCAGGCAGTTGTCATCAACTGTATTTCACATAGAGAAGAATGACTAAAATGGTTCCTCATGAAAAAAACAACTGGTCAATAGGTTGAGAGACAGTAGTAAGGACTTACATGCTGTCAGTAAAAGTGGAGTTAAGAAAGATGTCTGGAATATTTAAATCAGTAGTTGATAGCCATGATTTTTAAAATTACCCTAGTTAATTGCACATTAATATGATTAGTAGCCTACCGGTATGTGCAAGATTTTAAATGGTAGGTTTTCCTGTGAACCTAAAAACAGCTCTCAACATGGATTATGTTCAGGTTAGGCCTACAAGTTATTGGGAGGGAGGTTTATTTTACATACCTGTTGCACATAAAATTAGCTTCTGATTAGAGCTCTGTGGGAATGTTTAAATGGTTTGATGATACAGGATTTATCAAGCCTCTTTCTATGCATCTTTTAAAAACATTTTAACAATTCATAAATTACTGTCATCATTGCTAATGCTGTAATCTGTCATGTTTATTTATGCAGCATGAGGAATTAGGAAACATTGGTAGGATTGGTATATTGAGTGGAGATATAGTAGGATAAAATGCAACTGTGTCATGGAAACCTAAGATGTATTTTTATTTCTCAACTTTATTTTCTGTAGACTCCAATACAGCCCACCACCAGGGGGGAAAAAAATGTTGGTGATGTGTAATGAGAGCAAATCTTGAAATACTGTGATTTAAGTGGTTGGTATCAAAAGCTGTATAGGAAAAATGAAAATGGGAAGTCACGCCCAAGTTTATGAAGCCTTGCCAGACTCAGCTGAAATTATCTTCGATGCAAATCAAGTCTCAATAGTTAAAACTTCAGTACGACCTTTGACATGAGCACTATAATAGGCCTACATTTGGGATCGACATAGCCTGCAGTAGGTCTTGTGCTACTGTATGCACCTGGGCATGTTTAAAAAAAACTCAGCCTTCAGGTTAATAAGGTATTATATTACTATAAATCTAGCTCAAGCAAATCCAAGAAGTTACCAGACTGAGAAACTACATATCAATATTTAAACAAAAAAAGGGTGGCAGTGCAAACTGCACTTTTAATCCTTGCTTCATTAGTTAAACCATAATATTTGTACATAAATACAGTAAGGACTTCACATTACAAACGGCCACTTAAATTATATGCCTAATTAGGCATAACCTACAAATTACATGTCATGAAATTGGTAAATATAAGCAGACAGCAACATCAATATGCAATGGTCTATAATGTAGTTTTATAGTGCACAAAAGGTTATTGTACTGAATGTATTTCGAACTGATGAATAAAACTGGTGGAAACGACAGCCAATTGATTTACATCCATTACATCCAAAGTAGTAGAAACTTTCAGTTGATTGGTAAGAGTGTTGATTTGTACTTTTATTTTCACAAATTTTGAAAAAACAGTGTCACGCTTCAATTTAAATATAAACGCACATACAATTCCTCATCAATAAGTGATTTGCACTTCATACTGTCATGAACTGGAATGGATTTCTAGCAATTTAATTGATGTAGAAATCTATTCCTCTCGCCACCATATTGGTGATGATTGTAAACAAACCCGCGGGCAGCCAATGGCTGGTAATAATTGCCAGCCAATAACAAGCCAGGATGATGCGGATCATAATTCGCGTTTCACTCTCATTGCGTTTTAATTTGAGGTGAGGAATCAGCTGTTCGTTAACGCCACGGGGTGCCATTATTAAAATTTTGGGAGATAGAAACACACTCTAAAGAATCCTAGACCAGAGAGCATACAAGAGACTCCATGTTGGCCTACAAGTGGTCATGGCTGGCAACCCGATAAAAAAAAACTAACAACTGCACAAGGCAAAAAACCTAAAGGTGAGCCATTGTACGGTTTCAATACACCACCTTGAAAATGATAGATAGATAGATAGATAGATAGATTTTATTAATTCCATTTGATCATATGTCATTTTTATATAGGACACGTCGGAATTTACATCTATAAAATAAAAGTAGTAATAGTTATAATAATACTAATACTATAACTATTTATAACTTATTTTAATAACAGATCTTAAGAGATACAATCTTATTGGACAACTATTTACACCTTAGTCTATTATCATAATATAACAATTTAATTCTATAAATAGAACAACTTACAGGTTGGTATTACAATTAAAATACAAAAGTAAAATATAATTATAGATTTCATCGTTTCTATGCAATAAGATATTCAACTACAGAGTAAAAGCAATGACACTGCAGATAAGCTTTCAACATTCTATCAAAGGTTTTTATTTTTGGGGCAAGTTTTATATACTGGGGTAGTTTATTGTATAATTTAACTCCTGTGTGAAAAGTTCCATTTTGATATATGCTTGTGTGTGTGTGTGTGTGTGTGTGTGTGTGTGTGTGTGTGAAATATGAATGTTTTGATTTTGTATTGTGTTATGCCTATGAACATCATTGTTTGTTTTAAGAAAAACATCCTTATTTAATAAATTCTTTTTACAAAACATAATACTTTCAAATATATATATGCAGGGCAGAGGGAGAATGTTTAAATCTTTAAACAGAGGTCTACATGATTCTCTAGTGTTTACATTTGCCATAATTCTAATCGCCCTCTTTTGTATCCTAAACGTGCTTAGTACATCTGGCGACATACCCCAAAATATGACCCCATATCTTAAGTATGAATGGAAATAAGCAAAATAAGTATTTCTTAATACGTAACGCAAAGCACATTGAGTTCAGTTTAGTATTCAAGTCATGATGTATCCATAGTCCTAAAAACTTTGTTTCTGATTTATTTTCTATTTGATGACCATTTAATGTTATATTGGGCTTCGCAGGATTCCTATTCTGCATAGTGTGGAAATTTAGACATACTCTTGTGACCATTTGGTTAACTCTTCTGTAGCAGAGTCAGCAGACTGCTGTAAGATCTGTTTAGTTTCACCTTTTATTACGAGTGTTGTATCGTCCGCAAACAAAATTTCCTTATGTGAATGAACGTTCTGTGTTATATCATTGATATATAGAAGAAAGAGTAGTGGGCCCAAAAGCGATCCCTGGGGTACTCCAAATTTAATAATTCCCTCATTGGACAATGTTTCATTAAGTAATTTGGTTCCAACATCCTTGTGTATCAAGCTTACTATTTGTTTACGCCTTGTTAAGTAAGACTCTATCCATTTATTAGCTAGACCTCTAATACCATATTGATTTAGTTTTGTAAGGAGGATTTTATGGTCAACAGCATCAAATGCTTTCGATAAAACCAAGAATAGGCCAGTTACATGTTCCTTATTTAATTAATTATTTTATTAATTTCAGTATACTATTAATACATTCATAAATTGCTGTCTGTGTAAATTTTTCCGTTCTGAATCCATGTTGTGAGTTTGATAATATTTTATTTTTTTCTATAAAACTTATCAGTCTCGTATACATGATTTTTTCCACAATTTTTGCAATACCAGTTGGTAAGGTAATAGGACGATAGTTATCTAATTCATCTTTTGAACCGTTTTTGTGCACTGGAATTACTTTTGATAACTTCAAAATATCCGGGTAAGTTCCTGAGAGAATTGAACTGTTTATTAAGTGTGTAAGAGGATTTATTATATTTTCTGCACATTTCTTTAAAATTGCATCAGGGATGCCATCAATGCCAGCACAGAACTTATTTTTAGCTCTTTTATATTTATTCTTACCTCTTCACTTGTGACATGATTTATAAATAAAGAATCACTACATATATTTATTTTATTAATAGAATTAAGTGTATTTACCTGTGATTTATTTAATAATTTTTGTGGAATTTCCAAAAAATAGTCATTAAAAGTGTTTGCTATTTCCTCTGGACTATTAATCACTCTATTATTACTGGTCAGTGTAATGTTCCTTTGTATTTTAGCAGATTTTTCAGTTTCTTTCTTTATCACGGACCACATAGCCCTGTTTTTGTTAGATGATTGGGAAATAAAATTATCATTATGCATTTTCTTTGCTAGTCTAATTACCTTATTTAATATGCTAGTGTATTTTTGTAGTATAAATTGAATTCAGATATTGTGTGGTATTGTTTACATAATATGTGTAGAAATATCTTTCTTTGACATGAATTTATAATCCCTGTTGTTATCCAATTGCTAGTTTTGTTATTTTGAACAGCTAGTTATTGTTAATGTTATTTCAAAATAGTGTTTTACGGTACTGTTAAATGCGTTAAATTTATCATTTATATTTTCTAGTTTATACATTTCTGAACATGTTTCCTTATTTAATAAGTAATTGAAATATGTAACATTTGTTTCAGTGAATAACCTGCACTTTGATTTTACTCCATTATCATTATTATTGATTGTTTCGGTTACTTCAAAACTCAGTATTTGTCCATGGTGGTCACTAAGACCCGGACAATAGACTTCTACACACATCAAAAAAAGTTTTGCATCACCTCGGTTCCAAGAGTTCCGGAACCTTTAAATACAAAGGGAATAGAGATCAACACAAACAACATTTCAGCTCGTTTTATTGCTCATGAGACCCACACATTGCATGTTGTACCATCATACAGCTAGACTTTCAGCATTTGTGGTCCAGATTGCAGTACACACCACTACCTCTAATACCCAGTAGCACGTCCTCTTGCATTGATGCATGCCTGTATTCGTCGTGGCATACTATCCACAAGTTCATCAAGACACTGTTGGTCCAAATTGTCCCACTCCTCAACGACAATTCGGCGTAAATCTCTCAGAGTGGTTGGTGGGTCAAGACGTCCATAAACAGCCCTTTTCAACATATCCCAGGCATGTTCGATAGGGTTCATGTCTGGTGAACATGCTGGCCACTGTAGTCGAGCGATGTCGTTATCTTGAAGGAACGCATTCACAAGATGTGCACGATGAGGTCGAGAATTGTCGTCCATGAAGACAAATGCCTCTCCAATATTCTGCCGATATGGTTGCACTATGGGTCGGAGGATGTCATTCAGGTATCGTAAAGCCGTTTCGGAGCCTTCCATGACCACCAGTGGCGTACGTCGGCCCCACATAATGCCACCCCAAAACATCAGGGAACCACCACCTTGCTGCACTCGCTGGACAGTGTGTCTAAGACGTTCAGCCTGACCAGGGTGCCTCCAAACACGTCTCCGACGATTGTCTGGTTGAAGGCATATGCGACACTCATCGGTGAAGAGAACGTGATGCCAATTCCGTGGGGTCCATTCAGCATGTTGTTGGGCCCATCTGTACCGCGCTGCATGGTGTCGGGGTTGCAAAGCTGGTCCTCGCCATGGACGTCGGGAGTGAAGTTGCGCATCATGCAGCCTATTGCGCACAGTTTGAGTTGAAACACGACGTCCTGTGGCTGAACGAAACGCATTATTCAACATGGTGGCATTGCTGTCAGGGTTCCTCCGAGCGGCAATCCGTAAGTAGCGGTCATCCACTACAGTAGTAGCCCTTGGGCGGCCTGAGCGAGGCCTGTCATCGACAGTTCCTGTATCTCTGTACCTCCTCCATGTCCAAACAACATCGCTTTGGTTCACTCTGAGACGCCTGGAAACTTCCCTTGTTGAGAGCCCTTCTTGACACAAAGTAACAATGCGGACGCGATCGAACTGCGGTATTGACCTTCTAGGCATGGTAGAACTACAGACAACATGAGCAGCGTACCTTCGTCCTGGTGGAATGACTGGAACTGATCGGCTGTCGTACCCCCTCCGTCTAATAGGCCCTGCTCATGCATGGTTGTTTACATCTTTGAGCAGTTTTAGTGACATCTATAAACAGTCAAAGGGACTGTATCTTGGATACAATATACACAGTCAACGTCTATATGCCGGAGATCTGGGAACCGAGGTGATGCAAAACTTTTTTTGATGTGTGTATTTAATGGTGATATTTATCTGTATTTAAAATAATTTGATCAGGTGTGGTTTTACTAAATTTTGTTATTCTTCTTGTGGTATTTAATGTAGGTTTCCGTCCATAGGAAATTCGTAACTGTGTTAATAATTCACAATTTCTATCAAATTTTAAGAAATCCACATTAACATCCCCACAAATTATTATATAGAAATTTACATTGCTCATGTTATTGAGTAACAATTCTTATTTATAAATAAAGGAAACTTTCCTGACGGAGAACGGTATACGCATACAATTATTAACTTAAACTGCTGTATTTTTACGGCAGAGAATTCAAAATCCTGTTCCATAATTAGATAATAAGCTGTTAACTGTTCATGATATAAATTATTTCTTAAGAAGATACAAGTACTACCATGGCTAATATTAGATCTAGAGTATTTACTAGCTTGTATAAACCCTGGGAATTGAATTAATTCGAGTTGTTCCTCTTTCAGCTAATGTTCTGAAATACATAGTGCTGAGATGTCTCTAAGTTCATTTTAATGCATTAGATTTATGTAATCAATTTTATTATAGAGGTGGTAAAGTTATTATAAAGAGACTGGATATTCTGGTGGTAAATTTTAAATTTGTTACTTTTGCAAGCTTGTGTTGGTGATTTATTTACATTATTATTATCATCATAATTGTTATTATTATTATTGTTGCTAGACAAATCCGAAATACCATTGTTCCACTCAGTTAAATTTGACATCGAAAGATCTGAATGCCAATTCTCACGTTTGGCTTCTTTTACAAGTTTCCCTGCTTCCACTCTAAATATATTACTCTTGAACTATTCTTACCATTTGAATTTACAATTTTGCAGATTTCATCACTAAGATACTCTTTTCCTAACCTACTTAAGTGTAGGCCATGTCGAGTGTGGAACTTCCTGTCTAATTTACTTACATCTATAATTTGGACGTTTGGAAAACTCTTACAAATTTTACGAATTTTACCATTTGTAGCCTCTATTTCTACATTTACACATGATTTGGGAATTAAATCGTATCTCTGCGGAATGCTAACAATAATGTCATTTGTGTTAAGCATGGATGGCAATGTACCCTTTAAATCTTTGATTACCTTTTTACTCTCATTTCTATAGACGTAGTTTGCTCCAGCGATGATTACTGCATAGTCCTTTAAAGTGAGGGTCGCACACTCTCCTGCTATCCCGTTCGTGACCGCTGCAATTTGTGCTCCTGGCTTTACTGTCGAAGTGACCTCCATTTCTCCGCTCCTCTCCAATACGGCTGCTGCTACATCTCGCCCGTGACTATCCGCAAATATCCGCATCTTCCTGGATTTTCTCTTTATCACTTTCTTCTTTTCTTCTTGAAGAAAGTCATCATTTACTTCGACGAGTGCTCCAAATGAATTTGAGACCGGAATTTCAGTTACATGTACTGGCCTAAGCTTATTCAATCTTACACTACCAGCAACCACTGTCGACCAAGTTTCCTGGCTTTCCTCTCTGTTTCCTTTTAATTTATTCAACTCTTCATTTAACTTAGCAATATCTTCCTTTATCAGCTTTATAATTTCATCTTTTGAGGAGAGTTCGTTCTCAGGTTATGACATTCGCATGACGGTACCGGTAGGCCTACATTACGACAATCGGTTTCACTTTTCTCCTCACTCAATTTTACCTGAGATCTTGTGATTATTTTATTTGCATTTTTTACTTTTATTTTGCACGACGAGCATAAATCCGTAACGGTTACACTACCTGACGAGACACTAACACTGTTAACTGTCGACATACTAGAGATCTAAGTTAGCCTAGATGTTTATACAAAAATTACACTAAATTTAATTATTACTACCTAAATGAGTTAATCTAATTACCTACCAATAAAGAAGAATGTGAAATACGTATATCTTCCAATCGGGTGAAATCTCGTAAAAGCACCACTGCTCTGCTTGTTTCAAACAGTGATTGAAGAAGTCACCGAATCTTTGGATACACGTTCCCACAACTTAGCTTAGGTTTATTAAATTATCAATAAGAATTTCTAAATACTATCAATATTTCATATTTCACTTGACCTAAGGAAAGTAACTTTATAGATTTTATACCTCTGTTATAATATTTTACAACTTTTATCAAATATTTACACTAGCTGCTATTTCACTTTCACTGTGATGCCATCTGAAAGTTAGAGATACATTCTCAACCCAAATACATAAATTAAGATACATAAAGCAAACACTAAGACAAAAATTCAAACTGAAACAAATTATACATCATAGTCAGAAAAACCATTGGCACTATCATCGCAGAAACAATCATTCTAAGTTCACCAGAATCACCAGCATAAATATATTCTTCTGACAGAGTAGCCGAAACTATCTCATCGAGTCTATCAGATATTTCTGCACCATCGGAAAAATTCGACAACAATATCGTTGTCAGAAGGAACGGCAGAATCATCATCAGACCTGTCTGTGCCGTTTTCATAAACATCTTCATCTTCATCATCATCATCATCAAGTCTTTCCCTTCCTTCTTCTTTCTCTTATGCTTTCGGTCATCCTCATCTGCTTCACTGTCTTCCGGCTGTGTCTCGCCTGCTCCTTCAGTCTTCTTGGCTGCCTCCTTCTCTCTCTTCTTCTGCGCCGCAGATTTCATGTTACTTCCTTCCACTTCCTCGCCCTTCTTGTGTTCCGTCCTGCCCTCTGACGGCAGGGGGACCTGGTCTACACTCTCCACCTCCAACTTCTGTTCTTCTCGGTCGACAGTAGCTTGCTGCTGCTGCTTGGTCTTCTTGGGCCGTATCCTGATGCCAGGTCGAGGAGGCTTGCGGTCGTCCGACGCAGGCAGCTCCATGCCATGGGCCATGCGATCCTGAGCACGCGCACGGTCTGTCTCCTGCTTGTGCGTCAGCCACTTTCCTACAGCCTTCAGTTTTTCCTTCCTCTCCTTCCTCTTCTTTTTCTCCACTTTCCTTTCCTGCTTCTCTTTCTCATCTGTCTTATTTTGCTCAGCAATTCCTTTCTTCTTATTCCTCCTTCTCTTATTTCCATCTGCCTGACAAAAAATCATCTTCTTCATACTCCTTCTCTTTGCCTTCCATCTGGTCCATTTCTCCATCCACCTTGTTCTCATGCCTATCCTCATCTTTCTCCTCCTACACTTCTTCACGTTATTTTCTATCTCATCTTCCACCTTGTCTTCAGATGTATTCTCCTCCTCTATTTGACGTCCTCTTCTGTTACGTCGGCGGCGACCTCCGTGTCTACCCCCACAACTGCTCTCTCTTCTTCGCCTGCTATGGTCTCTCCGATACATATCTCTACAACCTCGTCTTATCTTTCTAACTTCTTGATTATTTTTATGCCCCCTATCATCAAGTACTTCATAGATCTTCTCCTCTTCCTCTACAGACACACTCACAGATTCTTCTCTTTCAACTTTCTCTTTCACAATGCATATGACCTCCACTCTCTGTTCTTCCAACTTCCCTTTTTCTTCCTCCTGCTCCTTCTTCTCCTCCACAACCACACTCATAGGTTCTACCATCTCAACTTTCTCATCTACGATGCATATGCTAGCCACCTGCTCTTTAACCTTGTCAAGCTTCTCAGACATTCTCGCCTCCATACCACCATCCGGCTGCTCATACTCTCTTCCATGCTACTCATCTGGCTTATAATCCTCTCCTCCATCTTATTCCTCCTCTCATATCGGACCAGAAGCGTCTCCAACATGGCCATCATTGAAACTTCCTTATTTAACTTGTTTTCCCCCATCCCTACTCCTATCTTTGTATGATTCATATAAGTTCTTCGTGCTTTCACATTGTGCGCCATTGTAATTATTATAAAGCTTACCACCTCAGGTAATGGGGCAATATGCTTGCTTAAATGACATCCCCACAAAGAACTTCACAATATTCACACACTATTTATCAAAGCAAGCTTCCAATACCTGTTTCTCTTGTACAATCAGCAACATCATTCTTCTTCATTCACTTTTCACAGACAACCTCTTTATTTCTTCATCATCAACTCTTAATATCCGGACCAGAGAGCATATCAACATTCCATTGCATAAAATAATTAGCATCCATCTTGCCTGAAACCTGCTTCCAATCAACAGCATCGCCATGGTTACCTGACCATGTTAAGGAATCTTGACCTCACACACACTGGTCAAAGCCACCTGCCACCTACCACTAAAGAATCATAGACCAGAGAGCATACAAGACTCTCCATGGCGGCCTACAACCCGATAAAAAATACTACTAACTGCACAAGGCAAAAAACCTAACGGTGAGCCATTGTACGGTTACATTTTCTTTTCTGGTCTTCTAATACGGTAGTTATTTCAAGGGAAATATTATTAGTATCTTAATTTTGTTGTTCGTTCTCTTGTAATTTTTATTTTATTTCGTGTCTTCTGTTCCTGGTAGTATGAGAATCGATTTTACTTACCTGGATACTCTTTATTTAGTGTACTTACCTTGGGCTAATATTTTTTGTGGGGAATACTTTTGTGAAGCTAGTCTTTTTCCAATCCTAAAAGACCTTTTCATGTTCATGTTCTTTATTTTCCTTCATTAATTAATGTGAAGATTATGTAACTTTCTTGCGGTCTTTGTTTTTGACTTAAAGGTACAATGTTGGACTTGAGCCAGCATCAATAATATTTGTGATGTTCGGTGGGCTGATATTTATTTCAAAGTTCTATCGATTCTTATATTTCTTGTTTTGATAATTAGTTGAATTGAGTTTCTCAAAGAACACTGATTATTTAATTGTACCAAGATAAAATGTAATTAAAGGAAAAGATGTAAACTGTATGGTTATGAAATATAATAACTGTGTTTTCAAGTTTGTAAAAGCAAGGAATCTTTAAATTCGGGAGGATTTTTTTTATTAATTTGGAAAGGTAACTTCTGTTGACCATTTTTTCCTTAAAAGGTTGTCAATTTATGTCGTACTGACATTTTATTCATTGTTATGAAGAAAGAAAATCCGAATTTAATTTGTTTTCCAGATGAAAAACATATGTGACTTCAACATCTTGCCTGAAGTCTGAGGACTGTTACGATGTCCAAGGGCCCGGATTTCGTCGCAGAATTGGTTCTTCAATCATGAAACTTGTAGCTGTCGCCATCTCCTATGAAGATGTCATGTTTATTTTTTGTTATGTTGACCTGCTTTAGAGTAAGAGTTTCAACTTTTATGGATGTTTGGGCTTTCAGGTGCATGAAAAACTTGAATAGCGTGTGTTTACTCTTCGCTTGATCAGTTTGGTGTACAGTTGAAAAAGCTAATGAATGAACTTATTATAGAATTAGCGTAAACTTGGTCGATCTTCCTACCCTTGCCTATGAACTTTGGCGATCAATAGTTACCTATTGACCTGCATAGTGGGGGAGGGAGATGACCGTTACAACTTAATCTACAGTTATTAACGGACTTTACAAGAATATTGAAGATTGACTAACGCTATCTGTTGGTCAAGATTTATACTCGCCTAACGACTGTACGGTACGATACTCCATCTGGTTACTTGAAGGCCGTTAGATGGCGCTCATGCTTTCTTGGTCACGACTACTAGAATGTTATTCCGAAGACTGCCGAAGTTAACAAAACATGTTGCTAATGGTGACCTTTGTTGTTTGTATAAGATTATTCTGTTGGAATTCTTAAGAAGCAAGATGTGAGAAATGGCAAGTCGGATATAAATCGGGCCTAGGCTAGCCTTCAGGGCTAAGCTAAAAGCCTTCCCGGAATATACAAGTGTTCTACATGATTGTGAACTAATTCCGCCCTCGGTTGAAGATCTATTGACACATTTATCGTAAATTTTATATTTTTGAAACTTAACTATTATGGCCTGCAGAAGTATAGAGGTTAGTAAAACTTTGTTAAGGTGTTTGGAACTATTTTGTTGTAGTTGAAAATGTTTTATTTATCTTGGTTGTATAGAAAGTCGTTTGACGATGTTATATAATTATATTATTTTTGTTTTCTTACTGTACGTTTCAGACACTCGTGAAGTGCTGTGTCTTGTCGCGGAACTAAGGTGATGTGTATTTGTCGCTATATAAAACAGTTCCATTTACTTATTATTATTATATTTATTATTCATGTTTTGGGAGAGGTTTAAATATTTTATCTGACCCACCGATCTGTGTAGGTATCAGAATTCACTTTTGATTCGAGCAAGGTTTTCCTTAACCTAAAACAAAATCTAAATACAGTGGAATCTCGTTAGTACGTTTTTCAAAGGACTGAAATATTCGGACGTCAAATGCGGGAAAACGCACTGCCGAAAAACGCCATACTGTATTTACAACGTATAAGAAAGAACGCAGTGTAGACGTGCACGTTAAATCGTCGGCCTTAGGAAGTGATTACATGCACTACTAGTCACAACATAAACATAGGTTATCAGTAACTTACTCTGGGAATAAATAACATAAAAATTACTGTGCCTCTACACGAAAGTATAATACCGTATTTACTCGTCTATATGACTCAATCGCATATAGTACCCCCCTTAATTTTAAAGAAGTCTGTCTTGTGTCCTGTGCCTACGGGCTATATGATTCGCCAAGTGACAGACGGAGGGCCGGCCAGCCGACATACGCACGCTGCCGCATTCACGTAAGGTCGAGACGCTAGTAACCAAGAACTTGTTATAGATAAAAATTATAGCGCGAATTTGTATTCAGCCTGCATGTTCTACTGGTGCGAGAGACACGTCGGCTCTTCTGTGTTGCGTCATAGCCCTCAAGTCACTTCTACACCATCAGCTAATCATACCTCAAGCCACTTCCACACCGTCAAAACACACTAATCGTCTACACTGTCAATAACTATCAGAGAATAGGAAGCAATATCGCATCGTGTTTTCAAGATGCAGAATTTTATAATGATATAAGAATGTTGATGTATTTCACATCTTTATTGTTAATAACTAGGGATAGGAATTTTTCGGTGATTTCGGAGTGAAGAAAGCGGTATTTTAAAGTGACAAATTTGGTGGTCTCAAGTGGACTTTTCGGTACTTTCAAAATGTTAAATTTTAGGCGGAATTTTTTAAATATCATGGATAACATAACACATTTAAGTCATCCTTCAAAGTATACTTCAGTGAAGAGATCCAAATTCTCTTGTGGCAAACGGTGACACATATCACGTGCTAGTGTAGGCTGAAAAAAAAAGTTCACAGTTAGCGTTTGAACAGGGTATCAAAATAGTTTTCAACACAGATTCTGAGAACTTTGGAAATACAAATGGCATTCCTTGCAAAACTCGACCAATGTCTGTCTTGGTCCTGTCGTGCATCTGCTTCTTGATTAAAGTTTGCAGTTCGTTGTATCCTCTTATGACCTCACTTTCTTCCAGTGTTCCACAGAATGGCAACTTCTTAATTTCCTTTGCAAGGTCCTCATTGATGTTCATTGGCACAATTTCTGCTGGATCAAACGCACACATTGGTAAATCTTGTTCCCATGGTCAACGGATATCTAGCTGATTAATATTCTAAGAGCATGGGACCCAGCGTTTACTAAAACTGAATGTATTTTCTCTCTTTTTCATACATTTCGACAACCCTCCAACTGCTCCTTAAAGTTGGTACCGTAATTCCCAGAAACAGCAAGTTTAAGAGCTCGCTGAATTCTCCGTAGATGTCCATCTACAAGGTTATTTATTTATCGTATTGCTTTTAGTGCCGGGAGTGTCCGAGGACATGTTCGGTTCGCCTGGGTCTGTAGCTGTGTAACGTGTTTTTCGAGGGTTTTTTATGCAACTGGCATAAGTCAGTAGGAAGCCATTCTATATTTATTTACGCGGCAAATTGTCCAGCCAAAAGAATTTTTTCATGTTAATTTATTATTATTATTAATTTATTATAATTATTATTAAGGTATTTTCGGAGCATTTTATAAAAATTATAAGCATACAGATAGGTTTTCTATGTCTTAGATAACACTATCAAGCCAATTATTACGAACGACAATATCATAGAAAATTATGTGATTACGGAATTTTACGGAGTTTCGTCAGTTAGGATATTATGAGAGACATGACTCACTGGAAATTCAGGTACAGGCTGATTCTTGTCAAGAAGTATTACGCAAGCGTGGGTCGCAGCGTCAAGAAAAGGCGGATAGTTGGAACGGAAATCGACTTCATCATCCGCGCGCCGTGTGTAATGAGCCAGAGAAGGGGAAGTAGAGCGTGGGGAGCAGCCAATCAGTGGAGACCACGTTAGGTGGAAGTCGGGACTGGAGTGGATATATCGTTCGACGCGCCGTGGAGCGAGGACAATCTGTGAAAGACTTGACTAGTTCGGTTGCAAGTGTGTGTCGCTCCGATGTTCCGTGGAGTGGAGAACTATCTGTTTAAAACTTAACCAGTGTGGTTGTACGAGGGTATGGCTCCGATATTAGGACCATAAAGTCACCAAATCTACAAGTATATCATCAAATATCGACGGAGATGACGACGTCCAGGAGACTGTGGGAAGCACACAGCATCATCCAGTACGAGGGAAATGCTTTGGCAATTTCCAGTGGTAAGCGCAAATGACACAGAAGTACGCAATCTCTCGTTTCTCTTTGATTTATATTTCGTATTTCAGTAACTTCATAGCTTGGAAATAAGAGTAAAATCAATAATTTATCAGACTCAGTTTTCACGTAATTTTCTATCGGTAATATTAAAATCGCAACGCTCCAATTTAAATTTTATACTTATTATTATTATTAATTTTGCAATACTTGTTTTATATAATAAATTCATTTCTTTTACAATGCAATCTTTGCTTTCAGTAGGTAGCATTAGATATAGACCAATTCCTTCTCCTGATACAATTGTTTGTTGGGTTAATGATCAAATCATACCCCGATCTGAGTGAATAGATTCTTGAAGGTGTTCTACCAGAGCTAGACGTTGTTAAATACAAATTTAGATTTCAGCATTGCATTGAGGTCTTGGCGCCCATTAAAACAACATAGCTTAGGCAAAGGTAAACAGTTACATTTATCACCCAACAGTTAGGGGCAGCCAAACCGTTACACTTGTTGCTACCAACATGGGGCATTAATTAATTTTACAGCTGCTTCCAGCGGACACCCTTATTAGGGTGAGCTACAAGTTTCGTTCAATTTCAAGTAGTTCCAACTTCAGCTACCAGATATCAATGATACCTAGTGGTGAACGTTGGAACTTTGATAGAGCGTTCCGATGAAATCTAACCTAACAATTTAGCTTTACACAAGTTTAGTCTGTGAAAGGATCTTTTACATGCCATAAATCGATGACATGGGACCGCCGGCTTTACTTCCCCTCCGAAGGATTTTAACGCTCTTAAAAATTCCGACGACTTCGGCCGGGTTTGAACCCGCTATATTGGGCACAGCAGTTCAGCATGCTACCAATTACGCCACCGAAGCCACTATCTAGAAGATGAACAGTCTGATAAGACTGGCCTTCTAATAAAGGGATGAGTTCAGTGAAGTCTGTGCCTAATTCTTTGAATCTGAATTATTTCGTCATGTGAAACATTGTTCAGGAAATCAACACCAGAGTTATCAGTCCCTACTACTTCATTCATAAATTGCACAATATCTTTCAAGTACTCTAACAGGTACACTAAAGAATGAAACCAAGAAGACCACCTGGTTAAGACTGGTTCAGGAAACAGTGGCACATTTTGATATGGATACTTGCAATCTAGATATTCATGTCTGAAAGGCGCACTGTATGACGCCACGCGTCGAGTAGTTACTAGGATGAAGGGGCAGATGACTTTGCTGTTCTGGCCCTTAAAACGTCAATAACTTAGTAACTTACAAGGATGACCGCCCAGACTGATAAAGATCTCTGTATGCAGAAAGCGAGGTCCGCTATCTGCCGTTAAGTTTCCGATCATTCCGTGTTTGTTGGATGCTCTCCATGCAGTCAAGTCATGAGAGAAAATTACCGCTACTGCACTCGCACAAAAACAAGCCTTTGTCGGCTTCTGTGACGATATTTCAAACAGGCAAGGTGGTCTCACTACGATGAATGCCAAGATGCAGAAGAAAGTGACATTCAGTAGTTAGACTTCGATAAAGACGATCATGGTTTCAGACATGAAAGAGATGAGGATATTGTACGGAATTTGACTGTCGGTGAGGTAAACTGAGATCCAGTACATATCGAGTGAAGGAGTGATGCAACGGAAATCCTGAAAGTTCCCACAGTCAAGCTAGTGTCTCTTAAGTCACACTTATCTTATATATAAAATCGGGATGAATTTTCGTTCTCATATATTGTTTTCTTCAGAATTGTACAATCTAAAATTAGAAAAAATAAACTAAAAAGTGATGAGTCATTTCTCTTAGTTTTTAATATTGGTATAATCCACGTAGGGTCTCTTACAATACTATGTTATAAAGTATTATAATTATTTTTTCTGCGTGTTCTTAAAATAGAACAGAAGCCAGTTTGTAGCAATTAGAAATAGACACTCTACACAAAAAGAAGTCATAACCGGTGTACCGCAGGGTTTGGTCCTCCGTCCTTTTCTTTTTAACGTTGCACTTAATGATTTACCAAAACATGTTATATCACAATCAGTTTGTGTCTTACGAAGACGACACAACATTAATTAACGTGCATCAGAACATATTAAGTCTGAATGAGATGTCGCAAGAAGCTCTTAGAATAGCAGTAAATTGGTTTTCATCCAATAAATTACTATGGAATGAGGATAAAACTCAACACCTTCTGTTAGGATTGTCTAATAATATAGAAATTCAGTCAGTTAAGCTCTTAGGCATTTATATAGATTCCAAATTAAACTGGGAAGTTCACGCCAACCATGTCTGTAAAAGGGTATCACGGGTTTCTCACCTCCTGTGGAAATTGAGGGAATTAGTGACAAGAGACTATCTGAGAATGGCATATTTTGGACTCTTTCAGTCCCACATTTCTTATGGGCTGCTACTACGGGGTCACTCACCGTATGTACATAATGTGTTGCTGATACAAAAGAAGGTTGTTCGTGTAATGTGTAAAGCTGATCCTAGGGAGCAAATCTATATATTTTCATCTTGTTACTACAGTATATGTCAAAAACAATTTAAGTGAATTCATCACTAGGGAGAGACACACCATCACAACACTCGAAATAAAGGAAACAGATATCCCAAGCCATAGACTGGCAAAAACTGGTAGCTCACATAAAGTAAATGGCATACATTGTTTTAATAAATTACCACATTCTGCACAGTCTACGTCCTTCAGTGTGTTCGAAAGAAAACTGTACAAATGGATGTTAGAAAATCCATTTTACAACGTAAAAAAATTCTTGGAGATAAAAATTGTTAATATTGATTTTTAATAACTAGATATAGAGGATACTAATAATTATACTGTACCATAAATGACGAAACCTACTTCATGTAAATGATCAATGGTGAATAAAATACTCTTATTTCAATCAATATTTTTCTTTTTGCTAGGTTTAAAAACAATACTGCAGATAATTTGCGGAAATTCGTGCATTAATTGCCGCGAATTATCGGAAGTGCACAATAAAAAAATTGTAAAATTCACGAGCTCAAAAACATTGTTTTCGTAATTTTTAGGGTAATTTTAACACATTATCACCTGTGTATTACTTCTTTAAAAAATTCGCGATCCCTATTAACAACTCATTGATATTTAACTACACTAGCGCCATATGTGAGAACACCCACTCACCAAACCTGGAGTAACTCTTATCTTTTTATCTTCTTTGATCTGTCCCATGTACAATTATACTATTCAGTCGCTGTTTTAATAAAACCAAAAATCGTTTTCAAAGTTTGTTCATTTATTAATTTCAAATAAACCAACAAGTTATGGGTTCAGTCGTTGTTGAGTCTTCAGTCTTTTGACTGGTTGGATGCAGATCTCCACGTCTCCCTGTCCTGAGCTGATCCTTTCATCCCTACATAGCTATCACACCCTACATCCGAGGCAATCTGTTTAACATATTCTAACCTTGGTCTACCCCTACAGTTCTTGTCATCGACCCTTCCTTCCATAACTAAGCTTGCTATTCCTGGGTGTCTTATCAACCTATCTCTTCATTAGCATTCGCCAGGAACGTTTCTCCTCTTAATACCTCTTCGTTTGGAACCCTATCTACCCATCTGATCTTCATAATTCTCCTGTAACACCACATTTCAAACAATTCTCCTCTTTTCTGCTGCACCAATAGTCCATGTTTCACTTCCATAGAGTGCGACACTCCAGACAAATGTTTTCAAAAATGTCTTCCTAACACCTAAATCTATATTCGATGTCAACAGGTTCCTTTTCTGTACAAATGCTTTCATTGCCTGAGCCAACCTACTTTTTATATCCTCTTTGCTTCGTCCATCACTGGTTACTTTGCTTCCTAAGTAACAGAAGACTACTACTTCCTTTAGTTTCTCCCCTACCAATTTGATTTCCATAGAGGTTTCTGATTTATTGCGGCCGCATTCCAATATTTTTGTTTTACATATATTAATTTTCATAATGAATTCTTTCAAGACGGAGTCCATACCATTCAAAAACTCATTCAAATCCTGAGGCGTGTCGGCCAAGATGACGATGTCATCAGCAAATCTCAGAGTTGAAATTATTTCTCCTTGAATCTTCACTCCCACTTTAAATTTCTCTCTAATTTCCTTCATTGCTTGTTCAATGTAAAGATTGAAAAGTATGGGTGATAAGTTGCAGCCTCACACCTTTCTGAACACAAGCTTCTCTCTCATGTCCATCAGCTCGAATGACTGCTGTCTGGTTTCTGTACAGATTGTAGATCACCCTCCTATCCCTGTACGTTATTCCAATCATTTTCAAAATGTCAAATAATTTAGTCCAATCAACGTTATCTAAGTCTACAAAAGCCATGAACGTTCTCTTATCTTTTCTTATTCTACCTTCCAAAATCAGCCTAAGACTTAGTACAGCTTCCCTTGTTCCTACATTTCTCCTGAAACCAAACTGGTCTTCAACCAACTCCGCTTCTATCTGGCTTTCCATCCTCTTGTAAATTATTCTAGACAGAATCTTTGAAGCATGAGTAATCAAGCTGATTGTACGGTAATCCTCACATCTGTCAGCTCATACTTTCTTCGGTATAGGAATGAAATCATAGGGTACCTCACCTGTCTCATAAATCCTACACACCAAGTGAAATAACCTGATCAGACCATCTCCTATGCAGCATAGCAACTCAATCGGTATATCATCTATACCTGGTGCTTTGTTCCTGCTTAAGTCTTCCAATGCTCTGTCAAATTCAGATCTCAATATTAAATCTCCTTTTGCACCCTCATCAATTTCCTCCTCCCTTTCCATTACATGATTCTCAATCTCCTTTCCTTTATACAAACACTCTATGTAAGCTTTCCATCTCTCAACCTTTTCTTCCCTATCTGTGTCCTTAATATTACAGCACTTAGTCTCCCTTTCCCCAAAAGTATTCTTAATCCTTCGATAAGCTGTGTCTACTTTTCCTAATATCAGACAATTTTATATACTGCACATTTCTCTTTCAACCATTCTTCTTTCGCTACCTTGCACTTCATGTTAACCTCATTTCTCAGACGTCTGTATTCTGATTTCTCCTTTTCATCTCTTACATTCTTGCGTTTCCGCCTTTCATCCAGCAATTCTAGTATATCCTGAGTGATCCACCGTTTTCTGCCTATTCTTTCTTTCCTACCAATGTTTTCTTCTGCGGATTTTGTTATTTCATTCTTCAAAAGTGTCCATTCGTCTGCAAGTTTAGTTTTCTTATTAGTCCTTCCTTTATACTCATCTTGAATCTTTCATTTACATCCTTCTCTTTCAGTCTGTCTATTGCCCACTTTTTTGGCTTTTGACTTTTCTTCAACTTTAATCTGCATTTCATTACAACCAGATTGTGGTCAGAGTTTATGTCAGCACCGGGATATGTTTTACAATCCAAAATCTGGTTTCGAAACCTCTGCTTGACCATAATGAAGTCGATTAGGTAACGCCCTGCATCTCCTGGTCTCATCCATGTGTATATTCTTCTATTGTGGTTATTGAATAAGGTGTTAGCTATGGCCAACTCATGATCGGTGCAGAATTCTATCAGCCTGCTTCCTCGATCATTCCTTTCACCTAATCCGAAATCTCCTACTATCTTCCCTTCTCTTCCTTTTCCTGCCACAGCATTCCAATCTCCCATTACTATAACATTTTCATCACCCTTGGCATACCTCAGAATTTCATCTATTTATTCGTAGACCTTTTCAAAATCTTCGTCACCAGCTTGACTGGTAGGCATATAGACTTGTACCACTGTGGTGCACGTAGGATTTGTATTGATTTTTGCTACACTAATCCGTTCACTCTATTGCTCATAATATTCCACCCGCTGTCCAAGTTTCCTACTCAATATGAGACCAACCCCTGCTTGGCCATTGTTTGATTTAGTGCTAATGACCCTATAGTCTCCTGACCAAAAGTCGTGTTCTTCCTGCCAGCGCATTACACTAATCCCAACCAAATCCAAGCTCAACCTATCCATTTCCCTTTCCAAGTTTTCTAACCTTCCATTTCCTAGCAGACTTCGACACATTCCACGCTCCGATCCGTAGAATATCAGATTTCCTCTTTGTCACTTCTGTGATGTTAACCCCCTCTCGAGTAGTCCCCACCCAGAGATCCGAACGGGGGACTAGTTTACCTCCGGTTTGGAATTTTACAAGGGAGGAGGCCATCATCACATGTAATTATGCATAGAGAGGTGCATATCCTCGGGAAGAGCGTTACGGCTGTAGTTTCCCGTTGCTTTCAGCCGTGCAGCAGATCGCAGTGTAGCCATTAGTTGGGTTATATTATCAATATTTTAGCCGTCTATAAGACAAGTAAAGAATTGATTTATTCTGAAAGGCTGCTACTCTTTTTCAGAATCTTTAATAGAACATTTCTACTAACAAAAATACTAACCTTCTACTACCAATTAAATACCAAAATTCTACTAACGAAAAAATACTTAAGTTCTACCAACAACAAAATACTACCACTAAAACAGTCTGTCACCAGGCACACTCACATGCATCCTCACACATCACAGTCTAATGAAACAATGAACTATATCTAATAAAGAATGCAGCTGCCACCAGACACATTCACACACCACAGTCTATTGGAACTATGAACTATATCTAATAAACAAACTAACTACATACTTACAACTAAAACTAACTACATACAAAGAGTATACCTGTCGAGAATTAACAAGATGTTAGGTTCAAAATACGTACAAAAAGCAATGTTGAGTCGAAATACTTACAAAAAGCAACTGAAATTCAAAATACTTACAAAATGTAAATGAGATTGAAAATTTGTACAAAATGCAATAGAGGTTCGAAAAACTTACAAAATACAATTCAAATTACGCAATGCAATTCAGATGGATTGGGAAGGATTATCATGGTTTAATGATAGGCAACATGGATTTCGGAAACGTTACTCAAGCGAGAGTCCGTCACGCATTGAGATGAAGTGCGTAATTAGACGAAATAAAAAACGAAGTATTTTGTGCGCGATATTTTGACGAAAACTCCGAGAAGCCAATCTTGAGGTTAGGACCAAATGCACACACAATGGATTCAACTAGGATAATCAACGTTGGCCTTCTGGAAGGAAAACCGAACTGGAACACATGGGAGATATAAAATAAGTATTTGCCTACGAGGGATCACCGGAGCTATAGACTTAATTGAAGGCAGGTTAGTGAATCCAACCTCACTTTCGGAGGACGAAGCCACTGGACCAAAGGCGGCGTATCAGAGTAAGCTTGATGTTTTTAATAAGGCGGATAGCCACACATTGTTTTAACCACTAACATGTCAGAAGAGACGTTACAAAAATCATGCGTCTCGCGTCAGCTTGGGAAGTGTGGTTAGAAATCCACAAACTATTTGACGGCGTCTCTGAAGATAAAAGTGTATAACTTATGCCTGCAATTCTTGAGCTACAAAAAGGCAAATGAGGATGCCATCGCAAAGCACGTTTCAAAATTAAAGAATCTGTGGAGCGAACTAAAGCAGGAAATGTCCAGAGATGCCGAAATCAACTCTGATCTGCCAGATGTATTTATGATTTGTAAAATTGTAGGTACACTGCCAGAAGAATATTTTTCGTTCAAGTCTAGCTGGATGTTGATGTCAAAAAGGGACAGGACAGTCGACAACCTAACCAATCAGCTGTGTGTGTACGAGAGGGCGCTCAGAGGCAAAGGAGAATCACCTCAACAAGAAGCACTACTCGGCTTCGTCCAAACAGAAAACCCAGCAGCAGAACTCTTCGCAAAACTATCTCCAAAAGAGCAACAAAAAGAACATATTATTTCCTTACTGCAGGAGACCTAACAACACTATCAAACAGTGTAGGAAGTGGATCGCTGATGGAAGACCGCCCAAACCCAGCCACTCGAACATCAGAAAGCGGTGCCAACATGATTTTGGTCACTATAACCTCGACTGTGATGATCTCAGAATGCGACTCTGACGACTGTTTTGTAGATAATGGAGCAACGATAACAGGGACATTTTTAGGATATTTGAACCATTTTCTATGAACACTGAGTGAACACAGCGAACGGTGTGAAGGTTGCGGCCATTGGAAAAGGTGACCGACATCGAAGCAGTGGTTAACGGCGAGTGGCACAACCTCACGTTGGCTGATGTATGGTGCGTTCCTGGGATCCAGAGAAATCTATCCTCAGTCCTTGCAACCCAAGACAGAAACAAGGACAGCAGGTTCGTCTCGTCAAGAGAGGTCTGCAATTTCATCAACAGTGAAGTGAGATTAATTGGCATTCGTGAAGGTTCGGTGGACTCGACAAGCTGAGAGTGAGGAGCATGAACAACACTGCATTCAAGGAAGTCAACGCAAGAGAAAAGGACAATCTTCTCCAACTTTACCATGAACGATTCAGACATCAGAACAAGCGACACTTGAGATCCCTCCTGAACAAAGGGCTGGGAACCCGCGTTGAGGTGGGCAGCGAACTGTGTGAAGGCTGCGTCTACGGTAAGGCTCATCGTCTGCCTTTCGGAACGAGGTCTGGAACTACGAAACCGGGAGAGCGGATTCACACAGATGTCTGCGGCCAATTCGACGAGTCGATGTCAGGATACAAGTATTTCGTCCTCTTCAAGGATGATTTCACGAAGTTCAGGACTATTTACTTCATCAGAGGAAAGTCTGAAGTTCCAGAGAAATTAGCTCAATTCGTTGCAGAAGCTAAGACTCTCGGACACAACATCAGGGAGCTGCTGAGTGACAATGGCAAAGAATTCGACAACCAGTATGTCAGAAAAATCTTGCAGAAAGGAGGAATTGTTCAACGACTTGTCACGCCATACACTCCGGAACAAAACGGATCCGGCGAAAGGGAGAACCGCACCATGGTCGAATCTGCTCGAGCAATGATGTATGCTCATGGAAGACTTCCACAAAAACTTTGGGCTGAGATGTTCCAGACAGCAGCCTACGTCCTTAATAGGACTGGACCTTCCCACGCTGAGGGAACATCTCCCTACGAGCTATGGTACGGCAGGAAACCAGGTCTGAGGCATCTTCGGGTGATCGGGTCTACCTGCTATGCGCATGTTCCCAAGCAGCAAAGGAAGAAGATGGATCCCAAGGTCACCAAAGGAATTCTCATCGGATACGACAACGATGACGGTTACAGGATCTTTTGTGAAGAGGAAGGTAAACTAATTCGATCGCGAGATGTCATCTTCGATGAGAAAGTGTTGCAGCACAAGAACGTCACTCTTCCGGGAAGCTTAGACTCCTCTGTTCAACCAGAACAAGATCCGACCCCTGAAGAACAACAAGCTGACGACGAAACTCAGAGCGAAGAGGAGGAAGATGAATTCTGGGACCTGAATAATGAAGACGAAGCTGAAAGTCAAATGAAACCATCGTTTGACGACTTCGTGAGCGTTCGTCACTCAATCCTCCATCTAAGTATCAAGACTTCGTGATTTATCTCTCAGGCCCACAACAAGAACCTGAATCCTACAGTGAAGCCATGAGATCAGATCAACAGGACCAGCGGAAGGAAGCCATGGGTCGTGAGATGAAAGCTCTTTAAGGGAACAAAACTTGAGAACTGGTTGAACTGCCACCAGGAAAATGCCAGTTCAAACAAATGTGTCTACCGAGTTAAAACGATTCTTGATTCTTCCTGTAGACTTAAGCTCTCTTTAAGAAAACAAAAAATACATAAAATAAATTCAAAGCCAGATTGGTCATCAAAGGCTATTCACAGCGGAAAGGAGTAGATTACAACCAAACCTTCAGTCCAGTGGCCAGGACATCAACCAACAGAACATTGCTCAGTGTTGCTGCAAAAGAGAAAATGAAACTAGCACAGATCGACGTTTCAACGGCATTTCTCTATGGTGACCTCCAACAACCTGAAGGATATGGTGATGGATCTGCCAGGGTATGCCGCCTGAAGAAAAGCTTGTATGGACTGAAGCAAGCTCCTCGATGCTGGAATGAGAAGTTCAGCAACTACATCGTCAGCCTGGGATTTCGGCGAAGTGAAGCGGAACCTATTCTCTTCGTGAGACAAAAAGGACGAAAGAAGATGTTCTTGGTTTTCTACGTTGACGATGGAATGATTGCAGCTGAAGATGAGCAGGAACTCCATAAATTTATCGACGATCTGAAACTGGAGTTTAAAAACACCTCTAAGCCAGCATCGTACTACCTAGGTTTGGAAATCAACCGAGGAATAGATGGGTCAATACGTGGGAGCCAAGTGGTGTATTTCTCGAAATACACGGTAAGGTAGAGTTGGCTTTTGCTGCTCTTTATTATTTTATATTATTTCATTTATTTAGATTTCCTTCCGCAGACACCAACATTGAACTATTACATCCTGTTTGCCCCGTACACTTGTTTATTTGTTGTGTAAGTTTGTTCCAGAAGCGCATATTCTTCGGAACCAGACTGGCAGAGTCTCACCGCTGCCCTCTGAACTTCAATTGCCTCAAGTCATGAAGACTTCTTCATCAATCCGCCAGGCATCGTAATCATCGTCAGCCAACAACTCCGTGAAAACACCGCTAAGAAGAATTCAATGTTCTCCATAAGAATTTTATCTTTCTTAAGTTGTATATTCACTGTGAATTCTATTGTCTGTTAACCCCACCTATCTTCCCTCCTTGGTCCCTCTGTGTATCGTCGAGCGGCTCTCACTTCGGTGTCCGACGTCAACACATACAGTTGAGGCTCTACACGAGCTTGTCTCCTCTACTCGAGAGACAAACTTTTTAAATCAGACGCCTTGTCTGAACTTTAAAATCAACCGTCACCGAGGAACCATTGCCTTTCTTCAAAATGAGCTAAGTACAAACTTGAATGTTCAACACACTTTAATTGCTTTTAAATATCTAAATGCTTTTTAATACTATTTTAGAGACAGTGTAAAATTGCTAAATGTGGTAATAACCATCTTCGCGGGATTTTCGATGTCAGGTTTTGCCTATCTAAGCTAGCCTTATAAAATGAAACAGTACTTCTTGTACAAATTAACTGAGATACTTTCTCACAACGTGGGATATCATTAAATTACCCACTGTCTATAGAAAACTTAGCTTTTTCCACCGCGGGACTTATCTTGCCCAATTCAACAGTCATCATTGTTCTGGAATTTTCCATGTCAAACGATCTATCTACAAGCTAAACCATCGAGTAATTTCCACTCACATATGGGAATACTTTTCCTAACTGAGGAATTCTTTATAAAAACCGCTGATCAACACCTAATTTGTCTTCCTTCTTGGGAAATTTTCTTCTGCATTAAATTACAACCTACAAACTTTTCAACGCAATGAACTTGTTCAAGCAAAAATTCAACTAGTGATCTACATAACTGAAATAACTTTTCTCTCCATGAACTTTCTGTGCTGCAATAGTAAACTCTTCAAATCAATCAGCAAACTATAGTGCAAAACAGTGCCCGTTCAACTACCAACCGCGTCGCGTTCGTGAGAGCAATAAATATGGCCAAAACTTTTCCCTTAAGTTCCCAATTCTTCCTCCCTAAACACCTTACTAACTTAATCTAATTAAGCTTTAAATTTAAGTCAACTGATGTACCTAGCTGTTTAAACTATAAATTTATGTCAATTTCTAAGAGGCCTCGCTTGCCAACAAGTGCCCTCCCAACTTTGTTTCGCATTTCACGAATTAACTTCTGCATAAATCTGTGGCAAGTCCACATTCTAATTCTTTTCCCCTCTAAAATGGGGGAATTCTACTTTTTCTACTCATAATTGAGTCAACTATTTTTTTTCTTCAGGCTTCACAAATAGCGACCTGTCCTATTTGAATATATCACGGTCGTAATTACGTATAAGTACATGTTGTTTGAGTCTTCAGTCTTTTGACTGGTTTGATGCAGCTCTCCATGCCTACCTGTATTGAGCTAATCGTTTCATCTCTACATAGCTACCACACCCTACATCCGAAGCAATCTGTTTAACATATTCTAACCTCCGTCTACCCCAACAGTTCTTGTCCTCGGCCCTTCCTTCCATAACTAAGCTTGCTATTCCTGGGTGTCTTAGTATGTGCCCTACTAACCTCTCTCTTCTCTTCAATAGCAGCCGCCAGAAACATCTCTCCTCTACCACTCGTCTTAAGAGCCGGCCGGAGTCAGATCCTATTTCACCTTTCATTTCAAAACGTTGCCACTAGTTTTGTTGTAGTCGCTGTCCCCTAGTAGTTACATGGCCCGTACATAGGTATCAGCACGGATTACCCCCTACAACGGCCCCCTACTGTGAGGGTGGTTCAAGGTCGCGCGTGCGAGAAAGTTCAAACTGCTCCGGGGTCCGAACACTGGGGAAATGCAATCTCGTGGCAATGTGCCTCGAGAATATCGCGACCAGGAAGTTCGAATTGATAGTCTGTATAGGCTACTTCCAATTTAATGGCCGAAATACTTTGCTATAGATAACCTAATAGTTAAACTACGGATTACGGAATTCACAAGTGACTGAAATATCCTTTGCCTTCCTCGTGATGTAGCGGCTAGTATTCTTGTCTGTCACCCCAGAGGTTCAGGTTCGATTCCCGGCACCGACAAGAAATTTGATTCATTCTTGTGAAAATGTGATAACGCAGAAAGAAATTAAAATGTTATTCTTCAAGCTCTACCATTTCCTTAGAGACATTCCTTACATAAAACTGCCTATGTTGCGAAGTTAGAAACCCATCTCAGCCATCTTGGAAGTGGTTTTCCGTGGTTTCTCACTTCTACTCTGGCTGCATGGCTCAGGGGTAAAGTTCTTGCTTGCTGAGCCCAAGATTGCAGGATCGAATCCTGGCGCAGCCAGCTGGCATTTGAGGGTGCGCAAATGCGAGGGAGCCGTGTCAGTGAATTTACTGGCAGGTTAAAGATCCCCTTTGGGGCAAACTTCCAACACCCCGGCGTCTCCTAAAGCCGCAGATGTTTAAAGGGACGTAAAGCAATAACGTTATTATTATCACTTCTACTCCAGGCAAATGCAGCCGACTTCTTCACAATCCTCATCTGAATCACAAATATACACACTAACGCACTACCTCGTGCCACGCTGGTATCGAGAGAGCGTGGGTTTGAATCCCACCTCGGCCGTCTTATTACTATTATTAATAATAATAATAATTAAAATATTTTCCGGATCTTGCAGGTGGGGGGGGGGGGAGGAGGAGCGCCTGTTCAACTCTCTACCACCGGCGGCTGCAAATTTAGGAGGATTATAAATTAATATTACATAATTTGGCAATAGAGGTGAGGAAGTGCAGGATTCTCCAGCCCCAGGGCCCATCACCACTCTCTAAGGCCTTGCATCCGGGGGGGGGGGGGGGTGACACAAGAACGCTACACCACGAGATGGTCTTTAAAACAGTATGTTATGCATAATGTGATAACGCAGAAAGAAATTAAAATGTTATTCTTCAAGCTCTACCATTTCCTTAGAGACCTTCCTTACATAAAACTGCCTATGTTGAGAAGTTAGAAACCGAACCACAATAAGGTTTCACGCCGTCGTTGTTGTTGCTCATGCTCCATTAGATTGTGTAGCCTATATTCAATCATTTACTTTGATAAACATCTTCATACTGACATTATGGGGTTTGAAGCCATTTTTCCGTGTTCCCTTAGTAAACAAAAGTTTGGTGCTTTTCGGTCGGTCAACACGAATGTACCCAAAAGAGTTGGGTTATACCCTAATCCTGAAAAAATTACAACTCTTTTGGGTACATTCGTGTTGACCGACTGAAAAGCACCAAACTTTTGTTTTATCTTCATAATAACCTTAATTGTGATAAAGAATCGTGCAGACTAAACTAATTCCTGAAAAGAGTTGAAAAGTAAATTTTCAACACTTTTGTTTGAATATTTCAAAATATAATTCATCGTGTTTACGATAACATCGAAAAGATACGTAAGGAAGCCTACTCCCTAGTATACCTGTAACTTAGTAGTATGGTGAAAAACTGCTGTTTATTTCCTAGAATTATATTTACGTGTTTTTGTAAGTAACGATGACAAATTATTTTTTTCTTTTATTCTTAACAAAGGAGATATTTAAAAAATGTAGAATACATTTTTTTAAATTACATTTTTCATCACACAGGATTAACTTCAACGATAAGGTATAGCATATTATTATCAGGAGTGAAGTTGCTTCAGCTCTTCCTTTCGCATTGCCTTTTCCTCATCAACAACCAAGAAATGTCCAGAAACTACAAATTCAATTGCTCAAGGGAAAGAAAACTAAGATCCGTTTCCCACGATTATCACATCACTATTCATGAACAAATATGGTGCAATTAAATGGGGCAATTGTGATAATTAGCTAATACATGTATTCTTTTTTCCAGGAGTGTATTTACATATTTATGTCTTGTACCCCGCCCATTCATTGGGCACAATCGTGTTGACCGACTGAAAAGCTACAAAAGACAATATTATAGCCTATATAAAAAATCAGTAGTAGTGGTGAAAGATTTCAGCCTATTCCAGTAACAACTTAGACCAGGAACTCATCGTAGCATCAACTCTTACCGCAGCTTCATTATAAACACAAATACGGTACTTTTGATTGCCTGTAGCAGCCTTCCCAGGATACCATAATACTGTACTTCAGAATCCTCAGTTTCTTTTCCCTTGGTACTATTCCGTGCGCATACATAATTATGGAATTTATTTAAATTTGCTATAATATGAACATGCTTAATTAATTAATTAGTGTACCACCCTTTATTTTGCAAAAAAATATAATGAATAAAATGAAGAATCTACAAGCAATATCATGTGTAATGTATATGATTTATATAAAAATTAAATCAATATTGCATATTTCAAATTTTTAGCCTATTTTCAATTTTGAAAAAATAGGCTTATGAGATCACCTTTTGTCCGTGTGTGTGTGTGTGTGTGTGTATGTGTGAGGTGTGTGTGTGTGCCCCCCTAATAAAATCTAAACGGCTGGAGCGATTTCAATGAAACTCGGTAAGTTCATAGCGCTATTCCCGGCGACCTCGACCGTGCCCTTCAAATTTTGTTACGTCTCACCAATCCAACATGGCGGCTGTGCGAAATATTTCACTAGCATTCAATATCTCCGAAACTATTACCGATATCGCCCTGAAATTGTGTACTGTGATAAAGGGCACTACTAGAAGTTCACCTATGAGACTTTCAAAAACCTGGTGACTACAAAACCAACATGGCGGCCAAGCGAAGTTGAGACTTTTAAATAGACTTTTCTCGCGATTTAACTATCCAAACGTAATGAAACTTGGTACAACAATTGTTTATACACATTGTAATGCACTGGAGTCTAATTTAGTTCAATTGTTTACATAACCTCAAAATGGTGGCTGTGAGAAATATTTCACTGACATTCTATATCTCCGAAACTATTACAGATATCACCCTGCAATTTAGTACGGTGATAAAGGGTACTGATACAAGTTTACCTATGTATATTTCATAAACCTGTAAAGTACAAAACGAACATGGCGACCAAGCGAATTTGAAATATTTTAATAGACTTTTCTCGTGATTTAACTCCCTGAGCGCCGTGAAATGTGGTACAGTAAATGATTTTGCAGTTTGTAATGCACTGCCATCTAACTTAATTCAATTGTTTACATAACCTCAAGATGGCGGCTGTGCGAAATTTTAAAATTAAGTTTTTATTTCTTGTGTCGTAATCATGCGATCGAAGTGAAAGTTTGAATAATGAACCTAGGCAATAATTGTCCTTGAATGGTACATAACTCTATGGCCTATACATATAACAATCCTAAATGGCGAGCTTCCGAAATATTTAGACGGTTCTCAATATATATGAATCTTTTACAGCAACCAAACTGAATTTTTTAAATGTTCATAGAGACTATGAACATCATGTTCACCCTTAGGACTTTCAGTAACCTGGTGAGCACAAATCCAACATGGCGGCGACGCGAAGTATAAATATTTAAATGGACGTTTCTCGCGAATTAACTATCCGAGTGCCGTGAAACGTAGCACGTTAAATGCTTATACAAATGTTGATCCACTGGCATCTAATTTATTTCAATTGTTTGCATAATCACAAGATGGCTGCTGTGCGTAATTTTAAAATCTCGTTTTTACTTCTTGTGTTCTAATCATGCGATTGAAGTTTGTATACCACACGTACACAATAATCTTAATGTAATAGTACGAAAATAAAAATCCAACCTGGCGACCATCTGAAATATTTAGACGGTTCTCAATATCTACGAATCTGTTACAGCAATTAAACTGAAATTTTGTATGTTGATAGAGGCAATTAACATGAGCAGGATATATGAAAATAGGCTGTATAGTTCTTCACGGAACTACTTGTTTAATGTAACATTACATAGAAGAAATGGAAGGAACGCAGATGCCCCTCGTGGAACCATCTGTCGTCACTGCGGCAAATTGTGTGCCTCCCGCATTGGGCTGTATAGTCACCTCAGAACTCACCAATGAGAGACATACCGGATTGAAAGGCCAATCTACTCGATACGAGTGTTTGCTATGATGATAGATATTACATTAAAATCCTAGCCTTACTCATCAGTATATTTCCAAAATGACATTTTAACGCATGATAACCTAGAAAGTCATCTCGAAATTGACATCTTAATTATTATTAGGTAACCCTTAGTTACATTCTCACTCCCATACTTACGATGAATATATGGGACACAAGATGGTAGCAGTTCCTGACGTTATTCTTCCATATTTGATTTAAAAAAACGATCAGGGAAAAAATAGCTTATCCTCTTGATATTAAATTTAATTTATCGATCAAGACTTTGATATTTCCAGAGAAATGGAAACTTACTAAGGTCAGTCATATTCACAAGTTGGGTAAGATCTCACTAATTCTTAACTACCGAACAGTACCGGTAGCTACCATGTTTGCTCCAAACAAACTTGACGAGCAAACACTTCTTGAACACATAATGTATTATTCAGGCATACATGCAATTTTATTCACGATTCATAACATGGATTCATCCCTCGATGATCAACAATAACCAATTTTCACGAATCAGGAGTCATCTTGTTTAGATTAAAGGATAGCGAGTCGATGTAATATATACAGATTATTGTTAGAGTTAACCATGACGTAGCCTACAACTTACGAAAGTGTCCTATTACGGATCATACTTACAGTATGTAAGAGGCAACACTTTGTATCATAGAGAAAAGCTCCATTCACCCTCTGGTGTTACCCTGGGATCGAATCTTGTGCCTCTGTAATATTTATCTTAATTAACAATCTCCGGGATGCCAATATATCATTATTATTATTATTTGCAAATGACGTGTAATCGTTTAAATACATTTATTCGTTATGGGATTGTATGCTGCTCCAAAGGATGAAGAAAAATAAATTGGAACAAAACAAATTGTTTCGATTTATAAGTGTCATCCGATTGCATTTACACGAAAACACACAAATTTTGATAGAAAACACCACCATTTCCTATATAGTTCCCATCTCAAGTCATCTAGGTTTATGGTAGGCTAAACTTTGATTTTTTTTAAGTTATCCTTTTCTCACCGTATTGATCGAATTTTTGAGATATATTCGAAATGCTGGCATACCTGCCAACCTTCGGAAGTCAAAAATAGGAAGATTTTTTAAAATTATAGATTTCATCATGCGCAGTATACCGTGGCGTGGGCGAAAGAGGGTACACAAAAGACCTGCGTTTCTTTATTGGTAAAGTATGAATTCAGCATAAAATTCACAAAAATGTAAACAATCATCAATCATCGAGTAATAAGTATGGCCAATATTTAAACGTAAGAGAACATAATTGTGTGTTTAAAGAAAATGCATACAATCATTCTGATGGATTACACTTCGCATTCGCTACTACATATTCACGTTTTGTCAGACTAAAGTTAATTACCATGGACAACTTACCTAATTATGATTAGGTGATGTATATACATGTGGATGGTAATCTTGAGACTGCTTACTGATTTAATGCAGATCTTGTGGCCGACTTTGCTCTCTTCAAAAATGCCCTGTCATACTGCTGCTCGTAGCAATTTCCACTTAGGCTTGATTTAACCACTAACAGTTTGTTGAGGTTTTCGTCATTCAGAGATGATCCGAATTGTGTCCTTGTCTTCTTCACCTGGCTAAACAATCTCTCACATTCAACGTTGCTGTGTGGGATTGTTAATATTGACAGCATTACTCTAGCTAGTCTGTCATATTTCAGACACCCAACTCCACCTCGTATATCCCCTATTGCAGCCCAACAACAATCTGCTCGTTTTCCTTCCACATTAGAAGATGGCAAATCCTCCATTTGGAGAGCACAATACTGGCATTGTAATGCATCCATTGCTTGGTGCTCATCTTCACCGTCTTTTTTTGGCAACATAATTGGAAACTTAGAGATATAATACTTCACGGCACTAAAGGAAGCAGTAGACAAAGACCTTATCTGTGCCACTTGAGCATTAACAGAAAACTCGCTGTCCAAATTAAATTGATGAATAATATAATCAGAGGCTGCAGTGAAGTAGTTCCTGACATGCAAATAAAAGACCTTCTCCTTAGGAGTTCTACACAACTAGATGTTGTTGAACCAATTAACAAATCATCATCAGCTTTCTGATTCTCTCTTGTGTGATAGACCACTTCTAAAATTGTGCAATATTTCTTTATGGCCACTGGCTTAACAAACCTACAGAGAATTTCTGTCAGCAACTCAATCAGTATGGATCTTAGGACATGGATGTGAGGTGCTTACGATTGAAATCAGTCTAAGCATTTACCCAAGGACAACCAACGCGTGCACACATGATTCAGTATTTCCTAACATCAGTTTGGTAAAGAGCTTGATATAACTTCAGATGATATTTCCTCTTGCAGCTTTTGTTTAAATAATAATAATACATTTCAATCATTCATCTCATCAATTTTCACAGGAAGGGAATCAGCACCTTTCTCAGCAGCCAGATGAATTAAATGGCATGGGCATCCTACAACAATGATGTTTTTACACTGCTCTTTTAATTTCGCAGCAACACCATTTTTCCTCCCTATCATTATAGCGGCATTGTCTGCACTAAAAGCTATACAGTTTGCCATTGGAATAGCACGTCTTTCCAGAAGACGCAGAAGCAAATTACCAATGTTAGCACCAGTCGAGTCATCTTCCAAATTTTCCATGGATAGCAAACGATTTTCAATCATCTTCGATTCTTTGTTGAAAAATGACACGACGATAGGATACATCTTACTATCTTTAGCAATGCTATCATCAGTGGAGATCGCGAAAGGCCCATATTTTAAAATATTAATAATATTTGAATCAGCGTCACGTGCCATTTCGTGAACAATGGCGGATGTTTTTGTCCTCCCACAGGCATATTTCTTCGCAATTTCCAAATCCGGGAACATTTTTCTAAACAATTGTCCCACGTGATCGGAACATGATAAAGAGAGGTTATGTTGTACGACGAACGCCGTGAACAAACATTCTGCACGAATGGAAGCATTGTCTACATTCCCGTGAACAAAAAACGTACCTAATTTTTTGTTCTTCTGTAAACAACTAGCACTGTCCTTGTGTTTTAGAGTGTTACTGTGAGTAACAATGTCAGTTTTTCCACCATGAGAAATATTTATATCCCAACGACACACGGAACAAAGAGCAAAATGGTTTCCTCTACTAGATTGTACAATCAGGGTGTCTACTGTAAGGATGAAGTAAAAATAAGTTACTTTTTAGGTATCTTTTAGTTACCTTTTAGTTAATTTTGAATTCAAGTTACGTCTGCGGTCTACAAGCATAGGCGCTCATCACGCGGTGAAGTAAAACAACAATGAACTGTTTTTCAAGAAGTTTTTATTTATCGTATGGCTTTTAGTGCCGGGAGTGTCCGAGGACATGTTCAGCTCGTCTGAGTCTGTGGCGTCTTCCAACGGACACCCTTAGGGTGAGCTACAAGTTCCGTTCAATTTCAAGTTGCTACCAGATATCAATGATACCTAGTGGTGAACGTTGGAACTTTGATAGAGCGTTCCGACGAAATATAACCTAACAATTTTGGATCACACAAGTTTAGTCTGTGGAAGAATCCTTTACATGCCATAAATCCATGACATGGGACCGCCGGCTTTACTTCCCCTCCGAAGGAAGGCATACTGAAGGATTTTTTAACGCTTTTAAAAATCCGACGACTTCGGCCGGGTTTGAACCCGCTATCTTGGGCACAGCAGTTCAGCATGCTACCAACTACACCACCGAAGCCGCTTTAAATGAAATTCACATGATGTTATAAAAATTTAAAAAATAATAAATATATACTAGATATTTAATATCCAATGAGTTGTTTCAGCTAATATGTCGTCTTGTCCACAATGTTGTTATTATTACGGTACAAAGAGGTTGCTCAGCTCTTGACCATTTGGCGAGATTTCCTTCGTCCCCGTGGTAGGTCGCGAAGAAATGCATGCGATGTTACACGATCGTCACCGAATTCTGTCTTCGCAGTCAAATGCGGAGAAATATCGAGATGTTACACGATCGGCGCTGGTCTCAGTTGTTTGGTGAGCTTCCCGTAGTTTTCACGAGAGAACACGGAGAAAAATCGCGATTTAATCAGCGTCACTTTTAATTACTAGACGAGATTTCCATTGTCCTTGAATTCGGGCACAAGAAAATATAGCATTATTACGCAATCGGCGCCACTTGCTGTACGTTTGACAAGAATACAGTTGTCCTCGTCATTGAATGCGGAGAAATATCGCGATGTATCGCAATCGCTGCCGCTCTCTGCCGTTTTACGTTGTCCTCGAGATATTATGCAATCGTCGCCGCACCCGGCCGTTCAACGATTGTCTGCCTGTATATCTGTCCAGATAGAATGGCGGAGGCAAGCTCAAGGTTGGGCATGGTTAAAATTCACGCGTAGTTATGAACATGTTGTTCGGTCGGCGCCGTGATTCCCTTTGTCCCTATGCTGTAGTTGGGAGTTCATGAGTTCAGGGTGGATCACGAGGAGGATTTAGTATGTCGATGCTACGTAGGCTGCCATTTTTATGTGGGTTGATGCACTTCTCACTCCCCGCACGCTTTTAAGTATACGGTCATGGGAAAAGTGGCAAGTAGGTTTCGTGATGGGTGCCCCGTGATGGGTGCCCAATCACCTTTGACAGGATTCCCGCAGTCCTCGTGGTCACAAGTACACGATAGGGAACGGGTTTTATGATTTTACGCAACTGACGTCGATATCGGTCCGTTTGACGAGATTCCCGCCGGCAAGTCGTGCGGTCAGCCGGCCGTCTTCAGGATGCGATTTTGGAGGATGAACGTTCGAACTAGGTACGGTATCGAATATTACGAATTGTTCTGAGAGGATTGCACGAATATTATTTATTCGAGTCAAAAGCATTACAACATACACAGAGGGATGATACACAATATTAAAAAGAAATAATACATACAACAATGTCTCGATTGCACGAATAATACGACAAGAGGGCAAGTTTTATTTCGATTGAGAACCACGAATTATCAACAAGTTAGCGAAATAATCGGTTAGATTATATATCCGATGGAACGAAAGTTCGAAGGAAAAATCGACTTATAACGGAATTTCGAATTAACCATACTGAATGTCGCAAATTTACTTGACATATTTTTTAAATACGTTATATGTATTTCGAAGATTTTTCGCATTTTTTCGAAACGGTAACATTTCGCAAGATTGCGACATTAAATTGTTTCGCGTTATTTCTGGACTTCAATTTGACAGTTTCCAAATAACATAAATGAGAGATTTCTTCTTAGTTTCGGAAGTATTCGCGAATAAACGTCTCGCGAAAAGTCAGGTTTCCTAATACGGTAACACAGAAAAATATTTAACAAGAAACTTAAGACTTCTTGAGGCCGAAAATATACGTTGAACCGATGTATATCGCTCAAGGTATCCTCGGTATGTATTTCCTTGAGGTCGGGTACGGAGAGATACAGCTTAGTACTATGCAATAGGCACGGCGCCGCTTGCGTGAAACTCGCAATCTCTGAGCCTAGCGGCGCGAGTTTAAATGATTCAACCCGCCTTCAGAAAATTTTCGTTACCCGTTTGTAAAATTCGTTACTTTTTCGTTACTTTCGTTACCCATTTGTAAAATTCGTTACTTTTTCGTTACTTTCGTTACCGGTAGATACCCTGACAATGAATGGAAATTCAGTTTTATAGCTTTCTTGAACACTTGGAGATAACGTTTCCGAGGTTTTGTCGCCATAACGTGACGAGAGAAACACACGACACGAAACAATCATCGACACAACTCGTTGAAATAATTATCTACCGACGCACTAAACGTGACGCTAGCAGAGTATAAACACGTGGCGTCAAACGGATCAAGTCACAATCGCCGCGCTAGCATATAATTCCATACTGCACAGTTACCTGGTCAGCCTCGACTAATCAGCGCAGGCTTGACACCTGTTGTCCGTAAAATACCACCAATCAGTATGCGGTAGGCCGATCAGCTGACTCACCATTTTGAGATCGCAGCTATGGAGCTCACTGCCAAGCGAGAAACTTACACAAAAAACCAAGGTTACGCAAATCACAAAAGCAATTACGACTTACGAGAGAATCTCCCTGAGAACAGAAATTATTGGCAGTTCCTTTTTCTTTTACAATATATTACCGGGGTCCGAAATTCGGAAGAAATAATAGTAATTAAGAAGATCGGAAGACGAGGTGAAAATTCGGAAAGTTTCCGAATAAATCGGAAGGGTTGGCAGGTATGTGCTGGGATATGTAAGAAGATGCACATTTTATTTTAGGAACCTGTACATTGCTAAAGATTGTATAATGCATTTGTATTAATTAGACTTGAATTTGGTTCAATAGTTTGGAACCCAAGATGTGCGAATGCTAACTATAGAGTTGAATCGATAAAAAATAAATTCCCTATATTCTTGGAATACAAAAGGACAAAAATATGCTAAGCGGAAATGTGGTGGCCCAGTGTTGTGGTCAAGCTGTTGGCCTCTCACCACAGCATGTGAGATTTTCAAAGTGAAACGTCATGTCCAGTGGTTCTGATTCCACGTAAAAAGGAGGTCCCGTGGCTATTGATCGTGAGATTGTCGATAACATAAACTACACATTTCCTTTAAAAATGCTAAGCATAATTTCTTACTGGAACTTTTTCTTTGAAGACTTTAGAGAAAAGTAGGCAGGTTATTACATTTAAATAATTTGATACCATCTTTGATAGACCTTATTTGTCATCTGAATTTGAACTATATGTTCCTTCGCGGTCATTAAGACCGAAACGTATAACATCCCACTGTCCAAGAACCAATACAGGCCGGACGTTTGTTTTAGACGATTGCCCTTGACCTTGAAGCCAGCGGGTGAGCCTGTACACAGTCACTCTCTCACACTATCGCTTCACACTTGTCACCACCGGTCTGATATAATGGAATTCCAGACTTGAGCACGTGGCGACACAGACTTGCTGACAGTACAGTCAACCTCGAAGTATTGTGTGACGTGGAAGTACACGTTAAGTAGTTACGAACAGAACGTCATTATATTTGCCAATGACTGTACTTCAAGAGCAATGTGAGACAGCTTTGTCAATCATCGGACCGCTTGGGGCAGCTGATAACATCACAGGTACTGCAGTAACTCGCCTCCAGGGATTTTTCACTCGTCTAAAACAAACGTCCGGCCCGTACATAGTGACATAAACATTCGCCTGTATCGAACACATTCAATATCTATAAAAAATATAAAAAACAAGCACACATTTCAATAGATCAGACAGCACCTTTTGTTCATTTGTATTGTAGAGAAATCACTTAATATCAAACACTCCTTATCAGTGACTTAACATAATTTCAAATACGATACTTACTAGAATAATATTTAGTCATACGTATTATAAGTATCATTTTATATTAGTGTAAGAAAAATATTAAAAATATTAAGTGTAATTCATATTGTTATTTCTCATAATTAGGTTGTAACCTGTTAGAAGAACTATAAATAAACAAATAATTATAAATGAAAAAACAAATTAGTTTAATGAAATTCAGGCCCACTTTAGTGATGATTACTAACTAGTGATTACTTGCTACTCATATAATAATTAATGTAACTTCAAAAGGCCGGTAGTCGCTACATCACATTTAGACTGACAAAGCAACATTTTATTTACAATCCACCTCGTGGCGTAGTGGCTAGTCTTCTTAGCTGTCAACGCAGAGGTCCAGATTTGGGAGCTGAGGGCTGGAACGGGATACACTGAGGCTTGTGAGGCAGAACTGGGAAGAGAAGGGTTACATTCTTACTTCAGCCATCCTGGAAGTTGTTTCCTCACTTATGCTTCAGGCAAATGCTGGGATGGTATCTAACTTAAGGCCACGGCCGCCGCATATACAATATCCGTCCCAAATACAAATACACACCCTAATACAACCATCAAAATAACAGGTTATTAGACACATTATACACACACCCAAGTGCACGCGGCTACATGACCACCATGTCCCAAATCTCCTTCACCATGTCCACTGCCGATTCCAATGAAGCAACTGACAGCACCTGGACATGAGCTGATTTCAACACTTCCTGGCATGAGATTACCATCTCTCAGAAGCCCGGCTCTGTCTTCCTTCACCCCAGGGGGTGTCAACCAGATAAGGATTATTTGGTACCATCGGTGTAGTTGCGCGGCCAGCCATATGGAGCGCTGTATATCGTCTTGCCAACATATGCATGATACACGTTGTAATTAAATTGCAAATATATCCCTATATTTAGTCAATAAATATACACATAATTCCTAATTGACATTTCCTTGCAATTATCTTGCTCGCCGACGATAATTACGGCACTTATCATTAAATAAACATTATTTCTACTGGGTTGGCGGCATTGACCAACATGGACGCTCTGTTTATGTCGTGCTTGGTGTAAACAATATTGGCCGTACATTAATATTTTATAATAAGCTAATGTTGTGTTCTTTCTCATCTTTCTTTCATCAAATCGTCTTCTTGGTAATGAGAAGTGAACAGTTCTTCTTCTGCTACGCCAAGTAAGTACGCTTATTTTAAGAGTTTAAGTGAAAACTTGTTTCTGTAGTGCCTGTGAAAAATATACCGTACCGGTAGCCTAGTCTTGAATTGATATTAGACGCAGTGTACAGGTGATATTCTACTTGACATATTAATTAACTTTCACTATTATTTATTCCACAGGTAGGCCTACCAAATTCTGTGAACAAACAAATCGTAAATTGCTGTTCTCGAAATAGCAGATGAATGTGGCAATTAGGCCTACTCTCCTGAGAAATGACCAGGTAAGAGTCTATGTTACCGTAATGTTTTCAACTTGATTACATCTTGCAGAGATACATAACTTACAGTACCATGAGCCTATTGCATATGTGTACTCAAGTTTTTGAGGAGTGTTAATAATTCATTTTACATTGCGGTAGATTAAAAATGTCATGGATCATGGCAACGTGTCTAATCTTTAATATTTTCCCCTTCCTTGAATTTCAAATTATTGGTACCGTATTCAAAAAAGACCAGTTCTTGCACATGTTAGTTACTGGTGCAGTGGCAAGTATTCAGTTGGTCGAATATGTAGTAATGCCAATACTGATGTAGAACTGTAATTACAGGTTCTAAAATCTTAACACACACTGGTCCTATGGGTGGCTGTGTGCTCTTGTTCTGTGGAGCAAAGTCCAACATTAAAATTTATTTCAGAGGTCTACATTTTGGTCCAAATATACAAATGAACGAAGCACCAAATGGTGAACGCATTATTGTACTCTGAATTTGAAGCATATTAAGTTCATCAGAATGGTTTCATTTTATGCGTATGTTGTTATTTTAGAATAGGTTATATTTATTTTTCTTCCCATCATTCCATAATTATTTTTAGAAAATTCAGCAGCTACAGCACTATTCATGCGTTGCAAAACTATTTCTCCTCTGGCAGAAGATTAAGAATAGAATTAGAAACGATGAGACATCTTTCAGAAGAGTGATACCTGCAGAAGCAGTAACAAAACCACTCACCAGACACATCAAAAATCTAGAAGATATGCTGGAGTTACCCTTAATTGTTGTGTAATAGAAACACACGTGGATTAGTTACATTAATCGCAGAATTAAAATTTTAGTTATTTTCTGAAAGGTGAGAGAGGCAATCTTATGGGTTTCATCAATCATAGATGTCTATTACATTAATAAATAAGCTTCTGTGTCCAACTAAAATAAATCCTCATCAGTTTTGATGTGGTGTTAACTCATAAAACAGTGTAAAGAAGATTGGTTAATATGTTTATGTTCGACACTGGCGAAATGTAAATATTATGTCAGAAAACTGTACTATAATGAGGCTCATTATAGTACAAGTTTTCATTATGATACAGTTTCTCCCACCAATCAGAGCTCAAGAAACAGTTATGTGACCAATTATGTGAGGATAGCATCGCACCTGCACTCACTTCCATGGCCCCCTATTTTAAATTTCACTGCGTGGCGAGTGTCATAGTGAGGTATTCCAGGAGGCCATGGTCAAATACAAGGTATTATCTGCATCCCATGCGCTCTGTTCAGTACATAAAACTGGTGAAATCTCGACAGATATTTATGAATATTTATGTTCGAACATAAAATAGTTATAATTATCGTCGAACATAAACAGTCGTATGCAACTCGTCTATAATTGTAATTAAGACACTCGTATGGAAATTATAAAATTCGTGTCTTAATTATTGTCATTATAGGCTCGTTGCATAATGTACTATTAAGTTACAAGGTGCACATATAATAAGCCACTACAACAGAGATCTGAGTGAAATCACATGAAATTTTATTAACAAATAGGTGCAGGCTAGAACTATTACCACTGTGTTGTATTGTTTCTTCCAGTATCACAGTAAACAATTTGTTTTAAAGGACTCTTCACCTTGTATTATGTTATATCGTGGGATAGATAGATACAAGATAAATATAATTCATTTATTATATGCCAATGTAATGGTTGACATACCTATAGGTAGTATTTTATTCCTACACGTTACTTACAATATTTTTCAACACGTAGGACGCTAATGTCTAAGCCAGTCACAGCTCGTGCTCAGTAGCGGCTGGTGTAGAAAATTAGTTGTGTGTAGAGATGGGCAGCAGTCGACTGAAAACTGTCGAATTAGTCGATAGTTAAAACAATCGACTTATTCGACTGCTTTTAAAAACAGTCGAATGAATTCAACGACTACTCACTGTATCATAAACAAGTCGTTTGCAAACGACTGATCTCAAAACAATCGTTGGAAATCATTGGATTGAAACAAGTCGTTGGCAAACGACTAATTCCAAACGAATGGAATCATTCGAATTTAAGTAGTCGTTCTAATCAAACGACTTCTTCAGGATAACTTCATGCTACAATTCATTGTGCTGTATGTTTATTGTAGAGCTTTAATTAATAAGTTAAGTATACCTATAGGTGCCTATAGTTTTATACAGTTCGTTGATTCTTTCAATGAAATAGCCTAAATCCAGTTGTCCAAGTTATTGGAAATGTTAAGCATTCAATATTTAGGTTATGCTTGAACTCCAGATACCGGTTTTCTGGCCCATCATCCCAGTCAGATGGATCATTTGGCTGTAATTTTGAATTAGAGTAAGGTTGTAGTATGCGTGGTCAGATTTAGACAATAGCCTACTCCATGAAGGGGTCATGGCTACGCCTTCTATGTTTGTTTATTGAATAGAGTAACTGATTTTAAGATTTGTGGAATGAGTTTGTGAATTTTTAATAGAATTTAATGAAGTCTTCAGTAACGTTGAAGGAGACATGATCGTGTTTAGACAATAGCCTACTCCATGAAGGGGTCATGACTATGCTTTCTATGTCTGTTTAAGGTGTAGTGTGTCTGAAATGAGGGAGGTTTACTGATTTTGGTGTTTGTGGAGTAGCCTTTTCGTTTATAATTTAGGTTTTGTGAAGCTCGTTGCGGAGTTGTTTTATGGATTTTATTGCTCTGCAAATGAAGTGTATTAAGGGGTTCTGGGTTTGGTTTAGCTGTAGTTTACAGGGTTATGGCTGAGAGTTGTTGTAGCAGGCCTAACAACTGTGTCAGAGCAGTGGCGTGCTGTGTGGGAGGGGGGGGGGAAGGGTTAGTGGCAAAGACATGAGGGCAGGGATGGAAGAGTTTGTGTTCCCTCACAGTTGGCGCACTTAGGCTTATCTCGAGGTACCGTACAGATAGAGTGGTGATGTAAATCTCCAGCGGGTACTGTGAGGACAGCTTGACGGCTGTAGGTGCTTATAGTTTTATACAGTTTCTTGTTCGTAGATTCTTTCAATGAAATAGCCTACGTCCAGTTGTCCAAATATATATGTATGTCATTTCATTGGAAATGTTAAGCATTCAATATTTAGGTTATGTTTGAACTCCTTAACACAGTCTATACACTTTTAATGAGAATTGGGTGCATTCTTGAATTATTACACAACTTGAACATGGGCTTACCAATTATGGCTTAGAGTTCTATTTATTTTATGATTGAATTTCATTCATTTATTCTACCGCGTGATAAATGAATTACAAGAAAATTATTGTGAAATTCTCCCCATAGCGTGATGGTAATGATCGATGCAAACATAGAATAGATTTTTCAGGAAAATTAAATCAGAAAATATTTTATATTGGGATCCAATATTAATAGCATTTTAGCAAGTCGGAGGGTGTGTACGCTAAAATTGATTCTGGTTGTCAATTGGTTTGTAGAGATGGGCATCAGCAGTCGACTGACAAAAGTTAAAACCATCGACTTGATTGACTGCTTTTAGAAAACAGTCGAATGAATTCAACGACTACTCACCGTAACATAAACAAGTCGTTTGCAAACGACTGAACTGATCCCAGTTGTTTTAACATGCTCTGAGCGCTGGCATAGTTTTACGTTCTGGTCATAAATTGTTTGTATTCACATGGTTGCCAACATCTCCACTGAAAGTTCGCTCTCGTTACTATTCTAAAGTGCTCTATTGTCGTGTCTCGTGTGTATTTATTCTAGGCTGTCGTGTTCTTGTTCAAGTTGTATTTCAACTCTACACTCTTAGTATGGTATTTTCTGCAAAACAACTAAGAAATAAAAGGCACGTCACAATTTTGGCTATGGAATTGTTACTGGTACTTTCAGTTCTATTAATTTAATTAAGTATTGCTCTATTGCTTCACTTATTCAGAGTACATACAGGTACTGTGTCCTATACCAATATCGGGAAACATTTACTCATTGCAACATTGGATATAATGGCTGCACTATACACAACGCCGCAACCTCCATTCGAAGCACAGTAAAAATAAATAACTTGGATCAATTTCAATTTCTTTTTAGTACATATTATTCCTAAAAATAAATGAGACCAACCAGGTGGTATAGTTCTTGGTTGACACTTCTGGGGTCCATGTTTGATTGCTGAATGTCAAGAAATCTAATTCTAGTCTGAGGGTAAGAACAGGGTACACACAGCCTAGTGAGGTAAACCGGGAAATGTTGGGTTTGATTCTCCGCTTAGCCACCCAGCAAGTGGTTTATCATGGGTTCCCACACATGCAGAATATAAATTTCTAGGTAATTCCTATCTTGACTGCCTCCTGTAAATCCGTAAACAAGTAGGGTAGTCGTATTCATTCATTCCTATTCATGAGCTTAAATGGCACTCTGTCAAACGCATACATGTGTCAGAATCCAACACAACACAAAATAACATAATGACTTGATTTTGTCTGCTGTTTTAATTCATTTTATGGGCTTGGGACATCTTGGTCATCAGCCCCATGCAGTTGGGTGTGGGTAGAATTGCTCCGATTATGTGATGACTGTAGTAGTGTGTGTAGCTTTATAAGGAACAGGCTTGGGGAGGTGCCCCAGGAGTTGAAATAAGGTACTACCGGATTTCCATCAGGAAAGGAATAAAATAAAATAATGTTGAGGCCCACAGGAGAGATCTGCAGAATATCTTGGCTGAGTGGACAGGGAATTTGTAACTGTTCCTGTTGGTATTTCAATTTCGTTTTAGTACATATTATTAAAAATTCTTAAAAATAAATGTCCCTAACTATGGCTGCCACCTTTCCAGTCCTCATCTGAATTACAGAAAGTATAGCCTACACACTACTACAGATACCACAATAACAGAGATTATCATATAAATCCTATACACTTCCAAATATATGGGGCTAAATGAATATGTTATCAAAAGCCCTAAAATTAATATCAAAAACACAATGATTCTACAATAAGAGATTCTTTTAAAATATAGTTATAGCAGGTGCAAACATACACATAACAGCAAATTCAAGTTCTCCATTTCAAGCATTACACATTTATTAAGTTAACTGTTTCAACATACAAACTTGCATGTGTTGTAGGAATTTGCGGTTCATCGGTGTCAGCCATGGCGTCAAGGAGGTAATAGGTCCATTATCATATGCTGTAGCCTACCGTTATACCTTGGCAAGAAAGAAGAACATGCCTCAACACATACTTTTAAAAGGACCAGATTTATTACTGTATTTTTGCTAAGTTTGATTTTGGCTCTCCCTGTTATTTTTTCTTCGTTGACAAACTTTTTAAATAAAACATGATGATTTCTAGCAGTATTGAGTGTGTTTCTTGTTTTTCATTGAAAGTCCTATTTCTCCTTTCCCCTTCACAGCATGTCATAGAATTTACTGTATTAGTGTGCCATGAAATTTGTTTATGTACATGTACTTACTCTATTTCACCCTTCAAAATTGGTGGAATGGATATATTTTAAAGGGAATATCAAATGAACTACTGTATATAAATTTTGTGATAGCCAATTATTTTTCTGAAACTAATGAATTTGGCATTAATTACACTAACAATTTTAGTGTGATGAGGATCAGGTTACACCACCTATTTCCTTAGTATTCTCTCTTAAAAGTTTCCTGTTATTGCGAACAGCATCAAGCATTTTAAGATATGAATATTCTCCCTTCCCAGTACTTTTCCTTTCTAGTTTAATCTCGGAACTAATCGGTTATAATTGGGCCTACAGTGGTTAATTGGAAGGGACCATTTTTTTTAAATTGAGTAATAATATGATGCAGACCTTATAGTAGCCTAATTCTTGTCAATGCAATATGCTCCAATTGCAACTGAAAGAAATGTAAACATGTAAATTATTGATGAGGTCATGTCCTAAATGTTGTGATTGCTCATTTCAGAGTTCCGGAATTCACAATTTCCCACTTTGGTATTATTAAAAAAAACTGTTATTGCTATTTTGAATGTGAATTATTTCGTGTAGATCCTATTATTATCTCCACACTTAAAAACGTGTGCTATAAGTATTGGGAAGATTGTGATTTTCGGAACATTGAAGCGGGCAGAGCAGTTAGGACGAGAATATTTAGCGGAACGAGGGGAAGGGGTGGGGTAGGCTACCCGCACGGCCGTGCTCAACTAGTAGCGCGGTCAAACACCAGACAGCGCTGAAGTCTTAGGTGCCAAGAATTAGCATGGCTGTCGGCTATCTGTAGTAGTAGGTAATCTGTGCTTCACCCTGTTTCAAGGACATGACTTTGCGACGATGCGGTATCTGACGGTAACTGCCTGAACTACCAGCACCTCGACACGGCTAGCATTAGCCAAGACCGACTACAATAAATCAGACCATAATGCCACTATCGATACCGTAGAACATGGCGGAAATCGTAGGGGATTGTTTACATTTGTTGAACCAACATTTTAGTTTGTCTGCTGCCAGAATTTCTTTCAATTGCCGCATATCTCAAGTGATTTCGTGCTGTTATTTATTGTAATAGTGTACCTTAAGTAGTGTAGTGCACTGTGAATAATTATAAATTCCGGTGATACCTAATGTGAGAATTATTGTCTGTTCATTGTTATTGTCTGTGAACCCGGCTGTAAATTTAATACTGCTGCAGATACTTCAATTTTTAAATTTCCTAAAGAAAGAGAAATGGATAAGAAATAAGAAATATTCTCCGGGATAATTTTCGAAGTGAAAACAGTTGTATGTTGTGGTTAGGAAAATTCCCTAACCCCCTGATGCCATTCCAGTAGGTGGTGTTGGCCATTCCGCCAATTTTCACAAATCAACCGTCCTACCACAACTCCTGTTTGTTAAAGTAGATGATGGTAGTTTTAATGACATACCATGAGTGTCAGTGTGTTCTAAAGTGCCAAGTTCTTTAAGTGTAATGTATTCTTTAACAATCGTGAATCAAGAATCTTTGTGTGCTTGTGGGCAAATTGAATTGGATACTGCAGTCTAATGGAAGCAGTGATTTTAAAATGCGACAGGTATGTAGATAGAATTACTGTTAGTATCACAAGCAAGTGGACCTGGGGCGTTAACCTCAGATTAGGTTCGTTTTTGTATATAACACATTAATAAGATAGAATTTATGTCCGTTACTAGGTTAGGTTGGCCTACTGCCTGACCGAAAATTACTGTTAGTACCACAGGCAAGGGGGTCTCTGGCGTTAGGTTAGGTTTGTTTTTGTATGTAAAACATTACCTAATAAGATAGGATTTATGTCAGCTACTAGGTTAGGTTTTTATATATAAAGCCTTCAAGAACCAACTGATTTGCCTTCCGTTGGAATTCTATACACATCGAATTTGAAGAATGACAAGTTGATAATACAGTAAGTTTTCATTTTAAAGAGTTTGTAACAGTCAATTGTGTGTTATTTGAAATAAAGAACAAAATGATAGTACCTGTGTGCCATCTGTTGGAGCTAGTTCAGGTTGCCCCTATCCTATACAAACAGATAGATAGCTCTCTCCGCTCAAAACAAACAACACACGACCGTGTTTACGGTATACGTAGGGTTGGCAATATCTTATTTCAATTTGTCAAATAAGCCACGCCTACAATGGCCGACACAACTGAAATTTCACCATATAGGCCTAAGTCGTGTTATAAATGGGGATGGTGGGTGGGTTATAGACAGCGGAGGAGACAACATCTGGTTAAACTATACCATCCGATACACCGGTATCTGGGGAATATTTAGGGAGATCAGTGACGTCACCGTGATCTCACGGCTGACGTATTGCTATCGGTAACGCTATTGGTTGGCTGACGTATTGCTATCGGTAACGCTATTGGTTGGCTGACGTATTGCTATCGGTAACGCTATTGGTTGTCAGCTGATTACTACGTCAGTTCCGTGGTCAGTTCGTCGCGAGATTTTGCTGGAGTCGGTGCGCCATTTTTGTATTGTCACGCGATCGCGTTTTCTAAGCGTAATATTAAAATAAATATTCCCGTGAATAACCTGTAAAATAAGATTTTGATATTAGCAGTGTCGTGTGCTCGATTGTGTTGACGATTTGTATTAAAATTGTTTAAATCCTGAAGTTGTTGCATTAAACTAAAAGCCTTTACTTGTGGTGGAAAATCAGTGCTTCTGCTTGTACATGTGGAATAATACAGCATTGAGAATATATCGGTGAGTTTTTACGTTGTTCATACATATATTTTGGTTGTTGAATTTAATATGAAAGTTGTTTAAACGATAATATTACGTCAGGAACGGTGTTGGGGAATACGCCTGTTAAAATAGTAATGGATTTAGACAAATTGGCATGTACATGAACACCTGTAAAATAGATATGACAATGTTTTGTATTAGACCTATCGGAATCTTAAATTGAACTATATAGTTCAAATATAGATTTCGATACATAGAAAGAAATTGACGGTTTTTGTGTTTGCAGCCAATATTGGAAAACATAAAAATACCAACCTATCGGAGGGGAGGGGGGGGGGCGCAGCCCCCTCCAGCAAAAACAACATTATTGACCACAATGTTTTATGATGGCATTGACCTGTATCGGAATCTTTAATTGAACTATATAGCTCAAATATAGATTTCGATACATAGAAAGAAATTGACGGTTTTTGTGTTTTTCCACCCAAAAAACTCCTCTTACGTGAATTTGCGAATTCTTTTTATGTATCGGAATCTTTAATTGAACTATATAGGTCAAATATAGATTTCGATACATAGAAAGAAATTGACGGTTTTTGTGTTTTTCCACCCAAAAAACTCCTCTTACGTGAATTTGCGAATTCTTTTTATGTATCGGAATCTTTAATTGAACTATATAGGTCAAATATAGATTTCGATACATAGAAAGAAATTGACGGTTTTTGTGTTTTTCCACCCAAAAAACTCCTCTTACGTTAATTTGCGAATTCTTTTTATGTATCGGAATCTTTAATTGAACTATATAGCTCAAATAAAGATTTCGATACATAGAAAGAAATTGACGGTTTTTGTGTTTTTCCACCCAAAAAACTCCTCTTACGTGAATTTGCGAATTCTTTTTATGTATCGGAATCTTTAATTGAACTATATAGGTCAAATATAGATTTCGATACATAGAAAGAAATTAACGGTTTTTGTGTTTTTCCACCCAAAAAACTCCTCTTACGTGAATTTGCGAATTCTTTTTATGTATCGGAATCTTTAATTGAACTATATAGCTCAAATATAGATTTCGATACATAGAAAGAAATTGACGGTTTTTGTGTTTTTCCACCCAGAAAACTCCTCTTACGTGAATTTGCGAATTCTATTTATGTATCGGAATCTTTAATTGAACTATATAGCTCAAATATAGATTTCGATACATAGAAAGAAATTGACGGTTTTTGTGTTTTTCCACCCAAAAAACTCCTCTTGCGTGAATTTGCGAATTCTTTTTATGTATCGGAATCTTTAATTGAACTATATAGCTCAAATATAGATTTCGATACATAGAATAGGTGAATTTGCGATTTTTTTTATGTATCGGAATCTTTAGTTGAACTATATAGCTCAAATATAGATTTCGATACATAAAAAATTGACGTTTTTTGGCGTTTCCCCACCCAAAAAACCCCTATTACCCAGGCTTTTCCCGCATGCTTGCCAGAGGAGTATTTCGTGACGTCGTTGGTGACGTCACGGAAGCCGCCATTTTGTTTTAGGGGAATTTCATACGCGGCCGTATCGCAATGTATAGTAGTCCCCAACATCTATTAGCAGATCACTGTTGTTAAAAAAAAGGCAGTCATCGGAACGCGTTAGGCTGTAACCATTGTCAAAAACCATTGGATTGGACAAATCGAAGGTTAGAATGGTCTGGTGCAGTTGCCGCTTTGACCGCTCGCAGCTATTGGGGCAGGTTGACACAAAACCATTGATCTGGACGTGTTAGGCTGTAACCATTATAATAAAACTGTGTTGCAGTCGAACGACCATCGAGTATAACAGTTTAGATTACATGTGCATGTACAAAACGGAGGTTAGAATGGTCGGGTGTTGGTGCGGCATAGTACCAAAACGGTGAGGTTGGCAGTACTGTTCTGATAATGGTTGATGTGAATAATGGCATCCACAGCCGGAAATTCGTCTATAGCCTATAATAATAAGGGATTATTGCAGCCATTGGCTATGCATATAATGAATAAAATCTAAAATCATACAGTAAACTAATTGTTATTCCCTAGGAATATCAAAGATTCATGTCTTAATGTGCAGAATATAGCGTGGGATCTTCCACATTGTTCTCCACAGCGCTCACACAAACATTCGTCACACGGATGATGGAACTTTTTGGTGCGACACAGTTTACAACGGAAACCATGTATGACAACGCGCGAGAGAATATGTCTCAGCCATTGAACTGGAATGCTGACTGTATGGGAGGAAAGTGCGGTTTGTTGGTGCGACTAGTTACTCCTGGTAGTGCATGTCAAGGAGAATTTGACGTATACGAACGAAAGGATGATGTACGTACGAGGAGATACAAGTAAAAGAGGTACTTTTGAACATTTAGGCGAACGGTGTTCACTTTTCAGTGAAATTTACAAAGTTCACTTATTTTTATTATAACATAACCTCTCACCTGTCATGTCATTCCATTTTTTTCAATCTGTTCTTGCTAGCACGTGTTCCATGACACTGTAATGATTTCCGGAACTAATGTTGGTCACGAGGTTCATTTTCAGTTGGCCCCTTGCTCTGATTGGCCTCAGCAGTTTTCGAGAATTTTCCATGCTCTCGGATTGGGCGACGCCACCTGTCCGCATCACGCATTCCGCGTGATCTCCGGTATATAGCCTGCCCTGACCTACATCAACAGTCTGTCTCCAGCAAGTCACAATGCCAGTCACTCGTCGTCAGCTGTCTTCACGCTGTTTGCACAACGTTTGAATGTGTCTCAACGCTGTGTGCTAATACATCGCAAAATGCTTCTAGTCAAACCAGCAGTGCATTCTAAAATCTACGAAATCTATATAAGTTAACATCGATACTTGGCCTACGTCAGTTTGTCGTGAGCAAAAAACGATAAACAAATTTTCTTCTGTGCTGGGCATGAAGTCTTCAACATTTCTAAGACGGAAAAAAGTGATCAACACGTTCTTCCTCCATTTCTATTACGTGGAAATTCCTCTACACCACCGCCAACAAGCTAAGTGTTTATTATAACCTAAAACATTTCTAAACTTAAAAAATGTATCTTTCCTTTTTTTTTAGGGTTATGTCACATGGCTTAAGTAACTTGTCAAACCATGCCAAACTAAACTTATTTCCTTCTATTAAGTGGTTTAAGCATGTATTATGCCTTTAAATTGTGGGCTATGAGAAAACAACTGTTCTCTCTTTCACATGTTAACTATCCTTCAAAACAAATCATCCTTTTCTCTAATTTTGTATAAACTATTGGGCTTAACACCAGTTCCCCTCTCTGACGAAGTGAATGGCTTGTTCTCTACTTAATCTATCAAGGTGTTTTTGGGAATGCTCCCATTTCAGTTGTAAACAACCTCGCCTTGTAACTATCAGGCGACTAGTGGGATGTTATCCCTACTGGCATGTAAATATTGATTTTTCTGTAAATAAACTAGCCTACTCTCGGTTTGCAGTCCTAGGCTAGATTTTAAGCTATTATTGAGTACTATAGTTACTCGCTAATTTACCCTGCATTGTTCTACTTTAGACTTCTGGCCACAAAGTGGTTACTTATTCTCAGGGTTGTTGGCATTCGAACTTATGAAATTTTGTTCGCTTGTTGGCCTGTCAAAGGTCACATTTCCATTACATATTTATATATTTATTGTTAATCTTTTGAAAGCTTATGAAATCTTGTTCGCTTGTCGGCCTGTCAAAGGTCACATTTCCATTACATGTTTATATATTTATTTATTGTTAATCCTTTGAAAGTTGGTTTTTGAATAAAATACCCCTGTTATTGGCAAACTGTTTCCATTGCTATTTACTCATCAATGTTCAATCTGTTCCTACTTAGTAAAGTTCATTTGCTTATTAGACTAGAAGCTTCACTTCTAGTCCTTCCCGAAAAAGGAGGTCTCGCATTGACAGATCCTATCCAAACGGTAAACTAAACGGGACTTAACGCCGAAATACATATTTCAAAACATCATGTAGTAATTTGATACTTAAAATGGCTAGGAATATACGCCAACATAAAATATTATATTGCAGCTTGATTGTTCATCATTTTATCCTTAGATCAAAGGCAGCATACACAATAACTATAGGCCTACTGGCATAAAAATACAAGCCGCACGTACATTAAAATTAAAATAAGGTTAAGCTGGGAATGACTAATAAGAATAAAGAAAAAAAATGTTAATTGGTATTCAACATTTTTATTAACTCAAAGGCAGCATTCATATGTGTGTGAATATGCATAAGCCTACAACTAAACAATTAAATTGATTCTTAGTGAACAAAAATACATAGCCTACTTTATTTATACAAAACACCCACATGTTCAGTATTCTTCAAAGTAATGGGGCGTGGTGGCGCAGTGGTCAAGCTATTCGCCTCTCACCAAGGTGGACCAGGTTTGATTCACGGTCATTGCAAGTGAGATTTTTGAAGTGAAATGCCATGTCCTGTGGTTCGGATTCCACGTAAAATGGAGGTCCCTTAGCTCATGATCACAAGATTAACGGTCACGTAAAACTACAAGCTTCTTTTTCTTCAAAGCAGGTCGAAACTTAGACCTCACATAAGTCATACAGCAAACGAACAGGTCCTGAAGGGAAGATCCCTTAAGCCGAATTATTTTTATCGTCTCCAAGACTGACATCATAAAAGTATACTGGAAAATGTGAAATTTTATGCCTATGCTGATGAAGAAAGTAACAGTAAATATTAGGCTACTTGTCGTTCAATAACTCTCGGTCTTTTCTTGGGTGGCTGAAGCCGATGCTGTGGGAAATTGCAAATTGCAGGTACCGCATCGCATCATCTTTAAGCAGTGGTTTGTTTCTATTTGAATGAAACAAGTAGCATGTTTATAAAAGTGTTCACAGCTATAACCCATTTCTTTAATAGGCCTACATCTGGGCGTTTCCATGGAAATCTGTAATATAAGCGTAGGTTATAATTATGTGACTAATGACTTATAACCCACAATAGGGCCTACGTGTATTTGTCATGTACTGTTTAGGTCTATGTCAAAATTTGATGTAAGACGTATCCATAAACGCAGAATAGGCTACTTCATTACAAATCTCAATTCTAAAATAAAGTAGACCGTAAACCTACCGTATTATTGGACAATACCATACATATAACGTTGCATAGAGGTACGTACGATCAAATATATGAAAATAATCACGACATATCAGCTGACTTGCAACCTAGAGTTAAATGGTAACGCAGTTTTCAGCGAGGGTTACCATGGGAGGAGTTGTTCCAGTAGTACCTACAGTTCAATGGTCTCAGCTCGTACCCCCCACTCTTTCAATCATTAAAAATCATAGCGTCCGTGGCGCAAAAATCCTACCAAATGTCCTTTGACCCTAGTGTGTCCATGAGGTTTACATATCCTGGAGTAGAAGGTAGCAACATTTGAAGTCGGAGTTCTTCTACATTATAAACCTCGCAAGTCACCTCTTACACCGGTCTTGAAGGTGTATACTTTGATACACCCAAGGCCTTCTTTATGTAAGTTGCCTTCAGTTGCTCCATATTGTTCCAAATACATCATATTTAAATGTGTCCAAATGCTCTCCAGTCCATAAGTCACAATACGGGTAACTTTTAACCGCAAAAGTTTTAAGGCTGTTTTTATAGATAGCTTAGTCAAATGTTTTATGTCGTTGATGACTTTGGTAGCGACGCTGGGTCCATCCTTGATGTGCAGTGTGAAAACATTGCCAGTTGACTGTAATGTAGGGCCTAAGTAGGACTACTTGTAAGATGATACACTCTCAAGCGATTTTCCTGCAATGTAAAAAATTTCTGGCTTTCCCCCTTTCCTAAAGGTCATAGATTTAGTCTTGTTTCTGTTTAACCTAAGGTCATTGTGTAACGCCCATCATTCTAAAGCGTCGAGGGCAGATTGTAATTCGACCTGTGAACTTGAAGCGAGCACCATGTCATCTGCATATATAAATGAGATTACCCTCTCTGATAATATACCTGTGATATTATCTGCCATAGCAGTGATAAATAACACAGGGCTTTATGGGTCTCCTTGTAGCACGCCTGTAGTCTGCTCTATTGGGCTTGATGTTGTAATGCCATCGTTAATGACTATATTGTTAGAGCCTAAAATACTTTTGACAAGACGTTTCGTGTAGCTGTTAAGTTACCTCTCAATAGTCTGTCTAGTTTTTCCAATATTTTCTTCCTGCTAATAGAGTCAAAAGCTTTAGAGAAGTCAATGAATATGGATTGTAACTTTCCCTTCGGTACTGACAGGGTAGACGCAATCTCAGTTTGAAGACCTAGAATTGCCTGGATTGTGCATCTTCCTCTCCTGAAGCCAAATTGTGAGTCGCAATGCTATTTGGGATGGCTGGGTGGGTTACATACAGAGGAGGAGGAAGCATCTATTAAAACATCATTCCCTGATTTATTTCTCGTTTGATAAGGTATTCTGGCTAATTCATGTACTATAGACAATATTATCGCTCGTTCTACTTTCATTCAGTGCTACCATTCTGTTTTAGACCACCTCGTTGTGTAGTGCCTAGCGTTCTTGGCTGTCGTCCCGGAGGTCCGGGTTTGATTCTCCAGCTCTGCCAAGAAATTTAATTTTCAAGTGAGGGCTGGGACGGGGTGCACTAAGCCTCTTGAAGCAACTTAGTAGAGGAGGGTTCAATTCCCACCTCAGTCATCCTGGAAGTGGTTTTCCAAGTTTTTCCCACTTCTAATCCAGGCGAATGCCAGGATGGTTCCTAACTTAAGGCCATGGCCGCTTCCTTCCCATTACAATCCCCAATTTACAAACACACTAGTTCAGCCATAACAATAACACAGGTTATCACACAAATTCCACACACAAATACATGGGGCTACAAGACCACGATGTTGTAGCCCCTAATATAAGCAACAACCATTTGTATTTGCATTTTATATTTGCTTAGGCCCTTCATGGGCTGTATAGTGTCAGGGGTTGACTTTGTTATTGGTTGACTATTCTTGTAGTTCCATTTAGAAGTATTTGCATTTTTTTAAACATTATGTCTTACCTCTGCTTTATTTATGTCTGTATTTTTAGCTACTGTATGTTCGCGTTGCTTGTAGCGAAGTACGTCAGGGTTTCATATTGAATTTGTGCCTTATTACATAAAAACCTGTAATTTCTGGTAGAATTTAATCAATTATGCGAATGTTTATCTTCGAATTTGCCGCTATTTCGATGGCGCCATGCCCGCCAGTCGCTACAGCTGTTCCCCTACGATTTCCGCCATCTTGGATTTGATGTTACGGTCTGAGTATTGTAGTCGGTCTTGCATTAGCATCACAATATGCTTACATTTTCTAAAATCACGATTAAACATATAGGCTGTGTTTCTATATCCCAAAATTTTAATAATGGCACCCCGTCGTGTTCGTTAAGCCGCCATTTTGTTCGCTGCCACGTCCTAGGGTGGGGGCTTAACGAAGGCAAGTGAATCAAAACGATCTAATATTTTTCCGAGCATGGTCTCCAATCAAAACGTCCCTGATTGGCTGAGCACTTATTGGGTCCTTCCCGCCACACAGTCGCAATCAATTCCGCCATTAACCTCAATTTAACATAACCTAAGTTACTTAAATTACAAATATTAATGTTGATGAAGGGTGGGTGACTTGTGGATTAGATAAGCCATTTTTAGTGTTGTCTTCTATAGATTTGTGGGTGGCATTGTGGTTTTTTGGCAATCTCGTTATCTTGTAGTCATTAAGATAAATAGTTCTATTTCGGAGGCCTATCACTCATTTAGCGGTTTATCACAACCGTAGCCTACTATTACGAATAGCTGTACTTTATTAAGATTTTTCTGCACCTTCGCGAAATAGTGGCATTGGATTGAGATTATTTTTGACTACCATTATGGGGTTTTAATAGTTTTTCATAGAGCATTTTTGTTGTCTTGTAGGTATGATTGATTTGACATGTTAGGCCTGCATGTACAGTTTTTTTTCTGGTTTTGGGAATAATGCTAATTACCATTAAGTGCAACTGTGTTGACCAACACTGAAATATGAGTTCCAACACAATATGGACTTGGAACTTATGTTCGCTTAACAAAATAATGATGCATCAACAAGTCATCCTGCAAATAATAAAAATATTTCCCATCCAATATAGGCCTATTCATGTTGAACGGTAGAAAGTTATCAACCTTTATTAAGGCAACACTGAAAAATGTTCATTTTGATTTAGCCTACTTACTCGGAGTCATCTGCATCAATGTCCCTAGATGTTCAGTTTTTTTAAATTATCCCTTTTCTATGGGCAAATAACACATGGATGTTCCCTATTTTTCTTAAGGGGATTAAATGATCTTATGCTGAACTAATTAAGAATAGGGCATGTACCCCAACCCCTTAAATATGAAGTTGTCAGGATAAAAACATGTCCATAACCAACAGAAACTTGAGAACACTGAGATCAGGAGAATGTCGATCGACCATGGATGCAAGACCAGAAAGTCTTAAAGAGGAGTGTTTCATTTAGAGGCTTGGAACATCATGGTCAAGACCCCTGTACTTGGGTGTGTGCTCAATCTGTTTGAAAACCCGTTGACAGATCACGAGTTAATCTGTGGCTGGAACCCATTCCGTCCTATGCTAAGCTGCGAGTACTGGGCACCATTAGTGTTCTGTGACTACTGTATCAATTTCTTAAAATTGTGTCATAGGCCTATGCATAGACAAGTCACTGAGAATGTTCTCTGAATGGTGAATACCAGTAGGCTAGTCTACTTCGCTGCCTCCTTCACTAGCATTTCCAGGCACCTGGTTAGTTGGTAAAATGAAATAGAAAAATCACTTGAATGGTTCAAGTTGTCCTTGATTGTCCTAGTGGGACAGTGTACCCCATTTCAGATCTTAGTTCAGAATTAGTTTCCTTGACAGAGTTGGAGAAACAGTCACAAACCCTATGGTACTACTAGGCCTAGTACGGTACATGTAGCAGGAAGCAATGTGAGACCAACCACTAGGTAGCTTATGTCCCATTAGTTGGGAATGTTAGGGAATGGGAGATTGGTTCAACATGTCAGCCTATGTTATTGTATATTTCATTAATGTATGGGATCTAAAAGTGTATCATAGGAATATTAAAGCAAGCCATAATATATTACCAGTTGGTCAATTGGATACAACAATTCAATGAAACATTCGTTAATAATTAGGAAGTGTCGTAGGCAACCAGAGAAGCGACACAAGAAAAAACACCCGAGTCTTCCAGGCAGTTGTCATCGACTGTATTTCACATAGAGAAGAATTACTAAAATAGTTCCTCATGAAAAAAATAATTGGTCAATGGCTTGAAAGACAGTAGTAAGGACTTACATGCTGTCAGTAAAAGTGGAGTTAAGAAAGATGTCTGGAATATTTAAATCAGTAGCTGGTAGCCAGGATTTTTAAAATTACCATAGGTAATTGCACCATAATATGATTAGTAGCCTATGTGCAAGATTTTAAATGGTAGGTTTTTTTGTGAACCAAGAAACAGCTCTTAACATGGATTATGTTCACGTTAGGCATACAAGTTATTGGGAGGGAGGTTTATTCTACATACCTGTTGCACATAAAATGAGCTTCTGATTAGAACTCTGTGGGAATGTTTAAATGGATTGATGATACAGGGTTTATCAAGCCACTTTCTATGCATCTTTTAAAAACATTTTACTGTCATCATTGCTAATGCTGTAATCTGTCATGTTTATTTATGCAGCATGAGGTATTAGGAAACATTGGTAGGAATGGTATATTGAGTGGAGATATAGTAGGATAAAATGCAACTGTGTCATAGAAACCTAAGATGTATTTTTATTTCTCAACTTTATTTTCTGTAGACTCCAACACAGCCTACAACCAGGGGGAAAGAAAAAAATAATTGTTGGTGATGTTTAATGAGAGCAAATCTTGAAACACTGTGATTTAAGTGGTTGGTATAAAAAGCTGTATAGGAAAAATGAAAATGTGAAGTCGCGCCCAAGTTTACGAAGCCTTGCCAGACTCAGCTGAAATTATCTTTGATGCAAATAAAGCCTCAATAGTTCAAGCTTTAGGACGACCTTTGACATGAGCACTATAATAGGCCTACATTTATGATCGACATAGCCTGCAGTAGGTCGTATGCTGCTGTATGCACCTGGGCATGTTTTAAATAAAACTCAGCCTGCAGGTTAATAAGGTAGTATATTACTATAAATCTATCTCAAGCAAATCCAAGAAGTTACCAGACTGAGAAACTACATAGGCCAATCAATATTTAAAAAAATAGGGTGGCGATGCAAATTGCACTTTTAATCCTTGCTTCATTAGTTAAACCATAATATTTGTACATAAATACAGCAAGGACCTTAAATTATATGCCTTAGGCATAACCTACAAATTACATGTCATATATTAAGACAGCAACATCAATACGCAATGGTCAAAAATGTACTTTTATAGTGCACAAAATGTTATTGTACTGAATGTACTTCGAAATGATGAATAAAACTGGTGGAAACGACAGCCAATTGATTTACATCCAAAGTAGTAGAAACTTTCAGTTGATCAGCCAGAGTGTTGATTCGTACTTTTATTTTCACAAATTTCGATGAACAGTGTCACGCTGCAATTTAAATATAAACGTACATACAATTCCTCATCAATAAGTGATTTGCACTTCATACTGTCATGAACTGGAATAGATTTCTAGAAATTTAATTGATGTAGAAATCTATTCCTCTCGCCGCCATGTTGGTGATAATTCAAAGAATATAGGTGATAATTGTAAACAAGCCAGAGGGCAGCCAATGGCTGGTGATAATTGCCAGCCAATAACAAGCCAGGATGACGCGGATCATAATTCGCGTTTCACTCTCATTGCGTTTTAACTTGAGGTGAAGAATCAGCTGTTCGTTAACGCAACGGGGTGCCATTATTAAAATTTTGGGAGATAGAAACACACTCATAGTCCGGGACACCTTAAATAAGTTACTAGAAAACCAACATGGCCGCCACATCGGTGTTACCAACTTACATCATTCAACACCTAAAATTCACCAAAAACTTCAATGTAACAAGTAACCCAAAGGAAACCAAATAATTAAGACCTCCTTGCCTACATAAATTTTACAACTTGCAGCTGATGGGAGCGCAGTTATCCAGCATCAGAGACCTCTGTCGGTCATTGAAATAACTACTTGTAGAGATTCTGCTGGTATCTTCGCTTAATGCAACGAAGCGGTGCAGCGCAGCGCTTGGTGAAGCAAACCAGCACAGAGACGGATTGGCTCATTGGCTTGGATTATTATTTTCATAAATAATTTAATGACTTCGCGTTTGCTTGGTTAAAAGCGGTAGCGTGAAATTTAAAATCGGATGAAAATATATTTTGACTTTGTGGCAGTAGTTTTATATGTGTACATGAGATTTTATATTGCCAGGATATTCAGCAGAGTTATGTGAGAAATTTTGATGAGGTTATGGTATTACATGGGCGGATATTTACACGAAATTTTTAACAATCTTCCGTTGCATATAATATGTAATACGCAAAAGTTACCTTCATTTGCACAACTAGTTTCCTTGTGCTATTGAAATACTTGACAAAACAATTGGGTATTTATAAATGGGGGCTTCATAAATTCCATTCCCTGATCCGGTCGGTCGACTGGAAGCAGGCTGTGGATTTTCATTACATTTAATGTGCTACCTCGAACAGCCTACTGCATGCTCTAAATATTTTGGTTGGTTGGTTCTTAAGTTTAGGGGCTGCGACAACGCGGTCATGTAGCCCCGTGTACTTTGGGTGTGTGTAGAATCTGTCTGATAACCGGTGTTAAATTGTGATGACTGTATTAGTGTGTGTTATCTGTTTTTTTAATTTAAGTACTGCAACTTAGAATTTTCCAAATAGTTCCTACTTTTGCCGCCAAGCGCCACCGTCAACAACTACTAGGCCAAGTTCAGAACTTAACTCCTAGACGCCACCGCAGTCGGCTCTTGGCAACGAACATAGAAACCAAAGAGCGTTGTTTACATTCTTAACCTATCCAATTTAGCTTCACACTGGTGCAATTAGTGGAATGTTCTTTAACATGCCATAAATCTATGACCTGGGACCGCCGGCTTTACTTCCTCTCCGAAGGAAGGCATACTGAGGGATTTTTAACGCTCTTAAAAAATCCGACGGCTTCGGCCTGGTTTGAACCCGCTATCTTGGGCATACAAGCTCAGCATGCTACCGACTACGCCACCGAAGCCGCCTAAATATTTTAATGTAGCCGAAAATTCCGCAATAGAAACCCTCAAAAACGTAGAAAATCACTGGTCTAACGTCGCACCTTTAATTCAAGAAGGACCAAAATATAACAAATTTTCACAATCAGACTCATATTATAATTATTAGTCGCCTCCGTAGAGTAGCGGTCAGAATGGTTAGCTGCCGCCCCGGAGGTCCTGGGTTCGATTCCCGGCTCTGCCACGAACTTTGAAAAGTGGTACGAGGACTGGAACGGGGTCTACTCAGCCTCGGGTGGCCCAAATGATTAGAGGGGGTTCGATTCCCCCTCAGCCATCCTCGAAGTGGTTTTCCGTGGTTTCCCACTTCGTCTTCGGGCAAATGCCGGGATGGTACTGCCCCCGTAATTGAATTATATAGAGACCACGGTGGCTATATTGGAAATTTTAAGGAGAGTTATGGCTGTCATAGTTATGACGTGGGTAGTCATGACGTAAGCACGGATGACGTATACGTTATACCAGCAGGTTACTTGAGCTGAGATTCTCAGTGACGTCAGCATTTAGTCGAGAATGTTCCGAGATTTACGACGCAGTCGCAGGAAACGAGGAATTCTGCTGAGGAAGAAACTATGCTATTGGAGGAGAGGCTTGAACCAATGAACGATAGTTTAAAGGAAGACGGAGATTGCTGAAACTATGGTATTTGTATTACTTTTGGAATGCAGAATTGTGGAAATCCATTTGCAGTAGAGGCATTGATTTGGAATTTTGGTGAAATTTATTTTCAGTTTTTGAATTTTGAAAATCCGTCATGTATTGACGAAGTTGGAACTTTTAGCGATGACGCAGTATCACGCGATGGAAGGGATGGATACGCCCCTCGTGAAGTTAATAAAAGGGCTTGCGCAGAAGAGAGGAGTCTCATTTCTCCGATCATTCTCAGATCTCATTCTCAGATCATCGAAGTCTAATTGTGAAAGTTCTTTCTTATATAGTCCTATATAGTGAAAAGTGTGAAAAGAGTCGTCTTTATAACGCGTGGTGAGGCCACTGCATTAACGAGATCCAAGTCAAACTAGGTGAAGTTAAAACGGACCTTAGAACGCATCTACAAGTTTAGCTTTGAATAGTTAGCGGTCGCCGATACGCTAATTCGATTGTGCAGTGCTACATGAAGTAATATAGAAAAGCTGAACAATTTCGAGCGATTAGTTTGAAAGATATTAGCAAGTTTCGACGACTGACAAAAGTGATTATCTCACCACCTGAGAAGCACTATTGTATCGCCAGAATTTACGCCACGGCTGACGCTGCTAGTGAAATAGGGAGACTTCTGATTGCTTTTGTTACACAACACTACAGTATAATGGAGCAATTTAATAAGGCAGTTTGTTCTTCTAATACTACAACCGAAGAGCAGATGGAAGGCTAAAGGACTTAATGCAATTGGGACATATTTCAACGGAGTAAGATAGCAACATGGAACTTCGCTAATTGCTATTCCACACAAGCGAACATGTGGTGAATAACATCTACACCCATGTTTCGTGATTAAAGGCTGAATACTATCGAACAGCAATGGAATCTATTACATACTCATTGAATATGAATATTTCTTCGGAAATTTCTACAAAAACTTCATGGCGATTGTCTACTGGAACTTCAGGGATTTTTTCAAGAGAGGTCAGGGTTATCCCGACTCACAAAGAAGATTATTGCCGGAAGGATGTCTATTCGTCTTCGAGGAGCAGTGCGATTTCCGGAGAAGGAAGCAGTTCGATTCTCCGAGGGCGCTATTTCCTGTTTCGAGGATGGAGCTCAACATTTAACTTGGTGAAATGGATCCATCAGCAGTCTTCTTTGGGGAATTTTCCTCTGGAACGTCAATCGGCAGATAAGGTAGTCGTGAACGTTTATTGTATTTGAGTTTCATAATGATATTTGAGCAACCATTTTTCCCATATTTTTGTCCTCATGTATTTTGCCCTATTTTCTTGTTTGAGATTCTTATTCTCAGTACACCTTGTTGAGTTATGCCTTTTTCGACGATTTATTAAGACATTGTGATGTCATGGGCATAGTTAAATGATTTTGGATCAGTTGAGGCTGATATTTAGATTTTTCAGTAATTAATATTTTTGTAGTCACGATTTGACTGTAAGTTAATGATTTTTATGGCAGATTTAAATTCAGACAGCGTGTCACTTTATTAAAGTAATTCTACCCCCAGTTTAATTACTTTGACCAATTTTCTGTCATCATCAAGAAGGAAGAACATTTAAATGATTTAGAGCGTTAAAATCTCTTGCGTTGTCGACGATCTTGGAAATACTAGTCGTTATTGGAATTGATTGCAACACAGACATTTATCGTCAATTATGAACGATCATTGCATCATAGACACTTTTGTGAAAGAGGAACTTTAATAATGAATTTTTGAATGCATTAAAGTCAAGAACTTTTGTTAGGAGTTTTTCTCAATTAGAGATTTATATAACGATGTTTGCATTCCCCAGTCTAATTGGATTCTATTCGACTATTTTGCAGTTTTAGTCACACTTTATTTGATGATAGTATTTTTATACTACAATTCTTTTAAGATGTTAATCTTAAATTTTGATAGACCAGACAGGCGTATATAAGCGTATTCTCTATTAAATTTGTTTGTGATTGGCAAATTTTGACTTCAGTTCGATTCATGAATGAAATCCACGAAGGTTAAATGAAAACAGTTTTGAAACAATTAATGATTATAAGAATTTTTAAGTGGAACTATGGATGTATAATCGCTAGTGCAGCGCACGTGTTGAAAGTCGCTGATGTATAATGCCCTTGAATATGAAGGAGGTTCCCACAGGAATTAATGATAAAGAATTATTTGTGGAAGTTTTTGTAAGTTCGGTGGAAGTTTTAATGCCATATAGATTAATATATGATGAATTTTGGGCCTAATTATAATGCAGTTTGTGCATTATTGTGTTAGCGAAGTATTTTCCGCTGGAGTGAATTGTCATAGTTCGTTGAAAATTAATCAAGTGAATTTACTGTTATAATTAACACGAGTTTTGAAAGAATTTGAGATAAGATTTTGAATGAAGATTACCGTCACAAATAATTATTAAAACCTTTATTAAAACCAGATTGTGATATTAAAATGTATAACTAACCTTCATTGGTCGATTATATTAAACACGATTATGAAATTACCAACCGGATGAACCTGTGGTTAATGTATTTCTTAAATTTAATAATTTAAACAATTTAAATGTTAATATTGTAAATAATTGCTGTAAATATTTTTGAAAATAATGTGGAACGAAAGTGATGTTAAAGGCGTGTATAAAATATTTTTATTATCTTGGACAAATATTATAAACAATTTCTAATTGTTATAAATAATTTATGTGATTTTGTTATAAACATTTAAGAGCTTATTAAACATTTGGATGAGAACTTAACAAGTTTAAGGAATTATCATAATAATCCAGTAGGATGTGAGTAAAGTATTTGAAAGAATTGCGTAAATATATGTTTGAGTTGTCTTGCGGACATTTAAAGCTTGAGGGAGAGAGCTGTATTCTTACGTAACGTAGCATGTGAGAAGGGAGTCCATTTGACAAGTATGCGACAGGTTGGAGGGTAGCTTGCAGCTGTCCCAACAACTGGTTATCAGCGGGTGAGGTCGTCTACTCTGGCCTTGCGACTATAAATACAATTGTCATGTTTATTAAAAGGAAACCAAATGCTCTATATATGTCTCGTCCTCACTTCTTTTCCAATCCAATTGTGTTATGAATATTACGTTATTTGGAGCTCGTGGGAGCTAATATGTTCTATATCATGTTGTATGATAACTTTGCAAGTCCTACAGGAGGACGTAGTCAGATTGACTTGGGCTACTGATAGCCACGTTGATTTTGTTGTGTTATTAAAGTCATGCCATTCATTTGAAATAAAGCTTTTGTACAGTTCAAAGTTCTCGTCTTCGTTTTGGTTCATTTTTAAATGTCATGGTGGAGGTTATTGTGTGAACAGACTTTAGTGATCCTGTTGTCAACTCAAACCCCGAGATTATTTTTAAGAGGTAAGTAACGGTAAGTATGAACCCCCGTCTATTTTGGTGTGTTCCACAATGATTTCCTGTTTAACTTCTGTGCTCATATCTCGATAGTATCTGGCAGTGCCATTTTCATTGATGTAGCTGAGCCGGTGCGATTGATTGTTGGCAATCCGATTGAGGGGGCGGATATCTGACAGCCTACTATCCGGGTAAACGGGGACAGTAAGATTGGCGACCCTAAAACGTGGGGAGAATTCGACAAAAATGGATCACCAGGTTGAACGCGAGTAAGATTGACAAACCTAACACGTGAGGTTCGATTAGACTCAAATAAAGAGGTTGATTCTTTGTTCGATGTCTAGGCCAATTGTAGTATTTAAGAGTGTGATTATATAGGAATTAAATGTTGTATTGTATTAGGAAAATTACACTCAGAAAAGATCAGATCTTATACAACTTGAGAAAGGTTAAATAGGCTGGAAACTTAGGAAAATCGCCTATGATCTGGAATCTTATTTTATTTGACCGGCTTATGACATTTTAGTCATATTAAAGATAAAATTAAATTATTTGGATTGTAAATGTAAATTATTTGTGTTAGGATATTTTAAAATGAGCCAGGGAAATTTGAGCATGTGCTTGAGTTTGTTTCAACATGAAGTATCTTCGAAGGTTAATTATAAGGTAGTTATAAGTTAGATTTAAGACAGAAAATTGATCAAATTTATATATGGTGAAAAGTGTTGCTCAAATGTTGTTATTTTGCTCTATTGATGTATGACCCTACAGCAGTCTATTTTTGAATAATATTGTAATGGCAGATGAAAGTTTGAGGATAATGTTAGAGGAGATGTCTGCTAACATGAATCGCAGTATGAAGCAGATGCTGAATGAAAGTATGAAGGAGAATAATAGTCGAATGGAGGAGAATGTTAGTAATTTGTCTGCTAATTTGAATGCAAGAATGGAGGAGAGTGCTAGTAATTTGTCTGCTAATTTGAATGCAAGGATGGAGGAGAATGCTAGTAATTTGAAAGCTAGTATGGGTGAAAGTTTGAAAGGTATCCAAACTAGTGCTGCTAATTTAGAGGATAATATGTCGCGTTTACAGATTAATACCCTAGGAATTGAGAATACTGTAACTGACATCCGCACAGATGTGTCGAATGTGCATAAAAATGTTGATGATGTTAAATTGGATATTTCTAAGGTACAGAAAGATCTGACAATGTTGAATTTAGATGTAGCTAATGTCCGAGGGGATATTTCGTGTGCTAGAGCCGAAGTAGTTGTTGTCAAAAATGATGTTGCGACTGTCCAAGACAAGGTCGAGGAAGTCCAAAATGAAATTCAAAATGCTAGAACTGATGTGTCCAATGTTCAGGTTGATATTAATAACATTCATTCGGATATAACTGAGGTGCAAAGTGACATAACTAAGATTCAGGTAGAGGTCAACACAGTTTTCGTAGATATTACTAATGTCCAAACTGATGTAAATAAAGTCAGGGAAGAAATAGAAAACTCGAAAACCCTTTGTACGCGTAATATAACTGCATTAGCGACTAGATTAGTTGATGAGTCAGTTAGAACGACAACGTCTTTAGCAGATTTAAAGTATGATGTAGAGGTCATGAGAACCCAGGTATTAGACCATAATAGATTATTAAAAGAGGATATCGAAGTAGACATAGCAGAAATGTTAACAGCAAACGTAGCGGTATGGAAAGACGAGTGGAATAAGTCAAGTGGGGGAACATGTAACCCAAATTCAGGAAAGGATTGAAAGAAAACTTGCCAGTACTCAAATAGAAATTAACAAGGAAGTAGTACAGATTAGGAAAGATTTAAGCGTCAGGATAAATTTGCTATCCGAAAAACAAGTTGACGATAGAACACAACTAGATCAGGATATGCAAACATTAAAATCTACATTAGAGGAACAGATTCATCAAGTTGTCTCTGATGTAAATGAAACGACGAGCAAACTGCAAAATTTGAAGTTAGGAGAGGCTAGTTTGATGGAGAACTACAAAGAAGAGATAATCAAGAAAGTCTTAACGGAAATCACTGACAAGGATACAGAAGGCTTGGCTTGCGAAATTAATAGGAATTATGCCAGAAGATATAATCTAGATCCAGAAGAGAGAGACGTGACTCCTGAAGAACGTATATCCAGATTCAGAGAGGAGGATGACGAGAGGAATATGGAACCTGAGTGGAACTATCGAGATAGTGGGAAAAACTACCCGGATTCATATCCGAGGAACGTAACGGTCATCAGGAATTTCGAAGACAAACCGCAAAAATTCAGTAACACTGATAGTTTGACGCCTATAGAGTATGTAAGGAACCTCAAAGATTATTTCATCGAAGCTCACATTCCCAGAGAGAGAGAGATGAAGATAGTAGAGAGATATCTGATTGGAGGACCCCTCGAATGGTTTTGCGCATTTAGATACACATTCAGTAACTTCGACGAGTTTGCAGAGGCATTAATCAAACGATTTTGGTCCATAGAAGCGCAGAATTCGTTAAGAGCGGAGGTGTATTCAAGAAAATACTCAGGTACTCTTCCAACGCGGTACGCTGATTTCTTTACGAGTCAATTGTCCCACTTGAGATTCTTACAACCCCCATTGTCAACGGAGCAACTAATTGATGCGATTTCTCGTATGCTGCCAGTTGAGGTGAGAAGACTAATAATTTCGTCCAACATCAGGGATTTAACCAGCATGGATGAATTACTGAGAAGATTAGACTACACAAGCCCAATGCCTAACGTAGTACAGAAAGGTCAAAGGCAGGAGTTTAAAGAAATCAATACTGTCTATATGGACCAAGTCCAACAAACTGACAAGCCAGATGAGGAGAAAACTGACAATGTAGGTCCTCACAGGAATAATCAGTTTAGAAATAACAGATCGCAAGGTTACCGACCGTATCAACAGAGAAGAGGCTGGAACTACAATCGAGGAAACTACAATGGAAGAGGCAGATATTACAACAATAATGGTTATAACCGAAACTATAATAGGAATAACCAAAACCAAAATAGAAACCAGAACACTCAAGGTCAGGTTATGACACCCGATCAGTATCAGCAAAGAGAGAAGGAAAGCCAGCAATACCTAAAAGAATTAAGGGATAAAGAAGCCGACAATCAAAAGAAAAGGCAAGATGTTGTAATCGATCCTGGACCTTCGACGAGCCAGCAGAACTTAGAAAATAGAAATACTGGACAGAAGAGAAATTAGAGAGGAAAGAATGCATTAACCACACAACCCAGATTTATGATTAAGGAACATAGAGGAAATATCATACTAGAGTAAACCAGTAATAATTCAATTTCGTGTTCAAGAGAGTTGAGGTACTTGTAACACTGAGTTTAAAAACAATTTGCAACTGTTTTTAAAACGTGGTGAGAGGAGAATGCCCCCGTAATTGAATTATATAGAGACCACGGTGGCTATATTGGAAATTTTAAGGAGAGTTATGGCTGTCATAGTTATGACGTGGGTAGTCATGACGTAAGCACGGATGACGTATACGTTATACCAGCAGGTTACTTGAGCTGAGATTCTCAGTGACGTCAGCATTTAGTCGAGAATGTTCCGAGATTTACGACGCAGTCGCAGGAAACGAGGAATTCTGCTGAGGAAGAAACTATGCTATTGGAGGAGAGGCTTGAACCAATGAACGATAGTTTAAAGGAAGACGGAGATTGCTGAAACTATGGTATTTGTATTACTTTTGGAATGCAGAATTGTGGAAATCCATTTGCAGTAGAGGCATTGATTTGGAATTTTGGTGAAATTTATTTTCAGTTTTTGAATTTTGAAAATCCGTCATGTATTGACGAAGTTGGAACTTTTAGCGATGACGCAGTATCACGCGATGGAAGGGATGGATACGCCCCTCGTGAAGTTAATAAAAGGGCTTGCGCAGAAGAGAGGAGTCTCATTTCTCCGATCATTCTCAGATCTCATTCTCAGATCATCGAAGTCTAATTGTGAAAGTTCTTTCTTATATAGTCCTATATAGTGAAAAGTGTGAAAAGAGTCGTCTTTATAACGCGTGGTGAGGCCACTGCATTAACGAGATCCAAGTCAAACTAGGTGAAGTTAAAACGGACCTTAGAACGCATCTACAAGTTTAGCTTTGAATAGTTAGCGGTCGCCGATACGCTAATTCGATTGTGCAGTGCTACATGAAGTAATATAGAAAAGCTGAACAATTTCGAGCGATTAGTTTGAAAGATATTAGCAAGTTTCGACGACTGACAAAAGTGATTATCTCACCACCTGAGAAGCACTATTGTATCGCCAGAATTTACGCCACGGCTGACGCTGCTAGTGAAATAGGGAGACTTCTGATTGCTTTTGTTACACAACACTACAGTATAATGGAGCAATTTAATAAGGCAGTTTGTTCTTCTAATACTACAACCGAAGAGCAGATGGAAGGCTAAAGGACTTAATGCAATTGGGACATATTTCAACGGAGTAAGATAGCAACATGGAACTTCGCTAATTGCTATTCCACACAAGCGAACATGTGGTGAATAACATCTACACCCATGTTTCGTGATTAAAGGCTGAATACTATCGAACAGCAATGGAATCTATTACATACTCATTGAATATGAATATTTCTTCGGAAATTTCTACAAAAACTTCATGGCGATTGTCTACTGGAACTTCAGGGATTTTTTCAAGAGAGGTCAGGGTTATCCCGACTCACAAAGAAGATTATTGCCGGAAGGATGTCTATTCGTCTTCGAGGAGCAGTGCGATTTCCGGAGAAGGAAGCAGTTCGATTCTCCGAGGGCGCTATTTCCTGTTTCGAGGATGGAGCTCAACATTTAACTTGGTGAAATGGATCCATCAGCAGTCTTCTTTGGGGAATTTTCCTCTGGAACGTCAATCGGCAGATAAGGTAGTCGTGAACGTTTATTGTATTTGAGTTTCATAATGATATTTGAGCAACCATTTTTCCCATATTTTTGTCCTCATGTATTTTGCCCTATTTTCTTGTTTGAGATTCTTATTCTCAGTACACCTTGTTGAGTTATGCCTTTTTCGACGATTTATTAAGACATTGTGATGTCATGGGCATAGTTAAATGATTTTGGATCAGTTGAGACTGATATTTAGATTTTTCAGTAATTAATATTTTTGTAGTCACGATTTGACTGTAAGTTAATGATTTTTATGGCAGATTTAAATTCAGACAGCGTGTCACTTTATTAAAGTAATTCTACCCCCAGTTTAATTACTTTGACCAATTTTCTGTCATCATCAAGAAGGAAGAACATTTAAATGATTTTAGAGCGTTAAAATCTCTTGCGTTGTCGACGATCTTGGAAATACTAGTCGTTATTGGAATTGATTGCAACACAGACATTTATCGTCAGTTATGAACGATCATTGCATCATAGACACTTTTGTGAAAGAGGAACTTTAATAATGAATTTTTGAATGCATTAAAGTCAAGAACTTTTGTTAGGAGTTTTTCTCAATTAGAGATTTATATAACGATGTTTGCATTCCCCAGTCTAATTGGATTCTATTCGACTATTTTGCAGTTTTAGTCACACTTTATTTGATGATAGTATTTTTATACTACAATTCTTTTAAGATGTTAATCTTAAATTTTGATAGACCAGACAGGCGTATATAAGCGTATTCTCTATTAAATTTGTTTGTGATTGGCAAATTTTGACTTCAGTTCGATTCATGAATGAAATCCACGAAGGTTAAATGAAAACAGTTTTGAAACAATTAATGATTATAAGAATTTTTAAGTGGAACTATGGATGTATAATCGCTAGTGCAGCGCACGTGTTGAAAGTCGCTGATGTATAATGCCCTTGAATATGAAGGAGGTTCCCACAGGAATTAATGATAAAGAATTATTTGTGGAAGTTTTTGTAAGTTCGGTGGAAGTTTTAATGCCATATAGATTAATATATGATGAATTTTGGGCCTAATTATAATGCAGTTTGTGCATTATTGTGTTAGCGAAGTATTTTCCGCTGGAGTGAATTGTCATAGTTCGTTGAAAATTAATCAAGTGAATTTACTGTTATAATTAACACGAGTTTTGAAAGAATTTGAGATAAGATTTTGAATGAAGATTACCGTCACAAATAATTATTAAAACCTTTATTAAAACCAGATTGTGACATTAAAATGTATAACTAACCTTCATTGGTCGATTATATTAAACACGATTATGAAATTACCAACCGGATGAACCTGTGGTTAATGTATTTCTTAAATTTAATAATTTAAACAATTTAAATGTTAATATTGTAAATAATTGCTGTAAATATTTTTGAAAATAATGTGGAACGAAAGTGATGTTAAAGGCGTGTATAAAATATTTTTATTATCTTGGACAAATATTATAAACAATTTCTAATTGTTATAAATAATTTATGTGATTTTGTTATAAACATTTAAGAGCTTATTAAACATTTGGATGAGAACTTAACAAGTTTAAGGAATTATCATAATAATCCAGTAGGATGTGAGTAAAGTATTTGAAAGAATTGCGTAAATATATGTTTGAGTTGTCTTGCGGACATTTAAAGCTTGAGGGAGAGAGCTGTATTCTTACGTAACGTAGCATGTGAGAAGGGAGTCCATTTGACAAGTATGCGACAGGTTGGAGGGTAGCTTGCAGCTGTCCCAACAACTGGTTATCAGCGGGTGAGGTCGTCTACTCTGGCCTTGCGACTATAAATACAATTGTCATGTTTATTAAAAGGAAACCAAATGCTCTATATATGTCTCGTCCTCACTTCTTTTCCAATCCAATTGTGTTATGAATATTACGTTATTTGGAGCTCGTGGGAGCTAATATGTTCTATATCATGTTGTATGATAACTTTGCAAGTCCTACAGGAGGACGTAGTCAGATTGACTTGGGCTACTGATAGCCACGTTGATTTTGTTGTGTTATTAAAATCATGCCATTCATTTGAAATAAAGCTTTTGTACAGTTCAAAGTTCTCGTCTTCGTTTTGGTTCATTTTTAAATGTCATGGTGGAGGTTATTGTGTGAACAGACTTTAGTGATCCTGTTGTCAACTCAAACCCCGAGATTATTTTTAAGAGGTAAGTAACGGTAAGTATGAACCCCCGTCTATTTTGGTGTGTTCCACAATGATTTCCTGTTTAACTTCTGTGCTCATATCTCGATAGTATCTGTCAGTGCCATTTTCATTGATGTAGCTGAGCCGGTGCGATTGATTGTTGGCAATCCGATTGAGGGGGCGGATATCTGACAGCCTACTATCCGGGTAAACGGGGACAGTACCTTCTTCAAGGCCACGGCCGCCTCCTTCCCTCTTCCTTGCCAATCCATCCTCACCATCCCTTACCTTCCCTCATGAGGCCCCTGTTCGCTTTGCAGGTGAGGCCGCCTGGGCGAGGTGCCAATTCCACCTCACCAGTTGTATCCCTTCCGATTTGATGTTCCCAGCTCTAGGACACTGCCCGTAGAGGCGGTAGTGGTGAGTTCCCTCGCTGAGTCCGTGGGTTCCACCAACCTGGAGGGTAAGCGACTAAAAAAATAAAATAAAATAAAAAAACTCATGACAAGACAGTGATTTTATAATTTAAACAAGTAAACATCGAAGTACGTACACAGAAAAATTGCATCTATTTATAAGATCCACCTACTTGAAAACAAACTCGACTCTGCGGCTTTTCTTTACAAAACTATCAATAACTTCATCATAGAAAGAGGACTAGGCCTAATCTAATTTTTGCAAGCAATCCTTTCTCAATCGACAACATAGCTAATGATGATAGCCTCTCCTGAATTTGAGTCGATCTGCAATATGTAATAATGCGTCTCGGTGTCGAAAAGGAACGTTCTGCAGGGTATGCAGCAGTAGGAATTGTTGCTACCAGTTTGATGAGTTTGAAAATCACTGCCATATCCATGTACAATTTGTTAGTAAGCATAAACTGCGTCACGTCGGAAACACTTTTCTCTTTAAAGTCAGGAGATGAGTACGGTACATCACACTTAATTCAGTTTTTAAGCGAACAATGTCGAAAAATTACCCATAGGTCTTTTTTAGGGCAGTAACATAACTGTCTGAAAACTTATTTCTGTGCTTTCACAATCCAGCAGCGAGAAGAACAATGCATTTGAAACACTCTCCTATTTGGACAAGTGCATTGTCTATAATTTAATTGAATAGACATTAGTAGTTTGATCTTTCTGGTTCACCACTTATTGCACGATTTTTAGAGCATGGCTGTCCTCCATAAAAACTATCAAAATCTTCATCTCACATAGACTGAGTATTTAAAAAGAGCTCAACCTTCCTGCCACAGTACTGTATATCCAAACTGTTTGTTTGTAAAATATTGAACACAGTATCGGAGAATGAAAAGATCTTGGAGAAAATTGCCAGGAGAAATCTAGTGTTGAACTTAAGTAAGAAGAACAAAAATCCTTGTGCTTTCAATGTAGTAGCTTTCTGTAGCTCTCAGACCAGAGCTTTCAACTACACATTACAAACGTGACAGTTCACAGTCGGCCTTGGACAGAAGGAACCTGCGCGCGCATACATTTCTCGCTGTGTCGACAGCTCCGCTGAAGCTCCTAAGACACTAGCAAGCCTCGCTGTACTCGCCAAGATATATGCAACATGCGATTTGTTTAACGCAGATCTATTACAGATACAGTACATATTGTAATTTTCAAAATCTCGCCTGGTTTAGAAAAAAATTGCACTTGCGCAGCAAGCGTAGCATGCTCGGAGAAATCGCCCCTGAATTCTTATGTGCTGTAGGTAGAGGATGGAGGTTGAGGGAATAGCATTACTCAAAAAGCATGAGCAATACATGTTAGCAAGGGGTAGAACGCATACCGTAGGCTATATTAAAGTCCAGAACGTTTGCCTGTACGAAAAGTAAAAAAGGAAGGAAGCTTTTAGTTTTACATGACCATTAATCATGCGATCATGAGCTTCGGGACCTTCTTTTTACGTGGAATCCGAACCACGGGACATGGCATTTCACTTCGAAAATCTCACATGCATTGTCCGGGAATCGAACCCGGTCCACCTTGGTGAGAGGCCAACAGCTGCGCCGCCATGCCCCTCATTGCCTATATCAAACAGAACAACTGTGAACATGTCACCCAGTAGCGTGGGTCCTAATGACCACTGTTGCTGCATAGAAACTGGCGAGAGAAACGAAGAGAAGACTCCGCTCTATACTCACCGTATACACATGGTCTTCCCTTTGAACACAAGCCACTTCAAATTTATGTGCATGAATGAAATGGAAGACCTAATCCTATGAATATCCATTCTTACAATGGAGTGCGCACATTTTTACTATTGCAATATGAGGCAGATATTGTTATAAGATGTCACAAAAGTTATACGTGCACAAGTCCAACTCCAGGTGTAGCGACTAGCATTCTTGGCTATCGCCCAAGAGGTGCGGGTTTGTTTTCCGGCCCAGCCAAGCAATTTAATTCTGGTCTGAGGGCTGGAAAGAGGTACAGTCAGCATTGTGAAGCAAACCTGAAAAGAAGTGGGTCAAATTCTCACCTCAGCCATCCTGGAAGAGTATCCCATGGTTTCCCATGTCTACTCCAGACAAATATTGGGATGGTTCCTAACCTAAAGGATACGGCTGCCTCCTTCCCATTCCTCACCTGAATTACAATTGCACACACTCTAAAATAGACACCACAGATTATCAAGCAAATTCTATACACACATCCAAGTAACGGGACTAATTGACCAAGATGGCCAAGCCCCTCAAATGAAACATCATGATTAAACATGACATAATCTACACTCCATGTCATTCTTAGTAACGAGGAAATACAAATACAGAGATTGAATCAGTTTTTGTTTATCGGGGAACACCTTGTGGTGTAGTGGCTAGCATAGTCTAATTACACTGCAACGGCTCACCAGTGGAATTCGATCCAGCAATCCTGCGCTTACGAAGCAGGGCTCTTACCGCTGCACCACACGCTCTTTGGCTTCTTGCTAGCGTACAACGCACATGGACGCCGCACTGCAATTGCGAGTAATTAATTTCTCGGAAACAGCTGAGAAGGGCACCTTACTACTTGCACCTGGTATATGCCTGGCCATGTCCTACACGTGTACTGAAGATGGTTAGAATCGGTGACCCACGCATCGTATCCTCCCCTTGTTAGCTGTCGCCCATGAGATCCAGATTCGATTCACGACTCAGTCAAGAAATGTAGTTTTGGACTGTTTTAGAACACGGTACAATATGCCTTTTGAGGTAAAACTGAGAAGAGGTGAGTTTCCTCACTTCAATTACAAAAACACACACACTTTTGAATTCGAAAGCTTCTTTAAAAAGCCATACCCTCTGAAATTTGTATTATTTGTCGCCTTGCTGTATAAAACTGTCTGCTGCCACTCGACTTCCTAAGGGACATAGTTATGAATTCAATATTTCAGCTCGCAGCACTTCTTAAAGCTTCACTACTGTACACTGCATTGATACACCAATACTGCCACTCAAGTTTGAATTTCCCCGGCGAACCTAAATATTTCAATGGAATCTTTCTCACTCAATTTATCTCTCCAGTTCATGTGCAGATGTTAACTCCTGAGCAGCTGATCGTAGCGTCACAAGCTTAGGACAGTCAGCTTCAAAAGTTTTAGCTCTGTAACATAGGATCATCAAAATAATTGAATAAGTTATTATTTTCATGCGTGGATAGAAATAAAGATTTCGTACGACACAGCGAGCTTAGCAAGTTCTGTTATCTAGGCAATGTTCTGTTCTATTGGCTGTCATGAGCGAGCGAATGTAGCTCCTACCTCATGTTCAGAGCTTTTTATATACTGTATAGTAAATTTATTCATCATGTATGAGTTAAAATGCCATAACCTTTTCGATTAATGCAGTTGAACATCTCATGATAAACAAATGGAATTACATGTCACTTACTACAGTGCTGCAAGTTTTGTCTAATTTTTTGTGTGTATGTACTGTATATATGACTTACAGTGATGAAAAAGGATGCCCCAATCAAGATGAATTATGCCCCCCAATTTTGGCCAATTCCTTCTGTTCCTTTTATTAGTCTGGAATTGAATAACCCGCAGATGATGTTCATTTCTTGGTTGGAAGAAAGAGATAAAATATATGTGGAATGTTGGCTTTGACGGTCAAGAAATTAAACTCCAGCAATTCTTCTAGGTTTATACAGTGTCTGGTGTGGAGTTTCTTTCAGATGTATAAAACACTTTCAGCAGACCCTTGGTATGCATGTGAAAATTTTAGAGACAGTCTACATTGTATCATGTAAATAGCCTTAACAGTCATCTGTCACACCTGCCCAGCTCCTCTTTGGTCACTATTCTTGGCACTCGCACATTGCATTGTTGTCGGCACAAACCATACACTGACAGCGCGAGTAGAACACTGAGATCGAACTCAAAGTGCCCTGGGCAAAGACACATCATTTGCACTGATCTCAAATGTATCAAAGCTCACTCTGCATGGATATACCATTGTGAACAGCCTAAGAGGACCATGCATTATGACCTGTATATTATAGTACTTCTTTGCTGGTGGAACTAGAGCACCCTCAGCATTATATTATCTCTATAAAGGTACCAAGAGATGGAATATTGGCCAACAGGGATGCAGTATAAACCTTGAAGAATTGCTGAAGTTTAAGAGATGTGTGGTGTACTTCAGTAAGACCATGACGAATAGAAGGAGAAAGTGAGAAGACTCCTGAAGTTCAAGCGCGCCCCGCCGGACAGCGCTCGAGTGGGTACGTTCCACACTGCCGGGGTCAGCTGGTCTTAGAGATGGTGCTAAGGGAAAAGAATTACTTTTGTAACCTTTTGACAGCCCACACGTTGAGCGTACAATGTGGCAGTTTGGCTAGCCCACCCTGTTGGGAGATAAATGTAACTGTTTACCTTTGCCTAAGCTATGTTGTTTTAATGGGCGCCAAGACCTCAATGCAATGTTGAAATCTAAATTTGTATTTAACAACGTCTAGCTCTGGCAGAACACCTTCAAGACACTATTCACTCAGATCGTGGTATGATTTGATCATTAACCCAACAAACAATTGTATCAGGAGAAGGAATTGGTCTATATCTAATGCTACCTACTGAAAGCAAAGATTGCATTGTAAAAGAAATGAATTTATTATATAAAACAAGTATAGCAAAATTAATAATAATAATAAGTACAAAATTTAAATTGGAGCGTTGTGATTTGAATATTACCGATAGAAAATTACGTGAAAACGGAGTCTGATAAATTGATTTTACTCTTATTTCCAAGCTATGAAGTTACTGAAATATGAAATGTAAAACAAAGAAAAATGAGAGATTGCGTATTTCTGCGTCATTTGCGCTTACCACTGGAAATTGCCAAAGCATTTCCCTCGTACTTGATGATGCTGTGAGCTTCCCACAGTCTCCTGGACGTCGTCATCTCCGTCGGAATTTGATGATATTCTGGTAGATTAGATAATTCTATGGTCCGTACCTCGGACCCAAACACTCGTACAACCGCACTGGTTAAGTTTTGCAAAAGTTAGTCTTCAACTCCACTGAACATCGGAGCGACACGCACTTGCAACCGTACTCCGCAAGTTCTACACAGATAGTCCTCGTTTCACGGCGCGTCGAACGATATATGCACCTGTTGGCTCCCCCACCATGGTACCGACATCTAGCTTACGTCGTCCTCACTGATTGGCTGAGCACGCCGCTAGTTCCCCTCCTCTGCCTCATTACACTCGGCGCGCGAGAGGGAGAAGTCGATTTCCATTCCAACAATTCGCCTTTTCTAGACCTTGCGACCCAGCCTTGCGTAATACTTCTCGACAGGAATCAGCTTGTACATGAAATCCCAGTGAGTCACGTCTCTCGATATACCCTAACTGACGAAAACTCCGTAAAATTCCGTAATCACATAATTTTCTATAATATTGTCGTTCGTAATAATTTGCTTGATAGCGTTTTCTAAGACATAGAAAACCTATCTGAATGCTAATAATTTTTATAAAATGCTCCGAAAATACCTTAATAATAATTATAATAAATTAATAATAATAATAAATTAACATGAAAAATTCTCTTTGGCTGAACAATTTGCCGCGTAAATAAATATAGAATGGCTTCCTACTGACTTATGCCAGTTGCATAAAACCCCTCGAAAAACACGTTACATATTCGCCTCGGATCATCGGATGATTTACCGTGACGACGGTCCATTATCCGATTATCCCAGACACGTTAATAAACCCCATCCAAAATACATATTACATAAATGAAATCACCCTAAATTACAGATATATACACTCATATTTTTTCTTCACGCACTTTGCGTCAAAGTTTGTTGTCACTATGGATTGCACTTTGCAACCAGTCCAATGTTTTACATATGGAATAGTGTTCCACGGATATTTCCGCCTCTCAAATTTCTCTATGTTGGAGAAATAGACATAATTAATGTGTGAGCACTATGTATTTATGATGTCATATCACACGCATTGAAGGTGTTCTGATATATTTATATCACCATAGAACTTCCTAATTTCACTGGAGGTCCCCTCCTTATGGTGACATTTAATTCCACTTATCACTGAGCACACGATCACACTATTGTGGCAGCGCCTCGTGACCATAATACTTAATCTCTCTTTGAAGTAGATTAAATTAATATTGACTTCTGAAAAAAAAAAACAGTAAATGTGCATTACATATAACACCAAATATTTCTGTGCCGTAATCGCCCTGTCTTCTTACGTTCCCGTAGACCATATTCTACTTAATACTAGTTCTCAACACAGACCATTTCTCCTCACACAAATAATACCTTTGTACAAATTACCTTAAATTACACACTTACAAATCTTACATGGCGAGGCCGTAAACAGAAATCACGTGTGCTGATATGTATGAGTTTCATGAAGGACTGTCTCGCATTCTGATGGCCCATCTTTTATCTCGTGGACGCCTTAAGCTAACAAGCCCTATACAAGCGCTCCCCCATCTCTTGGAGATAAATGGGAACCCATCAGCGCTGCCAAAATGGCCTTGGTGCATCGAGACAATTTAGTGCTCAACAGCATCCGACAATCCCGTCATATTTCCCTGTACCTTAAAAACTCTCATTTACTTACATACTACCCCCCTGTGTGACTTCTGATACGCCTGCCTGGAAGACCATCTCCTCCCACGCACCAAATACCACACTTACTCATTTGATAGGCTGGCTCGCCAGCTAAACATCCTTACTTTATGACACATACTTTCGGAGACTATGTATATTATACGTCCCGTATAATCTGTTTCCCTCACTATTCTCCAGCACATATGCTGTTTTGCCAATACGTTTGGAAACTATAAATGGGCCCTCGTAGAGATAAAAGAACTTGGACATGACTTTCTCTAGCTTATTTGACTGTTTCGGCACTCTAAGTAAGACTCTGTCTCCCGGCTCGAATAGGTCAAATTTAGTTTCTTTTTGTTGGCGAATTCTCTTTTGTGCTGACTTAGATAAATTCTGTTTCGCCAACTGGACAATGTAATCCATCCCCGGTTGCTTACCCTCATTTAATCCCAACACCCTCGCTAGTTCATTTTGTGGTCTTTTTCCGAAGTGAACTTCGTATGGCGTCAATTTCGTGCTCTCATGCTGGACAGAATTCAGCCAAGTCTCGACCTTGGGAAGATGTCCAACCCAGGCCGCATGCTTGTCATGCACTAGAGTCCGAAAAAGACGAGCCACTTCCCTTAATGGACGCTCTGCAGAATTACCCTGTGGGTACCTTACAGAGGAATGAACGTGTGTTATACCAGCTTCCTGCATACTGGTTCTCCATTTCTTTGCAGTAAACTGTGGTCCACTGTCAGATAGTATCCTGAGAGGAATGCCAAACTCAGGTACATACTTATTAATGATCAGACGGCTACACGCTAGTCCCGTGGCTTTCCTTAGCGGATATAGCTTGACATACTTACTAAAAGCGTCAATAACTATAAAAATGTACTCGTAGCCGTACTGTCCTTTAACGATCGGGCCAAATAAATCCACACACAGTAGTTCGCCGGGACTACTGGTGAGAACTGCAGATCTCTCCCACACTAAATATTTAACTGGATATTTACTCCTTTGACAGGTGTCACACTTAGCTAAAATCCTCCTAACGTCCCTTCCCATTTTACTCCAAATGAAGTCACGACCAATTTCATAGAAGACCTTGGCAGCACCAAAGTGTCCTAATTCCCTATGAATGAACCAAATTAGCTCCTCCCGCAAAGTGGCAGGAACACATATTGCCCACCGATTATTCCTACATTTCCTTGCAAGAAGCCCATCCTGCATCTTGTACGTGAACCGTCCTACTTTCACATACTCTTCTTCACCTATTTCCAACCTAGCCAGTGGCTCCTTTAACTTAACGTCATCACGTTGCTCCACTAGCATATTTCTCAGTGTCTGTAACGATGCCCTGTTGCTACTGTCCACACATGCACATATTAAAATACCGTCCTCTGCTTTAACCACAGGATAATCCCTACATAAATTAGTGTCCCTCGATAGCATGTCTGCAAGAATGTTATCTTTACCTTTAATATATTTTACTGTGAATTCGTATTCCTGCAGAGCAAGAATCCACCTACTAACTCTGTTAGAACTGAGTTTACAAGTCCTCATATACAGTAATGCATGGTGATCTGTGTGGATCTCAAATTTCCCCCCTACTAAATACATTCTAAATTTCCCTAAACTGAAAACAATACCTAAAAGCTCTAACTCAGTAATCGTGTATCTTTTCTCCGCTGCAGTCAGTCCTCGCGAGGCTAAAGATACAATGCACAGATTACCCTCATCATCTTTCTGACATAATACTCCAGCAATGCCTATATGTGAAGCATCTGTCATAACCACATATTCCTTATCTTTTAACGGATATTTCAGCACTACAGCTTTCTCAAAACCTTCCTTCAGCGCTCTAAAAGCCTGATCATGCTTGGACTCCCATCTCCACCGAGTCCCACTTTTAAGCAATTCCCTGAATGGTTCTACCAACCCTGAGTATTTAAGAACGAACCTCCTGAAAAAGTTGCAAATTCCCAGGTAAGTTTTTAACTGTTTAACATTCTGTGGCACCTCTGCGTTAAGTATCTTATTAACCCTACTTTCTTCTGGTGTAACACCTCTACTCGACACTCTATGACCTAAAAATGTCACTTCTGACTGACAGAATGACGACTTAGACAGCTTCAAAGTGAACCCTGCCTGATCTAACTTCTGAAAAACTATATCTAAATGACGTAGATGCTCCTCAAAACTGCGTGAACTAATTACCATATCATCTATGTAAATGGTTACAAACTCTCCTGTGTCATCCCCTAATGCGATGTTTAAAGCCCTAATTAAAGCTGCTGAACTACTCTTTAACCCATAAGGTGTTCTACAAAATTGATAAAGGTTATATTTATGACTAAAAGCTGTAAATGGTCTATCTTCGTACATAAGTGGCACTTGCCAAAAACTGGAACTCAAATCTACACAAGTGAAATACTTCTTCCCCTCAAATGTTTGCATTAATTCCTCTATTGACATAGATTTCAGCTGATCTGAACTAATTCTACTGTTAACCAAACGAGCGTCTAAACAAATACGAACAGTGCCGTCGGTCTTGGGTACCGTTATCAAAGAATTAACATACGGACTGTTAGAGTGCTCAATAATCCCATCTTCAAGCATCTGGTTAATTTGTGCCTCAACTGCACTCTGATAAGCGAAAGGTACAGGATATCTATGTCCTGTGAATACTGACCTATCAATAACGTTCAATGAATGTGTATAGCAATTGGCCATACCAATGCGATCCTCAAAAACTCTCCTATTACACCATAACACATCATAGAGCCGAACACACTGTTCATCCTCTATATTTCCCTGAAATGCAGCCTCACGTAACGAGTCCTCTAGACTTCCGTTCGTAATCACACTGCTCACAAAACATGGAGAACCCCGCTCTACGGCTGGCGATATCTCATTTAAAGTACAAATCACACCTACAATACTACTCCTCTGAATATGGTCATTGAACGCTACTTCTACTTCAGAATCTCCCCATTTAAATTTCAAACTCCCTACATCATAACATAAGTTACCAGACACTCTACTTAGCCACTCTGAACCCAAGATAACACTGAATACTAAATTTGGAATTACAAGGCAAATCTGCTTCTCTACATGATTATTAATTTTAATGTCTACTAAAACTTGCTTAGAAATTACTTTAGACCTCTTCCCAACAGCTGTGATAACAAAAGTGCTTTTAATTGGCATCTCCTCAAAATTTACTCCAGTTCCTTTCATTTTATCATAAAATGCACTACTTATGCAACTCTTCATACAACCACTATCAATTAAAACATCTGTGTACGCCTCGGACACGTTAAATTTAACTATGGGGCTCTTACTAACCACTTCCTGAATAATACCTTCATCATTTAGTTCATGTAATAATTCATTTCTTACATTTAGGTCATAGGGTTCCTGTATAATTGTATGGACAGGGCATGCTACAGACTGAGATTCTGACCTTACTTCGCAGCCTGGTTCGCGTTTAAAGAACCGCTACAGCTGGCCGTAGTACTACTAACTACTAAACTGGTCTGGTTGTTCTGGGCTGTGTTGTCATTGTTTGGCTGTATATTACTACCACTAGGCTGTCCTCTTCCTTGACCCCTATTCTGGTTGTAATTATTGTCATTATAATTTCTCCCTTGATTTCCCCTGAAATCATTGTTTCTCCCTTGATTTCCCCTGTAATCATTGTTCCTCCCTTGATTTCCCCTGAAATCATTATTCCTCCCTTGATACTGATTACCATAGCCATTTCCTCTATTCTGATTTAGCTGATTACTATTATTTCTATTTTGAGCGTTGGCCCCTTCGCCACCGTTCCCTTGAACTTCCTGATGCCTGGCTTCATTAGGTCTATTATTATTATTACCCTGGTTCCGATTGAAATTGTCCTCATAACCCCCTCTCCCTAGTGCATCAAATGTGCTTAACAAATTTTCTACTTGTGATATTGTCTTTACATTCTGGATACAAGCAGCCTCCTTGATCCTATAGGGAAAGTGCCTAAGTAGCAACCTCACCACATCACTTTCCTCCTTCAAGCCATCCAGATATTTACACACTAATACCTGCCCTAAAAAGTATTCGGTCATGGTGGAGCTTCCTTTAGGGTTATATTTACCACACACTACTCCCTCACGATGCTGCGACTGAATAACCTCATTCCAGAACTTTTCACAGAATTTCATTTTAAAATCATTGATATCAGTAAACTTGTCTCTGTAGACAGCAAACCAATTCCTCGTTTCCCCCACAAACACTTGTTCTAAAATTTCAACTACCTGGCACCACTCAATACTACCATTTTCCAACCTTTCCCCGAATTTATTTTCTATAGTGTTCATGAACTCCATTGGGCACCCCTGTCGATTGCTGAACTTACCCAGTTCTACCTCCCTGTGTGTGCTATTCACAAAAACTGGCCTATTCTGACTATTTTCTTGCCTGATCCTAGCTTTTAATTTTAACTCTAATTCTGCGATTTTCTCCTCAGCCTTCCTCTCAATACTGTTTACTGTTAATTTAATGTTTCCTTCTGATTCTTCTACTTTATCATATAGCTTTGCTTGTTTCTCCTCAATCTTGCTAATGCTCTCTCTATTACTCTCTCTTAAATCATTTACTTCTGCAACTATTTGCGAGTGGACTTTCTCAATTCTACCCCCCAGCTGTTCCTTAACCTCTTTAGTAGCCACCTGAATTTTGTCAATTTCTCCCCCCAATTGCTTTTTGACCTGCTGTTTTTCCAGTTGCACTAGTTCTTTTAAATTTTCAGCCTGTGTACTGATTCTAATTTCCAACTCCTCCTGTACTTTTCCTAATTTTCTGTCTACATCTGCAATAATCTCTTTAGCCTTTTCTTCCATCACCCCCCTGATCTCACCTCTAATCAGTTCGAATTTGTCACTCATTTCCCTACTGTTTTGTTCTAATTTAGCATTTAAAGTTTCAGTACTCTCTCTATTTTCCTTACTGTTTTGTTCTAATCTGGCGTTTAAAGTTTAATTACTCTCTCTATTTTCCCTACTGTTTTGTTCTAATCTGGCGTTTAATGTTTCATTACTCTCTCTATTTTCCCTACTGTTTTGTTCTAATCTGGCGTTTAATGTTTCATTACTCTCTCTATTTTCCCTACTGTTTTGTTCTAATTTAGCGTTGTTTTGTTCCAGTTTAGCATTTAAAGCGTCTGTACTTTCTTTATTTTCCCTACTGTTTTGTTTTAATTTTGCATTATTCTGTTCTAATTTTGCATTTAAGGCATCACTACTAACTTTGTTCTGATACATGAACTCGAGAAGTAAAGTTTTTAATTCTGGTTGGCCGCCTACACTCCCTGTTTCAGTATCGGGATTTACCTCCGCTACCCCGGTACTACCATCACTCGACATACTGCTCGTATCATCACTCTCCCGTTGATGACCACTACGTAACCTCATCTGTCTTTCTTTCTCATCCCCCATAATGATATACACTGATACAGACAAATAACCCCCAAAATACCGGCACAGAAATATATACCCTTCTCCTTCCACAAATGTTATTAGGTTTTCAGCCCCAAGTTGTCGGCGACAAATGTAACCTTTTGACAGCCCACACGTTGAGCGTACAATGTGGCAGTTTGGCTAGCCCACACTGTTGGGAGATAAATGTAACTGTTTACCTTTGCCTAAGCTATGTTGTTTTAATGGGCGCCAAGACCTCAATGCAATGTTGAAATCTAAATTTGTATTTAACAACGTCTAGCTCTGGCAGAACACCTTCAAGACACTATTCACTCAGATCGTGGTATGATTTGATCATTAACCCAACAAACAATTGTATCAGGAGAAGGAATTGGTCTATATCTAATGCTACCTACTGAAAGCAAAGATTGCATTGTAAAAGAAATGAATTTATTATATAAAACAAGTATAGCAAAATTAATAATAATAATAAGTACAAAATTTAAATTGGAGCGTTGTGATTTGAATATTACCGATAGAAAATTACGTGAAAACGGAGTCTGATAAATTGATTTTACTCTTATTTCCAAGCTATGAAGTTACTGAAATATGAAATGTAAAACAAAGAAAAATGAGAGATTGCGTATTTCTGCGTCATTTGCGCTTACCACTGGAAATTGCCAAAGCATTTCCCTCGTACTTGATGATGCTGTGAGCTTCCCACAGTCTCCTGGACGTCGTCATCTCCGTCGGAATTTGATGATATTCTGGTAGATTAGATAATTCTATGGTCCGTACCTCGGACCCAAACACTCGTACAACCGCACTGGTTAAGTTTTGCAAAAGTTAGTCTTCAACTCCACTGAACATCGGAGCGACACGCACTTGCAACCGTACTCCGCAAGTTCTACACAGATAGTCCTCGTTTCACGGCGCGTCGAACGATATATGCACCTGTTGGCTCCCCCACCATGGTACCGACATCTAGCTTACGTCGTCCTCACTGATTGGCTGAGCACGCCGCTAGTTCCCCTCCTCTGCCTCATTACACTCGGCGCGCGAGAGGGAGAAGTCGATTTCCATTCCAACAATTCGCCTTTTCTAGACCTTGCGACCCAGCCTTGCGTAATACTTCTCGACAGGAATCAGCTTGTACATGAAATCCCAGTGAGTCACGTCTCTCGATATACCCTAACTGACGAAAACTCCGTAAAATTCCGTAATCACATAATTTTCTATAATATTGTCGTTCGTAATAATTTGCTTGATAGCGTTTTCTAAGACATAGAAAACCTATCTGAATGCTAATAATTTTTATAAAATGCTCCGAAAATACCTTAATAATAATTATAATAAATTAATAATAATAATAAATTAACATGAAAAATTCTCTTTGGCTGAACAATTTGCCACGTAAATAAATATAGAATGGCTTCCTACTGACTTATGCCAGTTGCATAAAACCCCTCGAAAAACACGTTACACTTTGTAACTGATACTTTTTTAAAAAGTAATTAGCGGTTCCAATTAAAATAGCATGGCAGGGCACACTGGAAAATATAATTCATAGAAATAAGAACTACGGTCTTCATTACATGTTACGGAACGCACAGATTCCTGGAGTATACAGACACAGATAAAAAAACATAATCCCCAGCATATTAAAACAAGCACACATAAACTATTTAAAGTAACACTCTACTTAACAATTTATTTGGTCGGCTACGGTACTGGACTTTCGAAAGCTTGCGTGAAGACTTGGCGGGTGTTCGAGATTGCAAATCTTGGCGGATTTCCTTCGTTCTGAAGAAGAATCAAAAACAACAAAGTCAATAGTCAACCCCTGGCACTATCCAGCCCATGACAGGCTAAGGCCGACCAAGCGACCGCTGCCCAGCCATTTGGCCTGCAGATATTGGGGTGACGCGTGATCAGCGCGTCGGGTCCCCTCGGCCGATAATCTTGGTATTCGTGATCGGGGCGCTGTCTCACTGTCAGACAGCAACTCAATTGTCCTCACGAGGCTGAGTGCACCCCGTTCCAACCCTCACGTCAGTTTTAAAATCCCTGACGGAGCCGGGGATCGAACCCGGGGCCTCCGGGTGAGAGGCAGGCGCGCTACCCCCAACACCACGGGGCCGGCTGAAGAAGAATCGGCACCCAAAATAAACAAGTCTGGGGATAATATCCATGACACGCTGAAGACAGCAGCCAGCTCCTGAAGGATCAACTGAAATTGTTTCTTTGGAATCGATACAATCATAAATATTTCGCTCCAGATCGATTTTGAGTTTAATTTTCCGGTAATTACTTCTCGGCCTGGAAAAGAATGCCACATACACTTCTCGAAGGACGTGTTAGATACACTTCATTGTTCATCTTAGGGCACCTTTTTTAGTTTCTTTGTTGCTTTCTCTTAGCAATAATTTAGTCGTATTTCCGTTTATTCCTGATGAAGAAAGACATGGTTTCTTTCGAAACACGTCGAGTTTGAATAAATAAAACACGGCATAAGCCCAAAATTCTACATTATGGATAAAATGGTATTAGTTGCGTTTGACATTAACCATACCGTACATAAAACATCACAGTAAATTGGTTGAAAAACTGGATCCAGATAGCTTTAAAACTCATCATTTTGCACCATCTGTTTCCTTTGAATTTGGTTAATTAAAGCTTAATAATTGAGTTTAAACACCGGTTTGGTGACCCATCGTTCCAGGCAAGCCGGTAACACCTGTAACTACTCAGGCAGATAGGTCACTTAACCGTAATTTGGAAGTTATTGTGAAGTTATGAATGCATTAGCGGTAGCACTGCCGGAGACGTAATCGGGCTAGGCTATTGCGTTTTTAAATTAGCTCCCGTTTCAGGGTTTTTAGGTTTTGAGTTCGAATAGTTCGTTAAATAGTTGTAAAACAGTAAGGAGAGTATGTTTTGTGTAGGTTTTAAGTTGAATTAACGTTTATGTCGAGCTGAGAAGTGAATTTGGTGTAGCTTAAAGTGTAGTTTTTTGGTCTGATCTGTTTCCTCTGAATTTGGTTAATTAAAGCTTAATAATTGAGTTTAAATGCCGGTTTGGTAACCTATCGTCCCAGGCAAGCCGGTAACACCTGTAACTACTCAGGCAGATAGGTCACTTGGCCAGGCGCAGATTCAGGGGGGAGGAGTCATGGGGGTCATGACCCCCCCCCCCCCCACCTCCAAACGGAGACCAAATTTTTTGCAAATTCAAAAAACGAAAACACAATAACCAGACAAATAAAACTTAACGAATTTTAACTGACAAACAGTTTTTTTTTTTTCATTTTATTCAATACTGAAAATATCTTTATTGCAATTTTTATGTTCTGTTACAACTCTACATATTTGCAACTTCATACCTGTTATATAAAAACGATTATTTATTTAACAAAATCAACTCGTCTATTTTGTTTAGCAAACCTTGTGATTACCGAATCGATGTTTATAGTGATGTCACGATGAATGTGCAGCAATGCACGGATAGGAATTTGGGGCTTTTTTCGCACCAAAAAATGTTGCCGACGTCCAAACTGCAAGCTTGGTTGGCAATTTAAGCTGCGACTTTCTCCCTTTGTCGGTACCAACTCGACTTGCCGAAACTGTAACGTACCTTGATCCTTTTCTCGAAGCTCGATGTAAAAGTCGCAAAACACGCCGTTGCAATTTGTACGAATATTTTTTGTGCGCTAAACGCATCAAATGTCTATCCATGTAGCTTGCAAAAAAAAATTGGTCTGGTTTTGTACGTTTGGATATTTTGTGATTGTGTTTTTAGTGATACCATTTTTCTTAACAATTTCGATTCTCTGACCCCCCCCCAAAGCCAAACTCTAGATCCGCGCCTGCACTTGGCCGTAATTTGGAAGTTATTGTGAAGTTATGAATGCGTATGCGGTAGCACTGCCGGAGACTTAATCGGGCTAGGCTATTGCGTTTTTAAATTAGCTCCCGTTTCAGGGTTTTTAGTTTTTGAGTGCGAATAGTTCACTTAATAGTTGTAAAACAGTAGGGAGAGTATGTTTTGTATAGGTTTTAAGTTGTATTATGGCTTATGTCGAGCTGAGAAGTGAATTTGGTTTCGCTTAAAGTGTAGTTTTTTGGTCTGTTCTGTAGCCTGGATTTATTAAATTTATTGTGCTGCTGGCGTGATTAAAAGCTGTAGGATTTGATGTAGAGTGCTAGGATTGCTTGGCGGAAGTGTTGGTGAGAGGGAGAGAAGTGAGGGGATGGGTTTATGGAGTTGTTGCTGTTGTTGCTTGTTTTTTAACTGCTGTTTCTTGATGGCGTGCTTGTAGTGCCTACAACCCTGGTACACGTTGTTGGACATTATCGCTTGCAGTGCTTGTAGCGGCGGGACCACAAACTACCGTGCTATAATGGCGGAGTCCTCACACTAGGTCCCTCTATTCGTCATGGTAAGACCTTGACATGGATTTACAAGATTTAATCTAATTGAAAACTCTGAGTGGCCTTTATGGAAATGGGACTGGGCAACTTAGAAACAGTGATAGAGGTGAAGGTTGGCTTTGTCAGAGACCTATGAGTTGGAACTGCTGGGTGGAGCAGAAATTTCTGATAAAATGTACCTTAAACATTCAAAATCAATCTATTTTTATCAGGATTCTTCACAATGTTCAGTATATGTATGTGAATCGCTCAGTTTAGACATCCCTTGTAGCAAAATCACAATGCAAAAGAATAATGAGAAACAAGAAGGTTTTGTCTAGAAAACCAACAAATTAAAAATACAATTAAACACTCGATCAGTTACTGACACATTACAGAAGACTGATAGAAGAATTCTCAGAACTATAATTAATAAAAAACATCAGGTGGATGGTCAATGGCGTCTATTACCAAATGAAGTGGTTTATAAAGAAACTGAGTCTATAGTCGATACTATGCGAAAAAGGCGAATTGCTTTTTTTTTTCTCATATCTCACGCCTGCCGGATGCCAGACAATTAAAAGTATTATTTAATTATTTTTTCAAAAGTAAAACAAAGAACTCTTGGTTTATGGAAATTCAAAATTATCTGGATGAACTCGGCTTGACAATGTCCCAAATTGCTAACAAAGATGAGAAGAATATCTTGAAAAACAAGAACATCCGACTTCCCTTGAAGACCTTTACCCACAAAACGTACACCATAAGCGATGCAGTGAGAGCGGCAAGGTCGACTAGAATGTTTTGGGAAAAGAAGAAAAATAAGAAGCTGAATCTTTAGTATTGTTTTTGAGACATGTATATACTTGTTTTGGTTAAGTGCTCCAACGAGGGTATAACAAATGTAAATAAATAAATAAATAAATATGGAGTCAACATTCTTCAGATGTTGGCTGGTAATTGATGATGATGATGATAATTGTTGTTTTAAGGGGCCTAACATCGAGGTTATCGGCCCCTAATGAAATGAAATGGCGTGAAATGAAAGGATGTAGATAAAAACAACTCACTGCCATGGATGAAACGAAAATGGTGTTTATAAAACAGACAGTGAGCCCCAAAAATTATGCCTTATTTGAATAAAAAGAATAAAATGTGGATGGTAAAAAAGGATAAAACAAATAAGGCATAGTGAACAATGAAATAGATGAACACAATAAAAAACATAAAACAGATTTAACCTGAATTAAAAGTCGTAACTACACATTAAAACTAAGTAACCACTCTCCCTCATGAACCGGATGACGAGGTCAGCTGACGGCCCGTCATCACGGAGAATAAGGGAGAGGGTATTAGGCAGTTTACGAGTCTTGCGCAGATCGGCCAGATCCACACACTCCAAGAGAAGGTGTGCCACGGTTAGGTGGGCGCCGCAAGGACACACAGGGGGATCTTCTCTCTTCAGCAAGTGGGAGTGCGTAGCAATCCCATGGCCGATCCGGAGTCGACAGAGTACCACAGCTTCCTTCCGGAGAGATCGGAAGGAAGATTTACACACCTTCGTTGTCTCCTTGATGCCTCTCAGTTTGTTGGGTGGAGGCGTGGCACGCCATGCTTCCTCCCAATGCGACAGGATCGAATGCCGCAACTGAGAGCGCACATCACTAGCAGGCACCTTATACGGTAGCGAGGGCAGTGCGACTGCCTATCTCGCCGCCTGATCAGCAAGCTCGTTTCCCGCAATACCCATGTGGCTAGGAAGCCACACAAAGGACACCCCGGCCCCAGTGTTACGCGAACTGACGAGCAGATCGTGCACATGCTGGACCAACGGTTGCTTCGGGAAACACACATCGATCGCTTGCAGCGCACTCAGAGAGTCAGTACACACAAGAAAGTGCTGGTGATCGTCTGATAACGTGTACCGCAGAGCCTCTAAGATGGCATAGAGCTCCGCTGTGTACACGCCACAGGCATCGGGAAGTGAAAAGAGAAACCGACGATCCTCAACCACAAATGCACAGCCTACTTTCTCGTTTACCCTCGAACCGTCCGTGAATAGAAGCCCTGATCCCGGATACCGGCTCACCACGGACTGGAACAGCCTCCGATGGACAGAGGAGTCAGTGTCCGACTTGGGGCCGGTGTGCAGATCCAGGATGATATCAGGGCGAGAGACCATCCACGGAGGGGCCTTGCTAGGTACTCAGACGATACAGGAGACGGTATAAGTCATCCAAGCTAATCCCCGCCGGCCGAGTGGCTCGGGCGAGCACATCATACAGCCGGCGATTCGGATTGGAAAACAAACAAGGATAGCTTGGATGAAGGGGCATCTGTCGAATAGTTGCAGCATAGGTCAGCAGTACTTGTTGGCGCCTCAGGTGGAAAGGAGGTACACGAGCCTCGGCGAGCAAGTTGACGACTGGGCTCGTCCGAAAGGCACCCATCGCCAGCCTCACACCGCCGTGGTGGACACTGTCCAGTTTTACAAGCACTGACTTACGGGCCGAACCATATGCTACACTGCCATAATCTAATCTAGATAAAATCAGTGTCTTATAAAAGCGTAGGAGCACCGCGCGGTCCGCCCCCCATGATGTGCCGCTATGATACCGCAACATGTTGAGTTTCTTAGCACAGGCAGTTTTCAAACACCGCACGTGTGGCTCCCACGTCAATTTCTGATCGAAAAGGAGCCCAAGGAACTGGTACGCAGCACAACAGGCAAAGCTACATTGCCCAGATAAAGCTCAGGATCAGGATGGAGAGTGCGCTTTCGGCAGAAATGGACAACCGAGGACTTAGCGGTTGAGAATCGAAAGCCATGCTCTAGTGTCCAGCGTTCCACTCTCCGAATAGCTTGTTGTAGCTGTCGTTCAGCAACCGCCATATTTTGCGCACTATAATGTAGAGCGAAGTCGTCTACATATAGCGACGGTACCACTGCTGGACCAGCAGCAGCGTCTATACCGTTTATGGCAATCGCAAATAATGTTACGCTAAGCACCGATCCCTGTGGGACTCCGTTTTCCTGCATATGATATTGCGAATATGTCCCCCCTATTCGGACACGGAACAGGCGAAGGGACAGAAAATTCGCAATAAAAACCGGCAAGTTACCTTGGAATTTCCATTGATGCAGGGTAGAGAGGATGCCGTAACGCCAAGTGGTGTCATAGGCCTTCTCGAGGTCAAAGAAAACAGCGACTAGGTGCTGTCTCCGGAGAAAAGCGTCCTGTATGGCGGTCTCCAGGCATACCAGATGGTCGTTGGTACACCGAGACGCCCTGAAACCACACTGGTATTCAGACAGGAGTCCCCGTTTCTCCAGGACCCACACCAGGCGCCGATTGACCATCCTCTCAAAGAGCTTGCACAGACGGTTAGTGAGACAAATAGGTCTGTAACTCCCTGTCAAATTGGGATCCTTATCGGGCTTCAGGATAGGTATAATGATACCTTCCTGCCATTGCGCTGGAAACACACCTTCCAACCAGATTCGGTTAAACACCCTGAGCAAATAACGAATGCTCTCATCGTTAAGGTGCTTAAGCATCTGGTTGTGAATATTATCCGGGCCGGGAGACGTGTCCCTGCAGAGCGCCAGCGCTCCGCGGAGTTCCCACTCCGTAAAGGGCACGTTGTACTCCTCCGAAGCGCGGGAAGCAAAACTAAGCTGGAAACGTTCCGCTTCGCGCTTCAGGGCCACGAAGGCAGGGTCATAGTTATCGGAACCGGATATATCCGCAAAATGCGAGGCGGGATGGTTTGCAACTCGATAAGGATCTGTAACCAATTCACTATCAATGGAAATTCCCGGTACAGTAGAAGATGTCGGAATTCCCGAAATGCGTCGTAGTTTAGTCCACACTTGAGAGGAGGGGGTATGTGCTGTAATAGAAGACACATACCATTCCCGGGATTGTTTCTTACTCTGGCGAATAAGAATCCGTGCCTTGGCACGAAATTTCTGAAACGCCACCAAATTGGCCATGGTTGGATGCCGACGGTAGTGCTTATGAGCTCGACGACAGTCTCTTATTGCCGCTGCAATATCCTCTGTCCACCAAGGGACGAGTTTGCGACGAGGAGTCCTGGAAAAGGATGGAATGGACTCTTCGGCGGCAGCAAGAAGCACATCGGTGATGTGCTGTACCTCGTCATCGATGCTCCGGCAACCAAGATCAACGAACACAGCTCGTTCTTGAAACGAGGGCCAATTTGCCCGCTTAAGCACCCAACGACTGGGGAACTCCACGGACGTCTGGTTCAGAAGTGTAAGAACAATCGGGAAATGGTCACTGTCACAGACGTCGTCGTGTACATACCAACCAAATAGGGGGACCAGCGCACGGCTACACACACTCAAGTCAATGTGTGAGTACGTGCCGTGCGCTAAGCTAAAATGTGTAGCTTCCCCTGTATTTAATAGAGATAAATCCAACCCTTGAATTAAGCCCTCCACGTCCCTTCCTCTGGGGCAGGAAGATGGTGATCCCCATTGGGGGTGATGAGAGTTGAAATCACCCACGAGTAGGAAAGGGACTGGAAGATGAGCAACAAGATCAAAGACGTCATTAATATCAAGGGGCTGGTTCGGTGGAAGGTACACGTTACAAACAGTTGTCATAGCAGGCAAGGACTCGCGAATTGCAATAGCTTCTAGAGGAGTGGCGAGTGGAAACTCCTCACTATAGCAGTCAGAGCGAACGAAGGTGCAAACGCCCCCGGAAGCCCGGGCGGCGTCTTGTCGCTCTTTAGAGTATATACAATTTTCATAAGAAAATATGCATTGTCCGTTGAGCAATAATATATTTAAACACAAATAGTGCTAAATGTTCCGGCATAACTCAACAAGATGACAGTGTTTCGCCCCGGTGTGCTATTGGGCTCTTCAGTTGGTTAAAGCACACCTCACCAAGACACTGTCTAGTGCACACTGGGAAGGCCATTGCAAGACGTATTTGATACATGTGTATCCGCGTCACGAGCAAGCCAGTGCACTATGGGAGTCGAAACTCCATTCCAAAGCAATTATAACCTTACCTTGGCATTGAATATACAATTTTCATAAGAAAATATGCATTGTCCGTTGAGCCATAATATATTTAAACACAAATAGTGCTAAATGTTCCGGCATAACTCAACAAGATGACAGTGTTTCGCCCCGGTGTGCTATTGGGCTCTTCAGTTGGTTAAAGCACACCTCACCAAGACACTGTCTAGTGCACACTGGGAAGGCCATTGCAAGACGTATTTGATACATGTGTATCCGCGTCACGAGCAAGCCAGTGCACTATGGGAGTCGAAACTCCATTCCAAAGCAATTATAACCTTACCTTGGCATTGAATATACAATTTTCATAAGAAAATATGCATTGTCCTTTGAGCCATAATATATTTAAACACAAATAGTGCTAAATGTTCCGGCATAACTCAACAAGTGTGCACTAGACAGTGTCTTGGTGAGGTGTGCTTTAACCAACTGAAGAGCCCAATAGCACACCGGGGCGAAACATTGTCATCTTGTTGAGTTATGCCGGAACATTTAGCACTATTTGTCTTTAGAGTATAGTCGGAAACCTCTCAGAACAGTCCGGTGATCAGGTCTGTGGTTTGTTTCCTGTAGGCAGACTATACTCGCTGCGTATTGTGCAATAAGCTGACGGAGCTATGTCAAATGCCTGTCATAACTGTTACAATTCTGCTGTAACAGTGCCATTGTGTGAACTTATAAACTAGGGATAAGTTGGAGCAGCAAGCTACAACTTATCCTCTGGAGGATCATCAGCCACTATGTCGACTATAATCTCCATGTCCTCAGGCGAGGGCATGGAGTGAATCGACTCGGTGGAAGATTTCCTAGACGCAGTTCGGCGGCGGGGGGATCTCCGTGGGGAGCGCGCAGATCTGGGGACCGAAATGTCCCCAGGCGCAAAAGCATCCGCAGGTGGTGGGGCGGATGGCTTCCCCTTTTTTGGAGAAAGGGAATGCGTAGTGCGGGGTCCCTTCTTCCCCGCCTCTTTAAGATATATAGACGGGTCAGGAGCCAAATTCCTGACCCTGGTCGACGATGCCACCACAGCCGGCTTCGGCGCGGCTTTCACCGACCGTTTGGGTGGTTCGACTTCCTCCCGAGTGGGGAGTAAGTCTTCAACTTCCTCCCCTGCTGTGCGGGCGGAGCAGCCTTCGCTCGCACAGCCTTCTTTGGGGCCGAAGGTGGGGTTGAAGTCACCTTCGGGCTCTCTTTCCGATTCTGGGGTGTAGATACAGATGGAGATGGCGTTGGTACATTAGAAGGTTTCACAGCTGAGACAAAGGATGAGGTAGCCGGAACCAAATTGGGTATTATAGCTCTATAATCAATCTTTGGAGAAGGCGAAATCGTGGTATGGTACTTCTTGCGGGCCTCCTGGTAGGTGAGACCATCCAGGGTTTTGATCTCCTGGATTTTCTTCTCACTCAGGAAGACAGGGCAGTTCCTGTCCCGAGGAGAATGAAATCCAGGGAAATTAGTGCACTGATATGGTGTGGTGCACTCTTCCGCTTCATGGGGTACCTTACCGCATGTGCCGCAGATTTGAGGGCTTGAGCATCGGGATAACATATGCCCGAACTTCTGGCACTTATAACACCTCATTGGTGGAGGGATATAAGGCCGTACGTCACAACGGTAACTTGTAACCTTGACTTTCTCCGGGAGCACCGAAAGCTCAAAGGAAATAATGAAAGCACCAGTGTCCACGATTTGACCATTGACCTTGCACATAATGCGCCGGACATCAGTCACGTGACGGTGCTGCATATCCTCCTTGAGCTCCTCGTCGGTGTTCAGAATCAGGTCCCGGTGGAAAATAACTCCTCGGACCAGATTCAGAGACGTGTGCTTTTCCACTTTGACAGGGATCTCGCCAAAGTGGTCACATTTCAGAAGTTGTTCAACCTGCTCACCAGTCCTAGTTTGAGCAACAAGCTACCGTTTGTCATCTTTTTTACCTTCTCAAGCTCACTATAGACCCCTTCTAAGTGGCGAGAAAACAAAATAGACTTTACCATCTTGAAATCACCTCCATCCGTTCTGGTTGCGACCAGAAACTTGGGAGTGTTAGCACCCAGATTCTCACGAACAGACTGTTCCCAGGGGGTTGATCCCCGTAGGGAATCAAAAGTTAAAGACTTGGGTGGCGGACCACCCTGGTGGGAGATATTCCTTTTCTGTCCCATGGCCATTTCATCCTCCCTGAATGCCACCGACTCCAATCACGGGCTGTCTCTGTAGGCGCTACCCAGCCAAGGCAAGGCCCCCCTAGCTTGGGAGGCATTGCCTGGGGGTCCGATGTTTGACATGCCATACAGGCATGTACCCCATGGCATATACTAGAGAGTTTTCCAGCACAGGCATGCAGCTGTGCGGGGACCTGCGTTGTCAGGCATTTACTACTTCAGGGTACATGGCGCACCCACCTGTCGGTGTGGCCAGACCGAACAGGCTCTCGAGCGTAGTCGCACACTTAGGTGGCCCTTCCCCTGACAGCACGCACATATAATTTTGAGTGGAAGACCTCAAAAACATGAACGGAAAAAGGCGTGCGATATAACCTAATGAGAGTTGTATCGCACAAAGTGGGGCGTTTAGAGCTGGCTGTCAAACCCGTAAAGGGGACCTGGGCCAAGAACCCCTTTTCGTCGCCTTCTATGACTGGCAGGGTATACCTGTGAGTGTATTCCATCCCTCCCACCCACGGGAGGTCCAACAAGCCGGAAACCTAAAAGAATAGCCAAGGTCGCCCCTTTTAGTCGCCTCGTACGACAGGCAGGGGATACCGTGGGTTTATTCTAAACCCCCCACCCACAGGGGGATGGCTGCTAATTGTTGAAGACCATAAAGACTACGGTATCACAGAAGATCGTTGCACCACAGTAGTACAAGTCTATATGCCTACCAGTGAAGCAGCTGATGAAGAAGTTGAAAAGTTTTATAGAAAAATAGATGGAATTCTGAGCTTTGTCAAGGGCGATGAAAATGTAATAATAATGGGAGATTGGAATGCTGAGGTAAAAAAAAAGGAAGAGAAGGGAAGATAGTAGAAGAATTTGGATTGAGTGAAAGGAATGTTTGAGGGAGCAGGCTGATAGAATTCTGCACTGAGCTCAAGTTGGTCATAGCTAACACATTACTCAACAACCACAACAGAAGAATAAACTCAGGATGAGACCAGGAGATACAGGACATTTCCTAATTGACTTTATTATGTTGAAGCAGATCTTCTGAAACCAGATTTTGGATTGGAAAACATATCCCAGAGCTGACATAAACTCTGACCACAATCTGGTTGTTATGAAATGCTGATTGAAGCTGAAAAAACTGAAGAAAAGTAAATACCCATAAATGTGGCCAGTAGACAAACTAAAAGAGAAGGATGTGAACAAAAGTCTCAAGAGGATTATAAGGGAAGGACTAATGAAGAACCATGAACTAACTTCTAATGCTGAGGAATGGGTACTTTCGAAGAATGAAATAATTAGCCAAGCTGTTCCCACAAAAAATATGTACGATGTTCTTGCTGAAACTGAATCCGTCTCAGAAGAAACACCACATACAAGGGCATCAACAAACTGTAAGCCGGAAAAAGTGCGGAAGTTAGCCACGTACATAACCTCAAAAAGGAAAGTACTCCTCCTCAGTGACAGTCATGGGAAAGGATGTTCAGAAGAGCTCAATTTAAAAGTATCAAGGGACTTTGCGGTAAGTAGCGTCACCAAACCAGGCGCTAGAGTTAAAAATGTTCTGGAAAATTGTGTTGAAATGTGCAGAAACCTTACTCATGAAGATTATGTTGTTTTGTGGGGGGGGTACGAACGATGTAGCGAAAAACGAAGCGAATGGTGCAATACAAACCTACAAAGATAAGCTCCCACTACTTTCAGTTACAAACGTTATACTCTTAGGCATCCCACTCAGACATGATCTAATGGAAGAATCGTGTGTCAACAAGGAGGTAAAGAGGACGAACAAAAAGCTTAGAGCACTATCCAGACTATATCAGCATGTTCACTTTCTTGATATTGATGTACCAAGAGAACTGTTTACCCGACATGGTCTTCACTTAAACACCAAAGGAAAGCAACAGATCTGTTCACAAGTAGCGGAGGAAATCAACAAAAAGTTCCACTCCCACGGACCAGTCATCCCACTACCGCATACTGCAAGTCCGACTACTGTAGAATCAGTGAATTCACTTGGTGGCGAGAGTTTTTTAGAACAGAGGTAAGTGCTCCTGCAAGAACTATAATCCCCAAGCTTAACAACAGTACAAATGCACAGAGTTCCTCAATCAGAATATTTCACCAAAATGTACAGTCACTTAATAATAAACTAGTTCATATCGATATGCTTCTACAAACATCACTCAAAGATATCCACATCCTGTGCTTGTCTGAACACTGGATGAAACCTGAACAAATCAATCATGCTGTCATACCAGGGTTTACTTTAGCTAGCTACTACTGTAGATCAACATCAGAGCATGGAGGTGTATGTATCTATATCAAAGGAAACATAGAATTTAAGCCTATACCAATTCCCGATGACTTATGCATAGATAAAAATTTTGAGGCAACAGCTATTTCTATCCCAAAGGAAAATTTAATTCTCATCTGTATATATCGTTCACCAGGAAATAGTGCAAAGTTATTTCTGAATAAACTAGAAGTGATAATAAATTAAATAAATTTAATAAAAAAAATAGTTATTTGTGGAGATTTCAATATTAACTTTTTAGAGGAAAGTACGGAGAGAAGGGAATTGCTAAATTTGTTAAGCTCCCATCATCTAATTCACACAGTAACAGTACCCACAAGAATAACAAAAACTAGTGCAACCACACTTGACCAGATAATAATTAATGACAATGTTAACTGCAACTCTCTCGAAGTAATCAACACAGGTTTCAGTGACCACCGAGCTCAAATAATAACTCTAAATATTTCAAACCCAGTTTACAATGCTCAGTTTGATAAATGTCGAAGCTTTAGTCAGCACAATATAAACTATTTCAACAACTTGTTAAAAGGAGAAACTTGGGAAGGTGTGTACAAGTCAATAGATACAAACAAAAAATTCCAGGAATTCATTAATATTTTCCTGTATTATTTTGATATTGCATTTCCTTTGAAGAGTATCAGACTGAAAGTTTCTTCTCCATCAAAACAATGGCTTACTCTTGGAATAATTACTTCATGCAAAAGAAAGCGTTTCCTCCACGATTTTCAAAGTACGCACGAAACCTCCAATGAATTTAACATGTATTTCAAGACCTATAAGACCATACTTAACAAAGTTATAAAATTAGCAAAGAGAATGTCAAATGATAATTATATCCTGGAATCTAAAAATAAAACTAAGGCTATGTGGAATATCATAAAAAATGAAACCAGGCAAACAAAACTGGCAGTAAATAACATAACGTTATCAGAAGACTCCAAGAAGATCAATGACCCACAAAATGTCTCAAGAATTTTTAATGAGCATTTTGCTACTATAGCTGAAAAACTACTAAATGTAAACAATATAAAAGCAATAAAATCAACACTCGCGAATATAACATTTAATGGAAAATCAATATTTGTTGAAAATGTTACAGAAGCAGAAATCCTCAATATTGTAAAGAACCTACAGAATAAACATTGCTCAGGAGTTGATAACATTCCTGATATACTAATTTAAAAAATGTATCCAAAATATAATTACCCCCTTAACACACCTCTGTAACCAATCTCTCATGTCAGGAATATTTCCCGACATCTTTAAAATTGCAAAAGTAATTCCATTATTTAAAGGGGGAGATAGAGAAAACGTAACCAATTATAGACCTATTTCTTTATTGTCGATATTTTCAAAAATTTTAGAGAAGATAATGTACAACCGTCTAATTAGCTTCATAAACAAATATAAATTGTTAACTGACTCTCAACATGGCTTTAGAGAAGGAAAATCAACAATGTCAGCAATTTATGAATTTTTAAATCCTGCTTTTGAGTCACTTGATGAAAGGAAGAGAGTATGTGGCCTGTTTTTGGACCTGTCTAAAGCTTTTGATGTGATAAATCATGAGATACTAATTGATAAACTCCATCAATATGGTATCAGGGGTATCGCTAGTAAGTGGTTTCAGTCATATTTAAATAATCGCCAACAGATCGTCGAACAAAAAAGTTTAGAAAATACCACAAACATATTTAAATATTACCACTCAGATCCTATGTTTTTGAAGTATGGCATTCCGCAGGGATCCGTTCTAGGGCCACTACTTTTTCTCCTTTACGTAAATGACTTGCCATCTCAGATACCTGCATTTAAAACTGTACTATTCGCAGATGATACAAGTGTTTTGATGAGGGGTGAAAATGACACTGAACTTCAAAAATCAGTAGAGGAAGTAACAGGTCAGCTGTCCTTATGGTTCAACAATAATGGATTCCTTATCAACACTAGTAAAACAGTGGCTCTTAACTTTCACACAGCTCAGAATAAAAGTATTAATTCTCCCTCCATAATCTTAAATGACCTTAAAATTGGTAACGCCTCTTCTACTAAATTCTTAGGCCTTTGGTTGCAGGATGACCTAAAATGGAACTCTCATACCACTAAACTTGCCAAGAATCTAAGCTCAAGTTGTTATGCATTAAGAGTATTAAGACAATCGACTAGCTGGAGAACTGTTCTTAGTACTTATTTTGCTTATTGCTATTCGCTTATGAAATATGGAATCATATTTTGGGGAAATTCACCTGCTGCTCACCAAATCTTTATTATCCAGAAAAGAATAATTAGAACAATGAAAGGAACTACTAGATTGCATACATGTAAGCCTCTGTTTAAACAACTGAAAATTTTACCTTTGCCATGTATTTAATTCTTTGAACTTCTATTATTTGTCAAACAAAGCTTAGGAAATGAGGATATCTTTGAGATGAATTCAAATATACATAACTACCAGACAAAAGGACAATCTTCATGTACATGCTGCAAATACAACACTATGTAAAAATGGTGTACGGTATTCCATGCAGCTATAACGCTATATAATCATTTGCCAAATAATATTAAAAGTACAGCAAATTACATAAAGTTCAAAATAAAAACTAAAGAGTTCTTGCTGGAGCACTGCTTCTACTCAGTTAAAGAGTTTTTAGAATATCAATAGTTATGTATTCATAGGACTAAATGATGTAAGGTTATCCTTGTGTAGGCCTATATTATTATTGTGATTGTAAATTAGTATAATTTGTGAAATGACGTGTCCTATATCATTGTACAATGTACATTATATGATTGAATGGATGAATAAAAAATACAATACAATACAAGTCCACAAAAGAAAGCATTGATAGAAAGGAATGGATAGGTGGAATTGCTTGGATCACTCAGAATATACAAGAATGCATCAAAGGTGGAACAACAAGAGATGAAAGGGGAAAAGCAGAATATATGTAGATGTCTTAAAAATGGGGTAAACAAGAGGTGCAAGGAAGCGAAAGCAGTGTGGTTGAAAGAGAAATGTGCAAGTATGGACAATTGTTTGAAAGTAGGAAAAGTAGATGCAGCTTTTCGAAGGATTATGGGTCCTTTGGGGAAAGGAAGACTAAGTGCTGTAATATTAAGGGCTTGGATGGAAAACAGATAATAATATTATGTTGAGAGATGGTAAACTTACATAGAGCATTTGTATAGGAGTAAGAAGATTGAGAAACATGCTATGGAAAGGGAAGAGGAAATTGATAAGGATGAGAAAGGAGATTTAATGTTGAGATCAGTATTTGATAGAGCACTAGAAGACTTAAGGAGGAAGAAAGTACCATTTTCATTTAAGACTGATTAACTAACCCATTTGCTGATCAGGTTATTTCACTTAGTATGTAGGATTTATGAGACAGGTGAGGTGCCCTCTGCTTTTAAGAAGAATAGTATCATCCCTATATGGTTTTTAATATAAATAATAGTTTTGGGGCAAAAAAAAAACCTTCTCCCCCCACTATCTGCCACCCTGCTCTCAATGATCCCCTATTAGCAGTTAGCATTGCGGCCTTCTCTACTTCCACTTTGAAATCCTTCAACACTGAAACTAACCATCGCTTCCTAGATCTACCCCTGCTTCTCTTACCCTCTACAGCCAAACTCATTAACCTCTTAGTTAATCTTTCCTCCCCCAATCTCTTCACATGACCCCACCATCCGAGACGACTCATACAAACAGCATCATCTAGCTTGTTCATTTCTAATTGACCCTTTATCTCTTCATTACGAGTACCCTCCTGCCATTGCTCCCATCCATTTGTCCCAGCAATCACTCGTGCTATCCTCATATTACCTCTGGCTTATGTATCTACCCAGCACTCACTTCCATACAGCAAGGTTGGTCTAAATACTGAGCGATGTAGGGAGAGTTTTGTGGCTACATCAACTTCTTTCTTGCAGAATACTGTAAATCGCAACTGAGAACTCACTGCATTGGCCTTTTTACACCTTGACTCTGTTTCCTTCCCCATACTGTGACCATCCTGAGAGAATACACAGCCCAAGTACTTTAAAATGTTCCACCTGCTCCAATTTAATTCCTCGTATCTGTCATTCTATTTTCTTGCATTTTTCCGTTTTGACATAACACTCGTCTTTGAAATGCTGATCTTTATACCATACTCCCTACATTTCTGTTCAAGATCTAACATGCTGGCTTGCAAGCTTTTGATGGTATCCATCATTACAACCATATCATCACCATAGGGCAGACTGCTTACCTGGTCTCCACCTAATTGAATCCCACCCAGTCAGTTTATGCCCTCCAGTAAATGGTCCATATATAAAATAAACAGTAGTGGTGAGAGGTTACAGCCTTGCCTCACTCCTGTAACAACCTGGAACCAAGAATTCATCCTACCATCAACTCTTACTGCAGCCCGATTATCAACATAAATCATTTCGATTGCCTGTAACAGCCATCCCACGATACATTTATCCCTCAGTATGCTCAGCATCTTTTCCTTGGGTACTCTTATCATATGCCTTCTCTAGATCTACAAAACACAAACGTCTGTTCCTCTCATAGCATTTCTCAATACCATGGTACATGCTAAAAATTTCATCCTGACATCATCGTTTCATCCATCTTAATCTCGGCCAATGATCGAACTCTCCTTTCTACAATGCCTGAGTAAACTTTGCCCGGGACGTTTATCAAAGAAATGCCTTTATAATTATAGCAATCTTTTCTGACCTTGGTTATAAATTGGGGCGATTACTGCTTTTGTTCATTCAGCGTATTTATCAAAAGTATTTCTAAAACTCCTTGTCAACGTGGGGTGGTCAAATTTATAAACTGCCTACCTATCAGCGTATTTTATTTTTGTTTCATGCTTTAATGCTTGAAATAACACAGTAATGTAGGCCTAATGCTATAATTTGAAGGGAAAAAAGAGGATTTTATTGTATTCCTAATTACAATAAAATCAGAATGTAAATATAAAACATAAAACATTTGTCAACGGCTGACAAAAGACCTGAACACTGACCACCGTGAATCTTTGAGCAAGATGTCATTTCCGAGTAGGTGGCCAGTAGACAGCAATGCTTCTGTCCATTTTGTCCCATCGTAGATTGGAGGTAGTCCTTAACCTTGCTCATCACCAAGAAACCTCTCTCTTCAGAACAGCTTGAAGCAGCTACGACGAGCAGATTCATCACAGTGACAAAGTACCAACTCCACAAATTTAAACTAAGTAATCAACAAAGTTTAGGCAGAAACTGATGAAATGCTGGAGCTCCACCAATTTAGGTAAACACGACACAGTGTAGCACCAAACGTCTGACAACACTACTTTTTGAACTATATTGGCGCAATGAAGCTTAGCATAAGCAAAGGCGAGTGGATGATCACAACCAGGAAGGAGGAGAGAGTCACAATGGGAATAACAATTGGTGGGGAAGAATTGAGCAAAGTAGAGAGTTTCATGAATCTAGGAAGCATGATACAAGAAAATGGAAGAAACAACAGAGAAATAAATGAGCGGCGGAGGCAAGAAGAATTATTCAGGAAAAGTGTTAGGAGCCTGGTATGGAGTAAGGATGTGCCTCAAAACAGCAAAAGGGCCATATATAGGACGTACTACGTTCCATTCCTGACGTATGTCTCAGAGACCTGGGTTGTGAGAGGAAGGGAGCGAAGCAGAATACAGGCTAGTGAGATGAAATTCTTGAGAAGCAGTATTGGAGTGACAAAGGTGGACAGGTTAAGAAATGAGAGGATCAAAGAATTAGTCAAGGAGGGAGCATTACTGGATAGGATAGAGCAGTGGTTCCCAACAGGTGGTCCGCGGACCCCTGGGGGTCCGCAAGCCATGCCGAAGGGGTCCGCAGATATTAGAGTAAAATATATTTGGTTCAGTAACAGATTTTCAGTATTGCAGCTTTCTGAGTACCTTAAAAAATACTAACTTTTGCGTAAAAAAGTGCCGGAATTGCTGGAGCTGCTCCAACAATTGAGCAGTTCCGGCTTGATGTCTTGGAGCATCTCATCAAACAGAAGTGGTTCAGAACAGTGTCAAGAGTTGGAGTCACTGGCGCTGCCACCGGGTGCCTAGTGCTGGGCCGGTAGCCCGTGGGGTTGACAGTTGAATGAGTGAAGAGCGGTGGAGGTTCGCGATCCAGCCACGCGCAGCGCAACTGAACTACGTAGTTTACCGCTCGTGCCGAGGGGGCTCGCCACTGTTTGCAGCCGACAAGGGAGTCACTTACACAGCCAACTCGCATTTCAGACGACAGTCGGCCATTGTTAGTTTATTGCTAGTGCTGTCACAGAACGTGTTGTTTACAAGAGTGTTTTCGTAAAATAGTGTTTGTAAAGCTATGTTTTGCGGAAAGTTAGAGTAAGCGTACAGTGATTAAAAATGGATCGTTGGATGAAAAGTGGATCGTTAAAACGAGATGAAGACGAATTTGCTGTTGAAGTTAATAAGTCAGTGACTCTCGAACCGAACTTGTTAGTGTCTCTTGAACCCAACTCTCCACCGTCTCTTGAACCTAACTCATCTAAGGTCAGTGTTAAGTCTACTGCAAAAATTAGAAAGTACAACTCTGATTACTTGGAAATTGGCTTCACTTTCACTGGACCTGAGCATCAGCCTAAACCTCAATGTGTTATATGCTACGAAAGCCTTTCGAATGAGTGTATGAAGCTAGCAAAACTCCGTCGACATCTTGAAACAAAACATCAAGAACACAAGAATAAGTCATTAGATTTTTTCAAAAAGAAATTAGGAGAACTTAAAAGATCTCGTGAAAACATTACTAAACACTCTGGTGTAAATGTAAATGAAAATGCAACCCTTTCATCATATGAGGTATCTCAACTTGTCGCAAAATGTGGAAAAAACCGTACAATTGCTGAAGAACTTATACTACCATCAGCATAGTACATTATGCAACAAGCCTATAATGGCTATAATTAAGACACGAGTATTTTTATAAAACGAGCGTATGCGAGTTTTATAATTTCCATACGAGTGTCTTAATTACCATTATAGGCGAGTTGCATACGACTGTTTATGTTCGACGATAATTATAACTTTATTATATGTTTTAACATAAATATTCATAAATATCTGTTCAGTCACTACAGTAGAATGTTGTGATCGGGTGCTGCGGTGGCTAGTATATCTCTCTTGTCCAAGCTCTCTGGACAACCGACGCATGCGCTCTGTGTGCTTCAATACCATATGTTCAGATTGCTCACCAGTATTCAGTAAAACTGTCACTGAAGTCGTGTCAAAACCACGTGCTGTGTAGAAATTGGTTTTGGGGATATTAAGGTGACAGTACAGTGCTATTTCTTGTCTCATATTCGCCAGTTTATTTACGCGAACATATGGACGGTGCGTATTCCATGTCGGTAATTTATTATAGGTCGATGTTGTGTTTATGTCCGACATGTTGGATTTTGAGTGCTTGCGCGAAGGTATCGTTACCTAATTGGTCAATGAACGAGCTCTGATTGGCTGGAGAAACTGTATCATAATGAAAAACGATGTTATAATGACCATCATTATGATACAGTTTTCTAACACATAATAGTGAGGGTCGAACATAAATAATTTTATGCAAGAGAATGTTAGGTGATGCAGCTGCTAAGCTAATAGGTACTGTTCCGCTCTCTAACAATACTGTCCAACGACGAATTATTGATATGGCCAATAATATTGAAGAAACGTTGCTGGTCAGATTTTGCATGAGTGATATGTATGCTCTACAATTGGATGAAAGCACAGACATATCAAAAAAATCAACAATGTTGGTTTTCCACGATTTTTGTGGGAAGACCAGATATTCGAAAATTTTCTTTTTTCGTGCGAACTACTTCACACAACATCAGAATATATTTTTACTGCACTGAATGATTTTTTCAGTAAACATGACATCTCCTGGACAAAGTGTGTGGGATTGTCTACGGATGGAGCAAAATCAATGGCAGGCAACAAAACGGGACTTCAAGCTCGTATCAAAGCAGTAGCTCCTGAGGTGAAATGGACACACTGTTGTATTCATCGTGAAGCCTTAATAGCAAAAGAGATTGCCAGAACTTTTGCAGAAGATACTTAACGAAGTGGTTCAAATCATTAACTACATTAAAACTCGTCCTCTGCAATCCAGATTATTTTCTTTGTTATGCAAAGAAATTGGCACTGAGCATGAACAGCTTCTTATTCATACAGAAGTAAGATGGCTCTCTCGAGGTAGGATCTTGACAAGATTCTTTGAACTTAGAGATGAGGTTCGTATCTTCCTTCTTGACACCAAGTACGCAGATTTTCTCACTGACTTTTCTTGGCTTGGCTCAACTGCCTACTTAGCTGATGTCTTTGAACACTTGAATGTGTTAAACTTAAGTTTGCAAGAGAACAATGTACAGTAGATATGTTCAAAGTAGAAGATAAAATTAGTGCTATGGTAAAAAAGTGTCAGATCTGGGCGGCACGGATTGAAAAAGAGTCATTTACTAACTTCCCTACTTTGAAACAATTCTTGGAATCTTCAGAGGAGAGTTTGCCTGACCATATAAAGAGCAACATAGCCGAGCATCTACGCAGCCTAGCCACTACGTTTAGGGAATATTTCCCTGAACCTGACCCTGACGATAGTTGGATTCAAAATCCCTTCAGCTGTCAAGTAATAGAAAAAATCCAAGGCCTCACAGAAGTAGAACAAGATCAACTTGTGGATATGTCGAGCTGTAGTACAATGAAAAACAGTTTTAATGTTGAAAGAATTGCAGACTTCTGGGCAACAGTACGCAAAGACTACAAAGAACTTGGAGATAAGGCAATGGAAAAGATCCTTCCAATTGCAACTACCTATCGTTGTGAAAAAGCATTTTCCTCAATGTGTTACATGAAAAACAAATACAGGAATCGGCTCGACATGCAGTCGGATTTCAGAGTGAAAATATCAAATTTGGAACGAAACATTTCAGAAATAATGAACTCAAAGATTAGATTCAACTCATCTCATTAAGAACTGAAAATTAAAACTGTGTACCGATGGACATAATATGTATTTCCACAAATAAATCATAATTTTGTATAAAATTAGTTTCTACTTCCATATTTTTTGAAAATTCTTGCAATTTTAATTGCAATATTCTTAAAAGAGCAATACACTCCGAGGTTTTATTTTTTTTCTTAAATTTTCAATTCAAACTCCAAATTGTTTTAAGGATTTTGTCAGCAAAAACCTACATTAGAAAAAAAACTTGAGCAAAAATCGAGAATTAAACAATAACAATAAAGGCAAAACTGAACAAAAAATGTTAAGCTTAATCTTTTTCTCAAAATGTCAACCTTAATTTCCAAAACAATTAAAATAATAAAACTCTTAATCAGGCTCTTTTTAAGTGAGATGAAATAGCAAGGTCCAAATATAGACCATTTGTATTACATTGAATTAGCTCATTAGCATTAAAGACTATATAGTATAGGTTTAGGAATTAGTGGGGGTCCTTCTCATTATAGCTACTGGAAGAGGGGGTCCTTGTAAAAAATTTGTTGGGAACCACTGGGATAGAGGAATGAGGTATGGGCATGTTACGCGAATGGATGGGAGGAGGATACCCAGGAAGATACACGAGATGAAAATAGAGGGGAAAGACCAAGAGATAAGTGGCTGAAGGGTGTGGAGGACTGCGTGCGAAAGAAAGGAGGAGACTGGACCAAGGTGGTGACGGAGAGATGCTGGGAAGACAGAAGACGATGGAGAGGCTTATGTTCCAAACAGACCCGGCCACTGACTGGAAGATGATGATGATGATCGGCGCAACACAGGGTGTGCTTAAAGCACGAGGGGAGAGTCGTCGAATTAGTGTATTACAATCGTCAGCAATTTCTACAGCCAATACCCACAACAATAACATTGGACCATAATAAAACGATCAATAGTCCAATATAAATAGTCAAATGAGAAGGCAGGCCGAGCCAGCGACGTCTTGTTTTCACGCAAGAATAAGTGAAATGGACATGTAAATATAAACTAGTATTTTATTCATTGGTGTGGTATTTTAAGAACAATTTTTAACGCAAGTACAACAAACATTTTAGAGTTTTATTTGTAAAAATTTGTAAGGGTTTTTAACGCGTGGAAGAATTTGTAAGGGTCGTGTGTGCAACTATCTCATATGTTTCCATCACATTTCATTCTCATCAACCATTTTTCATTAATATTAATGTTCAGTGACTGGCCATTATCATACTAGCTGATTAGGGGCAAATTTTCTATGAAAATAATAAGCCTCGAAACATGTACTAGTGTGTAAATAAACACAAAAAGTATTGACTAGACAGAACATACTATATTTCAATTTTTTTAACTATCATTCGTCAATGCAAATCATGAACAATGTTAACCCCAGACATTTAAGAATCCGTTCAGGCAGTGACAACAAACTGAGATATTGTAATTATATTAGAGGGTAGCACTGTACTGGATTAATATTTGTATCATTATAAATTTTATTTGCCTTCTATTTGCTTTTTAGATAAAACCTTCTTGTTTTTCATTATTTTTGTGGATATATTATAATTGTATTGTGATTTTGCTACAAGGGATGTCTAAACTGAGCGATTCACATACATATACTGAACATTGTGAAGAATCCTGATAAAAATGGATTGATTTTGAATGTTTAAGGTACAGATAAACAATCATAAAATGTCACATATCTTGAGGCATGAAAAATGCTGTGTCACTTCGTCTGCTGTCGGCTGCGTACAGTTCGGTGGATAAGTACTGCAACATGGTCAGTTCGTAATTCTCTCAATCCCTCTCGCTATCGGCCAGCCCCTCGCTCCTCTCTCACACGCATATTTATGTGTGTTGCACTGTAGCGTAGTAGGTTAGCTGTCAGGTTGTAAAGTCGTTCATCGCCAAGCAACCACAGTTCGAGTCACGCCGTGAATATTATTTTCGTGAAGTAACTCACCATGATGATGTCATGCTACAAAAACAACCGCGTTTGGCCGAGCTAACGATGATAATGTGTCATTACATTCTGCAATGGCTCACTATACACATGCATCCAGAGAGCACGTTCTGGCTCTCGCCGAACACGGCAATTGCAGGGCGCGTGAGGCAGCACTCCGATGTGGTGTCCCACCGAGATCTGCCCCAATATGGATACAGCAGTGGCGGGTGTCAGGGAGGATTGGTTGTCTACCGGGCACTTGTTTACAGCGGGTTTCAACTGTAGAAGAAAACCGCCATTTAGTTACAACTTCGCAGGAAAACTCATTCTTAAACTCGGTAGAGCTCATGCAGACAAGTAACTTTTCTGGATGTCCATACACGGCCCATAAACGATTAGCCTACGAGAAGCAGGAATTGCTTGCAGAAAACCTGCAATCAAAGAATGTCTTTCCGACCAACATATAGTCGAACGGTGTGCCTTTGCTGAGCTGGAATTAAATCGTAATTGGGATCAGGTCATCTTCTCTGATGAGACACGTTTCAGTTCGGCAGAGGTCAGACCAGTTTGTGTTTACAGGCCACGTGGAACCCGGTACGAGAAACAGTATGTGGCTGGGCGCACAGGTAGTGGCCGCATATCTGTGTCACGCTGCGGGTGGATGTCATCTGATGGGGCCGGAGTGCTTCATCGGATAGGTGGACATCTCACATCGGACCAATATTTGCACATCTTGCAGAATATTATGATTCCAAGTGTGAGAGAGCGCTATCCACATGCAGTACTTCAGTTCGTGCAAGACAACTCTCCAATCCACATGAGCAGGAGTGTTGAGGGCTGATTTTCTGAGCAGAACTCCATTGAACTGCTCAACTGGGACCCTCAAACTCCAGACTTGAACCCCATTGAGTATGTGTGGGCAAAGTGGAAACGCCATATCAGGGAAAACTGGCCTCACTCTCCCCCTCGTTCGCAGGATGCATTGTGGGAGATTATGCTGGAAGCATGGGAGGAGATTGCCCTTGATGAACAGTACTTCAGAAATCTAGTTCAGTCAATGCCACGTCGGCTACAGCAAGTTGTCGAAGCTGGTGGATACGGGACGAGATATCGAAGAAGCGTCTACAACAGTCCTTTTCGGGACTAACAATAAGCAAATTCATTAAGCCAGATTTCCCTTTGTATAGAAACACACATGTATTTCGTTCATGAAACATTTGACATGTTTAAAAAATAAACACCGCGAGTACGATTCCAACCCCGGTTCTTTGTCGTTTCACACAACGCATCTTCCCCTGAGCTAACTGGCAGTCTGAAAAATGCTCATAATATTGTAATGATATTTCCATTATCTCATGCACGTCTATAACAGCTATCATAGACAAGTGGTAATTAACTAACGGTTTATTGCAATATTTCGTTGTAAAACTTAAAAGGCGTCCAGTATCATGCAATTCCACAATAGTATAACAAAAGCCATCAAAACAAAAAGAATTACCGAGACCAAAATTGAACCGTGGTGGTTCGGCTTACTAACTTCACACACTTCCTCTACCCTATCACAGCCACTCTGTTAAACGCTTCTCATCCTTCGTCACTTGGGACGTGTCCCTCACTTCACGCATTTGGGCTGTTTCTCATTAATTGCACATCATTCTTCCCTGTTATTCTGATATCTGCACAGTGACACAGTGTACTGATAGTTGCATTTTGTCCCGAACATGTCGTTGAACAAAGATGGAAGTGCATCAATTTTGTTGCAACTGTGCAGCCACTTCCAAGCACGATGATACCCCAATAGGACTTTGATATTTTCCATGCGACATTTTATGATTGTCCATCTGTACATTTCATCAGAAATTTCTGCTCTACCCAGCAGTTCCAATTTATAGATCTCTGACAAAGCCAACCTTCATCTCTAGCACTGTTTCTAAGTTGCCCAGTCCCATTCCCATAAAGGCCACTCAGAGTTTTCAATTAGATCAAATCTTGTAAATCCATGTCAATGTCTTACTGAAGTACACCACACATCTCTTAAACTCCAGCAATTCTTCAAGGTTTATACGGTGTCCCTGTTGGCTATGAAAGCCAATATTCCATCTTTTGGTACATTTATAGGGATAAGATAATGCTGAGGGAGCTCTAGTTCCACCAGCAAAGAAGTACTACAGTTGAACTTGACTTATATGCATATCAAGGGAAGAGAAAAGACTACTTGTAACTCAGAATTACTTAGAAAACAGACTTACACAACACATGACATATTTACTGAAAAACCAATGGAATAGACCTACATGTGTAAATCCTAGCAAACAATACATACATTAAGACAGAAAATACAGTACTGTATTATTTTGAACTTGGTCCAGCCTTAAAGAAATCAGTTAGTTTGGCTTGTTTCACTTTTCTTGCATTGTATATAAACCTCCTTTTGCAAACGTAGTAATAAATTCAAGGCATTTTCACCACAACTTTTCGCACTGATGTAACGCCTACACACATCGATTGCACTTAAGACTAACTTCACTTAGTTCAGGAGTTTCAAGATTCAAGTCGTCATCTCCATCACTGTCACTATTGCTTGTAGCTGGTCCGTCACCACCGAGTTGTTGGATACATCAGCAATAATCTCTTCATCCCATTGTAGCCCACATGCAGCCAGATTATCATCGAAGTGCACAAAAGTATCGAAATCTGCACCCTCCGGTAGCGTTAGCTAATTGAAAATGAAAATCCACAGCCTGCGTCCAGTCGACCGACCGAGTCAGGGAATGGAATGATTGAAGCTCCCATCCAGCGGCAAGAAAATGAACTGTGCTAGCTGCCGAAGCCTGTCGCACTCCCCTGGGGCAATGATTAAATGAAATGATAGTGGAGAGTGTTGCTGGAATTAAATTTCTGACAGGAAAAACCGAAGTACCCGGAGAAAAACCTGTCTGCCTCCGCTTTGTCCAGCACAAATCTCACATGGAGTGACCGGGATTTGAATCATGGACCCAGTGGTGAGAGGCCGGCGTGCTACCGCCTAAGCCATGGAGGCTTCAGCGTTAGCTAATTGCCAGACATAATTTCGTCCTAATAATCATTAGATGATGAATCATCATTAGAGGCAGCCTCCTCCAGTAAGTCACCAGCTTTGCGGATACAGTTGCTGATTGTGGAGGATGACAGCTGCTTCCAGGCAGCCGAAATTAAGTCCATGGCTTGTAGTAAATTAATGGAGAGAGTTTCATTTCCTGCATCACTCAGTGTTATTAAATGTTGAACCAGCAATCTTTTATAATGCACTTTGAAATTTGCAATGATGCCCAAATCAAGCGGTTGTAGAACACTGGTACAGTTAGGAGGGTAAAGTTCCACTCGGACATTCTCCAGAACGATTTGAGGTGGATGTGCTGCACATCTATCCATAAGAAGAAGGATCTTCTTCTTACCTTACCCCGTGGCACTACAGTCCATGAAGGACCTTGGCCGGCTCCACCACAGTCTTCCAGCTTTTCCTATCCCGTGCACACCTCCTCCAAGCTCTGACACGTAGCATCCTGAGATCCTCCTCGACATCGTCCAGCCAGCGCTTTTGCGGTCGCCCCCGTCCTCGCTTTCCAGTGGGCCGCCCATGGAAGACCTGATACACCATCCTTGACTCCGGCATTCGCTCAACATGTCCAAGCCACCGAATCCGGGAACTCTTGACCTCTGCGACGATAGTAGGGTCCCCATACAGATCATAGATCTCCTTATTGGTGCGGAGGCGCCACACTCCACGATCACACACAGGCCCATAGATCTTATAGAGTACCTTCCTCTCCCACCTGTTCAACAAATCCTCATTCCTCCTAGTCAACACCCATGTCTCACACCCATAGGTGACAACAGGTCGGATGACTGTCTTATAGTTTTCTTACAACTGCGTGATAGTGTTCTTGATCGCAGCAGATGGGAGAGACTGAAGTAGCTTTGGTTCCCGGAGGGCAGTCTCTCATTGATTTCCTCGAGACAGTCAGATCCCTTGGTGATAGTCGATCCAAGGTACTTAAAAGTGCTGGTCTTAGCGAAAGTCTTATTATTATCAATAACAAGCTCCTGAGGTACCTCACCCTGCCTCACGGTGGTCATATACTTTGTCTTCGTGCTATACACCCTCAGCCCAGCTCCTGAAGCCATCTGGTCTAATTCAACAAATGCTCTCTTCACATCTCCTGATGTCCTTCCCAGCAACGCAACATCATCCGCATATGCAAGACACTGGATTGGCCTATTAAACAGTGTTCCTGCCGCTTCACTCTGATATCCAACGAAACTGCGCATTGTACCCTTATCACTTATAGTGATATTTCGAATAAGCCTCTCCAATAGTAGGTTAAACAAAACACAGGAGAGGGGGTCACCTTGCCTCAAGCCTTGGTTGACACTGAACTCACGTGAATATTCTTGCTGAACTTTTACTTTACACTTAGTGTTCGTAAGTGTTATCCGTACTAGCCTGATGATCTTCTTAGGCACTCCAAGATGGTCCAATGTTTCATACAGAAAACTCCTCTTAATGCTATCGTATGCTTTTTGAAAGTCGATATACAACTGATGGACCGGTATGTTGAATTCATAGCATTTCTCCAGCATGCATCGGATGGTAAATATGTGGTCCGTGGTTGAGGGATTCCTTCTGAAACCACACTGGTAGTCCCCAAGACATTGCTCTGCAAACTCTTGTAGCCTCGCTGCGATGATACTCGTTAGCACCTTGTAACCCGTGTTGAGGAGTGAGATACCTCGGTAGTTATCACATCTCAGCTTCGAGCCCTTCTTGTGCACAGGAAATACGATGGCTATCCTCCACTCATCAGGCATCTTTTCTCCTTCCCAAATTTTCTTTATCACAGTCTAGAGCTGTCCATGAAGATAGCTGCCACCTTTCTTCAACAGCTCTGCCGTGATCAAGTCTTCGCCCGGCGCCTTGTTGTTCTTTAAACGCTTGATGGCTTCGCTTAATTCAGCTTAGGAGGGCGCCTCGACTAATGGGTCGGGCTCCCCTTGGTAGATGTCCTCGTCCTGCCCACCCTCACTCTCACTGAGTTCGTTCAGGACATGCTCGAAGTATACAGCCCATCTCTCCAGGATACGTCTTCCTTCTGTCACCACATTGCCTTCTGAGTCCTCGCTTGGAAGCCGCCCTTCTCTCTCTTGATGCACGAATACATTCCTCTCACATCTTTCTTCTCAGCACATTCCTCGATGATTTCGATCTTCTTCTTTTCCCACTGGCGCTTCATCTTCCGGCAGGTCTTCTCTGCGTCTCGGCGTGCTTCAATGAAATCTTGTTTCATGCTCCTGGTTTCCCTCAGCAACGCCTTTTGTCTTGCTTTATTCCGAACTGCCAGAGCTTCTTTGCATTCTTCATCAAACCATCCTTCATTCCTTTGAAATTTCTTGAACACCAAGGTTTGCTCTGCGGCCAATAATATAGACGTCTTGATGGTTTGCCAGTCTTCAGGATTTCCTTCCTCCATCAATTCTTTGACAGTATTTTCATATTCTTCAACTTTTTCCCCACTCAGTTTGTCCATATCAAACTTCTGCTTACTCCCTTTGACATTCTTTAGTTGGCTAATTCTTTGTCTGTACTTCACACGCACCATAAAATGGTCCAAGTCGACGTCTGCCCCTCTACATGTACGTACATCCAGGATGTCTGTTGCATGCCTCGTGTCTATAAGGACGTGATGAATCTGATTCCGTGTGATGCCATCCGCTGAGCACCAGGTAGCTTTATGTATGTTCTCGTAGGTGAAAAATGTGCTGCTAACTGCCATTCCCTGCCACATGCGAAGTCCACTAGCCTCATTCCATTATCATTGCTCTCATCGTGTAAGCTTTCTCTTCCGATAGAGGGTTGTAAGTAAGCTTCCTTCCCCACCTTGGCATTTAAATCACCCAGGATCACTTTGATGTCATGTGTCAGTGCCTCCTCATATAGAGACTCGAGCTTTTCGTAGAAATTATCTTTATCTTCCTCAGAGGAATCTTCCGTAGGGGCATGGGCACATATAGAGGTGATATTAAAGAACTTGCCCTTCAATCGTAGTGAGCACATGCGCTCATTCTTTGGTGTAAATTTTGTCACTGCCCCTATCCATTCCTTCCTCACAGCAAAACCAGTTCCACTTATACTCTGTAAAATAGAGTTTATTTCCCTCTGGTTATACTTCCAGCCTCCTTCCATCGTACTTCTTGAAGTGCCATGAGAGAGATGTTGTAACTCTCAAGCTCATCAGATTTGCAAAGGCTTCGATCCGGCGCAGGCTTAGGACGTTCCAGGTTCCAATCCAAAAATCATTTCCATGTACAGGCAAATGTCGTATACCATTTATATCTACCCAGTTTTTCTTCTGTAGTGTAGTTTTCATAGCAGGTTAATTTTCTGTGGTAGGGTAGCTAGCCCTACGCACAACCTTCTGGGGGGCTGCCCCTCACAGCTTTCAGGATAGCTGCCCATTGATGTCAGGGTGGGTCTCTTAGCCTTCTGAATCCCTCTTCTACCCACAAGGCAGTGGGTTCCGACCGTATTACCTCGTCTGCAGGTTGCCCCTTCCGCCACCTTTGCCGTACCGGACCACTGATCCTCCGCCTTAGGTACCGTTGGGGACTTCTTCCTCCTCCTTTTTCATCCGAGCTTGGGACCGGCAATGGCAGAGTTAGGATCTTCTTCTGTTTCTTTTTAATTTTAATGACCATTTTTTTCAACCACTGTTCCATTAGAAGCATATTCATCCAAGAATTTCTGTTGGATTCATATTCTATAGGTTTTGTTTTAGCACCCTAAAACACCTCGGATTCTTCGATTTTCCTATCACAAGTGGAGGAATTTTGTCCGATTCATCTGCATTGGTGGGAAGAAGTATTGTTTCTCGAATTTTAATTTTCTTCTCTCCTTGGCAGGAGTCACCTTTTCCAGCTAATGTTTTACTAGGAAGGAGACTGTAGAATAAGCTGGTCTCATCACAATTGTGTTTGTTTGTAGGCTGTTAATCGCTTAGGATACCCTGCAGAACCTCTTCTTTCCAGTGTTGCACCGTGACGTCGTCCACAGCTTCTGCGTCACAGCAAAATGTTCTCCATGTGATTTCATGATCTTTAAATCCTTGCAACCATCCTGACGAAGCCTTGAAATCAGCAGTGATACTCATCAATTTAGCTAAATCTATCGCCTTTGCCTTCAGCATGTCGCCACTATTTGGTAGAGCTGCAGCCCACTTTTGCTGGATCCATGTGAAAAGTGCTTTCTCCAAATCTACATACCTCCCTTTTTGTTGACGGCTGCGCTTTGCTGATTTCGAACGCAGTTTTAAAACCTCAACCAAAATAGTGTTTTTTTTAAACTAATTACTGTACATAGCGTGGTATAAGCAATCCCTAAGTCAGAAGCAATTTCAGTTTTGTTGTGTGTTCTCCTTGGCTAATTGAAAGCGACTGATAAAACTACTGTTCAACAGAAAACACCAGATACCAGCACCATGTACATTTTACTGTCCTTTGTTCCCACGAAAGAAATTCTCAAATTCAATCAAAACACAGAGTTTTGCAGAGTGACATTGTTGACCCTTACTTACTGGCGGCGTAACAAAGGCCAACCGAGCGAGTTCCCTTCGCTCCTCCTCTAGCTGCAACGTTTTTGACCTTCACAATACTGCTAAATATTAAGTTACAAGCGAAGTTGGAGGTTTCAGCGCGGAAACAAAAGAAAATAAATTTGATTGAATATGAGAAATTTTAGTGTGAACAATCTAGAGCATGTCCCACATGAGACAGAAACTCTGTGTTCTGTTTCAGCACCGAAACCCGACCTCTCTACCTCCATCCACACCGACAAAGAGAAAATTACATAAATACAGTAATGTAGTTTCTTTTATAACAACACGTGCTCATTAAATTACAAATACGCAAAACTCAAGATGTATTCCGCTGACACTTAATATGTATAACAGCGATTTACGTATAAATAAGGTTAAATTAACACGCTTTTAGATTACATTTTTCCGGGACCTAAAAGAAATTCCATACAAATACGCAGAACAGAGTTACGTATAAAGCAGGTTCAACTGTATAATATACAGGTCATAATGCATGGTCCACTATCCAGATGGGGTCCAGGCACTGTGTATAAATGAGCCGTTCCTCTTAAGCTGTTCACAATGGTATATCTATGCAGAGTGAGCTTTGATACATTTGAGATCAGTGCAAATGATGTGCGCATTGTCTCTTTGCCCAGGGCACTTTGAGTCCGATCTCAGTGTTCTACTCGCGCTGTCAGTGTATGGTTTGTGCCAACAACAATGCAATGTGCGAGTGCCAAGAATAGTGACCAAAGAGGAGCTGGGCAGGTGTGACAGAAGACTGTTAAGGCTATTTACATGATATAATGTAGACTGTCTCTAAAATTTTCACATGCATACCAAGGGTCTGCTGAAAGAGTTTTATACATCTGAAAGAAACTCCACACCAGACACTGTATAAACCTAGAAGAATTGCTGGAGTTTAATTTCTTGACCGTCAAAGCCAACATTCCACACATATTTTATCTCTATCTTCCTGTGCCGTTACTTTGGCACTAATCTCTGATCGAACGTACAATTTTTACCTTGGCATAAACTTTTGAATCGAGCGGCGGAGTTAGTTGTGGCTGGCCTCGATAGGTAGCATATCTTGTCGGTGCTGCCTTGGACAGGGATTGTAGTTTCTCCCTCTGTCCGATAGGAAGAGCTATGTTCTAGCGACAAGTATTTCTCTATCTCGATGTTGACTTTATGGTTTTGGAAGGCTGGGATTTTCGAGACATGTATGATTCTCGTAATGAGCTTGTTAGGCCAGTCATCATGGATCTACGTGGTTTTATAAATACATAAGAAGTAAACTGAAGTTCTACTGTATGTGAAAATATTGAATGATATTATCCCTCTTCGTCAAGTTATTGACTGGTTACCTATTGTAACCTTACTGGAGATAAACGTCTGGATATGCTTCGTATATTGTGGAATTAAGGTAGGCTATTTTGTCATCGTAAGTACTTGTGACTGTATCGACTGGCAAGGTAAATGTATTTATTTTGTATTTTCCTACGTTGCATGACAGGGCCTTTCAAGGTTATACATTCAAACTTAATGTCATCCTCGGGTATTCACTCTGGTAGGCTAACTGACACTCATATTTTCTTTGCGTAATTAATGATTTGTTTTCTGTTTTCAGTTAATTGTAAAATGCATTTTAATTACAAGTAGTATGCCTTATGGTCTGTGGAAAATTTATTAATGTAGGATTTATTTTGATGTCGATAGCCCTAGTACGGTGATCGTTTTTCTTCTGTTTTTCATGATGGCTACTGTCGTATTGTTTTTAACTATGTGCGATCATCTGTTGTTAATAAAAAAGAGATTTTTGGTAGCCATTGAGGTGAAAAGACGTAAATTGAATTAGCTCCGTATATTTGGTGTTGGAAGACATTAATTCTTCAGTTTTAGGCAACGTATTATATTGGATATTGTAACTTGCGTAGGCCTAGCTTTGTGACATGTATTGGCTCGGGAATTAATTAATTATTTATTTGTGTGGAAATGTATGAAATACGGTATGATGCATTATGCAGGGGCATAATGAAGCTATTGAATATTTAATTCGTCATCCTCTTGATTATTTGGCTTGGATTCTCACTAATGACAACAGATGATTGGTTGAAATCACCGTTTATTTACTTCATCGTAACAAATTTGGCTGGATTACTAAAATATGTATTACAGTCAACTAAAAGGAACAAATATTTGATGTCAGAATCCACATCTTGATTTGTAAGTGTTTTATTAATTTGTATGCATGTTTATTGTGAATATATTATGATTTTACCCGATCACCTTAGTATTATTTCTGGGTTCCGGGGTTCGAAGATGGTCTCAGACAATTGCCCTCTGAGTATGAACTTACTATGGTCCAGTGCCTTCCCTCCCAAGGCCTTTACTTTATTACGGGGTTAAATGTGTTATAGCAGTAGCGTGGTTAGATTTGTACCACATTCAGTAGTTGTTTGAGGCTGGTGTCTGAATCTTGGGGCTTAGAAATATGCTTGGGCCTAAAGTGTGATATTTTAATGTTTGTTGTTATTGTTTTATCTTTGTATAATTTTCTTGTTATTTATGTTTCATGTGATAATATACTGAATGGACGAGAGCATTTTAAAAGCTGTATCCAAAGAGGAACTGGCTTATGAAATACAAATAAGGAATGGCAACCCTAATTTTCATCGTGAACTGGATATAATTCTTCTCAAAACCTTAGTCAGCTCCTGTTGGTAGTCTTACTGATCAACATTCTTATGGGACAAAAGGTAGGTCTGATGTTGTGATATCTGTTTCAAACCTATTAATGTCATGTGATGAGTTAAAGCAAGTTGCCAAACCTTCGGCATATCGTGTGAACAAATTAAAATTTCGTTCTATACACTGGATTAATCGTTTAGTGAGTTTAATTGAATATTGGTCCTAGTGTGATATTGTTTTTTCAACCAAGTTAGTTGGGCTTCGTGACAAGCTGTTCGATAGTTTTAATCGGTTGTCCTCAAGTGATATTTCTGAGAATATTAGTGAACCTGTTGTATGTTCTGAAAGCGTTTGTTCATATGTTAGTGATTCTTGTGATGGCGTTGTGAATAATAGTAATTATATTGGTAATTTTGAATCAGTGTCGATGGAGAATAATGAAAATATGTTAGGCGCTTTGCAAACTAATAATACTACTGAGGTAAATAAACAAATAGGCTCTTCAAGAAATACACCTGAGGTCATGTCGAGCCCTAGTAATTTGAATGCTGTTTGTGATTCACGTTCTGATAAGAGATGTAACGATTTTTCTAGTTCAGTTTCTTGCCATGACGTTGATAGTGCTGGGAATAGGTTAGGATCTCACCGTACTTGGACTGATAAGGAAGTACAAACTGTTGATTGCTTACTTGGTGAATGTGACGTGATAGATAGAGTAAATAGGCTTAATCTTTCTGATAATCGTTCCTCGACTAACGTTGTTTCTCTAAATAAACTTATGACTGAGGGTCAGGTTAAATTTGCTTGCCTTCCTAACCCATTAGCTCTAATTTTGAAAGATTTTCATGTGTGCTATGGCACTGATATTAATTTATTTGTGAAATGTTTGAAGAAATTAGTGGAATTAAGAGATAGTGCTGGCATATTTGGTCTGTCAGATTTTCAAATTTTGAAAATCATCTTTCCATGCACTGAAGGAATGTTGCGAGGAAAACTGTTTGAGAGTATGAGTGCTGGCCATTCTTTGGATATTTTCCATAGAGAGGTTTTGAAATATTTTATCACTCCACGTACCTTGGCAGATTTGAGTAGAGATTATGTATTTCGCGTTCAGCGTATGAGTGAAACGTTAAATGAGTATTTCATTGATATTAGAACTTATGCAAAGGTTTTCGCAGTTGAGTTGACTGAAGAGCAGGTTGTCAATTCATTAGTCGAAGGTATGAATCCCATTTATCGTTCATTATTGTCCATGCATGCCAAGCCCAAGAATTTCACTGATTTTAATGAAATTATTTTATCTGCGGAGAAGATTAAGAATGCTAATCTGTTGCGGGTAGATGATTCTCCCTTTCCTAGTAATTATCTTCAAGGTTGTTCAGGTTATGTGCCTTCTATAAATTATTTTCAGCCACGTGGAGAGATGCAGCTGGTGGATAATTATAGTAGTCTTGTTCCTTATAAGAATTTACAGGGAAGGCGTGAGTTCATGCCTACTAATGTTCAAGGCCATGTATTTCAGGGGCGTGCTGACCAGAGGTTTAATGGGAGTAGAGCCAGCAAAGGCAAGAGATGTGATTTTTGTGGCTCGTATGACCATATTAGTCGATGGTGCGATGCAGATTTTGATAATTTAAGTTGATATTCGTTGTGGTGTATATGTATTGTCAAAATTGTGTAGATGAATTCTGGTCATTAGGACGTGCATGTGTTTTTAATGTGTGTATTTGTCTACACGTGTGGTGCACATTCTGCTAGATAGTGCAAATCCAAAAGGTTCTTCTTGTTTGTTATTGTCAAAATTGTGTAGATGAATTCTGGTCATTAGTACATGCATGTGTTTTTAATGTGTGTATTTGTCTACACGTGTGGTGCTCATTCTGCTTGATTGTGCAAATCTATAATGGTTCTTCTTGTTTGTAATTGTCTAAATTGTGTTAGGTCTGAAGTGACAAACTTGGGTAAATGTATTTGAGTGCATGAGTGTGGGTGTTTGTTATTAGTTTTGTTTTGTAATCGGGTGGGTCTCTTGGTTGTTTCTTAAGGTGAATTAAGGTTAGGGTTTGTTTTTGCTTAATTTATAATTGAATTTAATTAAATACGCCGTACGTATAAAATGATACTATGTTGGGATATCATAGGTAAGTAATTACAAACCTCTTCTGTTCTCCGAGTGATGACTTAGTCATTTATCTGCTTGTTGATTTATGAAGGTAACTACTTGCCGAAATGTGTTTTGGTGATGGAAAATCATGCTATGCCAGGGTAAAATGCGGCTAGTATGACATGTTGATTTCAGTGTGTTTTATTTAAGGGTTATTATTTATTTTGTGTATGTTGATGTCCTAACGGTGTGTCAATTTATATTCTGGAAAAATTATGGGGATTTTGTGGGTAGTAAATGGTTTTATTAATTTTGGGAGTTTGTAAGGTCGTGTGATTTCAATGAATGTTTGGGTACGTTTGTAGCTTGGTGGTCTGCACGAGTGGTCAGTTGATCTTCTTTCATTTAGGGTCTTCTGTTGGTCATTTATTGAGGGATTTCTGTCTAGTCTGTTCTTGTTTTAGTCTTGTTCGCTATATTGCTTACTTAGTTTGATATACTAAGCTATGTCAAGAGTGAATAATTGTATTGTTTATGTTATTGTCTAAATTGTGCATTTCCAAAGTTGGACATTCAGAAAGTATAAATGTGGTGTGATTTGTTTTATTTTGGTAATTGGGTTAGTTTTCTTGTTGTTGTTTTGTGGTTGTCCAGATAAGTGTGGATGTATATTAATTTAAGGGGTAAAAGGTCATTGTATGTTACTTAGGATCGTGGATGTAAATTAGCATTTTGTTGACGCATCTGTCAACTTAAGTCTACCAGATGAATGTTATGGGGGTTCATTTGCTTAGATTTGAGTTGAATATGTTGGTAAGTATTTATAAACAATTCTCCTAAGTCTTCAGTTGATTGAGTGGGCTCAATTTTTTTTTGCTGTCTGACTGAGAAATAAATACTTTAGGTTAAGTAATGTGATGTGATATGATGAATTGAGTTGTGGTATTTGGTCAATATACGGCGGCTCACTATAGGCCTCATGAAATACGTGCTTCTCTCGTTTACTAGTTTCGGTTTGGTCTGGGTCTGTATATGATAGGGTATTTTTGTATTTGTGTTTTGTGTGGATGTGTTGACAAGTGCTAATTCATATTCTGGTTGTTGTTTATTAATTATTTGATGGTTTAATTGTAATTTTTTTCTGGGGATTTTAAGGTTATGTGTCATGGTGTAAGGTTGTGGTGTGATTCTGCTTTGGTATGCACGTGTGTCCTGTTTTTTGCTTGATAATTGGGTCTTTCTATTGTTCTTCTTGGAATTTTCTTGTGTTTTCCTACTTTGGGTGTTTCCTTTGGCATTTTCTCTTTCTGTATTTTGGACAAATGGGTTGAACAGATATGCAATGTGAGACAATTGCCTTCGTCTTTTGGGATAATAAGGTTTTTTATTTGTGAACATGAGAGCTCACGTGCCATTCAGTATTATTACTGGAACTTATTTTCGGAAAATACTGTTATTATTGTAATATTTTCGGGATATTGTAATTTTCTAAAACATGCATGCAATTTTCTGTGTTAATTGAGGGTCATTGTTATACCTTTCACCTGTAAAGATGTGGATTCTTGATAGTACTGGGTTATTGTTATAAAATCTGATGCCATCATATAATATTTTATTGTAATTTGTTCTTTGTAAATGAGTGTCAACGTTAGATATTAAGCTTTCCTTTACACATTACTGTCGCACTCGAAATTTGTTTTCAGCTAATTTTCTTCGAGGTCTTATTCTGCGTTTGGAGTGTTATGCAGTGCGAGAAGATGTCTCTGGCCAGGATATTGGACCAATCTATGTAACCTTCGGATGAAACTGTTCCTGCCATCGTTATTTCAAGATGCCATTTGTAATAATGTTGTGGAAATTGTACAAAGAAAACCCACTCGATGTATTCTACACTTAAGTATTTGTTTATGTTCTTGGCATGACATATTTTGGTGGTTATGGTGCTGATGAAAACTGAAATGAACTTTTAATTAAGTATTTCACATTCGGAAGCTACTGTGTTTGTGATAATTGGCAAAAACTTTTCTATGCTTTAAGATTTGCTTGATTATGCATGTTGATACACTTGTACCATTTACGTCGTCTCTGTTCTGCGAACCATCGACAAGTTTGGGGCCCGGGAGTCTGTGCCGTTACTTTGGCACTAATCTCTGATCGAACGTACAATTTTTACCTTGGCATAAACTTTTGAATCGAGCGGCGGAGTTAGTTGTGGCTGGCCTCGATAGGTAGCATATCTTGTCGGTGCTGCCTTGGACAGGGATTGTAGTTTCTCCCTCTGTCCGATAGGAAGAGCTATGTTCTAGCGACAAGTATTTCTCTATCTCGATGTTGACTTTATGGTTTTGGAAGGCTGGGATTTTCGAGACATGTATGATTCTCGTAATGAGCTTGTTAGGCCAGTCATCATGGATCTACGTGGTTTTATAAATACATAAGAAGTAAACTGAAGTTCTACTGTATGTGAAAATATTGAATGATATTATCCCTCTTCGTCAAGTTATTGACTGGTTACCTATTGTAACCTTACTGGAGATAAACGTCTGGATATGCTTCGTATATTGTGGAATTAAGGTAGGCTATTTTGTCATCGTAAGTACTTGTGACTGTATCGACTGGCAAGGTAAATGTATTTATTTTGTATTTTCCTACGTTGCATGACAGGGCCTTTCAAGGTTATACATTCAAACTTAATGTCATCCTCGGGTATTCACTCTGGTAGGCTAACTGACACTCATATTTTCTTTGCGTAATTAATGATTTGTTTTCTGTTTTCAGTTAATTGTAAAATGCATTTTAATTACAAGTAGTATGCCTTATGGTCTGTGGAAAATTTATTAATGTAGGATTTATTTTGATGTCGATAGCCCTAGTACGGTGATCGTTTTTCTTCTGTTTTTCATGATGGCTACTGTCGTATTGTTTTTAACTATGTGCGATCATCTGTTGTTAATAAAAAAGAGATTTTTGGTAGCCATTGAGGTGAAAAGACGTAAATTGAATTAGCTCCGTATATTTGGTGTTGGAAGACATTAATTCTTCAGTTTTAGGCAACGTATTATATTGGATATTGTAACTTGCGTAGGCCTAGCTTTGTGACATGTATTGGCTCGGGAATTAATTAATTATTTATTTGTGTGGAAATGTATGAAATACGGTATGATGCATTATGCAGGGGCATAATGAAGCTATTGAATATTTAATTCGTCATCCTCTTGATTATTTGGCTTGGATTCTCACTAATGACAACAGATGATTGGTTGAAATCACCGTTTATTTACTTCATCGTAACAAATTTGGCTGGATTACTAAAATATGTATTACAGTCAACTAAAAGGAACAAATATTTGATGTCAGAATCCACATCTTGATTTGTAAGTGTTTTATTAATTTGTATGCATGTTTATTGTGAATATATTATGATTTTACCCGATCACCTTAGTATTATTTCTGGGTTCCGGGGTTCGAAGATGGTCTCAGACAATTGCCCTCTGAGTATGAACTTACTATGGTCCAGTGCCTTCCCTCCCAAGGCCTTTACTTAACTAGGGGGTCACTTCCAACCAAGAAATGAACATCATCTGCGGGTTATTCAATTCCAGACTAAAAGGAACAGAAGGAATTTGGGCAACATTAGGGGCATAATTCATCTTGATTGGGGCATCCTTTTTCATCACTGTAAGTCATATATACAGTACATACACACAAAAAATTAGACAAAACTTGCAGCACTGTAGTAAGTGACATGTGATTCCATTTGTTTATCAGGAGATGTTCAACTGCATTAATCGAAAAGGTTATGGCATTTTAACTCATACATGAATACATTTATTATACAGTATATAAAAACTCTGAACATGAGGTAGGAGCTACATTCACTCGCTCATGACAGCCAATAGAACAGAACATTGCCTAGATAACAGAACTTGCTAAGCTCGCTGTGCTGTACGAAATCTTTATTTCTATCCACGCATGAAAATAATAATTTATTCAATTATTTTGATAATCCTATGTTACAGAGCTAAAACTTTTGAAGCTGACTGTCCTAAGCTTGTGATGCTACGATCAGCTGCTCAGGAGTTCATCTGCACATGAACTGGAGAGATAAATTGAGTGAGAAAGATTACATTGAAATATCTAGGTTTGCCGGGGAAATACAAACTTGAGTGGCAGTATTGGTGTATCAATGCAGTGTATAGTAGTGAAGCTTTAAGAAGTACTGCGAGCTGAAATATTGAATTCATAACTATGTCCCTTAGGAAGTCGAGTGGCAGCAGACAGTTTTACACAGCAAGGCGACAAATTTCAGAGCGTATGGCTTTTTAAAGAAGCTTTCGAATTCAAAAGTGTGTGTTTTTTTGTAATTGAAGTGAGGAAACTCACCTCTTCTCAGTTTTACCTCAAAAGGCATATTGTACCGTGTTCTAAAACAGTCCAAAACTACATTTCTTGACTGAGTCGTGAATCGAATCTGGATCTCATGGGCGACAGCTAACAAGGGGAGGATACGATGCGTGGGTCACCGATTCTAACCATCTTCAGTACACGTGTAGGCTAAGGCCAGGCATATACCAGGTGCGCAAAGAAGAGAGAGAAGCAAGACATGCGTGATCCTAGCCAAAGAGGATGTAATATAAGAGTCCCAGCTCCCATGTTAAATTATTTTCCTTAAATCCGCCCATAATCCGGCTTCAAAAAAACAATCATTTCTCTTCGGTAGGGGAAACATAAGGAACTAAATCCCTAAGATATCCGCTTATTTTTATGAATATTACGCAGACCTAGCCCCTTTGTGGATCAATTAACATTAATAGCTATTACCTTTGACAATATTAGCTCTGCCAAAACGTATCACAAGCAATCAACAATATACTGATACATTATGAAATTTGTTGTCCACTTTGTAATGTTGGCAGTAAACGTTCATATGTAGCTATATATTTTGATAATTATAATAATGTATTGTCGTTAGTTTATCAACTATACACCGTAAAAATCAATTATCTAACACGTTTTATAAGTTGAATGCTATAAAATGAAATATCGATTCATGCCTGCTGACATAACCTCCAAATTCCAGAGCACATCCCATACCCGCCCCCCTTTTTCACCCTAACCTACATAACCTCCAAAGCTGATTATAGTATAATTAAAATAATCACCCCTACCCCCCTACCTGCTATCCTACACAGGTTCCAAATTAGTGTTTGAACCCCATGACCCTCTTGCAAATGTGATATGAGAAGGAAGGAGAAGGATAAATGAAAACCATAGGTGATTGAAACATTTTTTATTTTGCATTACACAATGTAGAAATAAAATTGTTGTATATGTATAGGTCTAGTATAGAAAGAACGTCACAATTGAAATTGCATTCTCGTCCAGTTCTGCTCTTGCAACTTGCTGTTCACCTGGATCCAGTGGACAGATCTGTAAGAATACAAACATCAAGCTATAAATACAATAAATTTGGAATGTAACTTATAAGACACTAGACATGGAAGAATGCAGGCTAAGCTTCTCAAGGAAATATCCTGTAAATGGGCATGGAGGATTTCAGTTATTTCAGTGATCTCTTTCGACTGCAGTCCAATATTTTTGTTTAACATTTAGTAATTTTCATCATGAATTCTTTCCTCAAGACAGTATCCATACCATTTAAAAACTCATTCAAATCCTCTGGTGTGTCTGCTAAGATCACGACGATGTCATCAGCAAATCTCCAAGTTAAAATTATTTCTCCTTGAATTGTTACTCCTACTTTGAATTTTTCTCCAACTTCCTTAATAATAATGTTATTGGGTTCACGTCCCTTTTAACTACACTGGCTTTTAGAGACGCCGGGGTGCCGGAATTTTGCCCCGAAGGGGATCTTTAACATGCCAGTAAATCTACTGACACGGCTCCCTCGCATTTGCGCACCCTCAAATGCCAGCTGACTGTGCCAGGTTTCGAACCTGCAACCTTGGGCTCCCAATTTCCTTCATTGCTTGTTCAATGTATAGATTGAAAAGTATGGGTGATAAGTTGTGGCCTTGCCTTACACCTTTCTGAATACCAGCTTCTCTCTCATGTCCTTATGTTCGAATAACTGCATATCCTAAGGAACACAAAACGTGCTACACCTTAAAACAGTAGGCCTATTGGTATGGCACAAAATGGTAAATTGAAAGGAAAGTGATTAGTCCCTTGTTCATAAATTTACATGTGTCAACATTGTTTGGTATCCTTTAAACATGAGTCACTTTCAGTGATCTCAGGAGTAGCCTAAATATTGAGACTCATGTCCTAAAGGTCCTGGGTTTTATTGCAAATAAATAATTAATTCTAGTCTGTTTGGAACATGCAAAATTGAGACGTGTTTGGCTTAGTTCACACCACAATGATCCACTCAAATGGTGGTTCCTAAATTAAGGCCATCACTGCCTCTTCCCAATCCTAGTCTCATCTACAAATGCATATACCACTACATACAACCTATACATACAGTTAACGGGTATGTAGCTGTGTACTTCCCCATCCCACTCTCCCGGTATACTACTGCAACTTAAAAAATTTGCCACAATCAGTGTGTCCGTTTCTGATTGTGACAACCTACTGTCCCACGCGTCAATGTTCTCAGATAGGGAAGAATTCGGCTTGCTTCCTGCACCACTCTACACCTACCTCTCAAGGTCAAGTGCACAGCTGAATGCCGGCATCTGTAAACACGTTGATATGGCTAATGCTGGCAACATGGTTTTGCAGCAGACACCAATTTCCAACCAAGTTAAAACAGCTCACTGATGATTTGTTCTGAAATAGTTATTTCAATGCTCCCAATATTAGGTATTTATGTTGTTTTTGACAACCTTGACATGAACATTGTCAGGAATACTGTATGCCAGCCATCCTAGTTTCCCATCTGGGTGACAAATTGGTTATGCAGTTACAAGCTGAGGTATCTATGACATATATGTCAAGAAATATGGATCCATAGTATGTTACAACTATTGTATTATGTAACATATCAACGTGAATATTTAACGGCTGGAGAAAAAAATAATTTGATAATAAAATAACATCCAAGTAGGCATTCAAACAATTGGCCTCAATATGTAAGCATCATAGTTTGATCATACTAACATGTATTTCTCATTTCAATAGCCTGGGACATAGTGTTCATCAGCCCAAGGAACTAAGGTGTATCACTTTTCTGTGATGAGTGTAATAGTATGTGTAAATGTATTCGGGACAAGGATGGAATAGTGCCCCAGGATTTGAAATAAGGTACGGTACAATCACAGCATTTGTCCCAAGGGAGTGTCGAAATTTCACACTCAGGATAGCCTCTGTCAATGCCAGGATAAACCGTTGATTTCTCGACTTGCTGCAGGTGCCTATCGCGACCATAGTGCATGACTTAACGAGCATGGCTACGCAGCAGGATGTCATTTCAATGAATGGTATCAGACCTTGGGGAAGAAAAAAAAAAACCACTGTGCGTGACGAAAACCAGGGGCGAGTATCTATCGTTAGTTACCTAACACTCTAACAATTATTGGTCTAGGAAAAACCATTGGTCAGATGGATGTGATATAGTACCTAATGCGTGGGGTTGGCAATACTGTACACGATGCTAAAAATGGCGGAGTCAGCTGGAATTTCATCTGTATAAGTCGTGATCCTATTTAGCATGGCTGGGTGGGTTACAGACAGCGGAGGAGTAAACATCTATTACTACTGTATATCATCTCCAGATACCACTACAGGTATCTTGGCTAATTTCAGTAGTTTAAGAATTTTTTACTTTGGTTCAGGTAAACTCCACTCTTACCGAATATGTATCCAATAATCTTTATAATTAGAGTTGAAAACTCTAGGAAAACAGACTGTTACTGAACCTGAAAGATTCATCACTCCATGGAAGTGTTCCATATGCCTCACCGCTGCCTAACATACACATTGCTGCAAGTGCTTTTCAACCCACAGGAAGAAGTGATAGCCAGCTAAGGATGCAAGTGAAATAATGTCCTCTTTGGACTAAACAGGAGGAAAGCAAAGACAGTAGGCCTACAGATAGTGGTTTACTAGCATTATTAGTTAGAATCACGCAGGTTAATCCCTTAGGAAGCAAAGAGGACAGGTAAATGATTTAGGCCTACAGGTCCTCATTCTGAACCTTTGCCACACACAAATACCAGTCATGTAGTACTGCTCAAATAAGCACTATACAAACTTACATGATAGAATGAGACCTGCTGAATTATATTATTGGTATAACACACTCCAAAAAATTGGATCAAGAGCATTTCAAAACTACTCCTGGCGGCGTTCCAGATATGAGGGTTTAGGTTATGTTAGTCTTCCACATGACTGACGCGCCACAGTTCATCACTAAACAACGTGTACATGCATTTCATTACAAATGACATAATTGCTCATATTTTACTCCATCTTTCCTTTTGCTCACGAATCAACATTATTAAAACATTCACACCATTTACAAATATCTTTAATTAAAACAAATATCCTGCCGTAGTCTGCCATCTTCTAAAAAAAAAACGAAATGATAATCGGCAGCAAGGGTTGCCATCATAGTATTAATATCAACAGGTACAATTCTTTAAATATAACTGAATCTTTGCAATTATATCAGTCACTGTAATGATGTTTATGATTATATTCGATCAACTTCTGAAATTCATAACAATAGATTTCGTTTTCAAGAAGTTTAATCGAAGTCTAAAGCATAATACGGTTGTAGTCCTGTTAGTATCAGTGTAGACCAATCACATTTAAGACATAAAAAACAGGGCGCTAGGTTTACCAACACACATCGTCCGTTCGTGCTATTACGTTTCCAAAGTTGCATAACCGGAGCGTAATAAAAAACCTGGCCCAAAATAAGGTTTAGCCAATCCCATCTAACTTATGACGGCCTGATCCTAGCGTCAGGGTGGCACCTGAATGAATGGCCTGTTAAAACCACTCCTGCCATCTTGCGAGCAAACTACATTACTGCTTAGTCACTTATTCCTTAATTCTAACAAAGGATGTGGACGTATATGTAAAGTATTGAAGCCATATTTTCCAGTGTTGCCTATACAAACTGCTATTTGTAACTCTTCAGTAGGTCAACACGAATTTGTCCAATGACTGGGCAGGGGGTGCAATGTATATTATACAGTAGCGTAGCCAAGATCGACCAATGGGGGGTTATAGTTACTCAAGCCAAATTCTACGAGCATTTCGTCCCGCAGCATAGCCATGCTCGCCAGTCTCTATGCAGCAACAGTGCTCGGTAGAACCCACGCTACTGGATGACATGTTCACAGTTGTTCTGTTTGATATAGGCAATGAGGGGCATGGCGGCACAGCTGTTGGCCTCTCACCAAGGTTGACCGGGTTCGATTCCCGGTCAATGCATGTGAGATTTTCGAAGTGAAATGCCATGTCCCGTGGTTCAGATTCCACGTAAAAAGAAGGTCCCGAGGCTCATGATTAATGGTCAAGTAAAACTAAAAGCTTCCTTCCTTTTTGTATAGGCTAATGTTCTGGACTTTAATATAGCCTACAGTATGCGTTCTACCCCTTGCTAACATGTATTACTCATGCTTTTTGAGTAATGCTATTCCATCAACCTCCATCCTCTACCTACAGCACATAAGAATTCAGGGACGATTTCTCCGAACATGCTACTCTTGCTACGCAAGTGCAATATTTTTCTAAACCAGGCGAGATTTTAAAAATTAAAATATGTACCGTATCTCTAATAAATCTGCGTTAAACAAATCGCATGTTGCATATATCTTGGCGAGTAGAGCGAGGCTTGGTCGTGTCTTAGGAGCTTCAGCGGAGCGATCGACACAGCGAGAAATGTATGCGCGCGCAGGTTCCTTCTGTCCAAGGCCGACTGTGAACTGTCACGTTTGTAATGTGTAGTTGAAAGCTTTGGTCTGAGAGATACAGAAAGCTACTACATTAAAAGCACAGGGAGTTTTGACTTTTTTTTACTTAAATTATGAGACGCATTATTAAATATTGCAGATCAACTCAAATTCAGGAGAGGCTATCATCATTAGCTATGTTGTCGATTGAAAAAGGATTGCTTGCAAAAATTAGATGAGGCCTACAGTCCACTTTCAATGATGATGTTATTGATAGTTTTGTAAAGAAAAGCCGCAGAGTCGAGTTTGTTTTCAAGTAGGTGGATCTTATAAATAGATGCAATTTTTCTGTGTACGTACTTCGATGTTTACTTGTTTAAATTATAAAATCACTGTCTTGTCATGAGTTATTAATAATTATAATATGAGTCTGATTGTGAAAATTTGTTATATTTTGGCCCTTCTTGAATTAAAGGTGCCATACCCAATTGTATTGTCAAGTAAGTATTTCAATATTCAATTGCACAAGGAAACTAGTTGAGCAAATGAAGGTAACTTTTGCGCATTACACATTATATGCAACGGGAAGATTGTTAAAAATGTCGTGTAAATATCCGCCCATGTAATACCATAACCTCATCAAAATTTCACACATAACTCTGCCGAAAATCCTGGCAAAAACTAATCATTTTTCCGTTCAATATAAAATCACATGTAGGCCTACACATATAAAATTACAGCCACAAAGTCAAAATATATGTTCATCCGATTTTAAACTTTACGCTACCGCTTTTAACCAAGCGAACGCGAAGTCATTAAATTATTTATTAAAATAATAATCCAAGCCAATTCGTCTCCGTGCTGGTTTGCTTCACCAAGCGAAGAGACCAGCAGAATCTCTACAAGTAGTTATTTTAATGACCGACAGAGGTCTCTGATGCCGGTGGACTGCGCTCCCAACAGCTGCAAGTCATTTAACATAAACTCAAGGAGTGCTTGCTCGAGTAAGGGACATCTTGATCATCAGACCCCTGCCGTCAAACCCATAACCAGTGTTATGGTTGTGAAGATAACTTTAGGTTTCTTCATTGCCTTTTAAACCACCTTATAAAATGCAAAATTTAAGGAATATTAATACTTACTCAAGGCTTTTCCAGTTTTGCTGAGGAGCTATATAGATGAACTTGTGATTTTCTTTTCTTCTCACACAGTTTTTTATAGTATCTTTTTAATAATGTAATAATTAGTTCAAAGGCAATGGTTTTATATTTTTAGGATGAATGATCAGGAAAGGAGAAATAAAATGGTACATATTTGCAGATTATTATCATTCATTATATCTTTATTTCTGTAAGTGCTCATTTCTTGCGTACACAGACCTTCGTGGAGACAGGATCGAGACACATCCCTTTTGATATGCAAGATAATAAAGGCTTTTTCAATGCTTAGGCCTAAATCCACTCCAAGTAGTCTTGGATTTTAGGGGCAATTCTGAGGAAAAGAATAATTCTAAATTAATATACACTCCATGAAATGAGAGGAGATCATGATAAAACTCCCAAAGACATCAGGCGTTGTGTTGTTAAAACGAGGATTCTATCTCTTGAGAGCTTTGCCAATATTAAAGACCAGTGCAACTATTGACGACAGTCGAAACGATGAATGGTATGACAAACAGCATCAGCAGCTTTTTAAAATATTGTTGAACCTCTTACTCATACTTCAAGTGGCTTGAAGCTGGTAACTTGCCTCTTAATTATGCAACTTTCTATTAAGAAAAAAAATAGCAAAACAGAAAGGTTGGGGGGAAGAAAAAATGGCCAAAGTATAAATTTAATTCATGAACATATCAAAATGAGAGTCTAAGTTGATCAACCTATAGGCCTGTTTTTCTCATATTTTTATTGGGGGAGGGGCACCCGTAGCCCGCTCCCCCCGTGTGACGGTCAACCCAAGCTACACCACCTCCGACATGCCATTAGTCCTAGATAGCAGAAGGAAACTGTCAAGGGATTGGAAGGATTTGCCCTTTGAGGCTTAGTGCCTGTGCCCACATACTGTATATTTCAAGGCATATGAATATATGCACCAGATGTGAACAATACCCATAATTTCCAAAGCCCAGTTAAAAACTTGACTAATGTTACTTTCCACCAGAGCGATCTAGATATTCTTCAAAAGGGTCCTAAACACAACTGGGAGCAAAATTTAAACAAGAACGTTCTAACTATCCTAGTAGCTGAAACTGAAACAGCCATTAGAAAACTACCCATTGAAGAACAAAATGCTGTTAGGTTTGAAACTAATAATAAAATTAAGAAGATATTTAATTCGAGCAAGAGAAAGGTCAATGTAAGTTGCAATTTAAACAACAAGTTCAAAAGTATCATTACCAAAGTTCAAGACAACAACATAATAACCAAAGCAGATAAAGGCAACACAACAGTGCTAATGAATGAAGACGATTACATTAATAAAACAATGAAGTTTCTTAATTCAGGCAGTTTCACAGAAGTCAAAAAGGACCCTACTAATGTCATTCAGAAACGGCTGAAACAACTTTTGAAGAACACCATTTTTGTCTTAGATGAGAAACAAGCAGATATGCTAGTAAGCATGAACCCCGGCATTCCCACTTTGAAATCTCTTCCGAAAATTCATAAACCTAACACCCCTATTAGGCCTATTGTGAATTTCAGGAATAGCCCAACGTACAAACTAGCGAAATTTGCCCAACAATTTCTTAATAAGCACTACAAACTCAAGGCAGACTGTTCTTTCGTCAACACCATGCATTTCTGTGAAAGAACCATAGACTTGAAATTAAACGAGAACACCACCATGCATTCGGTCGACATTAAAGACATGTATACTAACATCCCGGTCAAGAAAACGATCAAGATCATTCAGGATAGATTAACTACCAATAGCGATTTGTCTAAAGTGGAAATCTAGGAATTCATTTCAATTTTAACCTTTGTCACAGACAACATTTTTTTGTTCAACAAGAAAATGTTTAAACAATCTGAAGGCCTTGCAATGGGTTCTCCATTGTCAGGTGTTTTAGCCAACATTTACCTTGACCACATTGAACATGAGAAGATTATTAACCAAATTAATGGCATCATTTTCTGGGGAAGATATGTAGATGATATTTTCTTCATTACCAATAACCAATTTCAAGCGATTGAACAAATATTAGATAATTTGAACAAAATAGACAGAAATATTAATTTCGCTTTAGAATCAGAAGTAGACAACAAAATTAATTTCCTGGATGTAACTGTGATTAGAAAAGACAATCGTATGCATTATAAAGTATACAGAAAACCAACGCAAACGAGTACAGTTATACGGCAGGATTCTAACCATCCAGGCGGCCATAAGAATGCAACATTCATAAGCCTTATTAATAGAGCGTTACGTATCCCTTCTTCTGATCATGAACGGAAGCAAGAAATTGAATTATATATCAAATAGCTAAACTCAATGGTTATAACCACAATTATGTCAGCAGATTAATATACAAGTTAAAAAATAGACCCTTAACTAAATTACTTAGAGAGGACACATCTAAGAAGACTTTTGCTACCTTCACCTACGTGGATCGAAGTGTGTACACAGTAACCAATATCCTCAAGAAACACAATATGAGCATAACCTTTAAAACAAATAATTCAAATTTCAACAAATTTTGTTAACACAAATAAAGTTAACAGTATTGATAAACATTTAAAATCGGGAATTTATGAGCTCGGATGTAATTTTTGCAAATCAAACTACGCGGGACAAACAGGTAGGAGCATACGCACTCGTTATGCTGAGCATGTTTCGGCCATAAAGCACAGGAAGTTCTCAGCCATGGCGGTACATATGGAAGAAACGGGACATAAATAATGTCAAAATTTTGCATTACGCATCGAAAGGCAGCTATATGAATGTTTTGGAAAATATTCATATCAACACTTATCAGAGATCTAATGAATGCAATAATCTGAACGAGATTAACTTTGAGACTAACGTATTATTTGATACATTAGCAGATCATTTAAATAACAAGAAAAGAAAACTGCCTCCTCAACCCCCGCCGTAATAGATTAATTCCTACATATATCCTGACTTGATCAAAATTTCTTGACACCACACCCTATCATCCTTACAAGGAATAAATATTTAACGTTTCACGTAACTCATTCATCACTTCAAATAATAAGTGCTTATTCCATGGTTGACATTAATATGTCTAATGACACAGGCTCAACAAATGAAGAACAAGAGAAAAAGTACGAAGTGGATTTTTATTTTTGGTTAGGATTTCGATGTCATGTTTCACACCAACATATGGGCTGAAGAAGGAAACATATCAAGTTTCCGAAACATGTACCTATAGTATTTTTAGTAAAGTCAAGTATTGATTTGGAGAGTGTAAATTGTGTTATACATCTTGTAATATATGGTAGGACGTAGGGGCAGGTAAAAGTCCTGTAGGAAGAAATGGAAAGTGCCTACAGGTGAAACCTGGCATATTAGGAGATAGCACATGCAAGGATATGGTCTAGGATAGATAAGGGTTGTGTTCGAGTTGGTGAGTTGTCGTTCATTATTTGAAAGTTTCATATCCAAAGCCAGAATGAATATATTGGGGGTCCATACATCTCCGGCACAAGCAAGGACCTGCAACTGGGCTTCACACTCGACCTGCAAGACTTAAAACTAAAAATTAATACTGTAGTAACTTATAACACTAAGAGGAGTCTTATTTCTAGTTCTTAAAATCTAACAAATTCACATCCTACTTCTCAGGCACAGTTTCACCAGTTCCGCTTATCGAACTGTGAGCACTGCACCCTTCCGTAAGTGGTGCCTAGAAGAGTATAATTATATTTATTTCCCATTAGAAAATACACACTACAGGGACTTTCATATAAAGTAAGAACAGGAAGCGGCAGTTTTGTTATTCGCTGATGCGGTGGCCTTGGCCGAGCTTGTGGCGCGCCATGGCCCCCTGCTATATTATTGAAAGCGCGCGCATAGCACATACGAGGGCTGTTTTTTAAATTTTTTTTCAAGTTCCGATGGACTGTATAAAAATAACAGAGTGACATATCAAACTGATTTTACAACTAAATGTTTGCTTGTTTTATTTGTATGTCTCAACATAATCGCCAAAACGATTGAAACATTTTTGTTGTATCGTTACACCAGCTTTCCAATGGCCTAGGCAAAATATTCTGCCACCACCGAGGTGGGTACGTCTGGACAGTCTCCTGAAGTTTTTCTTTTTTGGCGAGGTGTTGCCGCCCAACCATACCTTCAATTCTCAGTCAAACCATGAAAATTAGTCTTGAGATATATTGTGGTAAATTGTCAGTAATGGAATAAACACCCGTTTTCCAAGCATATTTCAGCATTGGTACGAAACAATCAGCTTGTAATCGGTTATGCGTTAGCATTTGACTAGTTATAAAGAAAAGTCTGTTGTCGGGTTTTAATTTTGACTGGCCGTGTAAATTCCTTACTTGGCAATTTTTTTCCATTCGACAGACTAAACATTTTAGTTGTCGGAAGAGTCCCAAGATCACACGGCTGGCAAAGATATGTAGTTCCTTTCGGTATGCATTCAATTTGTTCTTCTTTGTTCGTCAGAGATTCAAGCTGTGCATTTTTTCCCTGGCCACTGAATGAATCTAGGAGAAGATTTCATTCGTCGTCCTTTAATTGCGGATGGAAAATTTCTTGGAACCAGGCACGTGCAGTACATGCCCTTTCCACATTTTCCCAGAAGATGGACAATCAATGACGACATATTTAAAGACATCCATGTAGGCGTTGATACTTTCTTGTACCCTAGGTCCAAACTTTCCATTAATTTCTTTGAAAACGATCAAGAAGAGAGTATGCTGGAATTGATTGTACCAATTTCTCTTTTATGATTTTAAGGTATTTTGTTATTCACATTTTGTGTTAGATTTTCACAATCATGCCACAAACAATGCACCCATGCCAGACTCTGTTAGAATAAAGGCATTTCTTGAACAGTTTGAACGACATGATGATTTGTAAACCATTGCTTTTGTTTCTATATTACACAGTGAATTCATCTTTGTAAATAAAATATCCAAACTAATGTCAGTTTTAACCCGCCATCCCATGCACACAAGAACTGTAGGCAGCCGTATGTGTTGGGTGATGGTGGCGAACCGAACGAGGGTAGAGACTAGACAGCTGCTGGCTGTGGGCGCTGACGTGTGCAGAACAATATGCCCCGCATAGTACAAATTAAAAGAAGCATTCAACGAAGCATATGTTTATAAGAAGCTTGATATTAGCCACATATTCGAGAAGAAGTAGGCCTAAGTTACAATATCCTTACCTGGATGTAATTCGGAATATGTGAACCTTGCAATGGCTACGTTAGCAAACTCATCTATTCCAGTTAAAGTAAACACATGCTTTCGATGTTTGCCTGGTGTAACAAGGAGATCCTCCTTCCTAGACTGTAATATGACCTTCTGGACAGCAGAAAATGCATGCTGTAATAACATCACAAGTACCATAGATTAAAATTTCACAAATATAACATGATACATACATGCATATCAACTCTCTGAGAGAACGACGGAAGGGGGGTTTATTATATTACATTGAAGAGGCATGGTTTCTGGCCACGTCATTCAGCGAATAAAATCTCCCAGAATGGAAATAAGTCTACAATAAGATACATCAATCAATTCCTATGCTAAATGACTATAGTGGGAGGCTAATTAGCTAAAATAATGTTGCTACCGTAAGTGTACATTTCATAAGGCTATGCTAGGATTGATTACGAAAAGCATTCTCAAAAATTATCAAAATACTTCCTCTCACCATGCCAGCAATTCTTTCCGTACCACTACACTTAATTGCTTTTTCCTCATTCTTTTTTAAAGCAGTGAACGCTGCAAAGTGTAATTAGGCCTAGTCTTCTTCAGTGGAATTTGTAGCTGTTTCTGGCCTCTTTTAGGCATTTTGACGAAATCTAAATAACAATTTATGCAAAAATAAAGATTATGAACATTATTAAAGTTCCGACTAGTGCAAATGTACACATAGGCCTAATCCACAAGTCTAAAATAATCATAATAACTGTTCTAATTGACGTATTTTTGTAGCACTTACCTCGTAAAACTGCACTAGACGTAATATTCCAAAGAAATGTGATGATTTATCCAATTAATTGAACAGTTTAGGGATATATGCTTTATACGAGAATGTTGGTCACACTCGCTGCGACATTTTCTGCGTCTACGTGTTTCAAAACTGTTTCAACTGTACGGTAAAAAATCTTACTGGTATTGTGGCGAGATTTTTCAGCAGGGTTGGCGAAACTGTGCTCACACAAAAGACAACTTAACTTCAAGAAATTCAACCACAAACCAACATGCGAGTATCGATGTTAACGTTGGCTATCCTTTTTTTATTAGTAACTTATTTAAGGTGCCCCGACTATATACCGAGTTCTTAATTTTAAAATATGATTCAGTAGCATACTAGAGAAAACTATAAGCTGTCTTGCAGTGGAGTTTGTTTCTGTTTTCAACATCATCTGAAGGCATAGAAGAGTTTAGGAAAATCGCAGTTCAGAACTCTTATTTTATATGGAGAATTGTGATTTTAACTACACTTTTTGTAAGTATCTTTGTATTCCTGTTCGATATGCTTTTGCACTGATGAAAAGTTTATAAAATACTACAGCGCGCTGTAGAAACAATCATTTTATCTTCTCCCGTTTCTTTATAAATCGTTTCACAAACTTTTGACGCATGTTACAACAAGAGCTGGGCCGGCTCTTAATACCTCTTCGTTTGTCACCCTATCTACCCATCTGATCATCATTCTCCTGTAACACCACATTTCAAATGCTTCGATTCTCCTCTTTTCTGCTGCACCAATAGTCCAAGTTTCACTTCCATAGTGCCAGACTCCAGACAAAGGCTTTCAAAAATTACTTCCTAGTACCTAAATCCATATTCGATGTCAACAGATTCCTTTTTTGTAGAAAGGCTTTCCTTGCCTGAGCCAACCTACTTTTTACATCCTCTTTGCTTCGTCCATCACTGGTTATTTTGCTTCCTAAGTAACAGAAGTCTCCTACTTCCTTCAGCTTTTCACCTGCCAATTTGATGTCCATAGAGGTTTCTGATATATTTCGGCTGCATTCCAGTATTTTTGTTTTACATTTATTACTTTTCATCACGTATTCATTCCGTAAGACACGAGTCCATAAATACATGAAGTTATAGAAACTTCTTTATTTTCTCCTTTTTTTTGGTGTAATTTTTCATAGCCTTTAAGATTTGCTTTAATTACTTGTAATCTTTGTTATAAACCTTAGTTATCAATTTTTAGCACAACTTTTAAAATCTTATGCAGATTTAGTGCTCGAAGAAAGTTTCAAACTTGCATCCAATTAATGTTGTTTACAAATAGTAAATTCATTATAATTAGGTCTTAGACCGTTATATGTTGTAAATCTTTTTCAAAAACCACTATCATAACCTAAATATTGTTAACTTTTGAAATTTTAATCTCTTGTTAAATAAAATCTCCATTATTGTTTGCTTCATATTTTTCACTAGATTCAAGATTCGGCAGGAACCTGGCTTCCTTGATTCTTCCTGTAGACTGAAGCTCTTTAAGAAAACAAAAAATACACACATCAAAAAAAGTTTTGCATCACCTCGGTTCCAAGAGTTCCGGAACCTTTAAATACAAAGGGAATAGAGATCAACACAAACAACATTTCAGCTCGTTTTATTGCTCATGAGACCCACACATTGCATGTTGTACCATCATACAGCTAGACTTTCAGCATTTGTGGTCCAGATTGCAGTACACACCACTACCTCTAATACCCAGTAGCACATCCTCTTGCATTGATGCATGCCTGTATTCGTCGTGGCATACTATCCACAAGTTCATCAAGACACTGTTGGTCCAAATTGTCCCACTCCTCGACGACAATTCGGCGTAAATCTCTCAGAGTGGTTGGTGGGTCAAGACGTCCATAAACAGCCCTTTTCAACATATCCCAGGCATGTTCGATAGGGTTCATGTCTGGCGAACATGCTGGCCACTGTAGTCGAGCGATGTCGTTATCTTGAAGGAACGCATTCACAAGATGTGCACGATGAGGTCGAGAATTGTCGTCCATGAAGACAAATGCCTCTCCAATATTCTGCCGATATGGTTGCACTATGGGTCGGAGGATGTCATTCAGGTATCGTAAAGCAGTTTCGGAGCCTTCCATGACCACCAGTGGCGTACGTCGGCCCCACATAATGCCACCCCAAAACATCAGGGAACCACCACCTTGCTGCACTCGCTGGACAGTGTGTCTAAGACGTTCAGCCTGACCAGGGTGCCTCCAAACACGTCTCCGACGATTGTCTGGTTGAAGGCATATGCGACACTCATCGGTGAAGAGAACGTGATGCCAATTCCGTGGGGTCCATTCAGCATGTCGTTGGGCCCATCTGTACCGCGCTGCATGGTGTCGGGGTTGCAAAGCTGGACCTCGCCATGGACGTCGGGAGTGAAGTTGCGCATCATGCAGCCTATTGCGCACAGTTTGAGTTGAAACACGACGTCCTGTGGCTGAACGAAACTCATTATTCAACATGGTGGCATTGCTGTCAGGGTTCCTCCGAGCGGCAATCCGTAAGTAGCGGTCATCCACTACAGTAGTAGCCCTTGGGCGGCCTGAGCGAGGCCTGTCATCGACAGTTCCTGTATCTCTGTACCTCCTCCATGTCCGAACAACATCGCTTTGGTTCACTCTGAGACGCCTGGAAACTTCCCTTGTTGAGAGCCCTTCTTGACACAAAGTAACAATGCGGACGCGATCGAACTGCGGTATTGACCTTCTAGGCATGGTAGAACTACAGACAACATGAGCAGCGTACCTTCGTCCTGGTGGAATGACTGGAACTGATCGGCTGTCGTACCCCCTCCGTCTAATAGACCCTGCTCATGCATGGTTGTTTACACCTTTGAGCAGTTTTAGTGACATCTATGAACAGTCAAAGGGACTGTATCTTGGATACAATATACACAGTCAACGTCTATATGCCGGAGATCTGGGAACCGAGGTGATGCAAAACTTTTTTTTGATGTGTGTACATAAAATAAATGTTTCACTCCTTGTGCATTTGAACAAAAAACTCCTCGTAACAACTTTGTCAAAGTTTCACTTAGCTTTCATAGCTAATTCTAGCGAGCCATTAAGGCAAGCATAGCTAGCTCCGCAAGTTTCCTGGTTGTTGAGATTTTCTCTATAACTTATGGTCTGTTTTCAAATCAAAGTTTTTCTCTGGTCTCAACTTTTAGTTTGCACACTGCTGGGTAAAAGCTTAGCTTTCTTAAGTGCAACAATTAATATTCTTCCCACAATCCTCAAAGAAACCAGTAAAATTATGTTACGGCTGTGAGTTTGTGTCATCACTCGCCGCACGAGTCACAACTGCCCCAGGGCTGGGCTGTGGCCTGCCTCCTGTATTGCATGCGCTTTATGCAACAGGGCTACTACAAAGGGATAGTCCAGAATATTCGTGACTGGACCAGCGATGGAAACCTCGAGAAGCCGTGGACCCTGGATGGATCTAGAAGCATTTATTGAGTCACCGGCCTGCTATATAAGAGTGACCCGTGAAGCAGTGGCCGTTGTTGTGTTTTACGAGCTAGTGCGAGCGATTATCTTGTGCGACAGAAGAGCGGTGACGAAGTGCTGTGCGAGTTACGAAATCCAGTGGCATTGTTTCTCCAGCTTGTGGACAGCGAAATAGCCTGCAGCAAGTGATCGTAAGCAATTGTGGTCGGTGAACATATAGGAGAGGAGCAGGTAGTTTCTGTCAAAGCCACCGTACTCATTAACTTCTGTGATCTGTTGACAAGTGGAAGGGCCAAGAGCGCTCAAGGAAGAGACTGAGGAAACTGGAGTAAGGCTCCTAATTGCTTGTATTTGCTGATTAGTGTAATTTTCTGGCCACAGTAAAGTTAATTATTTCTTTAAGCAGTAATTGGTGTTGTGCTTTGTACCCCCACCTTAATCCAGTTAACAAAAGTGCCACTAGGGGGTGGCACGTATTAACTGGTGTCAGAAGCCGGATTACGAACTCAAGCACAACACCTGACGGTCCTGGTTTCAAAACCCGAGCAGGTCATTTTCTCTAATTTTCCTGTGAGTGCATGCCCTTTACAAGGCAAACAACTAAAATGGAGGCGCAATTGGCAGCATTGCTAGAAAGTTTAATGGCATAGAAGACGGCCAGAAGAATTTAACCAAGGACCTAACTGCCAAATTAGAAGACGGCCAGAGGAATTTAACCAAGGACCTAACTGCCAAATTAGAAGACGGCCAGAAGAAGATGGAAGACAGCCAGAAAAGTTTAGCCGAGGACCTAACTTCTAAATTAGAAGGTCAGAATAAGCTAGCAGAGGACCTGAAGGACGGCCAGAATAAGTTAGCCGAGGACCTAACCGCCAAATTTCTGGATGGCCAGAAAAATCTGGAAGAGTGTCTGCTGACGAAATTAGAGGAGAGCCAAAGGAAATTAGAACAGGGCCTACGTGAGGAAGTCGCAGCAGTGGAAAAGAAGTTCGACGCCTTACAAGTGGAAGTTGCCGAGTTGCGTCAACGCCCGCTGATAGGGGTGGAGGAGAAGTTCAACGCCTTGCAAGTGGAAGTTGCCGAGCTGTGCCAACGACCGCTGATGGGGGTGGAGGAGAAATTCAACGCCTTAAAAGTGGAAGTTGCCGAGCTGCGCCAACGCCCACTGACGGGGGTGGAAGAGAAATTCAACGCTCTACGAGAGGAAGTTGCCGAGCTGCGCCAACGCCCGCCCACCGTTACACCGGGAATATCAGGAACGGGACATAGCAGAGTGACGCCCCCAACCTTCGACGGAAAGGTCCCGTGGAGCACCTACTTACGTCAGTTCGAGGCGGCCTGTTCCATAAATAACTGGAACAACACTGAAAAGGCTACAGCTCTCAATGTAGCGCTGAGAGGTGACGCCCTTAACGCCATCCCGACTGGATCCCAGGACTACGCTTCACTGATCGCCCATATGGAGTCCCGATATGGAGATAGCCATCTTCAGCAGGCCTACCAGATGCAGCTCCGGACCCGGGTACAGAGGAACGCGGAAACCCTGCAGGAGTTCGAGATGGACATCGCACGCCTCGTAAGGCTCGCCTACCCAACAGCGCCGGCCGACTTTCTGGAACAGATAGCGACGCAGACTTTCACCGACGGGCTAAGGGACTCGTACACTCAACAGGCGCCGAATCTCGCGCGCAATAAGACCCTGGCAGATGCGTTGAGCCACGCACTTGAGTTCGAGACGGCAAAACAGGCATCCTGAACGAACGCGCGGGTGCGTCAAGTGGACGTCGACGAACCAGTAAAAACCAACGAGACCAAGCCCCTGGCCGACGAATTGATGGAGGCGCTAGGCCGTTTCTTCAAGAATCGCAGTACCACCAACAAAAACTTAGCCGAAGGACATCCGGAGAGGCGGCCCGGAAGAAGACTACCGACCTGCTGGACCTGCCGTAAGAGAGGCCACCTGAGCAAGGACTGCGGTGATCGCCGCCGCCAAGGGTTTCCGTCGGGACAGTCAGTCGTAGGGAAACCGCGCGGCCCAGCAAAGCAAGTATCAGCCAGCCTAGGGGGGCAAAGGTTAGCTTGTGACAGTCGTCAAGCCCCGGCAGTCCAAGTTCGTGTGACGCAGTTACGGAGGGATAATAGCAGCCTGATGGTCGACGGAGTCGTCAACGGAGAGAGCTGGCCCATGCTAATCGACACGGGAGCATCGAGGACCATCGTCAGTCCCACCGTGATCCCGAAGTGGAGAGTTCAACCCACACAAAGGAACCTCCAGCTAATAACCGCGACCGGAGAGACCGCACCGGTACATGGCGAAGCATCACTGGAGTTCGTCATTGGTCGACGGGCGATAAAGCATCCAGTGCTTGTGGCTGACGTATCAAATGAAGTGATCATCGGACTGGACCAGAACAACATCATCTTGGATCTGAGTACCAACACTCTGCACTTCGGAGGTGAGGAACTTGCTTTGCAACCTGCGCACGAGTCCATCAACGCACGACGAGTAAGGCTGAGAGAAGACGTCATCGTTCCCGCCAGGACGGAGGTCAGCGCTGCCGTAATTGTCGACGGAGCTGCTGAGGGAGTGGCGGCTGTCATCGAGCCAAAATATGAGGACATCCAGACAAAAGGATTGCTAGTTGCCAAGACTCTCATCAACACGACGTCTCGGCCATACGTCCGCCTGTCCAACCTGAACGACTACGACATTACGGTTCATCGGGACACCAACCTAGGAGTCTGCGAGCCCGTTACCTGGATTGCCCGCTTCACAGATACGACAGATGGACACCTGCAGACGGACAACCGAAGAAGACGCACACTGCCAGAAGAACTAGAGAAGCTGTACCAAGGATCCCAGGACCATTTAGACGAAGAGCAATCACGCCAACTTCAGGACCTGCTACGCGAATTCCGGGATGTCTTCTCCGTGGGGAGCAAAGACTTCGGCAGGACAAGCTTGGTCTAGCACAGAATCGACGTTGGGGACAGCGCACCGATTAGGGCCCCATTCCGACGTGTCCGGCTCGCCAAGCAAGCCGAAGTCGACCGGATGGTAGAAGAGATGAAGGAGCAAGGGGTGATCGAGCCATCACATAGTCCTTGGAGTTCTCCGGTCGTGCTTGTGAAGAAGAAGGACGGTTCCACCAGGTTCTGCGTGGACTACAGGCGGGTGAACGACGTCACGAAGAAGGACAGCTACACTCTACCCTGGATCGACGACACGCTGGACACCATATCTAGAGGCCTGCGCGGATAAACAAAACGTTATCCGCATCCGCACGACTGTTATCCGCATGACTTGTATAAAAATCCGCTGATATTTCAATTCTGGTTTCTTGACCACCGCTTTAGACAAAGAACTGGCTATACTTCTTTGGCTACTTTCGCACTTGTGCCGCAGTAGGTTTGATGTGCCTGATTTGTGTCCTGAGTATGAATACACTTATTTACAGGTAAAACATCCTACTACATCGTTCACCTCTTTGGTTCCATTGAAAACTTAACCAAATATCTGCCTTATCCTTGACTTGAGCTTTGTTTCACGCACTATTGTATGTACACCTTGTTTTGTTTTAATAGATATTTTATCAATGTTGGTTAAATGATGTTCATACTCCCGGTCGTGGTAACATATACTAAGTGAACTTCTCTTTAAGCTTGGAGAAAGGGATTGACATTTGGCCGGAACTTCCAAGTCAGTCATCATACTTCTTCCTCCTGACCCATCAATGTTCGCATAGTTGATGTCATAACTGTCTCCGTTGCAATATCACAGTCCACGCGTTTCAGTGCCAAGATGGAAATAAATCTACAGATAAACCTGGAACCAGATCTTCCAGGATAGCTTAGATAGCGAAGTAGCTGACTTGAGAAATGGTAATGATGTCACCACGATGAACTAACAAACTTATTGACAGCATTATATCTCGTGGATAATGGCAGTGAGAAATTGATGATGATATATCAAGACCTTCTACTACAAACATACAGTACTTAATAAAATGTAGTTGAAACCATATGAGTAAAATAATCTTCTCGTGTATAACTGCAAAACGTACCCGAATATTTCGTGCGCAATAGGCTATAGGAGTATTCCTCTTTTAAGCATGAAGCTGTAGATTGGCATATCAAATCTGTAATATTATCGAAAGTTCCACCTCGTATTCTAAAAACTATCCGCAAATTTACTCCAAACATTATCCACAGCGTATCCGCTATCCGCACAGCCATGCAAACTATATCCGCGTGGTGAAAAATGCTGCGGATATCCGCGCAGGGCTTTAACCATATCAGGGTCAAGATGGTTCTCCACCTTGGATTTGAAGAGTGGTTACTGGCAGGTGGAGGTCCACCCTAAGGACCGCGAGAAAACGGCGTTCTCTGTGGGCAGCGGGCTCTGGCAGTTCACCGTCATGCCATTCGGTCTGTGCAACGCCCCTGCGACCTTCGAAAGGCTAATGGAGTCCATTCTGAGGGGACTACACTGGAAGACCTGCCTGGTCTACCTAGACGACGTCATCGTTCTGGGGAGGAACTTCGAGGAGCACTACAGCAACCTGAAGGAGATCTTGTTGAAGCTACGGGCTGCCCAGCTGAAGTTGAGCCCCAAGAAGTGTCAGCTCTTCCAGAAGCGGGTCCAGTACCTTGGGCATATCGTCTCCGAGGAAGGGGTGCGCACCGACCCAGAGAAGACCGCAGCTGTGAGGGAGTGGCCAGTTCCGAAGGACAAGTCCCAACTACGAAGCTTCCTGGGACTCTGCACTAATTACCGTCGCTTCGTGAGAGGATTCGCCGACATCGCCAAACCTTTACATCGACTGACTGAGAAGGACCAACTCTTCACGTGGACAGCAGAATGCCACAATGCCTTCGAGCAACTCAAGCAGGCTCTGTGCACCGCGCCTATTCTGGCCTACCCCAGACCTGGAACCAGGTTCATCGTCGATACCGATGCCAGCGACTTTGGTATAGTCCTGTCGCAAGTAGTGGACGGCGCGGAGAGAGTATTGGCCTACTTCAGCAAGGCCTTGTCAAAGCCAGAAAGGAACTACTGCGTCACCAGGAAGGAGCTGCTCGCCATCGTGAAGACCAATGAACACTTCCACAAGTACCTGTACGGGCAAGAATTTCTCATCAGGACCGACCATGCATCCCTGCGGTGGCTCCTGAACTTCAAGCAGCCCGAGGGTCAACTCGCGCGGTGGTTAGAGAGGCTTCAACAGTACAACTTTGAGATTCAGCACAGGAAAGGCCAACTGCATTCTAACGCCGACGCCCTGTCACGAAGACCTTTCCCCGAAGACTGCACCTTCTGTACTAGGAGGGAGGAGAACACCGGGATACAGTGCCGGAGGACTACTGTGGAACTTCAAGGGAACTGGATCCGCGAATCTTTCATGCGGGCACAAGCAGAAGATGATGACCTGGGACTGATAGCCGAATGGAAGCGGGCCTGTGTCCCCAGACCCGGGTGGAACATTGTGAGTGACTGCAGCCCAAAGTTTAAGTCCTACTGGGCGCAGTGGGACTCGCTGATTGTAAGGGATGGCCTCATCTGCCGCGCCTGGGAGAGCACCGACGGGAAGACATCTCGGGAACTAGTCGTCGTTCCAAAGGCTATGACGGAGGAAGTCCTGAAGGAAGTCCATGGAGGATCATCTGGTGGACACCTAGGGATAAAGAAGACCCTGGAGATGCTGAGAGAGCGGTCCTACTGGATCGGATGCCGAACAGACTTGGAGAACCACTGCGCGAGGTGCCACGATTGCGCAGCCAGCAAGGGCCCAGGACGAAGACGACGGGGTCCACTGAAGACCTACAACGTGGGCGGCCCCATGGAGAGAGTGGCCATCGATGTTGCTGGGCCATTCCCGTTAAGCAAGGCAGGGAACCGCTACATATTAGTCGTCAGCGACTACTTTACCAAATGGCCGGAGGCGTATGCGCTCCCTAACCAAGAAGCCGCGACGATCGCAAAGACCCTGGTGAAGGAATTCGTCAGCCGGTACGGAGTACCCCTGGAGCTGCACTCCGACCAAGGGAGGAACTTCGAGTCGCAGGTGTTCCAGAACCTATGCCAGCTGCTGGGAATCCGGAAGACAAGGACAACGCCGCTACACCCTCAGTCCGACGGGATGGTAGAGCGATTCAATCGCACCATCGAGAACCATCTCCGAATAGTTGTCAGCGAGCACCAGAGGGATTGGGACAAGCATCTTCCACTATTTCTCCTGGCCTACCGCGCCGCCGTGCATGAAGCCACCGGGTGCACACCAGCCCGGGCCATGTTTGGGAGGGAGCTCCGTCTACCCGTCGATCTTGCCTTCGGCCGACCTGGGAATGATCCGATCCCGGTAAGCCAGTATTGTCAAGAACTGGTCGACCAACTGGAGGACGTGCACGCGTTCGCGAGGAGGAAACTGCGGATCGAGACCGACCGAATGAAGACCCGATACGACCAGCAGACTGATGCCGGAGGATTCCACGAGGACGACATGGTCTGGCTCTTCAACCCATTACGGAAGAAAGGCCTGTCACCCAAACTGCAGAAGTCCTGGGAGGGCCCGTACCGAGTCGTGAAACGGATCAACGATGTCATCTACAGGATCCAGCGGAGCCTGAGGGCGAAGATGAAGATCGTGCATCGAGATCGCCTGGCAGCCTACGGAGGGACACAGACGGACCAATGATTGATCGGGACGATCAGCCTTTTTAGGAAGGGGGTGGTGTTACGGCTGTGAGTTTGTGTCATCACTCGCCGCATGAGTCACAACTGCCCCAGGGCTGGGCTGTGGCCTGCCTCCTGTATTGCGCGCGCCTTATGCAACAGGGCTACTACAGACAAAGGGAAAGTCCAGAATATTCGTGACTGGACCAGCGATGGAAACCTCGAGAAGCCGTGGACCCAGGATGGATCTACAAGCATTTATTGAGTCACCGGCCTGCTATATAAGAGTGACCCGTGAAGCAGTGGCCGTTGTGTTTTACGAGCTAGTGCGAGCGATTATCTTGTGCGACAGAAGTGTGGTGACGAAGTGCTGTGCGAGTTACGAAATCCAGTGGCATTGTTTCTCCAGCTTGTGGACATCGAAATAGCCTGCAGCAAGTGATTGTAAGTAATTGTGGTCCGTGAACATATAGGTGAGGAGCAGGTAGTTTCTGACAAGGCCACCGTACTCATTAGACGGATTAACTTCTGTGATCTGTTGACAAGTGGAAGGTCCAAGAGCGCTCAAGGAAGAGATTTGAGGAAACTGGAGCAGGGTGTCGAGCGATGGCCTTTTTTCAAATTCCCGTATAATTCCCGTACGAAAATCCACCAAATTCCCGTATATTTTAGAACCCTCTTAAGACTAGAGTTCGCATACCGAATGGCTGAAAAATGAATCTTAAAGCGCGAATCAAAATTGTCTGGCGTAAGTGTAACTGCATTTTTGGAGACACTTCCGCAGCTCACGGGTGATGGCGATATTTAGGCCTAACCCGTAGTGTGAGCAAAGCGCGCGCGAGTGAACTCTCTCGCAGATGGGATGGGATGCTACGAACACAAATAAAATACCGTTTACCTGAGGAGAGCTGATATAAATGACTGTTTTACTGAGGAGAAGTTATGTGCGCGAGTGACGCTTGGACTCGCGAGAATCGAGTCTAGCAGTTCCGAGTCTGAACGAGTAACCCGTGCGAAGGACTCTAGTCTCCACGGTGACGTCACGATCCGTACTTACGATATAGGACAGAATGCGGCCAAATTCCCAACACTCGCTAAACTTGCAAACGACTTTTCTACTAGTGATTTACAAGAGAAATAGTTTGCAAAATGCACACTAAGCTTCATATTATAACGACTAGGTAATGATAAAGAAAGAAATGTAATTTAAAAAATCAAGTTTAAAAAAACCTACTCGCCGGGAATCGAACCCCAGCACGCTGCGTGAAAGTTAGCACCGTTAACCACTCAACCAGAGATATCGATAAGACTAATGGCGTTATCAACAGCGATATATACTACTGCTTAGCAAATTATCACGTTGAAGGAAAATCTCTTTACTGTATTGCGTTCTTTCTTTCTGTCATCAGTCCACTTCTTGCCGGTTTCCAATTTTGAATATCCTATTGTATCACTGTGCATTGATGGGAAACTAATAATACTTGGCCAAGGCGTACCGACATTACTATATATCGTGTAGTTTCCATATAAATGGCTCACGGATAACGCTGACAGCGTCCTCGGCCTCGATTCCGGACTAGAGTATCTCGAGTTTTACGGTTCCAGACTCGATTCTTCGCGAGTCCACTCGCAGCCCATCACTACTGAGGAGGGTTGAGAGAGTAGAGAATAGGAGTGTCACATCTTCATATATATTATTTCAGTAGTATGCATCCCTCATGCGGCGCTCACAAGCGACCGATCGTGACAAATGAGCATTCAAATGAAAGAGAATGGACATTAGCAGTGACTTATTGCACTATAATTTCATAAATATCTATAATTTCTTTAAAAAAGGACTTTAAAAAATTGTACGAAGTGTGCGATTTGCAAATCACCGTTGATGTAGGATAATACGCTCCATACTTCCTGTCCACGAGCCACTGAGACGCATGTTTCATGTCATTAACATTCTGAGGTCTTTCCTTTATCCTGAAATGTAAATAGTGTTCTATAATCATTTGGTTGAAATAAAAACATAACCTTTCTCCTTTAGTGTCTCATTATAAACCTATTGGAGAAAGTGTGGTTTATGAACATGCAGGATTTCTCGCACGGGTCCGCTAGTAATAAATATTTACTGGAAGTGATTGAATTGTATGGTACCGTAACATTATAGAGCTTCCACGAGATAAAATGGCATCGAAGCTTATGCATAACGAACTTCCGGTCCGCGAATCTCTATTTGATTTTCATTGGCAGTGAAACTTTCGTTCGTGATTATCTTCGTTATTATTTCGGATTGTGGTTTTGTTTTTAGGCGTTCAACTTATGAAATAATAACTAAAGGGTTGGTCTTTCATGAATATTCCAAAGACAAGTGTCTCCAAAAAGAGTAATTATTAGAACTTCGCATCTGAGACGACCATAACAAACAGCTTGCCTACAAAATGTGCGATTTGCACATTTCAAACGGCATTGGTCTAACATATCTTAGACTACAATAATTAAGTTGGTGCAAATTATATTTGTTATATGTGAGAATATTATTATAATTTGCTATCCAGTTGTTATATTGGCATATTATGCATTAACGTGACCTGTTTAAATGCTAAATTGTGACTTAAGCTACGAGTTGTAGGCTATTCGCCGTACCGGTAGGCCTAATATTTACTAACAACGCATCGTTACTTCTTTAATATTTATTTAATCATTATAATTGCCTATCTAAGTTATTAACACTTATTTAACCAATAATCATTTTATAATTCTATACATATTCCAGGTATTGCAAGAAAGCGATTTGATAGCACATGCGGCTCTACCTTAAAATCCAACCATGCCCAGTTTTCATTACCTATGGATGATATTACCGCAAGTTAATAAACCAAACAACTGGCAACATATTTTTTTAATGCTCATTTACATCTTCACCCTAGTCTACGTAAAGTACCATAAGGTAATCACTGAAAGGGTAGGGGGGTTATGACCCCAATTTCACAAACGAACGGACCTCATTTTGCATGAATTATGGAACTCTAATCCTAATGGAGGTATGGATTGTCTGCATTTAGAAATATGTCAGTCAATAATTTAAAACAAGATGCCAGAAAACTAAATACAAAAAGCTGCGTGCCTACTACGGTGTTAAGTTGCTCCGTGAAAAAAATACACTTCGCCAGATTATACGTCAGCGTAGCCATTGCGCCAGAAAGCAAATTCTTCTGATTACAAAGAATTTCCAGGGCAATGACGATCGTAACTTCTTCCAACTTAGGAGTCTCAGCGACCCCTATAGTGTCTAGGCAGGAAATAGCACGGGTCTCTCGTGAGCAAGAGTTGACCACTCTTTGATTTTTTCAGCCATAGGATACGAATGTACAATTTTCGGCAGTTGGTGCGAAATTGCAGCACATCAGCGTCTGGAATTTTCTAATATCTTGATCTGTTAGCTTCATTAAGGGCTGCTCTTGTCGAGAAACCCAGGTCTCCTCTGTGAATAACAAGGCGGACTGATTCCTGTATGTCATTGTCAGCAACGAGCGCGGCGCGCGTAGCCCCACGCGTAGAGGGTACGGCCGGCGGTCGGCCAGGCTAAGTATGCATTCGACGTGGCTGGGTTCTCATCCCGCTTAGCGCTCTATCGGTGGCGCAAATTACGGGTGGCAGCGCGGTCGGCAGGCGAAATAGAAGATTGAGCGTGAGGACTCTACCGAGAGTTCGGGGGCTAAGAAGTCTGGCATTATGAGACTTTTCAAGATTTCCCGTATCAAGTGCGAATTTCCCGTATTTTTCCCGGGTCACTAAAATTCCCGTATTGCTCGACACCCTGTGGAGTAAGGCTCCTAATTGCTTGTATTTGCTGATTAGTGTAATTTTCTGGCCACAGTAAAGTTAATTATTTCTTTAAGCAGTAATTGGTGTTGTGCTTTGTACCCCCACCGTAATCCAGTTAACAAAAGTGCCACTAGGGGGTGGCACGTAACAATTATTTCCAAAAGCATCATAACTGCTCCATCGCTACCCTTCCTGGTGGTACTCGGTCATTTGCTGAGAGGACCTACCCACCCGGAGTTAAGAAGTATCACGGCGAACTCAAATTTTGTCAGCCTTTCAAAACATTCGTTTAACTAACTCAGACTTTGAAAAGAAGAACAGTAAATCCGTATTCCTACCCACCTTTCGTCTTGCCAGACTACCACCTATCCCCATAGTATTAGAATTCAGGCTTGGAAGGGAAGGAGTGATTGCAGCCTGCTCGCAAATAGCCCAGGCTCCCGCTGCATTTCCCGTTAACTGTGATCGGGTCCCTACTCGCTTTAGGTCTCTCACAGATACTGCAGTGGAAAAGGTGCTTAAACATTTACTTTAGTTTAAGTTTATGATTCTCATTGAACCCCCGTCCTGTATATCCATACTTGTTCTTCACTCCGAAAACCGCTCCCTTTTTTTTTCTTTATCTTCCCTTACGTAGAGTTTCCCCAGCTAAACCTACCCACCAAGCTCATTACACGGAAACCAAACTGGAGAGATTCAACATGAGTAGTTGCAAGGCTGTGACTATTCCAATCACCAAGGACAACGATGCAGAAGAGAGCCCTCAGAACTTCGAGTTTCCATACAGACAAGCTGTTGGAGCACTCATGTGCGGGACACGACCAGACATCTCGTATGCTGTCAGCGTGGCCTCCAGGAACCTTGACAAAACGAGACGGGATCAGAGTGAAGAGGATCCTGCGGTACTTGAGAGGTACAACAGATCTTGGGACTGTTCTACAAAGCCATCCTTGGAAAGGAAGGAAGGAAGGAAGCTTGTAGTTTAACGTGACCGTTAATCTTCAGATCATGAGCCACGGGACCTCCTTTTTACGTGGAATCCGAACCACAGGACATGGCATTTCACATCGAAAATCTCACATGCATTCCTTGGAAAGGAGGTTTTTGATTGTTTCAGCTATGCAGATCATGGTGGCGACTTCAGTACGTGTCGCTCAACCTCAGGGATCCTGTGCCTGTACTTTGGATCGCCTATCTCGTGGATGAGCCAGAGACAACCCTGTTGCCATATCCACAACCGAAGCTGAAATCGTGGCTGCCCGGGAAGCCACAAGAGAGATCATCTGGATCAAGAGGCTTCTGACTGAGGCCAGTTGAAATCTACAACGAAGCAGCCATCCGGCTAGCACAAAATCCTGAGTTTTATCAGAGAACGAAACATTCGTATCAGACACTTCTTTGTTCGCGAATTGGTCACAGCAGGAGAAATAGACATTTCAAGAGTTGACCCACAAAATCAGCTTGCAGATATCTTGACCAAACCTTTGTTTTCAAGTAGTTTTCGAAAATTATGTAACGACATGGGGGTCTGTAAAGTTATTAAATAAGGGAGAGTGTTGATGTATTTCACATCTTTATTGTTATTTAATAACTCGTTGATATTTAACCACTCAGCGTGGAGTGCCTTGACCTGCACGTCATGAACTCGCCGCTCTCTGTCGCGGAGTGCCGTTACCTGCACGCACGTTGCAGTGCTTGCTTTGTGCTTCCATCTCGTGCCTAGTTTCGTAACTATTACAATTTTGCTGTGTTATATCGATAAAGGAAGCTATGATCTCTCGTTGAGTAAAAATATATCGATTTTGCATCGATCACATTAGATAAATCCGATTGCAAAGAGCTAGCGGATTCCGATATTAGTGAAGTGGTTCGGAAATATTGGTTTCTCTGAATGATGATTCAAATATAGAGTCTGAAAATGAAAGTAGTGACAGTGGGGGTGAATGTGGTTAAGTAAATACATCACAGGACACGGATAAAATGTTGCCGGTCAGGAGTTTGTCTGGGATGACATGGGGAATTATATCGGCCAAAGGGAAGTGTTTACTGGAAATTATGGGCCGCAAGAAGCTGCGAGGAATTGTTTAGATCCTGTGGCATTATTTCAGTTATTTTTACGTGTGAATTCTTGAGTATGATAGTGAAACAGACAAATATCTATGCTAAGCAGCACATGATGGCACATGTCAAGGGTAAATGAATGGGTTCCAGTTACCGTCGAAGAAATGTACGTAGTTTTTGCACTATATATGCTGATGGGCATTGTTCAAAAACCCACACTGAGGTCCTATTTCTCAAAAAGCCGTTTACTAGCCACTCTCATATTTAATTCTGTCATCTTCCTTGATAGATTTGAAAGTATTACGAGATTTTCTAAGGTAAGCATGGTCTTTAAAATTTGATAGTATAGTTTCAGTAACTTGTGTTTTCCTTCACTACATTTGTCATTAACAAACTGTGAAAATTTGGTTTAAATCCAATGCTTCTCGGCTCTGTTATAACGTCTTATATGACGGTGTGCACTTTTAAGCAAGACCTGTGCTCATCTCCTCACGCAGCACAGGGTAGCAGTGAGGTGAAAGTCCTCCCACGCTGAGAGGTTAACTACACTAGCGCCATATGTGAGAACACCCACGCACAAAAGCTGGAGTTAATTCTTATCTTCTTTGATCCGTCCCATGTACAATAGTACGGTACTATTCATTCGCTGTTTTAATGAAACCAAAAATCGCTTTCAAAGTTCGTTCATTTATTTATTTCAAATAAACCAAGAATAAAATCCGGTTCCCTAACAAATAGTACAACGAAAATTTGATCGTCGTAAGCGGGAATAGAAAACTTATTAAGGGGATACATCAACATGTAATTAGTAGGAATGGGACTTGAGAAAATCATCGCTTTCAACAGGTAAACTTGGTATCCGAGAACGTGCTAATGAGATTCCAATGTATATCATTTTTTTTTAAATCTCTCCTTTCTTTAGTTTGGTCTCCTATAGACACTGTGTATTGTATCACATTATGGTACTGAACCCAAATTCACCCCAGCTTCAGCCATTGAGTCGAGGATCGAACCGACCTATTAATTTTTCATTTTAAGAAGTGGAATTTGGAAATATAAATTTATTTATTCACAGATATGTTGTAGGAAGTGAACAAAAGTATTTTGAAAACTTTTTGGAGAATTTTGGATTATTTGAAGATACTTAGATTTGGAAATATTTCAGTGAATAATTTAACCAAGGGAGATCCCGATCATTCGATGCTGGAATATGACCATTGGCTTCAAGTTAGCATGCTCAAGAACAGTTTTGGTTGGCCAGTTGACTACAATCAAATTATGCCCACGACCCGCTGATAAGAGGCTCGACAGGAAGGGTTTTGATGATAAACCAACAGCCAATCAGTGTGGATCACATAATTTGTGGGAATTGCAATTACTTCCAATTTGCTTATATAAAGCGAGATTAGCATTTCTACAGGTCATGAAGAGCAAATGAAATTAATTTGGTTAAACAGAATTATAAATTGAAGGACAGGAGATAATAGCGAAATTCTGTAGAAAAGGACTCTACGGTCAGAAGGCGAGATTCACTCCTCACGCTTGAAGAGGCCGGACCTATGTTCAAGAGTTCCGAGCAAGCCACATAGTAATTGAAAGTGCGACCGGGAGATTCAACTGTATTGAAAGGAGACAACACGATCACCGAGGAAGAAATGGAGATGCCGGTAAAACAGTAGAAACATTATTTCACTACTGAAACAAGCAACTTTCTAACGCAATGCAGCGCAAGAAGACTTCACTGCATACAAGTCTCGCACATCGAAAGAACACTCATCTTTACTCTCACAAGCTGCAACGTTATTACTACAATATTCTGAAGCTTATTCTACAAATATTCACCGAGATGACATTCTCAAGTCAGAGGGGAAGATTGCATTTGTCTACTATTAAGAAGGCTACAATGACTTACTAAACAATGGAAGGAGGATAGTCTGCACTTTGGAACGGAGATTCAGAGTTGATCTTACAGACCGGGGATCGAAGTCACCGCTACTGCTTATCCAACTCGCAGTACAATGAATATACCGTAAATTCTTCATCAAATGTCCACTACAATCTTGGTGAGATGTCAACCCAGGACGCTCAAAGCTACTTTGACGATGAGATGCTTTCTGAAAGAAGACGACGAACGGAAGATGCCAATGTTCCGGGTTCCAGCTTCTAGGCTACCAGCCGAGAAGAGACAAGACCATGCAAGGGGACTGGGGAAACAGGTGTTCGCAGCTCGGAGAGGCTCTCTGCTGTTCCGACACGTTTCAAGCTCCTACTCGCCCCAGACAGGTGACCAGCACACGTCATCCCAGGGGAGATATATTGCAGCAATTGGTCGAGGTATTTCAGAAGCAGATGATCGGAAAGGTTCAGAATTGACTGATCAAATATCTCAGTAGTTTGTTGTAGTATTTGTGGGGATTTTCATGGGTGACCAATTCATTTTGTAGATTTTCTTTAGCATAACTCATGCTGTTATTCTGTCTATTTTAGAGATTTCTTAGTCATTTTCATTTAAGTCACGTGTGTCGTTTTAGACGTAATTTTATAGTACATGAAGTTAGATATTTCGATTTTATATTACAGGAACGTATTAATATACTCACTTTTCACAAGAACTGTTTTATGCAAGGGAATGCATCGATCGTTATAATTGCGTAATAAGCAATACGTATACCTCAATATCGCTAGGTTACATAGTTATTAAACGAAAACACTGATGTAAAATGATATAACACTAAATAACATTTTAAGATGACAGTTCAACTGCAACAATTTCAAATTGTTATAAACAATAACATTGTAAAAGAATAATTCCAAATGTGGAATGTCAGTATTATACGACGTTAATTAAGTCCATGGGTAATTGTTATTACCAATATAAATGTCAGATAGGATCACATTGTTGACAATGGAAGTCAGGTGATGCCTATTCTTAGCAACAATTACTTTGCAATAATTTGCAGTAACGAAATCATAGACCAGGAGACTTATAGATCTACCTGAAGTCGAACATGTATTGATACAAGTTTGTATATGAATAATTGATTAATGAATGTTTACCAGAAGCGGAAAGACAAGCTTTATTGATATTAAAATGGAAAGAGGAGCGGACCACCATTTAACGTGGAAATATTGTGTGTTTAATAGGTTTACAAACGAAAGGTATTAATGAAATTTACGTGGAATGTTATACGAGATGTAAAGTGGTGAACAAGAATATTTATGATGTTTAAGAGCACGAGGATATTTAACTTAGAGATGTGGAGGTTAGGAGTGTGTCATGAAATGTATTACGCAGGTGTTGTTTTACAAAGTAAGATCACTAATTCTTCTACAAGTATGTAGCAAGATGGGTTTTGTATTTGAGGAATGCTGTGCAGTATTGATGTAATGATAATTGTGGAGAGGTCAAGAAGGAAGTATGTAATGTTTGAGAAGCGTAGTTGACGCTATTACGAAGTGTTGTTCACGTACATGGGAAGAATATGAGTATTGCCGTTGGAGCAAAGTACCACTACAGTGTGTTGAAAAAGTAACCGACATTAGGATTGTATTTGTGTGTTTTTCATGTCAGTCAGCGTTATTATCAAATCCAAGATTTCTATTATGTATTCACCTAGTGCCATCTCGATCTTTAAGATTATTATTATTATTATTCACTGCTATGATAACCTAGAACTATAATCAACTTAACCGTTTGTTATAAAGAGTTCAACTAACTACGACATACACTCAAATGATACTACTGTAAAATTCATTATTTTGAGAACGTGTAGAAAAAGAATTGTTTTATGAAAAGAAGCGCTATAGATTGACAGATCACGTCAGATCTAGTTCAGATTGTTGAAGACCGTGCTGGACATGGCAACTTCACTATGTAAATATATTATTTGTATAATTAATATTTTATTCATCTTATCTTTGCGTGTGAAACAAATCCGTGTATATATTAGGGTTGTGTGTTGTAAAAATAATTTCTATGGAGAACAGCTGATCGCAGACCAGACTGCTCATTGTAACTGAAGTACAGGGTGACTTAAGTGCATCCATTCACTATTTGTTTTTGCATTTGACGTTAATGCAACTCTATTTTCATCGTATTTGCATATTTAAGGGTAGAAAGTGTCTACCAGCTGAAATATTTTCAATTTTATTTCATTTCATTGATTTAAAGGTGATGGGGATTTTATATGTCTAAATTTTTGGTAAATAAACCGCAGGCGCTAGTTGGTTTGCCTGTTTTATATTTTTATAGAAACTGATCTCATTTCGCAATCGGCGTGCGATAATACTGCCAGTTAGTTACTAGAACTCTCTTAGTCTCAACTTCACCGTTCACACTCGAGATTCTCTTACTACCATGATATTATGGATAATTGATTTGTTAGTAAATGTGGAACTGATTAGTAGTGTTATTGCATGGCTGTATGCGTCAAGGGTTTCCTAGTCATTTGCCCAGTAGGGAAGTGTCGACGTATCTGGCTGGGTGTCGATGTCCTTACAATCCTTTTCCATCTTAGCGGATATGGGTGGTGGCTAATGTGAGATTCAGGCGCAGTACGTATTTTAATTAATGTAATGTCGGTTGCTTGGGAACCTTTCCACAGAGGAGCCAACCTTTGAAGAGGGTTATCAGTAATCACTTATATTGCCCCCCACCCAACTGAAATTTTTTCTCGTCAAATCCAAAGCATGCTCCTCTCTTCTCGATGACACCACCTTTGCCTTACCCGAAATATCATATTACACAATAAAATTTGCACATTACCTGCTAGTTCTGTGATAAATTCCTTGTAGCTTGTTTTGCACCCAGTAACTGGTTTTCCGTGAGTTTTCTTGCAACATCCCCCCCTCTCTGTGATGACATTTTCACCTTCTGAATCATAACCGATTCCAGTGTAGATATGCTTAATGTAGGTCTGAATTCTGTCAGATTTTTCCTAACACTGAAAATTCTTTCTGTGGGAGTGTTACTGTTGTACAAGTAATATTGCAAATACCACATTACTTAAAGTTTTATACGCGAACTATCCACTTTCGTTTTTAAGATTAGCAATTTTGTCCCAGTTTACATCAATTCTATGTCCTTGTAAAATATATTCAGGGAAAGTATCACACTGATAAACAGCAAATTTCTCTTCAAGTTTGTCATGTTCACTTTCCTCGACCAAACTTGGGAATCTTTGAACAAAATAATCAAGAGTTAATAGGAAACCTTCATTTTAAGAAAAATATCGAGATGTTACACGATCGGCGCTGGCCTCAACCGTTTGACGAGATTCCCGTCGTTTTCACGAAAGTACACTGAGAAAAATTGCTATTTACATAATTGGTGTCACTTTTAGCCGATCGACGAGATTTCCACTGTCCTTGATGAGGGAACGGGAAATTATAGCATAATTACACAATCGGTGCCACTTGCTGTAAGTTTGAAAAGAATCCAGTTCTCGTCATCGAATGCGGAGAAATATCGCGATGTATTGCAATCGCTGCTGCTTTCGGTCGTTATACGAGAATCACGATGTTCTCGCGGTTGGTCAGTGAGAACGCGATAATATGCAATCGGCGCCGCATCCGGTCATTCAACGATTGTCTGCCTTGTCTATCTGTCCTGGCAGAATGGCGGAGGCAAGCTCGAGGTTGGACATGGTTAAAATTCACGAGCAGTTATCGACATGTTTGTTGCATGGTCGGCGCAGTGATTCCCACTGTCCCTATGCTGTGGTTGGTAGTTCACGGTGGATCACGAGGAGAAATGAGTATCGCGATGCTACATAGACGGTCATTTCTAAGTGGGTTGATGCCCTTCTCGCTCCCCGTGCGCTTTTAAGTATACGGTCATGGTAAAAATAGCGAGTAGGTTTCGGGATGTTTCGTGATGGGTGCCCAATCACCTTTGACAGGATTCCGCAGTCCTCGTGGTCACAAGTTCGCGATAGGGCACGGGTTTTATGATTTTACGCAACTGACGTCGATCTCGGTCCGTTTGACAAGATTCCCGCAGGCAAGTCGTGCGGTCAGCCGGCCGTCTAGAGCATGCGAGTTCGGAGGATGAACGTTCAAAGTAGGTATCGAATATTACGAATTAATCTGAGAGAATTGCATGTATAATACGACAAGAAGGCAGATTTTCTTTCGAATTCGAATCACCAATTATACAAGTTTTCGAGATAACCGGTTAAATTATCCGATGGAACCAAAGTTCGAAGTAAAAGTCTACATAAAGGAATTTCGAATTAACCATACTTTATGTCGCAAATTTTCCAGATGGATAGATTTTTAAAATAAATGTATTTCGAAGCATTTTCGGGATTCTCTTTTCGAAACTATAATTTCGCAACATTGAGACATTAAATTATTTCGCGTTATTTCTGGGCTTCAAATTGAGATAGTCTCCAAATGTAGAGGTCAATAACAGAAATAAGAGGTTTCTGTTGAGTTTCGGAAGTTTTCGCGAATAAACGTCTCGCGGAAAGTCAGGTTTCCTAATAATGCAGAAAAATATTTCACACAAAACTAAAAACTCTTCTCGATACCGAAATTATACGTTGAACCGATTTATACCACTCAAGGTATCCTCAGTATGCATTTCCTTGAGGTCGGGCACTGGGAAATATACGGTAATCTAGCATACGTAATCGGCTCCATCACAATCTGTGAGCCGAGCGGCGCGAGTTTAGAAGATTTAAACCGACCTCGGCGAATTTTCGTTACCTCCAACTATGCAGACAAAAATTAGCTGCTTTTACTTGCGTTACCTGTTTGTAAAATTAGCTACATTTTCGTTACTTTCCGTTACCGGTCGACACCCTGTAACTTTCCTTTTTTTCTTGATGTCACTTTTCCGTAATAATTTCCCTTTCGACCGTAATCGCGAGCTGAAATCCGTAATAATTACGGACAATCCGTAACAGTTGGCACCTCTGTTTCCAGCATTGTTATCCGATTCAGATTTTTGGAAAAAAACAATGAGATTTGGTTTTCGTGTATATTTGAGACGACATTTTAATTTAAAGCTGATCGGATGGGTTCAATCATAGCTCCTCAAACTATTGACTATTAAAAGGGTTTTAACTTGTTTGCAAGTTCATCTGAAGGTTAATTCCTGGTTTTCCTTCATTTTCATTTTGACGAGAGATATTTTAAATTAGGATTTGGTCCTTTATCTAGTCTACGATAACTTATCTCCCCCCCTCTTTCATTTCCAAGATTCCTTGATTAATTTTAAACCTTATTTATAGTGATAGATTTGTTATTTTAATTAACTCATTTTTATTTAAATTAATGCATGTAAATGTTTATTGTGGTAATATTATATGATTTCAAAAGTGTCTTCTGTTCTTTTTCTTATCTATTGTTAGTTCTGTTTCTCTCCCATAACAGATTTATACCTGGGTATGGTAGTTTGTCCTACACCTTCCGGTCATCTTATTCAGGGATATTGGGTCATACCTTTCATAAGGGCATGTTCTCCCAGTGCTGTGTTAACTATTAACAGTTTTGTCGAACAAGGCATCGCCAATTTAGTCTGAAGATTTGCAGATATTAGCAGTTCTAATTTTGCACTGATTTATTCTGGTGGATACTTACATAGGTTCCAAAATAAACGGAACAATCCAGGCTGAATCAGGTTGAGATGAAAAATGCAAAGCCCACATCACAATCATGATATTGTATTACTCATTTTTGGAGCCAGGTTTTCAATATAAACTTATTTTAAGGCATCATGTACAAAGAAACTGCCTCATGTTTAAGTACAAATATATATTTCAATATGACAAATTTCAACATATTTGCATCGCATACCAGCTGCTAGCAAGAATTGTCATTTACAAGCATTTATCTTGGAACTCCAATCAGATGGAGTTCAAGAGGATACGGATGGTCGACGCCTCAGATTTGAAACTTGGATAATAGCAATTTTCCACAATGAAACTATGAACAATATCACAGACTTAAACATATCTTCTTTTTAATCTTCATTTACAATACATAAAAATTAAATACATGTCTGCCTTGGAAAACAACTGCATCCAATCTGGAATATTTCACGGAATTATCAATGCTGCAAATTCAAGCGGCTGGTGGACCACATCCAGATGTGCAATACTAGAGTGCCTGCCTAAATTACGCAAAGCCTTCGGTTTGGAATTTTTCACAAATAATGGAATGGAATGCTGATGGAATGTCCGTTTCAATGTAATACTACACAATTGTTGCTATGTTTACATTAGTGCCTTGACCTCATCATAGAGAACAAGCACAAGAGCACCACCAGTGCCTCGAAGGACATTTGAGAAAGCACCCTTGAAGAAAGCAGCACTACCCTCTGCCTTGTAGATCTTCATCCAACAGTCCAAGGTGTTTTTGTACATAATATCGGCCTTGGCCCTGCCAGACTGCATCATCATGCGCCTGCGCACGGTATCAAAGGGGTACGACACAATACCAGAAAAGGTTGTCACAGTCTGAAACAAAAACAAAACCAATAACACTATGTTCCAGGTAATACAGCTAATACAGGGGGTTACCGGTCACCAAATGGCATACAGAAAAGCCACTAACAATTTTCATTGTTTACTTCTGCGCCGAATGATGAAGTTAACATTTAGAAATGCATTTCAAGATCTTTTATGGCAGGTGTAATGAAGAAAAGTACTGTTTTTTTTTGCGGTTTCAAGGGAAACCAACTTAGAAGATCCACAACTTTCCATAGTGCCACGACTAGGAAATTTTAGTATGTCAGTCAGATATGTTTTCTGTATATTTTTAAAGATTGAGAATTTATCTCCCAATACTAACAAAACAATGTGTGAAAGGCTCGCATTTCGAAACTGGAATCCCGTAGAAGTTCGTTCTTGGATGCGTTTAATACCACATATACAGAGTGTCTGCAATATGTAACTAGCCCTAATGTAAATAAAAGGGTTTAGTTTATATGGATTGATATGGTTTCGATCAGTGTTAACGGAAGGCAAGACCGCGCAGGAACGTTGGAGCGCTCTTGGTACCATCACTCGGCAACGAACGTCACTGCCTTGACAGTGCAAACAAAGCATGTTTAACCCTCTTACACTCAAGGTATCGTTACCCATGCCTGGTGCGAAAACGTCAGGGGTAACTATATCGTCAGCACCCGCTGAAAACTTGAAAAAGTTCTACATATCCTCGTTAGATCGCACAAGCGTGCTAAACGAAGGTAGCCGCATTACGATCTTAGTTAATTCTTAGAGTTCGCGCAGTGTTTCTTGTTTATTTGCTGCGGAAATAAGGTTTGTTTATGTTCTCGAACACGAGGTTAGCTGTGATCGAGTCGTGATAATAGTGGTCATTTTTGGTGCTGTCTTTATTGGTTAATTGTTAGAATATAGTCAGTTGGTCATTAGTATATTGTGTAGAAATATCATTTGAAGCATTTTCCGTTAGGTTTGGTTCAAATTAGCTGTGTCGTAGCGTATTGTAGGCACAATAGCCTAGCGTGCGATTTCTTTTTTTGCATTAAGGCCGAGTCATCTTCTCGGTTAAATGACTGATATTATCAAATATTTAGACACTTGACAGTGATAATGATTTAGCTCAACCTACTTGTTTTCAGTGACTGATGAAAGTGTGGACGGTGATTGTTGACGACTAGGAATTCCGTGATATCTTGGCACCTGAACAGCCCATCCCTCTTCCATATAAGGACATGAAAAATGCTGGACCAAACCACATGCCTCCTCGTAATTCTCCTCCTATTGCATTCTTGAAATTATTTTTCTCATTCTCTTTAATTCATTTGATGGTTAAAGAAACCAACCCTGCCTCTCATCAATATGCATTAAATAATGCCAATTTGTCTGCCCTGCTACAGAAGTGGACAGATGTTACTGCTGTGGAAATGAGGGGATTTCTTGCATGCATTTTTAACATGGGACTTCTAAGAAAGGCTACAATAACCTCTTACTGGTGTACAACCTCACAATTTGTGCCTTGGTTTGGAAAAATGTTTTCTGATCATAGGTTCCAGCATGTGTTCAGATTTTTTCATTTAGTCAATAGTGAGAAATGTGCACCTCCACGAAATCCTGAATATGATTGTGTGTTAGGTATCAACCACTTCTTGAACATGCAAACAACATTTTTAGGCATCATTAAACCCCACATCAGGAACTCCGTGTAGATGAGAGATGGGACAAAAAACATAACTTGCCTAATGCAATATTTAACAAACATCACAGGTGGGGTATGAAGTTCTGGATGTTGTGCGACTCAGTTTCAAATTATTGTCTCTGTTTCTTTACATATCGAGGGGCAAAGTCCATGGAAGACAGGGATAATATAAATAAATATGGTCCATGCTACACAGTAATTATGAAACTGTTGAATGTAGGAGACTATCTGTGTAAGGGCTACCATGTTTTTGTGGACAAATTTTTCATGTCTATACCACTGGTAAGAGAACTTTTCAAGGTAGGCACATATATCGCTGGTATAGTACGAAGAAACAGTTAAGTATCTACCACAGAAATTTCCTGTAGGTGAAAAACTATTTTGTGGGTCAGGACCTGATCTTGCCCATGCATACCAGGAGGGCACCTGTCATGCTTCTTGTTCGCATTTGCGAATGATTAACTTGTTAATTTTTGTAGGTTTTTGATATGGCAAAAGTCAGACTAGTATTTGATTTCATAACCTCATTTTTCGTCACCAAGTGTTAGTGACAAATCATACTTTATTCCACTTTCTTGTTTAATTCCATTATATTTAAACTTATTTTCATACTCACCTGTTGTGTTACAATATATATCTCGCCTTTAAGACATTTTTCCAAGTGTTAATTAAGTCACCTTTCTCATACCTCGTGGTATCATGGCCTGTCCAGCTGACCTCTGTAAGCTATGCGCTCATTGGCCGTCTCCATGACGTGGCCTCTCTCTGCCAATCGGCATGCTTCTTCCTGGCAAGGTGTCTGGGACACGCCAATGGCCGGACATTGATGATTCTGGACTCTTGTTCTGTCTGCTATTTAAGCTGAGGGCCGAGCCATCCTCGATGTGATTTCCGCGTTAGCGTTACGCTAACCACCCGTTTTGAGCACCGGATGATAAACTTAATAATTGTAAAAACTTCGCATCATAATTCTGCATCAAGAAGTGTTAACTTTAACCTTCGCCATGTCGTCAAAGACATGTTTCGAATAATCCAACTTGGATCGAACTTCAACGTGTTCCTGCAACACGAACATATACATCTTCGTGTACTAAGGAAATCTATTCCGACTTAAGTGAATATTGTCACTTCATTTCTCTAATAGCTAAGGTCAACCTTACTATTCTGCGAGTGTTCTACAGCTTCGTCAAATACTTTTGTGAAAGAAACCACAACTGGAAATGAACTATTTCTCAAGTGTTCTACGCACACGTGTGGGATGTTAACCACACCCTTTCAAGTTAAGTACTTTTGTGCACGCAATCTCAAACTAGACATAACCTATGTCTTCCTTGTGCTACGCAAATGTGGATTGTCGCCAGAACTATCTTACAAAGTTAAGTACTAAGATGTATTATGTATTTCATACTTTGTCATGTTTATTCTAAAGCAGACCTGCATCTGCCATTACGCTGTTCTTGTGCACTACTTATTTCCTGTTCTTTCTGTTTTCATGTTCGTCTCATACAAGCATGGTTTAGAAGATTCCTCAATTTTGATATCCTTGTGATCTTCTCTCCCTTCCCCTCAATGCGGAATATATCGGCTTACTTTGGCCATTCTTATGTTTTTTGTGAGAATAATCTCAGTATTGCTTATGCATATCTGCAATTTTCATTGCACTTTGCCTGTGCACCTTCTCTTTCATGGCCCACTTGCAGGATATAGACTACTTGCCCACCTGTTTCTGCCATTTCATCTTCTCAGTAAATCTTGTATGCAGTTCACGTATTCTGTTTCTGCCATTACATTATTTCATTTGCAAGTTATTCTGTTGCATATTGGCAATTGCTCCAATATTACAATCCTTAGAGGGTACTGCAGGACTAGGGCCTACTGGCCCCCTTAATAGGTCTATCTTTTTGGATAACTTCTTTAGTTTCCTTTTTTTTTCTTTCCCGGTAAGACAGGATTTGCTCCCCGTCAGCCATTTAAAAGCTGCGTCACTAATTTTCTTTTTTTGCAAAAGCAACTTAATTCTTGCTTTCAAGCATGTTCGTGCTTAGGATTTGTAAATTTAATTTAGTTGTCTAAGGCACTAACCTGGTTTCAATGTTTATTGCTAGATGCAATCTTGTAAAGAAAATTGCTAACTTGTTTATTATATTGAATATATATTTATGTTAAAGCTACTTGTTCTCTCCTTTTATTTTTTGTCTTTGTTCTTATCATGTTCCATCCCATATACTTTAAAGCTCAACCTTTAATGATTCTAACGAATTTTCTCAGGGAGGGAAGGTAATTATTTTACGATTGCCGAGAATCCAACCCGCCGTGACATTTACAGCTGAAAGTTCTGCAGCCACCATGGAAACGCGATGTGGGATACTAGCAAGTATACTTTTAAATACTTTTAAGTTCATATCATGAACAACAAATAAGTCTGATTTATTAATATTTTAAATTAAAATGATTTGCTTGCTAATAGATTTAATTTTCCCACAGCTGACTGGTTACGAAAGAAATATTTGCCCCTATTACATCAAGAAAAAGAAGAATCAAGTAGTGAGAAATTAAAGAATCAGCATGTTATTCTACACTGTGATGAAACCACAGATAGGATGGGTCGAGCCGTGTTCATTGTGCTATTTAGAACTCTTCCCAAGGGTAGTAGCGAGACTCCTCAAGTGCTAGTAGGTGGTGTGCTAATGCTTCAGAATGTTAACTCGCAGGAATGTTCTCAAGCCATAGTGGAGGTTATTAAGAGACGAACTTGAATACAAAAATATCATAGGTATTTCAACAAATGGTGCACGATAAATGAAAAAGTGTGTGCAAACTTTACAAGGTTTGATATCGGACAACCTTGGGCACACAAGCTTGATTTAGTAGCAGGAATCTGGCCGAAGAAACTTCATCGTGTGAATGAGTGTGTTACCAAAACAAAGCAAGCTTTTCTTAATACAAGAAAACTGAAGCATAGGTATATTAGGTTCTTGCAGCAGTATGGTGCACGAGAAAAGGATATAAAGCTCTTTCCCTCACCAGTTATCACAAGGTGGAATACGTGGTTCCCATCAGTTTCCTACTTGGCAGACTATGTCATGGACTTCATTCAGTATTTTAAAACAGTGGAAAGATGCTGGAAGTGTTAAATACTTTCAAAAATTAAGTGAAAGTGAAGTAAAATCAATTTTGTGTGAGGCAATTTTTGTGAAAGAACACTGTGCCTCAACTTCTGAAAAGGTAACTTCCTTTGAGGGTTCTAATTATGCTTTGGCACACAAAGTTGTTCCAATGGTAAATGAACTCATTTCTGAGTACACGGTTATCGAAAAAAACTAGTGATGAAACCAGACACATTGAAGGCATTGAATGAACTATCAAGTGAAAGAAAAGTGCTGAAAAAAGGTTCGTAGCCCTTGCCAATGCATGTCACACAAAACTCTCAGATATGCTGGCAAAATACTCTGCTCATGAGATTTTTACTTCACTCTCCTCACTGTTTCATCTGCCCCTGCTAAGAACTGAACATATAGTCATCTCTCTTCAACAAGATAGAGAAAATCCCCCTTTTTGCTGGAGTGAATTCTCATGACTTTTTGAAGTTCTACATTCAACTGCAAATCACCTGTTAATCATTTTCATGTAGTGGCGGTAATGTAGTTGAAGTTGTATTGAAGGGAATGTTAAGCTGTGAAATGTCTTCAATCTCTGTACTTTTCCATTTCAAATGTCGACAGTGAAAGGGCCTTTTCTGCCTACAATGATATTTTGTCTGACAAGCGTACCAACCTGTCAAATGATAACTTCGAAAATATTACTGAGTTACTACGGCAAATGAATACTGTAAACCAAGCCATACTTAGTGTGTTTGTAGATTCCTTCATTGCAACATAAGGCAAAAGTATGTATATAGTCTAGTAAACCATTTTTCTACACCGAAGCAATGGCATTTATTCACCGCTTTTATCCCGCTTTGCCCTTAGTTTTTACACCGCTATTGTGGTTTTTATTCGCCATAAAATCGTGTCTCTAATGATGGGGTATGTGTACTTAGATGAAAGGACAGTTCGTTACTGGGAGAAAGTAGCATTCAACATCACTGCACGAATGGTGTTGAATTCCTATATCCTCTAGAAGGAACATTTTCAGAGACCAGGAAAATTAAAATCTAGGCTAAAATTCACAGTAGTTATCATTGAAACATTAATCAGCTGAATGGCTCACTGAAAGTAGACCAAAAATGTTCGTCCCAGAGGATCTCCTGGATTCAGGAAATTACCCGAAAGGAATGAGTCCAGGTGTTGTGCGTGCACCTTAGAAGGTAAAAAGAGGAGGTCAAGAATAATCTGCACCAGATGTGAGAAAGGGTCACATCCAGAGTGCTTGTCTAAGCACAGATGGTGAGTGAATTTTTTATTATAAGTGAACTGTACCATTTTTCACATAATTCTGAAACTATTGCAGAAAAAGTTTAAATAATTAGGCATTCCCCTCTCCTACCATACTGCTGAATCATTACAGGGAATACCCAAGCTCAGGTGCTAAGGCCTGCAATGCAATAGCCCATCAGCAAAAGGTGGCCATGCCTCGGACCTTAACCTATAAAAGCAATTCTGTAACCAAATTGGTTACAACCAGTTTTTAAATTCCAGTATATATTAGATTCTCCGAGACCAGAGTACGCATACAGGGTGTCTAGCGATCGGGCAAAAAAACAACGTACATTTCCCGCCCAAATTTTTTAATTTCCCGTACACACACACACACACACACACACACAAAAAAAAAAAAAAAAAAGAACATATAGGCTATTAAACTTTACTTTCTGACCAGTATGTTCGGAGCGACAACAAATACATACATACGGACCCGCTCGAAATTATAAAGCCCTTCGCTGAAAGGCGGCGGTCTTAAAAACTAAATTTTTGGTACGTACTCTAGATCATAAAAAAGCAAGTGTTTCTATATCTAGATAAAAACATTATCTAATTTTGAAAGCTACATTTGTTTCGGATAGCAAAATGTAAAAGTCGGCGCAGCGCGAACCGACAAGACAGATACGCGGACCGATAAGACTGATTGTCGGTGATCCGCACTGATACTTCTTGCCCGCACAAAGCGGACCGAGCTAGTCTGAAGCATACGAGCCGAAAGCATTCGGGTTGGCCGAGCTAAACCGGGACTTGCCGAACCGGCTAACCTCACAGCATCTGAACACCGTCATGGAGCGCCAACGGCAGTTCGCTTCGAGACAGCAGCCGCACGGGTTCACCACCAAGAGTAGTGGTTGTATATATCGTATTCGTGCCGTTCACAAGGTAACAAAAGATTAAAATAAACCCAACCCTTGCAAATCTGAATATTCACTCACGAGACCTAGAATTCCCCGGCGTTTTGCGTTACCGAACATCACAGCTATGTGACAAGACAGGCAACAACGAGTCCCCTCTGACTGAATCGGGCATCAGCGGTAGCGAAATAAAAATTCGACTCACAAGCAGAGTCCTCCAGCCGCACGACAACCACGAACGAGTAGTATACTCCGATTACATTAAGTTTACACTACCACACCACTGTTAGTGTAACGCGTACAGAAACACGGTCTGCCTGCTGGAAGACAGCGCATGCGCGTTGCACTCACTTGGAGACACTAGGCTCGCCGCCCGGCCGACTTCTGTCTTGCTTCGGCGCGGGAGAATTTAAAAGAGTAGAAACCGTATCTGACTGTGCCAACGCATATTTGACGGACGATTTTTCTACTTCCACCAAACCGGTAATTCTGCAGTACCAACAAATATAACCACTCGTATTTTTAAATCCTTAATATATGACAGAAAGAAAAAAATTCCCGCCGCTCGCCGCAATTTCCTGCTGGCTCGACACCTTGGCATACCAAATGGGTGAAAAATGAATCTTAAAGCGCGAATCAAATTTTTCTAGCATAAATTTAACTGCATAGAGACAGAATGTTGTTTCATGATGAGACGTCTAAACACGTACTAGACCAACTGGATTGGTCATTATTCAATTATAGCCTACCCAGATTAGACGAAGTATAACTTGTGATCGTGCAAGTCACGGGAATCCTGTCATACACGAACGGTGCCCATCATATCCAACAGTGCACCGTATGCACGACTTCCAAAGTCAGACCGCGCTCCACCGTAAACTCGCAACTACAGAGTAAAAACTACGAGAAGTCAAACCACTTGCGAGTGGCCCCGATAATTACTAGCCACATTCGATCATGCCCGACTGCAAACTCACCACCTTCCACATTACCAGGCCAACGGGAATCTTGTCCAACAGCTGTGAGCGGCGTTGGTAACGTACATTTCTTCGTGTTCGCGAGAACAAAGATCTCGTTAAACGGATGGCGCGATTGCGTAACATTGTGATATTTATCCATTCCTGACCATGAGAACAGGAAACTCAAACGGACGGCGAATGGTGTGGATTACCCAACATCTTAATTTTTATTACAGTCTCCAAGAGGCTGCGAGGATAACTGGAATCTTGTCAAATGGCAGAGAACGTCGTCGATTTGGTGCAATCTTGATATTTATCAGTGCCCAACTGCCAGAACAAGGAGTCTTGTCAAACGGACCGATGCATAAAATAACAATATTTTTCCGTTTATGTCCGAGATAAAGGGAATCTCGTGGCGTAGTTGGTAGCATGCTGAACTGCTGTTCCAAAGATAGCGGGTTCAAACCCGGCCAAAGTCTTCTTGATTCATTAAGACAGTTAAAATCCTTCAGTATGCCTTCTATCGGAGGGGAAGTAAAGTCAGCGCTCCATGTCAGATGACATGTAAAAGATCCTTCCACAGACTAAACGTGTGTGAAGCTAAATTTCTAGGTTAATTTAGTTGGAACACTATCAAAGTTCCAACGTTCACCACCACTATCAGTGACATCTGGTAGCGAAAGTTGGAACTACTTGAAATTGAACAGAACTTGTAGCTAACCCTATGGTGTCCGCTTGAAGCAGCTACAGTCTCTGGCGAGCCGAACACGTCCTCTATCACTCCAGGAACTAAAAGCCATACGATAAATTATTAAATCATCCAACGGACCACGAATGGCGCCGATTGCATAATATCACAATATTTATACGAACTCGATAAAGTGAAACCTGTCAAACGGCCGAGAGTAACATCGCAATACAGTACAGTTCACGTCCCAGTTTCACAATCATACAGAGGACAGGCAGCAAACCTCAGGCATGTGCAATTGCTTTCTGCGCAACTGAACAGTCACTTATCAATTGCACATGCCTGAGGCTCACAAACTGTCCCCTCTACGACTGTGAAACCGGGACTGACCGGCCAAAAACCATGGCGTAAACTGTACCTTCCCACATTGATCCCCAGTATCCAGCCTCGGAACTCGAAGCCGTGGGAACAGTAGAAATCTCGTTGAAGCGACGGGACGGTGACATAGGCGAAGCATCATAATGGGTCCTACTTCCGCTGAATATCCTCCCCCCCCATCACATACTTTGCAAACATAACCATTGGCATAATTGTCGGCTATGCATAAAAATAAGAGGTCTCCTCGGTAAATAACAATGCAGGCCGAGTCCTGTCCACCATTGTATAGCAACAAGTGCGGTGCGAGTTATAGCTGGCCAGGCAACGCAGTCTCATTCGACGCTGCTGCATCGTGACGTTGGCTAGGCACTCACCCCGTTTAGCACTCTAAGCGGCAGTGGTGCTCAACGCGGCGTGGTATGCAGGCGAAATCGAAGGCCGATCGGCAGGACTTGGCTGAGCGTTCCAAGGCTAAGAAGTCTGGCATTATGAGACTTTTCAAGATTTCCCGGATCAAATGCAAAATTCCTGTTATTTCCCAGGTCACAAATTCCCATATATTTCACGCATATCCCGTATCTCTTGACACCCTGAATTAAAAGTTGAGGTTTACTTCCTTGAACTTAAATATTCTTCGAGTCATGATTTTCACTACGAATTTTAGCCTAAAAACATGCGACGATATACGGTATTTTCCAATAAAATACAAATCTACTACATTCCAACAGTTTTAGTGCTTTATGAAACGGAATCAATTACATTGAAAACAGAGCGCTGAACGGCGTGCCACTCTCCAGCAGGTCAGAGTGGGCGAATTACATTGAAAACCGAGCGCTGAACAGCGAGCCACTCTCTCCGACAGGGCAGAGTGGGCGAACAGAGCATGTACTTTCCTTAGGGTCTCGTCCCTGCCGTCATCACTGACCAATCACAATAAGTATCAATCCATATAAACAACCTTTTTATTTATATTATGCATACATTATGTTACATATCGCAACTCTTAGTATATGTGGATTACAACGCACCCAGAATGAACTTTTACCGGAGTTCAGTTTCGAAATTAGAGACTTCCCCATAATAGATCGTTTCGTTGTTGATAAACAACATTTAACCGTCCCCAGTTCCCCTGGTGTGATGTAAGAGCGCTCTCCATTTTAGTCTAGCCAAATACACTTCAACTTGACAATTCCACTCCTATATCTTCCAGATCATCTATTATTTGGGAGATCCATCGTGTCCTTGGTCTTCCCCTAGTTCGCTTCCTATTATATCCTTATCAAACCATTTCCGTGCTACTCTTTAGATCCATCATCTTCAAGTGATCGAAACATCTCAACCTTGATGTTGCTATAGTTTCCTGTGGTTTCACTAGTATGTCTTCACGGATCTTTTCATTCCTGATCTTTTGTCTCCTTTTCTGAAGCATTGTCCTCAGAAATCTCATTTCCCCAGCCTGAAGTCTGCTGTTATCCCTTCTATAAACTGAGCACGTTTCCAGGCCATATATTGTTGGTACAAAGTAGGCCTTATACGAAGTTTTCTTTTTTGATATTCAAGGAATTGGACTGTCCCAAAGGAGATTCCTGACATTAGGGGCTACAAATGAGCTCCCTTCTGAATCCTATTGATAATTTCCGCTGAGCAACGACTATCTCGAGTTATAATGCTGCCAAGGTATTGGAACTGATCAACTTCTTGGGTTGGAGATAAAATTCTGCAACTCACTTATACTCTTAAAACATATCTGAATAAACATACTAGAATTTGGTTGCTGTAGCAAGAGGAGCTGTGAACCTTTTAAGTTGATTTTTATCTAAAAACCCACTAAAAACCAGTACTTTAGATTATACCAGACATAAACTATATTAAAATGAGTTTAAGCGTTAACTTCAACATCAACACAGAAATAAACGAAGAAAATCATGATGTTTCTTGCTCTTCTGCAGGCCATTTGGTTATATTCCAGTATCCAAACTCAGTGCAGATAAAAAGGCAATGGATGGAGAATCTATATGGGAAATCTGCTATCGAGCACACACACTGGTTCAAAACCTCCTGTCCTATTGGTGTGTTTCCAGCAAAAATTTGCATAGAGGGAATGAAATCATTGCAAATTTGAAACAAAATTAAGAATCATGGAAAAGCAATGTAGATATTTAGGTCAACAGTAAATGAATAAGTTAATTTAAATAACTGAACAAAATTCACACTACACACAATTCAAGTTAATACACTGACCGGCAAAAAAAAGTGGAACACTATTAAAGCAACACTCCTGAGATAAACGGATATTTTTACCTAATGCATGGATTTTCACGAAACTTTTTGGGAATGTCACCCAAACAAAAGTAGAGATATCGCAAACATTTGTTTTCCCAAAATATTTTTTATTTTATTTTTTATTTTTGGAATTTTCAATTCCATTTTTTTTCATAGATTTCAAATGGCATGTTAATGGAAATTTGGAATTAGGTAGATAATACTTCTTTAAAAAACACTATGTATCGATTTTTCTATAAATAATTTATATAATGAGATATTATAGTACTAAATTTGTGTAATTATTTTGTTCAAAAATTTTGGACTTTTAAATCCCTACTACTGGGAAGAATTCTGCAATCACGAATTCCATACGCAGGTTTCCTAATATAGCTGTGATACATATACCATACAAATTTTGTTACATTTGGCAGAATACTGTGGGAGAAAAATGGGATTTAAATGTAAAATTACTATTGGCGGGAAAATTAAAGCAAAGTTCAAGTGACGTTATCTTCCCGATCCATTACCAGAAGTCACCAGCACCGTATGTTTTTCCTTCCTTTTGTTTCTTAGCAGCTTCTGTACGAATATTGGTAATTCTGGAAGCTTGTCTAGTACCTTGATACACAACTACAAGAGATTACTTGCGCGCAAACTTCACAAAAGTAAACAGACTGGCTACCGCCACAGAACTCACAAGAAAGAAGAAACATACAAGAATAACAAAACTTATAGTTATCGGCATTATTGTAGTGACATCAGGAATACCAATACAAGCATACAATGTTGCTCAATGACAGAGTAAAGTACTGAAATATTAGTCCTTTGCTGGCTTTATAAATTCATTCAGAAACATGGTAGATCTTACAGCTCGATTCTGTAGAAATATATGCGGGAGGTGGAGGGGGAGTGGTGGCGGCTATTGGCCCATCCCCGGGATGCGTAATTGCAAAGAACAGGGATATTTTATTGATTTGATTGAATGAAAACATGACAATGACATAAATAATTAACCAAGCAGTTCAGCAGATGCCACGCCCATTTCTGCTGTGTGCAGACTGACAAACAAAGCATTATTAAGGTGACAAATTGTTTGAATTCAACGGAATAACTTTGTGACAAGAAAGAAGAAACCCTATCCTTTCAATTTCAGTCATAAAAAAAAATTCACCAAAATGAACAAAATATCGACTTTTATCTCCGGAGTGTCGCCTTAAGTAATTTCTTAATTCATTCCACTAAAATGTATCGGTTTTCCAATATTTGCATTATTCATGTAAATCTTAAGATGGTTGGCTACAGAAAATACCGAAACATGTTTTACAACTCGCTTTAACTCACAAATTTCGTTACATTTTGCAAATCTTACAATTTTCTCTTTTTTAGTAATGTTCTTTTGGGCTGGTTTTTATCAAACTTATTGACAAACAAAACAGTATTAATGTTTGCACTGCACTGCACTGCAACACTGGTCACTACAAATGAGTGTTTCCACCCTTAGCGTCTATGACAGCTTGTAAACGCTCAGACATACTGTTCACAACTCGTCGAATGGCATCTGCCATGATGCGATCCCATTCCTCCAGCAGTGATGTTCTCAGTTGTGCCAAGATGGTGTGGTCACGCTGTCTGACGATCCTTCCAAGCATATCCCATAAATCTTCGTTGGGGTTCAAGACAGGACTACGAGCTGGCCAGTCCAGTGTTTGAATCCCCACTCCTGCAGATATTGTACAACACAGCGAGCAGTATGAGGGCGGGCATTATTCTGCATCAGCATGAAATTCTGACCTATGAAAGGCGCAAAGGGCATCACATGGTTCATCAGGATCTCTTCGATGTACCGTTGGGAATTGAGCATAGCGTGATCGATGCACATCAACTCAGTGCGGGCCATAATGTTGAAGCCACCCCACACCGTAACAGAGCCACCTCCAAACGGAGTCCTGGAGGAGAAAGTAACAGGGCTGTACCTCTCTCCGCGCCTTCTCCAAACTCTCTCTTCCATCAGGAGATCCAAGATTAAAGAGACTCGTCAGTGAAGAGAAGAGAGGCCCACTGCTCGTGGGTCCATCGCAGATGCTGCCTTGCGAAGCAAAGAATCGCCTCTCTGTGATGTCGTTCGAGTGCAGGTCTCCTGGACGAAAGATGAGCTTTTTCAAACCTTCTCGTTACTGTTCGCTCAGTCACTCACATTTCTGACATTTTCCAGTTGATTTCATGCCTGGACTGCTGTGGTATGGCGATTACGCTGAACTTGTAGGGTGAGAAATCTGTCATCCCTGGCACTTGTGCATCTTCTACGGCCTGACCCTCGATTTCTGTCATATGTTTGGAGTACTCTGTAACGTGGCACTGCACGGCGAATGCTACCGAGAGATGATCCAATGACCTCAGCAACATAACGGAAGCTGCAGCCATCCTCCACCAATGCAACTGCCTGTGCAGCTCCTTCACGGCTAAGAGGCAAGTTTTAGTGTGAACTGCACATGGATAACTTGCTAAAATGTATGACAATGGTTCACACGTGTTCAACAAATGCCAGTTTTTATCCCTAGAACAATAGGCGAGCAGCAACACTCATAAACTCTTACAGTGCGCTTCCCGCAATAAAAACCATTAAGATAGGTTTACCGAACATTGGGGGTAATTGGTGGTAATAAACCACCCGAAGAAATGTCATATCAATTTCTATTCACGGATTTTCAGAGGTTTGTACTAATGCGTGAAAAGGTTTTAAAATGTGATTAAATCTTTTTCATGGCTAATTTTATACTAGTTATATTACTTTCTTAACTGTTCCACTTTTTTTTTTGCCTGTCAGTGTATACCAAGGGTTCTTGACCATCTTGGATGACATTCTATAGTTACTGATATCAGCCATGTTTGGCCGCAGACACACCAAGTAGAGCATAAATACGAATGTGTCTTGACGATGCCAACCACATGCATAGCGTCATTATTCGCAGGCACCAACTTGTCTTCCGACAAGGTCACACCACGTTATGAAGACAAGGTCACACCACGTTATGAAGTCTCTGAAGTAGATCCAACTGACCAATGCATGAATACGAATGTGCTTATTGACGATGTTGGCAGATTGCGTCGCGTGGTCACAGCCCACAGGCACATACAGGTTATAAGCTCGCGGCAGAGTGTGCAATCGATACGAGTGTGCGGTGACTGACGCCGAACGCTCTCATATGGTGCCTCATAGACCACAGGCACTAAGGCAAGGAATCCTTTCTTCTTTGGAATACACGGTCAGGCAGAGGTAGCTTTTGCTGCTCTTTGCTTTAATTTTTCCGTTAATTCATTATTTCCTTTTTCGCAGACACCAACAGTGATTCCTTACGTTCTATTTTCTCCTTGCACTTGCTTATATTTTTTTATAAGTCTGTTCTAGATATACAGCCCACGCTTTTGGATTAAACTTAGTTTTTAAGAAAACAAGAAGCAAATCGTATAACATTTGGACATCAGCACTTTTAGAGATAATTTGACCCTGCTGAGTTTGAAAATGACTGATGCCCACTCGAGAAATGGACCGGAAGTCCACAATTCAAAATTGCGGCTTTTTCCCCGAAGTTTGCTACTTTGAGCTCGCGTGTAAAATATATTCAACATTTGCGCCGTTTTCTTCGCAGCTATGTAGAGGAGGCATGCAGCTACCTGTTACATACTATGGTTATCCTGAAACGTGGAATTTTAACCCTGGAATCGTACCTGAAATCTGACCTATGGATTTTTAGGTAGATTTCATTAGAAAGCTAACTATTGCAATGGGTCCCATGTTTCGACTTCCGGAAAATTTCGACATATCTTCGTGTTTCACATCCCCCAGACCCCAAAACCACCGTCAGTTCAAAAGTTTATATATAATTTATGTATGTATATATATATATATATGTATATAAGTTTCTTGTGGACACGATAACTGCCGTAATTTTGCACCAATCACTTTGAATTTTTTACATAATATGTATCCCCTTAAAATCTCGGTCGAGTTCATTAATGGGCAAAATCGGTCAAAGGGGGTGAAAATGGGAGGCTTTTTTCGAAAAAGTGAAATATCGCTATAACTCTCTTAATATCTGAAATATTGAATCCATTCAAAGTTCATACTAGGTGTCGGAGAAGGCCATAAAATTTATGTTTGAAAAGTTTTTTGATAGCACCAATCATTGACCAAAGGGGTGGGAAAAAGTGTTTTTTTCGGGAAACATTAATCATATCTCTGTTAATAGGCACAATATCAAAACCGCACAAAATGGACAATATTCCTCCAATAATTACCTAAAACTTTTGTCTGAAAGAATTTTTGATATGAGCCACCATTACGCCACGGGGTGAACAAAATGATTTAAATTATAAGAAAATGCCAAGTGCCAAGAGAGGTTGCCATGACAACTTTACTTTTAATTGATAAGGGATGAGCCATCAGCAGTTGCTATGACAACGCCACTGCACGAGTTAACATTCAGTTTTCCATCTGTCTGTGGGAAGCGACTTCGGTATCGGAACTGGTAGCATGCTGAACTTCTATGCCCAAGGTCGCGGGTTCAAACCCGGTTGAAGTCGTCGGATTTACTAACAGCGCTAAAAAACCTGAGTTTGCTTTCCTTCGGAGTGGAAGTTCCAACGTTCGTTGCGAGTTGCTGATTGAGGTGGCATCTAGTAGCCAAGTTCACAGCTAGGTGTCATTGACGGTAGTATATTAGGAAGATTTCATTAGAAAGCTAACTATTGCAATGGGTACCATGTTTCGATTTCCGGAAAATTTCGACATATCTTCGCGTTTCACATCCCCCAGACCCCAAAACCACCGTCAGTTCAAAAGTTTATATATAATTTATGTAATATATGTATATCAGTTTCTTGTGGACACTATAACTGCCGTAATTTTGCACCAATCACTTTGAATTTTTTACCGAATATGTATACCCATAAAATCTCGGACGAGTTCGTTACTCGGCTAAATCGGTCGAAGGTGATGAAAATGGGGGGACTTTTTTTTTTCTTCGAAAAAATGAAATATTGCTAGAACTCGCTTAATATGTGAAATATCGAATCCGTTCAAAGTTCATACTATGTGTCGGATAAAGCTCAAAAATTTATGTTTGAAACTTTTTTTGATAGCACCAACCATTGACCTAAGGGGTGGGAAAAAGAGGTTTTTTTCGGGAAACATTAATCATATCTCTGTTAATAGGCACAATATTAAAACCGTACAAAATGGACAATATTCCCCTAATAATTACCTAAAACGTTTGTCTGAAAGAATTTTTGATATGAGCCACCATTACGCCAAGGGATGAGAAAAATGATTTCGGAATTATAAGAAAATGCCAAGAGCTATCAGTGGATGACATGGCAACACTACTAAATTGATGAGGGATGAGCCATCAGACGTTGCCATGACAAAGCACTTGCGCGAGATCAGATACAGATTTCCATTTGACTAAGTGTGAAGCGGCTTCGGTGACGTAACTGGTAGCTTCTGAACTTCTATGCCTAAGGTCGCGGGTTCAAAGCCGGCCCAAGTCGTCTGATTTTCTAAGAGCGCTAAAAATTCCTCAGTAAGCTTTCCTTTGGAGGGGAAGTTCCAACGTTCGTTGCGAGTTGTTGATTGAGGTGGCATCTAGTAGCCAAGTTCACAGCTAGGTGGCGTTGACGGTAGTATCTGGTAGCAACATTATGAACTACTGCTTGAAATTGAGCGTCTGCATTCCTTACCTGAATTACAGACTAATACAGCCATCACAATTCACACCGTTTATCAGACAGATTCTACACTCACCCAAAGTACACGGGGTTACATGACCGCGTTGTCGCAGCCCCTAAACTGAGGAACCAACCAACATCTCTGTGGGAGATGTAATTGTGCGTGAAGAAGTAACAGACCGTTACATAGTTACACATCAGTGTCGAAACCTTGCATAAGGACAGTGTGACCACAAGTATAAAAATGGACTCCAAATGACAAGGAGGTTACCGTCATCTTAAGACAATAGAATGTTTAAAATATGCATAAAATGACGAAAAACAAAGTTAATTAATATCCAATTATAAAATACTTTCACGCGATAAATGAGGTCTGATCCTTCTACGAAAACCTGCATATTCTGCCTATTTGTCCTGTGAAATCTACCTCCACCTTCCGCCGTGCCGAGAGGACTTTTTTTAAAGTTACTTTTGTTTCGCTTTGATTACGGAAAAAGTACCCTGTGATCGAACATTTGTGACTGTATAATACTAGTAGTCCCATCATTCAGCATTACGTTGCGTAGTCCCTTACCCCGCTGCGTTAATTAGAAACTGCAGAAAGGCGTCAAAAGTGCAGCCGTGCACGCGCGGCATGTCCGACGGCCAGGTACCTGATCGATGTGCAGCCTCACTGCCCGGCACTGCCTGCAGACGAGTTCTACCTTACTTCATATTGGACGCTATTTGGATCTCATAATTGACACTTGTGAATCAAAATGGTTAAACAGCAAATGCTGGTTGCTTTCCTGGAGAAAATTTCCGTTATGTTGGCAAGACACATCCATATGCGAAAGGTATTCGGTTGTGGAAGTTCATGCTTCTTTTAATACACCGCTAGTCTTCCTGTCTCCGTTGTTGTCAAACAGTCATAAAAGTTTGCCAACATCTGCAAGTTTCAAGCGGAGCGCGTGACCAGACCCTCCAGGCCCTGCTAGGCCGTTGGCGGCTGCTGACCAGCTTTTTAGTGTAATGCACGACCCCACGAAAGTTTTCACGTTCTTTCAAGATGAAAAGATGCAATATCCTTTGGCTAACTTTATCAAGTTAAAATCAGAAGATAGTGACAACTTTCGTTACTGGTGGTCCTATATTGATATGGTTACAACGTTACTGATGTTCACTTAAACAACAGACTGCGATTGGGTTCTGCATAGGAAGTTTCTCGCGGAGATACTTCCCTACATGGCACGCTCTGACCACGACAATTACGTCCGTTCTATGGTCGTGTATATACGGTATCCGATGGGAATGAATTGAGTCCAGATGTCGAGGATGCATTTTTTAAGGGAGATTTCTCTGTCTTGAGAAGCTCGAACAATTTAGTCAAGTTGATCCAGACCAGGCACAGGAATGGATAGTAGGAGTCTGCAAGGATGAAGGAGGCATCGTAGAATTCACTCAAAATACGTCCTCACTCCAGCGGTGGGCAGTTTCCTTTCATTGGCGGACTGATATCTCTAAGTTGGTGTGTGAAATGTATGGCGTGCGCTCTGTGGCCACCTGCAATGAACTGCTACCAGGGCGCAGGGAGAGAGACAACACTGATGAAAATTCTCTCCTGTGAGTAATGGAGGCCTGTGATCTGCTGGAAGAGGATCAAGGCATCTGTAACATTGCCAACAAGGACCAAGCATCGAAAGGAATCGAAGAATCTCTTCTGAATGTCAAGGCGGAAGGACAGACAGCAGTCCTGGACTTTGTCCGTCAGTGCTTTCTCATTCAGGAGACAGGACTGCCTGAATTATGTTATTACACCAGATTACATAAGTGCAATGCACTTACCCTCTCATATCTATATAAGGTCAATGTCACAAAGGACACTGCGAGTGCTCTTCAGGCGGACAGAAAAGTAATTCGCCGCCTCCTTGTTGCATACGAGGGTGGATGAGAGGTTTAACTACGGTACGCCCCATTATGAAACACGAACTACTTCAGATTCCTATAAGCCTCTGCGAAACGAATGGTGAGCACAGAAGCGACAGTGATAAAACAGGGTGTCCACAGAATTTTCAATGTCAATTTTCCTGGCCATTTTTCAACAAAATTCCTGACTCGTGACATCACCGTAACATCAGAAAAGAGGTTTATTGAACAAATATGTTGTTTTTTTTCATTTGCAGAATTTGCCCAACGCTTGCCTCTTTATTCATTTAAAATAGAAAAAGTAAATTATAATGCAATAATACATAAATCAAAGTACTTAATGAGGGGCAGATGACCTCATAGTTCTGCCCCTTAAAACAACAATAACTAACATAACTAAGGTACTTAATAACCTAAACTATAGTAATGGGGTAGTCACATCCCTAAATGTCCAGTGAGATATTGCTTTTTTTCTTCAGAGATTAGTTGAACTAGTAACATCAAAATATGGCTGTAAAACACAAAATACTATGGTTAATATAAAATTCCTGACAATACTTTTCGCCATTTTTTCCTGACTCACGCCATTTTTCACACTTTTTCCTGGCGTATCATGACCCAAAACAAAATTCCTGACTTTTCCTGCCTGTGGACACCATGTAAAAGTACTCTCACTTCTGTATTACTTCTGGAATTGACTGGCCCGGAACCATTCCCGTCGCTACCGATACGTCTGTTTTGATTATTGATGGACAGGCACTGGTAGTTGCACTTGGAAAGCCTGCTAAGTCGCAGCCTACTTTCGGAGATTTTGCTAGCCGTTTCGCAAAGAGGATACATTACTTGGGAAAGCCCTACACGAGGGTTGATATCGTATTTGACCGCCACAGGCCATTTTCAATGAAATCATCAACCCGCAAAGGAGCAAACGGTAAAACGCCAATACGACGAAAAATAGGCAATGCTTCCGTGCCATTACCACCAGACTGGAAGGGCTTCTTGGCTGTCCGAGAATAAGGCAGACCTAGCCAATTTCTTGAGCAATGAACTAATGAGATATCCTTCTGGTTGAATGGAAGTAGTCACCACAAGGGGCTTCAAAAATGAGCAACGAGTCGAATCTACACGTCCAGGCACTCCCATGCAGCACCATGCCACGTCCCATGTGGAAGGGGTCACGCGCGTCGTGCTCCACGCTACCCGCACGGACTTCCCTGTCAAAGTGATAATGACAAGAGACACTGACATAATCCTGCTGGCCGTGCATCATTTTGACAGAATGAAGTGCTCAGAGGTGAGGGTGATGGTTGGAACGGAAAATAAGAGAAAATACATTCCGCTCCACACCATTGCATCCAAACTGACACCTATTCAAAGGGAAAACATTTTGGCATTCAATGCGCTCACAGAGTGTGACACCACCTCCAAGCCAGCTACTATCAGTAAAACAGCAGCATGGACTCATTACTTGAAGCATGCTGAGCTGCTCTCCGGACTCTAAGAGCTTCCGCTCCTGGAGTCCACAATCTCAAATGTGGAAAAGTATGTCGTACAAATGTACAAGGTAAGCACACATAACATAAGTTTTCCTCGAACCCCATCGAAAATGACAGTCTAAGCAGAATTTTTCTAGCATTTAGGTGCCACTAGAAACCTGTTTGCTGATGAAGGTAGGTATCTAATATTTGGTCTTGTGGATCAAGAAGGACTTCCCCTGACTGACTCTCTGAGGCTTCATATTTTAAGATGTCATTATCAAGCGAGTATTCGACGTACACAATACGCACAGTAATATTATTTGTGACTCATAGTAAATTAATTTGTCTTGCTTTTCTGACAGGCTTGTATTTGGAAAAACGCTCACATGCCCGACGCTGTCTTACCCAATCCACTGGAAACAGGATGGCAGTCTACGGATGGGAAGTTGACTGCTGTACTTATGACCAGAGAGCCAGTTCCAAAGAAATGCTACGATCTGATTCCGTGCGGGTGCGAGACCCGATGCGCCACCTTCATATGCGGTTGCAAAAAGAGGAAACTTTTATGCATAAAGACGTGTCGTTTCAAGTACCATACCTGCCAACTTTTGAAAAGGGCTATCAGTAAAACTCACGCGCGACAAAAAAATCTAAGGATTTTCGACATATCCCGGCTTGACGAAAATAATAATACTTCTGGGCTACAAAATACAATAACTCATGCTTTAAACAGGATACTTCAATGAAATCATATCTACTTACATAATTTGTAGATGAACATAACAATCAAGAAGAAATCCATGTTAATCAGCAGCAGGCGTGGTGAATATTGGTTTGGAGCAGACATAACAGGACTTCCTTGATAGATTACGCTGATATACGATAATTGAAAAAGGCTTTAAACAATAAAACTTGTTTAACGTAACACAGGCAAGAAATAATATAATACACACTGCAAATCACATGCTAGTTCGACTTTTAAGTCATGGTTGTGGCCTTTTTAGCTTCCTGCAAACAGTCTTGAGAAAATGTTTTGTCATAACAGGGACCAGAACTCCTGGTCTTCAAAATAGAAATAGACTCCAGAGATTCATTGGACATGGATGACCTGAACTGTGTTCTATTTTTCTTCACAAGGCTAAAAAAAACGTTCACATTCTGCATTGCTATGGGGTATGGTGAGAATAGAGAGCAATACTCTAGAAATTCGGTTATACTTAAGAAGTCCATCGGCTCCACGAATTCTTGATATTTGTGTCCAACTGGAATCACTTGCAGCATCTTGATGTGCAGCCAAAGTGTCATCTACCTGAAGAGCTGTGAACTGCCTCTGAAGCTCATTCACCACCTCATCTGTAGTTTCATTCTCTTCCTTGCATAACATGATAGGAAACTTTTCCAAGAAAAAACGAATGGAAGATAACTGTGCATCTTCAATTTTGTCTAACCTAGCAACTTGAGAATTCTTTAACACGTCATCCTTGAGTGGAAACTTGTTGATGATGTAGTCACAGGCAGTATAAAAGTAGTGTCTCACTGATGAAAAGAAAAGGGATTTATCTGTATCCGGTCCGTTCTGAAGGCACTTAACTTCAGATGATGCATTTTTTGCCATTTACAATACATGTCGTTTTCGTGCGACCACAACTATATTTCTTTGCAACTTCTGATGTGGGAAACATCTTAAATAAAGCACCAGCATGATCAGCCGCACTTAAGGGCACATTGTGCTCCACCAAAAAGGAAGTAAACAGACACTCGGCCCTAATTACGTCATTGTCAACGTTTCCAGACTTAGCAAAAAAGGTGTTGATTTTCTTGCTATCTTCCTTCGATTTAACATAACTAATGTGTTTACCGCACTTCACATGATTACTTAAATCGTTTTTTCCACCATGTGCAATATTAATATCACACCCACATACCGTGCAAAAGGCAAATTTTTCTCCCTTTTTTGATTTTAGTATGCACGGAAAATCAACCGAGTATGATTCTTTAAATGTCTGGAAGTACTGTTTCTTGTTGGATTTGTTCATTCTCGATATCTACTAAAACATCGAAAGGAACCTGGATCACTGAACGCCACATAAAATTACAACATAAAACACTTAAGACAGCCAACACTTCATTAAAACATGTCAAAACACACAAAGTCTTAAACCACGATGCCAACCTCGTGAAGAAAGAATATGCACATGGTAGAAAGAAAAAAAACACACACACACGTGGAACGAATGTAATTAGTCCAAGGAATACAGGAAACTGCGAAGCACGAAGTTATAGCACAAAAACTCGACCGCTTCATTAAAATATGCCATAACCTTAAAAGACGAAAACATTCAAGGAACGCCAACTTCGTGAACAATGAACAACTAACGTGGTCAAAGAATATGGTTTAAATCGCAACGAGCGAACGGAGCGGAACAAAGAATATGCGAAGCAGAGCCTGTCGACACCTAAGATTCACATGGAAGAACGGTTATCCCGGCTTCAAATTCAATTACAAATGACGACACAACCATCACACGGTTATAAGTACGAATCATATCAAAGAACGACTTATCGACTATCGTGGACTTGCCTTCGACCCACGCAAACAATCGATTGTACGGAAGTGGGCGGTATTATCGAATGTAAATTATCGTTTCAAATTTTTGTCCGCGAAATCGTAAAATGACACCGTTCATCCGTAAAACCGTAAAATGCTGCAATTTCCGTAAATTTTACGGATAAACCGTAAAAGTTGGCAGGTATGAAGTACCCTTGCTGCAACAGACTTAAATTATAAACTATACCTGTAATATAAAAGTGTGAAATAAACGTATAATTTTGCTATGCACAACAACTTTGTTCTTCGCTTCAGCAAACAAACCTCCGTTCAACCTACAAATAAATCTACTTAGTAATATTTCACTTTGCATGGGTGCGGAACGTCCGCAGAGCAGCTGGCGAGGCACCCCGCCGTCGGGCGGCCCACTTGCCACGCGGCTGCAGTTTCAACGCCCTCCTGCAGTTACTAATTGACGCTGCGGGCTATGCGTGTACGCATCGTAATGCTGAATGCTAGAACTACAATTAATGCACTGTCCCAAAGTTTCGTTTACCTTGTACTTTTTCCGTAATCAAAGCGAAACGAAAGTAATTTAAAAATTAAGTAAGTCTGATTTCAGGTACGATTCCAGGGTTAAAATTCCACGATTCAGGATAACCAAAGTATGTAACAGGCAGCTGCATGCCTCCTCTACTTAGCTGCGAAGTAAAACGGCGCAAAATTCAATAGATTTTACTCGCGAGCTCAAAATAGCAAACTTCTGGAAAAATGCCGCCATCTTGGACGCCATATTGAATTGTGGACTTCCGGTCCATTTTTCGAATGGGCACCAGGCAATTTCGAACTCAGCGGGGTCAAATTATCTTAAAAAGTCCTGATGTCCAAATGTTATACGCTTTGCTTCGTGTATATCGTTTTTCAGAAAAGCGGCCCGGTCTAATATGTCTTCCATGGTCAACCTAGCGTCATCTAGCAGCTAACCACTGAAGTTCCTCGATATCTCCATGCTCAAGAGGACTTCCTAACCAATCAAACTACCAGGCATCGTCGTCGCCAGCTAACATCTCCCTGAAGACACAGCTGTAAGAAGAATTCTATGTTCTGTATAAGAATTTAATTTTTCTTATGTTGTATGCCCTGATGTAAACCCTTTCACTTCCCCTCCTCTGCCGTCTGCGTGTTCGCTCGTCCTCACTTTTGCTTTAGTCTTCGAGCATACAGTTTGAAGCTCTCTCTCGGGCCTGCCTCCTGCACTCGCGAGACATTTTAAACTAGACGCCATGTCTACTTCGTAAAACCAACCGTCACCAGGAACCATCGCCTGCTCGGCATGAAAGAAAGCTAAGTACAAACTTCAATGTTTTAAACACATTTTAATGGATTTTTAGATAGCTAAATGCTTTATAATTCAATTTTATGGACAGTGTGTGGAATTGCTAAATGTTGTGCAATAACAGTCTTCAGGGGATTGTCCTTTGTCAGGCTATGGCTATCTAAACTAGCTTTCAAAGAGGAAATTTAGTACTTCTTGTACAAAATAACTGGGAATACTTTCTCACACCGAAGGATTCATGTTAAAACTGCTGTCTATAAAACTTAGCCTTTTCCTACGTGGGAACTTGACTGCCCTATTCAACTGTCATCATAACTCCAGAACTTTCTACGTAAACCAATCTTTCTAGTCGTCAAGAAATCTGTTATTTCCTGCACAAAATAAGGGAATACGCTACCCCACCGCGGGATTACTACTGCATCAATTAATTGTTGCTACAATTCTGGAACTATTATGTGCATCTTAAAACTTGAACAACGCACGTAACATGTCAAAATTCAACTAAGTGATCTCCACAACTGCAATAGCTTTTCGCTTCATAAACTTTGTGCTGCAATAGTGAGCTCTTCCAATCCATCAATAGACTTTAGTGCAAAACAGTGCCCGTTCAACTATCATCCGCGCCGCGTTCGTTAGAGCAATAAATCTGGCCTGGACTACTTCAAGTTCCAATTTTCCTTCTCGAAAATACCTTTACTAACTCAATTAATTTAAACTTTAAATTTATGTCGAAAAACTAAGAGGCCTCGCTTGAAATCAAGCGCCCTCCCAAATTTGTTCCATTTCCAACATTGTAATTCTGTGCAAATTTGTGGCTAGTCCACATTTTAATCGCCCTTGCCTTCTAAAAATTAGGGAATTGTACTTTTTCAAACTTAATTTTCTTTTCCTGCTAGCTCAGGAATTGGCAACTTTCTAAGTATTAATTTATCTAATCATCTCTCTCCAGGCTTCTTCTTCTTCTTCTGCTTTTACGGCCTCATTGGACCACTTCAGTCAATCATTTCTTGGTCCTCTTCTTCAGTAAGTTTCCTTTCCGAGTCGCCCAGTAGCTCTTCATTCGCTCTGATCTTCTCAGGCGTTCCTCATCTGTAAATACCCTTTTTACTGTATTACGTTTGTCTATTTTAGCCTGAAATCTTATTTTTATATCTCTCAGTTTTTTTAATTTTGTTGTTTTGTTTTGCAAGTCATCCAAGGTTATTTCCAATTCTTTCATATCTTCTCTTATTTCCTTAATCCATCCTACTTGTTTCATATTCCAAAGTTTCACTACAATTTTTCTAGATAACCTGGTTTCTGGTGTCCTCATGATGTGACCAAAGAAAGAAAGCCGTTTCTTCCGAATAGTATCAGTGATGGGCTCCAGTTCTCCAGGCTTCATTAATACGACCTGTTTTTTAAAATTTCGCATCTAATAATTACTGTTTCAAATAGCGGTGATATCCGCTTTCCATTTTCTGCTTTCTTTCTCCTGTTACAAACAGAATTTTATCTATTTGTCTGGTGCTTGTTGGCTTGCCAAAAGTGCAGTCAAGTAACGCTTATAAATTACCTGATCTGAAAAGGTTATAATCACTACCATTTATTGTTCTTAAAAGCTTTAAAAAGACGAATTTTAAGCATATTTTAAAACCTTTGTACACATTTAGTGCTGGTAACAAGTTTGAAACTTGTACCCCATTTAATATTGTTTACAAATCGTAAACTTATATTATTAGGTCCGAGACCTTTGTATTTTACAACCAATTGTTACTCTTTCATTCAAACTAAAATCAAAACTTAAATGTTATTCAGTTCACCGTTTACCATTGTTAAAATAAATTTATTATTGTTTTCTCTTTCGTTAGAACCACAATTAGGCAGGACCTTCTCTTCCCTGATTCTTCCTTTAACCCTAGAACTGCTGCAGGTTTATCTGTCAAATGCTGCAGTAAATTCCCATAAAGTACACACTAAAAGAATTTGGTATCTGTAAGCATACTGTGTTCATGAATATGACTTATCATACACCAATATAAAGCTGAAAGACTGTCCTATATTATATTGATATAGGTGAATTATTCAGACTCGTCACTTTGAATTAATCATAAAAAGTATTTTATAAAAAATAAAAAAATATTGACTTTTCTGCTCTAGAAAACCATATTGCCGAGTTAAATGTTCATAAGAGACATCATAAATGAAAAGTTCATAGTTTTTTGTTACTAATTCAAGAACCAGTTTCAATTAATTCCTGTTATTTACTAAAAAGAAAATTATTTTTACAAAAATATGCCATTTCTCGATTTTGAAGTACATAATCGGCGCGCGATTACGGGGAGGCATGTTCACAGGCCCAGGATGATGAACGATAAACGGTACATTTTTACCGGGAAAGTCACTTTCTTCGGGTTGAATATCAGTCTAGTTCACACTTACCACTTCACGGCTAACATTAGGCATGTGTACAGGGTCTGTCGGAACATGATAAACATCGCTTGCATTGATGGGGATTTCCATAACTTGCGTGACATCCTGTTCGCCGGTATCACTGCCACTACTTTCACCATATTAATTTTCATACGAATCCACACAATAATCACTCATCGTCCATACTATCACACGAATCGTCAAAAATCAAGTGCTAAATTTCTGAATCGTCTACATAAATGGCGGCCATTTTGTTCAATGCAACTTCAATATCAACATGGAAGTACTTCCTCTTCTGCAGCCAAATAATAGCTTGCATACTGTCATTTGTTTGCCAAAGACTTACACTACGAAAGATTAAAGCATCGGGAACCAGCATAACTTGAAATTAGGGCCATCTGAAGGCTAACAGTAGTACTATATTTGAATTCCAAGACCGTCTTTCAGAGAGACGGTCGCACTTGATTAAACAACACACCGTCTTCCTGGAAGACGGTCCGCAGTTCTAGGGTTAAGCTAAAGATATCTTTACGAAAAAATATAATTTCTAAATCGATCAAGTCTTTACTTCTTGTTGCATTTAACCTAAAACTTCAAGTAACAACATTTTTAAAGTTTCTTTTGGTTATCATAGCCAATTCTATAGAGCGTAGCCTCTACCTTAAAAGACAGTATGGAATTAAATGTAGCATTTGCCTCTCACTCGCACTCCTATGTCCTGCAATTCACTTCGTCCTCTTTTACCCCGGCGATGTTGCCATTTCCCAATAATTGAAAGGGGCAAATCTAAGAAAATGTTTGCGTGGTCTTATAGAGAATTTTCCGCTCTTTATGATGATGTAAAAATAAAAGCCGTAACTATTTAATAGATGGCCCAATTTTCACAATTAAGATATTTTAGTGCGAATCTATATTTTTGCAGATATAAAACTTGCGCCATAGATAATGAACTAATGATCGCAACAGATCAAGAATTTATTTTTAGATTGCCTGATGCTGGTAGAAGATTACCTATTTCTCAGGGCAGTAGTTATTTTCATAATAAGAAAGTTATGATTTTTTTCTCTTAAATGTTACTTGAAAAATCTGGGACGGTGTCACAGGAAAGTTTTGCTGTTGACTTTACGTTGGTGACTAAGCGAGCAAAAATGTTCATTAATGTCTGAAATAGTTTTTAAAACAAACCAGAGCTCGATATCAGATAGCATTCATAAGGTATCGCACTTCGCGTATTCCTCCCGCCTAGCGCAGCGCTGACGCACCGAATGTTTGGTTATTACTCAGCTGACGCGTATAACCCCGACTGCTTTTTATGGAGGGTAGGTGAAGTTGAACTGTGAAATAAAGTGGAGCTTGTGTTCTTTATAAACTGTCACCTCGTTGCGTAGTGGCTAGCATTCTTGGCTGTCACTGTGCTGTAACCGTGGAGGCTCGGGTTTTAATCTCGGCTCAGCCAAGGAATTTAATTCTGGTCTGAGGGCTGGAAAGGGGTGTACTCAACTTCATGAGATAAAACTGAGATGAGGTGGGTTCGATTCCTACCTCAGCCATCCTCGAAGTGGTTTCAGTAGTTTGCCTTTGTTCGTCTCGGGAATGAACAAAGGTTCGTTAATGGTACAGAGTTAACGTGTGTGCCAAAAGAACATGGCAGCCACCCATGACGAAATGACAGGTGAAGTGTACGAAGAGTCGTTCGCCAAGCAATTGTTGCCCAATGATCCCGAAGGATCTATCTTAGTAATAGACAACGTAGGCTATCACAGCAGAGAAATGTTCCTTGCTTGCCACCATACCACACCACCATACCACAGCGAACTTAACCCCATCGAAATGGTATGGGCGCCAGTGAAGAACTACCGTATATAAAACTGAACAACGTCTAATTCAAGAAACAAGAAATGAATTTATTTTCGGCTGCATACCACCACTTGACCACACAAAATTGGGTAATTACGTGAACTAATGTTGATCGAGTTCAGTCTTTTGACTGGTTTGATGCAGCTGATGCAGCACTCGATGCCTCCCTGTCCTGAGCTAATCGTTTCATATCTACATAGCTACCACACCCTACGTCTGAGGCAAGCAGTTAAACATTCTAACCTTGGTCTACCCCTACAGTTCTTGCACGTGGACCACTATATATATTATTATATGCCATATTGTAATTTATTATAACTTATAATATTCGAGAAAATGTAATATTATAACATGATATAATATTATCATATTCATGGATAATTGGAAATTATAAATAATTATAATGTGTGCATTAAAATCGCGCTCTGAGCTTCGGTGTATCATATCTCAATATTGTACAGTCGTTCGCTTCAAGGCATGCGGTACAGTTATAAACAACAAACAAATATTTTGGAAATTTCCCGAGTTTTTCATAAAAGCACGCCTGTATACGAGTTATGGTACATCATGTTCCCAGCCTTGCAGAACTTTTATATGCAGCAGATCTGGCATCAGCGCGCTCCATTTAATGCGTACTGTCTTTTAAGGTTGATTAACGGTGCCGCCGCAGTCAATTACATCCTTCCAAATCCTGGAAGCACCTTCGCCGATTAAGGGAGGAAGTTCCTGTCTTACATGAACAGTCCTGCGTATTCGAAAGCACGAAGGATTGATGTTGTGATCGACGAATGCATCAGTACATCATAGAAGTCTGCTTTACGAATGATGAGGACAGGGTGTTGGCCAAAAAATGGAGCCAACAAAACAAGTTCCGAAAAAAAATAGACTTTTTGAGATGCGATGCGAATAAACAAGAGTTGTTCACGTATCTTGCCAATTACATCAACATAACAGCATTTTCCCAATAGGTTGTCGTCACGCTTTAAGAAACTCTTTGCAATGTCCAAAGCGATTTATCAGGATTGATGCCTTGCAATCGCGAAGAAGCTGACAGCAGAATGCTTCTTAATGCCGCAGACGCGCAAGACAAGAATGCAGTAGAATCTTGATCAGGACAGTCGACACCGACGTCGTCGTCTTGGCTACTGCCTTGCTGGATTATCTCCATGGATGTGAACAGCTGTGCATTGGATTAGGCACGATTGGTGGACATCCGTGCTATTGCCATCACATAGGACCGGTGAAAAGTGTGCTGGGTTACTGGCGTTTCTCGCCATCACAGGTTGCGATACGATTTCGTCCCTCAGGAGGAAGGGAAAGCGATGTTCCTGGGCGGCCTGGAAAGCTTATCCAGAAGCCGACCAAGTTTTCAAATCCATGTCTCAACCCCTCACTCCAGCAGAAGTACAGAAAATTGTACCTGCACTGAAGAAGTACGTAGTGATCCTTTCCCCAGTAACTTCGATTTGTGTACATGGTATTTTCGAAAAAGAAGTTATCGTCAGAAATTTTGATTTTACTGCATGGTATTTTGATTAAACAAGTTATCTAAAGAATAAATAATACTTAACAACACTACTGTCAAGCCTAATATTTTTGCATCAGCATCCTTTAAACCACCGCTCTTGATCACCTAAATAGAAAATGACTCTCAGAAATGAATTCTACACCCCTAAAAACTTTGGAAATGAGTCGTTATAAGCAGAAGTCTATGAATTCTGCGCCCCAAAATACCTCGATAATGATATGCATCAACCAAGATTTACGGTTTTGACACCCCGCCCCTAATATTGACAGCCCCATACCGTACCTCCTAGAACAAAAACTACCCCAGAAATTAATTTTACACCCCGAAAGCCTTGGAAATGAATCGTTTATAAGCACCAGTTTGCTATCATTGTGTGCACCGCCCCTACCCCCTATAACAAAAACTAACCCACAAATGATTCTACGCCCCAAAATACCTTGAAAATGATATGAATCAACCAAGTTTTACGGGTTTTGGACCCCCTCCCCCTGTAGCGCTGCCCCTGATAAGTAAAATTACCCCAAAAATGAATTCCTTGCCCTCCAAAACATCGGAAATGTTACTAATTTTATAAATGTTGCCCATAAAGAAATAATTAGGAATTTGTAACCCGTAACGTAAGGGTACGCGCCCCATCACATGTTTGGGGCACTGTAAAAAATTAACTAGGGGGTGTACAGAATGCCTCCGTGGCTTGAAACATTCCTTATGGACCCCTTAACGTAACTAAAAAATAAAATCACTTTTCCCTCCATTTGCACAATTGGTTGAATATATGGAGTTAAGCCACCGGACTAGCCTATCAGTATCTTCCTCACTAAAATATTCCAGTTTACCGGCCGCGGTGGCCGAGGGCGCTAACGAGCTACCTCGTGCCTCGCTGGCATCGGGAGAGCGTGGGTTCGAATCCCATCTCTGCCGTCCTGAAAATGGTTTTCGTGGTTTCCCATTTTCAACACCAGGCAAATGCCGGAACGGTTCCTTTCAATAGGTCCACGGCCGATTTCCTTCCAACATCCCTCCCCTGACCCGTCCTGGCTGCATTAATGAAATTATTAAAATATTCTAGTTTTACCGACACTTTCGGTTATTGAGCTTTCATTACTAAAGCAAGGTTCTGAAGAATTAAATTCGCAGGTAATATCACTCGGGTTAGATCTCTCACCCCACTGTAGCACTACAGTATTACTTTTCTTTTTTTATGCCATTTACTAGATACAGAATGCATATTTAATAAACTGCACACAAATAAATAAAATAACTTAACAAGTTCCACTACTATAGGTAAACCAACCAAAATATACTTTTGTGAATAAACTACTAAAGCCACAAAGTCCCCACATGTATCCTAAACTATCAGAAACACAATATTTCTGTTTGATGTTAAAATGTGCATATTTATAGAAACAATATTTTTAGTGAATGACATACAGTTAAAAATAATGTGGGACAAGAAAATACCAAGTAAGTACGGTTTCACTTTGGCATGGTGGGGAGGCTTGTGTGTCTCAATAATTCTCAGAGCAATGACAGCGGAAGTTTCGGCTCATGGCAGGGCCACCCATGCGGTAAGGTCGAGGGTGAGACCAGACTATATGACAGATTACACCTTGATGGTGGGCAGCAGTGTCATAAGTAGGTTATTTCCAAGTGGAGCTGTAATTCAGCGATAAGGTTGGAAAACTGTGGTGGCTCGTTTTCAGTCCTTAAGGTGGCAGCCCTACCAGAAAACTAGGAAGCTGTGGGCTAAGAACTCGCACTCTCCGAAATTATTATTATTAAAGGAACTAAAAAGAATGAAAACCGGACTGATCTCATCATGACAACTTTGGGCACAATAGGGACAAATAGGTTTCTGGAATGTGAGGACTCTGGGTAAGAGTAATAGGCTGAGGCAAGTGACCAGAGAAATGATATCTTACTGAAAAGTGTATCTAGAATGTCAAAGTGAAGCTTTATAGTAAAGCATTTCATTTACACTGAGGAGAATTTCGTGCAATTCAAATTACTTTGAAAGATGATTAATAATTAATAATGTATAGATTCTAATTTAATTAAAGTAATATAAACTTTATATACTTGGGCTCAGAGATATGATGGCCAGATTTTGGCAAAATAAAACTTATGAAGGACGTACCCTCATATACTTCCTTCCAAATGTGTTCGCATTTGCGAATAATTAATTTGTTAATTTTTTCAAGTTTCAGAAAGTGCTACAAGTTTCTGAAAGTGCTAAAGTCAGACCAGAATTTAATTTTCAGAACCTCATTTTCACCACCATGTGCTCGTGACCATTTATTTTGTATTACGCTTCCTCGTTTAAACCGAGTATGTTTAAAATGATTTAATTACTTGTTAGGTTATAGCCATAGCTCGCCTCTAAGACGCGCTCGTTTTAGTCATTCGACGAGATTTCCATTGTCCTTGAGGTCGGGCACAAGGAAATACAGCTTTATTACGCGCCACTTGCTGTCCGTCTGACAAGAATCCAGTTGTCCTAGTCATTAAACGCGGAGAAATATTGCGATGTATCGCTATCGCTGCCGTTTTACGAGATTCACATTGTCCTCGAGATATTATGCAATCCACGCCTCACCCGGCCGTTGAACGATTGTCTATCTGTCCTGACAGAATGGTGGAGGCAAGCTGGGCATGGTAAAATTTCACGAGTAGTTTTGGACATGCTGTATGGCCCGCGCTGTGAGTCCTGCTGTTCCTATGCTGTGGTTGGGAGTTCATCAGTTCAGGGTGGATCACGAGGAGAAATTAGTATCGCGATGCTACATAGGCTGTCATTTCTAAATGAGCTGATGCACTTCTTGCTCCCCGTACGCTTTTAAGTATACGATCATGGGAAAACTAGCGAGTAGGTTTCGGAATGTTCCGTGATTGGTGTCCAATCACCTTTGACGGGATTCCCGCAGTGCTCGTGGTCACAAGTTCATGAAAGGGGACGGGTTTTATGATTTTATGCAACTGACGTCTATCTCGGTCCATTTGACGAGATTCCCGCAGGCAAGTCGTGCGGTCAACTGGCCGTCTTGAGGACAAATGTTCGAAGTAGGTATCAAATATTAAGAATTATTCAGAGAGGATTGCATGAATAATACGACAAGTTTTCTTTCGAATGCGAATCACGAATTATACAAGTTAGGCCTATACAAGTTTTCGAAATAACCAGATTATAATATATCCGATGGAACCAAATTTCGAAGCAAAAATTGAAATATAACGGAATTTCGAATTAACCATATTGGATGTCGCAAATTTATGAGACATATTTTTAAAATAAGTTATAGCCTACGCATTTCGAAGCCTTTTCATAATTCTTTTTCGAAACGGTAACATTTCGCAAGATTGCGACATTAAATTATTTCGCGTTATTTCTGGACTTCAATTTGACATAGTCTCCAAATTTAGAGGTCAATAACAGAAATGCGAGGTTTCCGATTAGTTTCAGAAGTCTTCGCGAATAAACGTCTCACGAAAAGTTGGGTTTCCTAATAACACAGAAAAATATTTCACACAAAACTAAAGTCTTCTTGATGCAGAAAATATACGCTGAACGATGTATCCCACTCAGTGTATCCTCAGTATGCATTTCCTCCAGGTCAGGCACGTGGAAATATAGCTTATGCAATCGACGCCGCTTGCGCGAAACTCGCTTCATCACAATCTCTGAGCCTAGAGGCGCGAGTTTAAACGATTCAATCCGCCTTCAGAAAATTTTCCTTACCCGTATGTAAAATTCGTTACTTTTTCGTTACCCATTTGTAAAATTCATTACTTTCGTTACCGGTAGACAACCTGACCCTATATTCAGTCTTGGTTCTACTAATGCGCAGTCCATTAGACTCGAGAGCTCTCCTCCATGGGTCCAAACTCTCCTGTAGGTCATAAATACTGTCAGATATTAGTGCCACATCGTCAGCGTACAAAAGATTCCACGGTAAGGGTTTCTGAAATTGTTTTGTTAGATAGTTTATAGTAATATTGAAAAACAGTGGACTTGGAGCACTTCCCTGATGAACCCCCACTTTGATATCAAAGCTTTCGGACAAACCAGCTGGGTTTCTGACATGTCTTTACATTGTTATACATATCCATGAGTTTTCTGTATAGTTCAGGAACGTTATGCGACCTTAATGCTTGCCATATTAACGGTCTTGGCACACGGTCGAAGGCTTTCTAAAGATCTATAAAAACCATACATAAACTCTGCTTGTTTTCACGAGCTTTTTCAATTACCAGCCTTATTACATGGATTGCGTCAATGGTTCCTTTCCCAGCAGTGAAGCCAAACTGATTATCTGTTAACTTCATCAAATTTTGAAGGCGCTCACAGAGGACTCGTTCCCAGACCTTGAGTGTGTGCGATGTAAGTTTTATACCACAGAAGTTTCCACAAGATCGAACATCTCCTTTGTTTTTGTAGAAGGGGACCAACGTACTCTTTCTCCAGGCATCTGTTCGTGAACTAAGATGTCATTGAATAACCTTTAAAGCCATGCAGCTCCATCCGCTTCAAGACATTTCCAGAGTTCAGCAGGCATCTCATCTGGGCCCGTTGCTTTATGATTCTTCATTTTAGAGATGGCTTTCCTAACTTCCGCTTCTGTGATTTCATTAATAGTTCCTTGTGTCATAGGTAGTTCCACTTCTTGTCGCCTGGGAAATTCTTCATTTAATAAATCGTAATAATACTCCTGCATCTTTCACAAATGTCCTTGTCATTTCTTAATAAATTGTCTTATTTATTTTTAATGTATTTTGGGGCTTTAAAGTCTTTGCAGTCATTATGTTTGCGCTTAGCTACCTTATATACACACATCAAAAAAAGTTTTGCATCACCTCGGTTCCCAGATCTCCGGCATCTAGACGTTGACTGTGTATATTGTATCCAAGATACAGTCCCTTTGACTGTTCATAGATGTCACTAAAACTGCTCAAAGATGTAAACAACCATGCATGAGCAGGGCCTATTAGACGGAGGGGGTACGACAGCCGATCAGTTCCAGTCATTCCACCAGGACGAAGGTACGCTGCTCATGTTGTCTGTAGTTCTACCATGCCTAGAAGGTCAATACCGCAGTTCGATCGCGTCCGCATTGTTACTTTGTGTCAAGAAGGGCTCTCAACAAGGGAAGTTTCCAGGCGTCTCAGAGTGAACCAAAGCGATGTTGTTCGGACATGGAGGAGATACAGAGATACAGGAACAGTCGATGACAGGCCTCGCTCAGGCCGCCCAAGGGCTACTACTGTAGTGGATGACCGCTACTTACGGATTGCCGCTCGGAGGAACCCTGACAGCAATGCCACCATGTTGAATAATGCGTTTCGTTCAGCCACAGGACGTCGTGTTTCAACTCAAACTGTGCGCAATAGGCTGCATGATGCGCAACTTCACTCCCGACGTCCATGGCGAGGACCAGCTTTGCAACCCCGACACCATGCAGCGCGGTACAGATGGGCCCAACAACATGCTGAATGGACCCCACGGAATTGGCATCACGTTCTCTTCACCGATGAGTGTCGCATATGCCTTCAACCAGACAATCGTCGGAGACGTGTTTGGAGGCACCCTGGTCAGGCTGAACGTCTTAGACACACTGTCCAGCGAGTGCAGCAAGGTGGTGGTTCCCTGATGTTTTGGGGTGGCATTATGTGGGGCCGACGTACGCCACTGGTGGTCTTGGAAGGCTCCGAAACGGCTTTACGATACCTGAATGACATCCTCCGACCCATAGTGCAACCATATCGGCAGAATATTGGAGAGGCATTTGTCTTCATGGACGACAATTCTCGACCTCATCGTGCACATCTTGTGAATGCGTTCCTTCAAGATAACGACATCGCTCGACTACAGTGGCCAGCATGTTCGCCAGACATGAACCCTATCGAACATGCCTGGGATATGTTGAAAAGGGCTGTTTATGGACGTCTTGACCCACCAACCACTCTGAGAGATTTACGCCGAATTGTCGTTGAGGAGTGGGACAATTTGGACCAACAGTGTCTTGATGAACTTGTGGATAGTATGCCACGACGAATACAGGCATGCATCAATGCAAGAGGACGTGCTACTGGGTATTAGAGGTAGTGGTGTGTACTGCAATCTGGACCACAAATGCTGAAAGTCTAGCTGTATGATGGTACAACATGCAATGTGTGGGTCTCATGAGCAATAAAACGAGCTGAAATGTTGTTTGTGTTGATCTCTATTCCCTTTGTATTTAAAGGTTCCGGAACTCTTGGAACCGAGGTGATGCAAAACTTTTTTTGATGTGTGTATATCGTTATTGGCTAATTCTGAACGCTGGTAGAAATCAAAATCAGCTTTCTCTCTTTCAATTGCAACGGTTTCCCTTGCAGCTTTCTTTGCCTGTCTGTAATTCTCTTGATCTTCCTCAGCACCAGTATTCTGCCAAATTCTAAACAAGCGTTTCTTTTCAGCTACCCTGTTCTTGGCGTAGTTGTTCCACCATATGGAATCCTTTGCATTATGTAGGACACTCACGTTTCGCTGTAGCGACACAAAATGTTTCAAAGCCTGACCATAGTACTGTTGGGCTGTTTTCCTGACGGGGTTTTGCATAAATAATCCACTATACAATTTTTCATAACACTACCTTATTCACTATTCAATTCATACCATTTAATCTTTTCAATTTTTGGTCTTTTTATGTTAATATGTTTTCTCAGTGTTAGGGCTGTTAGTAGAAGCCTATGTTGGGAAGTAAGTGGTTCCCCAGGAATAACCTTACAGTCCTTCATTTGTCCCAAATCTCTTTTGTCTATCAGGATATTGTCTATCTGCATTTTGAAATCACCACTCATATAAGTTAAAAGGTGTTCATCCTTCTTTTGAAAGAACGTGTTCACTACTGCAAGGTCACGGGAGGCTGCAAATTCAAGAATCGTCTCCCCTTTATGTTGTTCTCCAAATTCAAAGCCACCATGGTAACCTTCAAAGCCGCCCCCTGGCCACTCCTAAATGACCATTTAGGTCCCCACATATAATTTTTTGTTCCGTTTGGGGTATAATTGCAAGAAGAGTCCTCAATTCCTTCCAAAATTCTTGTTTTTCTATTTCTGGGCAATTCACTTGTGGCACGTAGACCAATACAATATTAAGACAGGGTTGTTTATCTAAGGCGAGTTTTACCGACATGATGTGATCATCGATTCTACTCATCTCGACAACATTGTTACTAAGGTGATCTAATATTCCAATGCCTCTTCTGGTGTTCTCCTTCCCATTGTAAATGAGCTTAAATCCTTTCCCAATTTGACGTGATTTGGCACCTTTCCACTTTTGTTTCCTGCACACAACAAATGTTTATGCGTCGTCGGTCTAGAACTGCGCCGAGTTCAGCACTTCATCCAGTCATTGTTCCAATGTTCCAAGTACCTATGCGCAGTTCAAACACTGGCTAAGTGTCCTTCGTCGCTTACGGAGAACGCCCTAGCATTTCCGTCGCTTAAGGGAGACGCCCTAGAGCTTATTCTGATTTTTATAAAACAAAAGTCAAATGAAAATTACCAAAATATGCAGTTTATAATGATATTTTTGTTCAAAATATGCCATAATACTTAAGAAAGCCTAAATATGCATTTATATGCCCAATAAAACCTGTTAAATTTTGATTATCATGCTTGGAAACGTGTTGAAAATACAAGACTATAAGATATAATGTTAAGGGAAGAAATATGACTTGTCATAGAAATCAGCCCCTTAGTTATGATACATTAAAGCATTTTCTTACCTGAGCAATTGCGAAAGAGATGAGGAATGGTGTGTTCTTGGGATCGGGCAACATTCCCTTGGCAGTATCAAAGCAGCCGAAGTATGCAGCTCTATAGATTATAATACCTTGTACGGATACAAGGAAACCCCTGTAGAGTCCCGATAGCCCGTCAGACTTGAAAGTCTTAGCCAGGCAATCTGCTAGTCCACTGTATTGCCGTTCAACACCAGCCTTTCCCACATCCGCACCCAACCTATGAACAGAAATTAAATCAGCATTTTTTGGATCTATGCAGCACTGAAAAATAAATTACCATGCCAACATTTCTTTAAAGTGAGATATACCAGGCATGATATCCCCAGAAATCACCCATCATTTTAGAATATGAAGTACTGTAGACATGGGTATAAACTCTTGCACATAACATTGTGCCGGCCCCGTGGTGTTGGGGTAGCGCGCCTGCCTCTCACCCGGAGGCCCCGGGTTCGATCCCCGGCTCCGTCAGGGATTTTAAAACTGACGTGAGGGTTGGAACGGGGTGCACTCAGCCTCGTGAGGACAATTGAGTAGCTGTCTGACAGTGAGACAGCGCCCCGATCACGAATACCAAGATTAACGGCCGAGGGGACCCGACGCGCTGATCACGCGTCACCCCAATATCTGCAGGCCAAATGGCTGGGCAGCGGTCGCTTGGTCGGCCTTAGCCCGTCATGGGCTGGATAGTGCCAGGGGTTGACTTTTGACATAACATTGTAACTATACAATTTTGTTTGAGACTTCAGTCTTTTGACTGGTTTGATGCAGTACATTTAAATTAAACTTTAGAAGTGAATTACCAACAGTCTTGCAATGACCCACAGTAAATCACACATGGGGTCCTTGGTTTGAAGTCTGCCCTCATATATCTGGTCACAATTTTAAAATTATATGATCTGGCCACATTTAAACAATTATGAAACTAAGTCTGAAGAAAAGGGGCAGAAATGGAATTTATATGTAAATGGTTTACCGTTATATTTCTTGAGGCCCCTGGTTCAGAACCACTTCAGCATATTTTTATTTCTCCCAGAATTAGGCCTTAGTCACATTGGCTCATAATAGAAAAATTGCCAAATCCTAATTGAAATATGCTAATATATACATCTCGGTAGCCTTCTCCATGGAGTCTTCAGTTCCCATTGTATACTCCCATCCCCAGTGAAATATCTGGCATAGTAAAAGACAGGGAAGGTTGAATGCTTGGTTGTAGGCCACCGTCACCACAGGCATTTACAGTATGCTGGTTGACAGTATCCTCATCCATATCACTGTCACTATCATTTACAACTAATTCATACAGAATATCACTTCCACACAAGCTTTCCGAATCACGGACATCGACATCTGAGAGACCAGCCTGTTTCCTAGCAACAGCTAGGCTGCTAGGAGAAAGGTCAAGGGACAAACATTTATTGTTACCACTAAAAGCAACACTATGCCTTCTAAATGCTGTCCTATGCCTGCCTGATACATTACCTATAGTTCACAATTAATTTTAATTCCACACCAATACGAGAGGTGGCAGGAGAATGCCAAAACATACCCGGGCGCTTTCAGGCGCATTAGCAGGGAGCTGTGACTTTCATATCCGGGCGCTTTCAGAAGGAAAGGGTTAAGGTAACTTCTTGCCTAAATATCATGTCATTTCACTAAGTGACAAAAATAACTACATACCTAACTAGAGAGACAACAATGAATATAGTTGAGCAAGGAACTGGTATTGATGGAGCCAGAGAGAAGCGATACGGGAGGAATATGGCCGATACGAGCCTCTCAAACCTACCCCCACGCATCCGTCTCAAGCTTCCATTTAAACCTGTGTTTCTGAAAAAGTTTCCCATCGCAGGCAGTAGCACGCTGACATATGAGAGCGCAAAAAGAAATGTATTCGTAACTTGGCCAGATGGAGATCAGCTGACAGATGTACGGAATCGACCTGCTTAAAACTCACCCTTTCCTTTAACTAATGCCTTTGAAATCTAAGAAATACTGTTTTTATATAATATTAATAACGGTAGCTCTTTCTATAATAACTATAACGAGGCATCCAATGCAGTTCAAATGAACTGTTGTAATAACATAACTGCCAACCATTCAAACTGAAAAATCGGGAGATTTTGAACACGATCGATGTCTAATCATATATCTTCGACAGTCTATTACCGAGGAGACGATAAAATCACTCCAAAAAATTACAATAGCCTACCGGCATATTAATGCCAACATCTAAGTTATAGATTACACAAATAGTTTCACGTGTTAAACAGATACAATATTCCGCAGCCTACAACCATCTCCCACCCACAGGCTATTATGAAAACACACTGAATTAACCATCGACTATTTCAAACAAAGAGAGATTCAAATCCAACTAAGTGGTAAAAGTAGTTATGGAGAATTATCTTTAAATCATCGATACGAAGTGCAACTGCGGTATTGAAACACTTCTACACATGTAAAATCGATCTGTTCGATGGATGACTGAAGTTTGTCATCTCGCACTTTAGGTCCGAAATTACGCACGAGAGTTTTAAAAAATCTGGAGATTTAATACGTTAAGCGGGAGGGCGGGAGAAATGGTGTAAAATCGGGAGTTTCCCGCCTAAATCGGGAGAGTTGGCAGGTATGTAATAATATTAATAATAAGTTGTCATTAAGTTGAGTTCAAGGGCAGATGATCTCGTAGTGCCGCCCCTTAAAACAATAACTAAGGTAAGAGTTTCTACTTACGGCCATGCAGTCATAGAGAAGGAAAACATTGCAAATCTGTTGTCTGCGTTGTTTTCTGTAACCAGTGTGATACAATGCCAAGGACAACTTCCAACATAGGATGCATTCTCAGCAACAGTAGCACGCGGACTGAATATAGTCTTCACCAACTCGAGGCCATTTATAGCTGATTTTCTCTGCTATCATGATCATTTCTAAACTTCTGGGTTCAATTATTGTGTGCATTCGTCAGTTATGGATATATTTTGCCATTTCCAAGGAATGATCTTGCAATCATACTCCACAATAGTTCACGAAATTTAGTAATGCAGAAATTACTGAGAATAATTTGCATTTATTTTTGTTAAGGCAAGTAAAAACAAAACTATTGGTTAAAATATCTAAATATACTGAAGTATTATTTAGAGTGGTCATAAGATATAACACTATTACATTTTATTGTTAGAGACACTAGACTAGAGGTAATGTGGCTTGTGTCGACTACTACGTAACAAAAACGTCATCACTTTGTTTCTTGAGGTATTACACTATCAAAGATCTTTGAAATATATGACCGTGTAATGGGGAAGTCTTTTATAAAATGTATTTTATAAAATGTATGAGCATCATGCTATCTTTCATAAAAGATTCAACCAAAATGGCAGATCATAACAGCAGGAATATTACCACAACCAAGATGCTCATATCAGAGTGTGAAATGCATGAAATGTTATATAATGTGTTACATAATGAATGGTGTACAATGTAAAACATAAATAACAGATAGAAAGTGTAGGCAAAAATATCAGAGGCTATAATCGCTGCAAATAAAGGGCAAACATTTCATGACAAAGAGAAATTCAATAGATCAATAGGCTGAAATAAGCCGTGAATAATAACGTATTTTATGTTATAATGTTCGTATTATAATTCGTTAATTTCACATATAGTATTACAAGTGAGTGTAAATAATCACTATCTGTACCGGTAGGTAATACATGTAACCAACCGACAAGAGTAAGTGTGAAACACTCACCTCCTCGCTAGAGTTGATTTAACTTGAACTACCCTCATTAACACAAACCTACAGAATTTACTGCCTTTAAATACAGGCCACAAGTGATTTTAAAGTTTTCCCGACTTTGAATGGGCGCCAACGTTGACCATATGGGTCTTCCTGAATAAAATTGAATAAAATACATAACTGTTGCCCCGACTATGAAATTCCTTATCCCAGGCGTAGGCGAGGTTCATGCAAGACAGGAATATAAACACACATGAATTTTAAAGAGATATTCTATTGGCTGTACTATACACATATACACATAATATACAACACAAAATACCCTTCATACACTCGTGATTTATACAGTACCTTGCCACTGAATTTAGGCTCGGAGAGCAGCAAACACTTACGGCCATATCAGACCCAACAGCCACCTACGTATATACACACTGTACTGTCCGTACACAAAACATCTACACACGTTAGACTGGTTCACTCCACTTTCTTTCTTCTCGAACTGCTCGTTCATGTCTCCATTCTTGCATGACTTTTCGATGAAATATTTTTCGACTGATTATCCTTTTAGGCGTGGTAAGTTATTACCGCCAGCCCATGGTATGGATGGACCCATGAAATGCACGTAGCCTCCAATAGCCCGTAAGAGCTCAGTGGATTGCTAAAGATTAGTCACTGCTCGTTCGTATTACGATACCATGATCAAGTAATAACGACACTAATTTGCAAGTAGACAACGGACTTTCGCTGTAAAAGCAAGAAGACCCTTTCTGAACACCAGATATCTCTATATATATATATATATATATAAGAATGAAAGTTTGTCTGTTTTTTCTGAATTTCTACTGAAATTTGCGTTATTTACACGTTTTAGACTGTTTTATGACGGATGTGCGCGAAAATGAAATTTTTGTCTGTCTGTTTGTTTGTTTGTCTGTGGACAAGTATGTTCCCTTATAACTCGAGAACGGCTGGGTGGATCAACGTAAAATTTGGTACAGATATCCTTCAGAGGCACGACACTAATCATTGATGTAACTCTTCTCCGTACCTCTCATATGAGGGGGAAAAAAAAGGAAGCTTGTAGTTTAACGTTACCATTAATCTCTAGATCATGAGCCACGGGACCTCCATTTTACGTGGAATCCGAACCACAGGACATGGCATTTCACTTCGAAAATCTCACATGCATTGGCCGGGAATCGAACCCGGACCGCCTTGGTGAGAGGCATACAGCTAGACCGCTGAGCCACCATGCCCCCCCTCATATGAGGGGCATACCCCCTTAAAATGCATGCTGAAATAGGTGTAGAAGGGCCAGACAAAGCTCATTTTCAGCCCCTCAATATCAGAAACAAAACTCGGAGGCCCGAAAACCACATTTTAAGGCCCTAAAACCAATAGTTTTTGAGTTATTCCCAGAAAACTAATTTAAATTAATAAAATAATGAAAGTATGCAACCCGGTAACTATGGCAACAGAATCTCACAGGTCATTGTTAGACGCAATACAATTCCAATAGCGGCTTCAGTGGCGTAGTCGGTAGCATGCTGAACTGCTGTGCCCAAGATAGCGGGTTCAAACCCGGCCGAAGTCGTCTCATTTTTTAAGAGCGTTAAAAATTCCTTCAGTATGCCTTCCTTCGGAGGGGAAGTAAAGCCGGCGGTCCCATGTCATAGATTTATGGCATGTTAAAGATCCTTTCACAGACTAAACTTGTGTAAAGCAAAATTTGTTAGGTTAGATTTCGTCAGAACGCTCTATCAAAGTTCCAACGTTCACCACTAGGTATCATTGATATCTGGTGGCGAAAGTTGGAACTACTTGAAATTGAACGGAACTTGTAGCTCGCCCTTTAGGGTGTCCGCTGGAAGCAGCTACAGACTCAGGCGAGCCGAACATGTCCTCGGACACTCCCGGCACTAAGAGCCATACGATAAATAAATAAATTCCAATTATTACATTACTGTGAAAGTTTGTAAACGGCTATACGGTTATCACGGAACCAAATTACAGTGTAAAATGCATCAATACATACAGTATACTGCGCTTAAGGGGGTCAAGAGGTACTCTAGAATTTTTTCACGTGATTTACACGTGTGGGTGTGGTACGGAAGGTCTATTTAATCCCTATCTCTATATAATTGTACAATTATTATTATGTCGCCTCCGTAGCGTAGCGGCCAGCATGGTTAGCTGCCGCCCCGGAGGTCCTGGGTTCGATTCCCGGCTCTGCCACGAAATTTGAAAAGTGGTATGAGGACTGGAACGGGGTCTACTCAGCCTCGGGTGGCCCAAATGAGTAGAGTAGGTTCGATTCCCACCTCAGCCATCCTCGAAGTGGTTTCCCGTGGTTTCCCACTTAGTCTTCGGGAAAATGCCGGGATGGTACTGCCCCCGTAATTGAATTATATAGAGACCACGGTGGCTATTTTGGAAATTATAGCGAAAGTTATGGCTGTCATAGTTATGACGTGGGTAGTCATGACGTAAGCACGGATGACGCAGACGTTATGCCAGCAGGCTACTTGAGCTGAGATTCTCAGTGACGTCAGCATTTAGTCGAGAATGTTCCGAGATGTACGACGCAGTCGCGAGAAACGTGGAATTCTGCTGAGGAAGAAATTATGCTTTTGGAGGGGAGACTTAAACCAATGAACGATAGTCTAAAGGAAGACGGAGATTGCTAAAACTATGGTATTTTTATTACTTTTTGGAATGCAGAATTGTGGAAATCCATTTGCAGTAAAGGCATTGATCTGGAATTTTGGTGAAATTAATTTTCAGTTTTTGAATTATGAAAATCAGTCATGTATTGACGAAGTTGGAACTTCTAGCGATGACGTAGTAACGCGCGATGGAAGGGATAGATACGCCCCTCATGAAGTTCATAAAAGGCCTTGCGCAGAAGAGAGGAGCCTCATTCGCTCATTCTCAGATTATAAATCAATCGTCAGATTTCAAATAAGCATTTCAGTGAAACGTCGAGTGAATCAGTAGTGAAAAAGTCGTCTTTGTAACGCGTGGCGAAGCCACTAGTCGAACTTACAAGCAGTGCAGGTTTACTGTGAAGTAAATCTAGGTGAAGTTGAAACGACACTTATAACGCTTCTACAAGATTAGCTGTGAACAGTTAGCGGTCGCCTATAAGCTAATTCTCTTGTGCATTACTACAGTAAGGACTGTAGAAAAGCTGAACAATTTCGAAGAAGTATTTTGGAAGTTATTGACAAAATTAGACGACTGACAAAAGTGATTTTCTCGCCACAGAAGAAACACTTTGTATAGCCAGACTCAACGCTACGGCTGACAGGGCTAGTGAAATAGGGAGACTTCAGATTGCTTTTGTGACACAACGCTACAATATAATGGAGCAATTTAATAAGGCAGTGTGTTCTTCTAATACTATTACCGAGGAGCATATGGAAGGCTAAAGGACTTAATGCAATTGGGACATATTTCAACGGAGTAAAATAGCAACATGGAACTTCGCTAATTGCTATTCCATACAAGCGAACATGTGGTAAATAACCATCTACACCCATGTTTCGTGAGTAAAGGCTGAATACTATCAAACAGCCATAGAAATGATTTCATACTTTCTGAATATGAATATTTCTTCGGAAATTTATACAAAAACTTCATGGCGATTTTCAACTGGAACTTCAGGGATTTTTCAAGAGAGGTCAGGGTTGTCCCGACTCACAAAGAAGATTATTGCCGGAAGGATGTCGTTCGTCTTCGTGAAGCAGTTCGATTCTTCGATGGTGCTGTTTCTGGTTTCGAGGATGGAGCTCAGCTTTAACTTGGTGAAATGGATCCATCAACAGTCTTCTTTGGGGAATTTTCCTCTGGAACGTCAATCGGCAGATAAGGTAGTCGTGAACGTTTATTGTATTTGAGTTTCTTAGCAATGTTTGAGCAACTATTTTTCCCATATTTTGTCCTCATGTGTTTTTTTTGCCCGATATTCTTGTTTGAGATTCCTATTCTCAGTACACCTTGATGAGTTATGCATTTTTCGACGTTTTATTAAGACATTGTTATGTCATGGGCATAGTTAAATGATTTTGAATCAGTTGAGACTGATATTTAGATTTTTCAGTAATTTGCTTATTTTTGTAGTCTCGATTTGACTGTAAGTTAATGATTTTTATGGCAGATTTAAATTCAGACAGCGTGTCACTTTATTAAAGTAATTCTACCCCAGTTTAATTACTTTGACCAATTTTCAGTCATCATCAAGAAGGAAGAACATTTAAATGATTTTAGAGCGTTAAAATCCAGTACGTTGTCGACGATCTTGGAAATACTAGTCGTTATTTGAATTGATTGCAACACAGACATTTATCGTTAGTCATGAACGACCATTGCATCTTAGGCAATTTTGTGAAAGATGAACATTAATTATGAATTATTGAATGCATTAAATTCGTGAAACTTGTGTTAGTTTTTTTTTCTCATATAGAGATTTATATAATGATGTTTGCATTCCCCAGTCTAATTGGATTCTATTCGACTATTTTGCACTTAGTCGCACTTTGTTTGATGATAGTATTTTTATACTACAATTCTTTTAAGATGTTAATCTTAAATTTTGATAGACCAGACAGGCGTATATAAGCGTATTCACTATTAAATTTGTTTGTGATTGGCAAATTTTTATTTCATTTCGATTCATGAATGAAATCCACGAAGTTTAAATGACAACAGTTTTGAAACAATTATTGATATAAAAATTTTTAAGTGGAACTATGAATGTATAATCGATAGTGCAGCGGACATGTTGAAAGTCGCTGATGTATAAAGCCCTTAAATAAATGAAGGAGATTCCCACTAATTAATAATGATAAAGAATTATTTGTGGAAGTTTTGTAAGTTCGGTGGAAGTTTTAATGCCATATAGATTAATATATGATGAATTTTGGGCTATTTTGAATGCAGTTTGTGCATTATTTTGTAAGCGAAGTATTTTCCGCTAGAGTATATTGTCATAGTTCGTTGAAAATTAATCAAGTGAATTTACTGTTATAATTAACAAGAGTTTGAAAGAATTTGAGATAAGATTTTGAATGAAGATTGCCGTCACAAATAATTAAATTTATTACAACCTTTATTAAACCAGATTGTGACATTTACATGTATAACTAACCTTCATTGGTCGATTATATTAAACACGATTATGAATTTACCAATCGGATAAAACATGTGGTTCAATGTATTTCTTAAATTATTAATTTAAATAATTTAAATGTTGATATTGTAAATAATAAATGTAAATATCTTTGACAATAATGTGGAACGAAAGTAATGTTAAAGGCGTGCTTAAAATTTTTGTAATTATTTTCGACAATATTATAAACAATTTCCAATTGTTATAAATAATTTATGTGATTTTGTTATAAACATTTAAGAGTGTGTTTTACACTCTAAACTATGCTGATTAAACATTTGGATGATAACTTAACAAGTTTAAGGATAGTTAAAATAATCCAGTGGGATGGAAGTTAAGCATTTGAAAGATTTGCGTCAATATGTATGAGTTGTCTTGTAGACATTTAAAGCTTTAAAAGGAGCTGAATTCTTACGCAAGTGTGGCGAGAGGAGTGCGCCCCATTTGACAGGTGTGAGCCAGGTTAAAGAGTAGACCAGCCGGCTCGACATCTGGTTACAAGCAGGCGAGGTCGATACTCCGGCCTTGTGCCTATTTATACAAGTGCAATGTTTATTAAAAGAAACCAAATGCTCTATATATGTCGTACCCTGACTTCCTCATCCAATCCAAATGTGTTATAAAATGTTACGTTATTTTGAGCTCATGGGAGCTAACATATTGTTTGATAAATGTGCAAGTCCTTTAGGAGGACGTAGTCAGATTGACATGGGCTACTGATAGCCACGTTTATTTTGTTGAGTTGTGAAAATCACACTCTTTATTTTGAAAATAAAGCTTTTGTACAGTTCAAAGTTCTCGTATTCGGTCTGGTTCATTTTTAAATGTCATGGTGAAGGTTATTGTGAGAGCATACTTTAAGGATCCTGTTGTCAACCCAATCCCCGAGATATTTATAAGAGGTAAGTAAATGTAAGTATGTAACCCCGTCTATTTTGGTGTGTTCCACAATAATTTTTTCTTGGTAACTTCTGTGTTCAAACCTCGGTAGTATCTGTCAGTGCCATTTTCATTGATGTAGCTGAGCTGGTGCGATTGATTGTTGGCAATCCGATTGAGGGGGCGGATATCTGACAGCCTACTATCCGGGCAAACGGGGACAGTACCTACTGTAAGGCCACGGCCGCCTCCTTCCCTCTTCCTAGCCTATCCATCCCAATCTTCCATCCCTTCCCATCCCTCATGAGGCCCCTGTTCGCTTTGCAGGTGAAGCCGCCTGGGGGAAGTGCTGATCACACCTCCCCAGTTGTATCCCTCCCGACCAGATGTTCCAAGCTCCAGGACACTGTCCATCGAGGCGGTAGTGGTGAGTTCCCTCGCTGAGTCCGTGGGAACCACCAACCTAGAGGGTAAATTGACTAAATAAAAAAAATATATTATATAATGACACACAACGACGAGACAATGATCAATTTCAGCCCCTCTGTGTCGAAAACAAAACACGGGGGCCCTAAAGTGTCCCCGAAAACTAAATTTTAAGGCTCTCTAACCCACAGTTTCTGAGATAATCCCTGAAAACTAATTTCATTTAATAAACTAATCAAGGAATATAAGCCGGTAACCATGACAACAGTATCTCAAGAGATGACATCCAACTTTCCATCTCTTTCTGTAAGAAGCAATACCACTCCATTTATTAAATTTCTGTGAACGTTTGCAAATGGCTATAAGGTTATCACGGAACCAACTAAGACTGTAAAATTCGTCAATGCGCTTAAGGGGGTCAAAGGGCACTCCAGAATTCTTTCACCCGACATACACGTGCGATATGTTGTACAGATGGTCTATTATATCTCCAAACAGCAATATTATTTTCAACAATTCATGAATTGAAATAGTATTTTTGCGGCTTTTTAGGAATTTGAGGTATTCAATTTTATTTTCACGTCAGGTAGTACACGTTAGGTGAATTTAGTTTGAGAGCACATTTTTACTAATCATTCTTTTTGTCAACAAACGGGTACATCGTAAGTATGATTTTGTTTGAGTTAGTTATTGTTGTTTTAAAGGGTGGAACTACGAGGTCATCTGCCCCTTCAATTTGTTTGATACTGTGTGGTTGATATATCCATATTTGGACATCTGGGTGATACGTTGTAGTCAATAGAGTTAGTTTGCCTCATGGCCACTAGCTGCCTTTGCTCCTGCATAAATACACCTATCTATAAACATATGATTGTTTATTTAAGTTTCAATTTTCTTTCTTTTACGCGTTTCGGTTTGTTTTTTGACGGATGCAAGCAAAACGTGGGTTTGTGTGTCTGTATTTCTGTGTATCTTTATGTACACTTATAACTCGTGTTCGGATGCTTGGAGCATCGTAAAATTAGGTAGGTATCCATGAGGGTCAATACACTAATCATTTATATAACTCTTCACTGTACTTCTCATAGAAGGGTGGGTATAGGGAAATAAAGTTTCAAAATACATGCTAAAATAGGAGAAATATAAAAATTATTCTAGAAGGACGACCAAAGCATATGTTGCGCTTCTCAATGTGAGACACAAAATTCGGGGGACTATAAAGGGTCTCCGAAAACCACATTTTAAGGCCCCTAAATTAACAGTGTGTGTGATATTCCCAGAAAACTAACTTCGTTCTGAAAAAACTTTTGAAGGAATGACAAACCGTTAACCATTGCAACAGTAGCTGAATTGATAACGTCTGGTTATTCATACCAAAGACCGTTCGAAGAACGGGTACTTCTGCTAGTGCCATTATATGCACTGGCGTAGGGATACATAACCCCAATGTTTCTGCCGGAACTAAATCGTGCGTGGCCCGCTCCTAGCAAAACATCCGTGTCAACACATGAACATCAGACAGTCGAAATTCACACTGACGTCACACAGTAGTTTTCCACGCGCCAGTTCATCTGAGTTCATGCTATAAATAGCCTAGGAATTCCCACACAAGCCGAATTACTGCCTGTCTTTTCCGGGTATGTAACACATCCAGCACTCGAAAATACCAATTCATTGTACCTTTATAGTACAGCCACGAATCTAACATTTAACATTAATAGGTCAAAATAAAGCCATTAACCCCAAACCAAAATGAAATAATGCTTCTACTTAATACAGTCATATATCCTTATTCCCAAAACGTAATAAATCGCAAAACCCCGTATTTTATAATATATAAAATATCCAAAAACCGATAATTAATAAACAGTGATCCTAGTTGGTCCGGACCATTCAAAGATGAATCCGTCCACAAAAACACACACAGGCACAATAAAAATCACTTCTGCAACCCCACGTTAACCCAATATAATAAGATATGAATAAAATACCCCAAACTGCACGAAGCAAAACCCGAGGGTGAGCTACTGTAACTGAATAAATTCTGTTACAAGTGTCTAGTTGGCCGAATGGGTCGAGCTCTCGACTCCGGGACGAGAGGACCATGGATCGAATCCCACCAAATGCATACCTTTTTACTTCGTATGTTTCAATTATATTAGCTCGGGCAGTGGTTGTTTAGAACATCATTCATTTAATCACAATTATTAATAATGAAATACAGTGCTCTCTCGGTTATCCGGCAGATATCGGACCAGAGCACTGCCGGATTACTGGAAAACAGAGAAAAACGCAGATATCATTTGAAAATCAGTTTTAATTACATTGTACTATACAAGTAAAAAAGTTATTCCTTGGAAGTAGACTGTTGGAAATATGCATCAATTGTCTTTTGCTTCTTACGGTTGAGACAAACACTGAGAACTTGTTCCTGTAACCTTCTTAAAACTAAGACATCGTTAGCATTACGCCATTTTCCTCCGCCCAGGCAATTGACGTGGCAAACGAGGCGATGGCCGCATCGTGAGCGATTGATTGTACAGCCGCTGTCACTTCTTCGACCTGCTCCTCGTCCTCTCTTGCCACTTCCTCTATGATGTCATCTTCTGTCATAAACTGGTTGTTTTAGTCATCTTCACCGGTAAGCCACACGCCTACGTCATCAGTTGTCAAATTCACAAATAAATTTGATACAATGCGTTATCCGGGGAATCCACGAGTTGTTGGTTAACCACGTCTCGCAGTAGATAAATCTCCCTCTCTTCACTGGCTTTCTTGTTCGGTTTATCTTTTTTGTACTGATCCAGCAGTGTCATGTCCGACCATAGGGGTTTCCAAGAGAAATGATGACTTTCTTGTTAAGATTTTCCCAAGCATTAGCAAGCTAGTACACCACGTCTTGCGTGTTTATTTCTTTCAAGGATTTAATCACACTTTCGTCCTTAGACAACACATTGTACAGGGTCTTTCACTCAAAGTGCGGCCGGCAGCGCGGCGCGTCGAGGCAGCTCACTGAGCTTCGGGTCGAGAGTCCGAAGCATCAATCCAACAGCACTTCCTTCCTTATCTTAATGACATATTGTCGGTCCGGAGGAATAGTGACAACTCAAAAACTGTCTTATTTTGAGTTAAGCATAGGGTAAGACTACTCAGAAGGCATTCTTTGTTGTGGAAAAACGACAACACTGCTTAGAATTCTCGCCACTAGAATGCAGTAGTGACGGTCTTCCTCCAAGCGTGTTTGTCGACTGGCGACTGAAGAAGAGTGTCACATCATCAGATGAGTTGTAGCCTAGATTGAGTAAGAGCATAGTGTAATCAAGAAGAATGACATATCTCATGAAGTGACAGATTAGGGCCAGTTGTACGAACTCGGGTTATACCTCGGCTAAAGCTATCTCCGTAGATAGCCCAGAATTGTGTTGTACGACATTGGTATAAAAGATAATCCGGGTATAAACGACGGCATAGCTAACCGGGCATGGAATGGCGGGCTATCTGCTTATACCGAGTATGGCGGACGGGAGAGACCGCTATAACATCCGAAGTTAAATCATCGCAAACTCTTAATTCCAGTGAACTATTCATAAATGTACATGAGAACGTATAATTTTAATAGCAGCACAATACCGTATTTACTCGAATACGACCCGCCCCCGAATAAGACCCGCACCCTGATTATGAAGAACAAAATTTAAAAAAAAAATAATAATTACTCAAAATTATTTACTATCTTAACTAAATAAACAGAATTGCATTTATCCAAAATAGTTTCCAACAGTTTTGAAGTCGTCCTAAAATAACACACATCAAACTATTAAAAATACAAATAAAAGTACACAAACACGTCATTCATCGTCATCAGAAGTACCAGCTTCGGAACTTTTATCACCATCACTTTCCCACTAAATGTCGTCATCACTGCCTCCATAGCATTCGAAATACTACATTTCTTGAAGCTCTTCCGTATGAGATCTCCAGAGATACGATTCCATGCCGTCAAAATCCACGAACACAGCAGCTGAACTTTCGGGCGCTGAATACGACCAGTTGGAGTCTGTGTGTGCTTATCGGCCGCCATACGCTCCGTATACAGCGGTTTCAAGGCTGCTTTGAACGGGCGGTTCACGCTGACATCCAGTGGTTGTAGCATAGACGTCATCCCGCTCAATCACGAATACATGACTCGTCAATATCATATTTCCTACTGGGCACGATTTCCAATAACTTAGCTTCCCCCACAACTTTCAATTTCTCACTCACAGTAAATGACCGCAAACGTTTCGTAGCATTCATGTTTACACTATGAGAACGTGCGCGGGACTGTTTGGCGCCGCATGCGTACGGTAAAACAAAGTTATAGCCGGACGAAGGCTAGCACCATCTAGCGGATACTCTCAACACCCGATATCGCGCGCGGCGGGCAATTTAGATCTTTCAAATTTGGATGACTCAAATTAGACCCGCACCCCAATTCTTCACGTCCGAATTTGTTTAAAAATGTGTGGGTGGTATTCGAGTATATACGGTAATTACACACAAATTTTTACAGAAAATATACCAAAGCAAGCCAGCGACACTACAAATGTACGCATCATATGCATTGTCTTCAGCCTTGAACGCCATGTCGCAGAGGTCCAATGGTCAGCGTGCCGGGCTCGCAACGAAACAACTTAAATTTTGTGGATCGAACCCCACGAGATCAAACTTTTTTTTTGCTTCTATGTTATGCTTGGTGTTTCTGCAGTATATTTCATATTGGTCATCATCATCTTGCACAGTTTCCAGCCACTGGCTGGGTCTGTTTGGAACACAAGCCTCTCCAACGTCTTCCGTCTTCCCACCATCTCTCAGCCTCGACCCTTGTCCAGTCTTCTCTCGTCACGCTTTCTTCCACCCCCTTCAGCCACCTGTCTGTCTTCCTCTCGTGTATCCTCCTGGGTAACCTCTTCTCCATTCGTTTTACATGTCCATACCATCTAAGTCTAGATTTCTCTATACCATCCTGTAATGGTTCCTCCTTCATTAATTCTCTGGCCCTCTCATTTCTTATTCTGTCCATCTTTGTAGCTCCAATACTGCTTCTCAAGAACCTAATCTCACTGGCCTGTATTTTACTCTTCTCCCTTCCTTTCATAACCCAGGTCTCCGAGGCATACGTCAGGATAGGGACATAGTACGTCTGATATATGATCTTTTTGCTGTTCAGAGGGACATGCTTGCTCCATAACTTGCTTCTCCCACTCCTCCGGAATGCTTCTGCCCGTCTTCCCCGCTCATTTATTTCTTTATCGTTTCTTCCATTATCTTGTATCAGGCTTCCCAGATATTTTAAACTCTCCACTTTCTTCAGCTGCTCCCCGCCAATTGTTATTCCCGTTGTGGTTCTTTCCTTCTTCCTTGTTGTGATCACCATCTCACTCTTATTCATGCTAAATTTCATCCCATATCCTTGTATTATTCCTTCCCACACGTCCAACTGTTCCTGTACCTCCTCCTCGTTTCCCCGAATCATCAAATCATCTGCAAACACCATTGTTTTCATCTTTCCTTCCCCAATTACTTGTGCCACTCGGGTCATTATGTCATCCATCACCACAATGAAAAGTAACGGTGACAGTGCACTTCCTTGTTTCAGGCCGTTTCTCTGTTCCAACCAGTCCGATCTCTCTCCCCCACTTTCACACAGCTCACGCTTCCCTTGTACATCTCCTTTATCTTCCTTATAGTCCATTTTCCTACTCCTCTATCCTCCAGGGACTTCCATACTCTGTTTCTGCATACACTGTCATATGCTTTCTCAATGTCCAGGAAGGCCATCAGTAGATCTGTTCCATACTCATAGTGCTGTTCTTGTAACTGCCTTACAGCAAAAATCAAATCCACTGTGGACCTTCCTGCTCTGAAGCCATGTTGTTCTTCCCTCATACCTCCTTCAATCCTTGTCCTAATTCTCCTTTCCAAAACTTTCTCAAACATCTTTGCACAATGACTCAGTGTTATTCCCCGATAGTTTCTGCATTCTGTTCTACTACCTTTCTTGAAGATCAGGACACTTATTCCCTTTTTCCAGTCCTCTGGGGTCTTCCTTTCCTTCCATGCTGCCTTCATCACTCTGTACAACCATTGTATCCCCACCTCTCCTGCAGCTCTCACCATCTCCACACTCAACTCATCCACACCCGGTGCCTTTCCTCCTTTCATCTTCCTCACTGCATCTTCCACTTCTTTCCATGTTAAGTCCTTTTCTGTTTGCAGTCCATCTTCCTATTCCCCGATTTCTTCCTCCTCGCCGTGGTTTCCATTTGGGTTCAGAAGTTCTTCAAAATATTCTTTCCATATTTTCTTCAGTTCTTCCCTATTTTCTATCCCTTGTCCCCAAGCTCCCAATTAACGTAAAAATTATTTTTACAAAGGAAATTCTGAAATGCTATGGAAACATAGCAACATGTGCTGGAAAATCTGCCAAAAACAAGCAGAAAAAGAGGGAACTATTTCCTGGTGCATTAGCCTCTTCACAGACCAGAACATCAAAGGGACTGCTTAGGTCTTGAAGTGACTAGAGGTATAGTAAAAGAAAAGTGAGACTATTAGAAAATTGATAGAGGACAACCAAGACAAGAGTAGACCTACAAGACGCAAATATCAGAAGAAGCGAGATGTGATTCCTAATACAATCTGAAAAGGAAAGCAGAGAAGCGAGAAGAAGCTGCTGCCAACGAGTTAACTATACTAGATTGACTGGGAAACTCAGGATTTCAGTTGCATCACTCCCGCACTCGATATAGACTGGATCGAAGTTTTCCTCACCAACAGTTAAATTCTATCCAGTATCCTCTCACTTTCATGACAAGCCGTAATAGTCTTTGTTGACATCAAACTACAGTGCACTCCCGATAATTCGAGTGCGGATAATTCGTTTTGCGGTTAATTCGCGGGTCTCCGCGAGTATTTTTTAAATTGGGAATTCTCACAGCAAGTAATCGTCACGCTAAGTTAAGCAATCTCTCTGTCGTTTAAAAGAATTTTGATGCGACGCAATGCGTAAAGACGCAATCATTGAGACTAGGGAAGACTGAACTGTGTTTCTCTGCGATGCAACAGTAGGCCTAATTGCGCAATCTTCGAAACTTACGCGCATGTTGCCGCGAGTGGTATAGCACAGATTTCCTTGGTCTTTGAAGCCCAAACAATACAAGAGGAATGCACTTTCACTCGGAACCTACCCTCCCTTTCCCAACAGCCACGCTCCAAGGTCGCTGATCTGTGAGTTGTGAAGGGTGGATGCGCGGACAGCGTATTGTAAACAGCGATTATTGCATAATGGCGCAAACGCGCACGACATCAAGAGCGTGTTTGTTCGATGCTCTTCATGCAGTCAACTAGTCGGGAGGAAAGTACCGCTACTCCGCTCGTACAAAAGCAAGCGCTTGCCTACTTTTGTAACGACGATATTTCGAACGGGCAAGTTAGACGTCGATAAAGACGATTATGATTTACTACAGAAAAGCAAAGAAGAAATAGCATGGAATTTGACTGTTGGTGAGGAAAACTGAAATCCAGTAGATTTAGAGTGCGGGAATGATGCAACGGAAATCCCGAAAGTTTCCCCACAGTCAAGCTAGTGTCTCCAGTCACACTATCTTTTATATAGAAAAACGAGATGAATCTTAGTTTTCATATAATATTTTCTTCCGAAATGTGCAATCGAAAAATAGAATAAACGATCTAAGAAACAAAAAGTAATGACGGCTTTTTTAAATATATTAATGTAGGCATAATCCACATAGGCCTACCAGTAGCCTAGCATGTCGTATAAGACACTACAATCAGGAGTTAAAATTATTATTTCGCGTGTTCAAGCCTAGTTCAATATTTTAACCAATAGTTTTGTTTTTCCTAGGCTTGACAAAAATAACTGCGGATAATTCGTGGTTTTCGAAAATTCGCGGAAGTTCGTGCATTAATTACCGCGAATTAACGAGAGTGCACTGTACTTAATTATCTCAATTTCTTCTAAGTCTTGACCTTCAGGTTTCACAGTAATATCATAGAGCAGAGCCATCCACACAGCGCTCTTAGCGCTCTGGCCTCGTTCTAAGCCAGTGCTCCGAGCTCTTTGGCGGAAGGTAGTGAAGTTTCGGTAGTGGTAGGAAGAGCTTCGCTGGTTGAACGCACGGTCTGCTCGCCACGCCTAAGTGAGCAATGCTTGGCTCAACGTACATTTGTGACAGTTTCTTATCGGTTCTTAAGCTTACCAAAAGTAAACATCGTGCCGATAGAAACTTGTGCAATTGTTTACGAAAGCTGTGTCCAGAAATAGTGTACCCAATTTAGAGAAGAGAGTTTCCTCAAAAACTAAAAGCTCGTAAAAACGACGGAGCAAAGGTCTCAAGGTCTGTACCATCTGTTCAAATTAGTCAAGTGTTGTTGAATTTTCATCTCTAATATGTTCACATTTCAGTTTGAAATAAATCACAATAATCTTTACTTAACACTTGCGTTAGTTTCCTGCACATTCCATACATCGGAGAGCAATTCCATTTGTATATTTTCCTTCTGGCAAAACAGCCCTATCAATATGATGTAAACAAATCCACAAAAGCCGTCAACCGCACGTATCTATTCAGCGCGGTCCGAACATCGTCCGTCTCCTTGCTGCCACAATGTAGTGGTGGTAGGGGTAGGAGCGCTATCCTGACTGCCCAGTGCTCCCCCAGCGCCGACTCACTCCCAGAGAGCAATGGCTGGATGACCCAGTCGTAGAGAGACCACCTTGCCCATTCGACATACAGCAGTTGAGAAGCCAGCAAAAGCTATCTTGGGTGCGAGCGTAACAGCGGTAATTTTCTCCCAGAAGAAAGGAGTGTCTCCAACTGCAAGTCATGATACATATAGTCCGGGACAGCTTAATTAAGTTACTATAGAGCATCCAGCGTTTAGAAAAGACTGTGGGTCTTATGGGCTTTTACCTTTAACGGAACCCTCCCTACACTGGTTTTGTTACCTCACCTTTTATCATAAAGGAACTCTGAACATATATATTTTACGTCATAATAGCTTCCTACAATTATCTGCCAATTGATTACCATTGTTATTGCATACAAGTATCGTTTATATTACGCCTTAGTTATTTAAAAATTTTCGAGGTTTGCACGCTGGAAAGAAGAGCCACGTCCCGCGCTGCATGCTCGCCAGGAGTGGAGCACGTGCTCAGTTCCGCCGGCAACATAAGTTTTGAAGCACTATCTGTCATTGGTGTTACTGTTGTGTGTCTTATTTTCTGTTCGATCGAATCGAAATGGCTGGTGTTTTGGTGAAACGAAAACGAGGTGAGACGCTGAAAAGTAAGAGAGGACAATAGTCGTAAACGTTTTCAATTATTTAAAGAGCAGAAATCCCGGCCAAAGTGTGAGTTGGGTCGCCGAAGAAACTGTTGTTCCTACAGGTACATCCAGATCATTAGTGTTCAAACTGCGCAGTGAATCGGCTTGTGGCCCCCTGGTGACACCTAATAAGAAGCAGAGGAGAAGAGTGAAAAGAAAAGATAATAGACTTACGAAATTTAGTGATTTTGTTAAAAGTGCTATAAGGCGAAAGTGCATGGTTTCTTTTTAAGAAATCAGCCACCGACATTATCATCTGTGTTAACGGCCGTGAATACAGACCCCGAACTTCCGAATTTTAAAAGAAGCACGTTTCATGCCCTTCTAAAAGATCTTGGTTTCGTTTACGAAAAGCGTGGTAACAAAGCTCTTATGTTGGAAAGAGACGATCTAGTTGCTTGGCGCCATAAGTATTTATATCAAATAAAGAAATTTCGAGCGAAGAAGAGGAATATCGTATACACAGACGAAACCTGGGTAAACACGGGACATTGCATTGAAAGACACTGGCAAAATAGTACAGTTAGGTCATCAAGGCAGGCTTTTCTGGCTGGACTTTCCCCTGGCACCAACAGCGCGTGGGCCCCGCTTCGCTATTGTCCATACAGGTAACGAAGGCGGATTTGTGAACGGCGCAAAGTTAGTATTCCTGTGTAAAAAGAATACCGCCGATGCGCACGACGAAATGGATGGAGAATGTTACGAACATTATTTTAAATACCAGTTACTCCCCATCTCCGGCCTCGGTCAGTAATTGTGCTTGACAATGCATCGTACCACAGTAGGAAGAAAGAGCGCATTCCGACAATGTCATCGAAACGGCAAAGCATGCGAGAATGGCTTACTTCCAAAGGTTTCCATTTTGAAGACTACATGCTCAAGAAACATCTTATGGAACTTGTGACTTCCACCAAATGGAAATATGATGCCTATAAAATAGACGAAATGGCGAAAGAACTGGGACATGAAGTGCTTCGCCTATCTCCGTATCACTGTGAACTGAACCCCATTGAACTCGTGTGGGCTCAAATTAAACGTTATGTAGGAATGAATAACACAACATACAAAACGTAAGACGTAGAAAAGTTGATTCACGATTCTTTCGGAATTGTTTCAAATCAAAACTGGAGTAATTACGTAGACCATGTGAAAGAAATAGAAGTCAATATGTGGAAGGCAGATGAGCTGCAGGAAGACATTGAGCCCTTCATAATTCAGTTGGAAGATAGTTCAAGTGACACCTCTGATAATAATGACCGTGATAGCGATTTGGATATGGAAGGGATCGAGCCACTGGCGGCCGAGTGAAGGATTACATGGTACGTAGAACGACTGGAAAGCCCAAATTATATATCATTTATTGTTTTATTATTTTATTATTATTTTTATTATTATTAGTTATTATTAGTTATTAGTTAGTACTGGCTTGTCCCTCGTAAGAATACTAATGGGGAGGATAAAATCTGTTATATATTCCTATCGTGCGCAGGCCATTAACAACGAATGAACTCGTCATGTAGGATATGAAACAGCTCATTCATCAGATGATTTGTGCGAGGCATTATATTTCTTTATTCATGGAAAGTCCCGACGAGCACACTTTAAGGTTTGTATACTTGGCCATGACCTTAATTAAGGTACAGTCCCAGCATTTCTCTGGAGTGAAAATGGGAAACCACGGACATCCATCTTCAGAACTGCCTACAGTGGGGTTCAAACCCAGTATCTCCCGAATGCAAGCTCACAGCTGCGCGCCCCTAACCGCACGACTAACTCGCTACAATATTACAAATATTAATCAAAACAACAAGAATAAAATTGAAAGAAACTAAATTAAGCCTAACTAATAACAAAAGATGATCAACAGTACCGTATTGCTGACGTAAAAATAGTTAACATCGTCAGCATACATACGAGAAGGAAGGAAGAGTTGTGCTCTCGACATCTATCAATCCGTAATGCAAAATGAAGTCGTTATTGGTTCTGTTCGCTTATCCAATACGTTAACACCTGCAAAACTGCTCCTTCCAGGGCATGTTCTATTTCAGGGGTTGTGTTGTGTCGCTAACTTATGAAAGCGCAGTACTCGAAGCGCGTATGACGTCAGCGCTACCTCTGCCTAGAGTTAGCAACACTGTCGCCATAAGGCGCCACAGTCCTTTCTCAACGCTGGATGCTCTATAGATCAAAACAGGGTAGGCAACATCAACAGCCGTCCCCTATGCCTACGTAAATGTTGGTTTATGCTTGCATTTCTTGAAGTTAAGTTGTTTTCAGGGGCGAGCACATTGTCGCCAACCCGGCTTAAAATCTCGCCATCTCCAAAGACCATAATACCAGTAAAATTCCTTAACACAAAGTTGCCGACATTTTTCTCCCAGAATGCATTTTCCGCACTTTCGCCCAACATAATTACGAATTTTACTAGTGCCTATTATCTGAATAATTTCACAGTTTTCTTTGGAATTTCAAGTCTTAATGAAGTTAAAACAAGTTGTACAAGGTAAGCACTACTAATATACATCGATTAAAACAGTTTTTACAGTTAATATAGACCCTTGATTATGGAATATGTGCGTGTTCATACCCACTCGTCTGAGATGTCAGCAAGTTTTTATTTAATTTTTGCATAAATTCTTATTTAGATTTCATCATGACGTCTAAAAAACACGAGAACAAGATTGGAGATGGATTGGAGAATCTCTACGAAGATCACTGGCGAATCAACTAGGTTTTGAGTAAGCAGCCTAGACCCTATCTACATAATTAAAAGTACAGTTATTTAATCGCTGTTTTATTTATTTTTATATTCAGTCCGAGCACAAATAACGTAATAAAGAACCCTAATGGTCTTAGGAAATTTTGGAAAAAGTCTTCTGACTGCATTTTTCGTATAATACACACCAAACATAACCTAAAATAAAGCCTATGTCTACAAGTTCACTCCCAGGGACATATTCTTAGGATCAATTCGCCTTCAGGGTTGATACGCTTTCAGGATTTCAAATTTCCCTGACTTTTCCCCGTTTTCCAGACCAAAATTTAAAGAATTCCCTGTCCGTAGTCGTTTATTTCCCTGACTTTTCCCGATTTTCCAGAGCAAAGTATAGAAAATGCATTAACCACAGGGAGACCATTTACCATGCTGTTCCTTAGGTTTTCCAAACCCAGCAAAAGTGCATTTACCTTTAGGAAATGTTCTTCTGTGTTATCGATTAAGATTAAGTTAGAAAACGTGATTTTAGACTAATCATTTGTGCAAGGCTATTCATAGACGCGAGGAGAAATGTAGTAGATGAAAATAATAGTGATAAAAAATATCCGAGCAATGTTTCATTATATAAACCGGACTTATATGTAACTCTGTATAAATTAACGAGTTTCTTAAAAAGTATAAAAACAAATAACAAAAAACAGTTCTTTACTGTAATAAATAATGTTTATTACGATAAGAACAGGAACACTTTTTTCAATGAATGTTAATTTGCTAACATCAACTAAAAAAAAATAACTGAAGAAAGGAATCAATCACCAATTCTTATTTTCTAGTCAATCACAATAAAAGTATCTAGAAACTGTCAACTGATACATTTTATTCTAACATTAGATATTCAATATCAAATGAGTTGTTTCAGTTAACTGTACTTCTTGTGTACAAACAGTTATGATTACCAAGAAGTTGCTCTGATCATGACAGTTTGGGGAGATTTCCATTGTCCCCGCGGAAGATCACTAAATATATGCAACGTTACGTGATTGTCACCGAATCATGTCTTCGAGTCAAGTACGGAGAAATATCGATACGTTACACGATCGAACACTGAGAAAAAGGGCGATTTACATAATCTGTGTCACTTTTAGTCGTTCGAGGAGATCTCTATTGTCCTTGAGGTCGGGCACGGAAAAATATAGTATTATCACGCAATCGGCGCCGCTTGCTGTCCATTTGACAAGAATCCAGTTGTACTCGTCATCCAATGCGGAGAAATATCGCGATGAATCGCAATCGCTGCCGCCCTCGGTCGTTTTACGAGATTCACGTTGTCCTCGAGGTTGGACAGTGAAAACGCGATATTATGCAATCGGCACCGCATCCGGCCGTTCAACGATTGTCTGCCTGTCGATCTATCTGTCCTGGTAGAATGGCGGAGGCAAGCTCGAGGTTGGGCATGGTTAAAATTCACGAGCAGTTATGGACATGGTCGGCGCCGTGATTCCCGCTGTTCCTATGCTGTGGTTGGAAGTTCACGGTGGATCACGAGAAGAAATGGGTATCACGATGCTACGTAGTCTTATTTCTAAGTTGGTTGATGCACTTCTCGCTACCCATACACTTGTAAGTATACGGTAATGGGAAAAGTAGCTAGTAGGGTTTGGTATGTTTAGTGATGGGTGCCCAACCACCTTTGACAGGATTCCCGCAGTCCTCGTAGTCACAAGTTCGCGACCGGGCAAGGGTTTTATGACTTACGCAAATGGCGTCGATCTCGGTCCATTTGATCAGATTCCCGTAGGCAAGTCGTGCGGTCAGCCGGTCGTTTTGAGGATGTGATTTTGGAGGATGAACGTTCGAAGAAGGTATTGGATACTACGAATTATTCAGAGAGGATAGCACAAATAATACGATAAGAGGCACATTTTCTTTCTAATTCAAATTCTACAAGTTTGAGATAACCGGTTAGATTATACAGTAGCCTCTCACAAATCCGGACCTCAAAAATCCGGACTCCGGCAAATCCGGACCGCTCAAAAAATATTTTTTGTAATACAAAATCAGTAAAATGTAGGTAACGTGATGCTTAAGCGCCTTCAATTTCTCCGCGACCATTCCGCATTACAAGAATGACGTCTTTTCTATTCTACTGGCTGTGCGGCACGGCGGGAGGTCATTGACTCGCCCCCTCCCCAACAGCTCTTTGTTTACTCATACAGTACTTAGTTGACCGCGCTCACTCTCTCTGTGCAGACGTTATTTTCGGTGGCTACCTCGTGTTGTGTCGGTGCTCTGTGTTTCTCGCGTCTTGTTTTTAAGTACTGTAAGATGAGTAACAAACGAAAGCAAGTGTGTGTGTCAGTGGAAGAAAAACTCCGTGCTATAAAGAGGATTGATGCTGGAGAATCGGCGAAAAAAATCGCTCTAGAGTTAGGAGTAGGAACAAGTACAGTTTCAGATTGGAAGAAGAATCGCGGACAGATAGAAAAATGGTGTTCCTCTCAATCCAGTGGAAGTGCGATTAAAATTAGAAAAAGCATGCATAAAGGCAAACATGTAGAAGTTGAAGAAGCATTGTTCTTGTGGCATGAACATTTAAGAGGTAAAGGGGTTCCTATTACGGGGCCTATGCTTCAAGAAAAGGCGTTTCATTTCAAAAAAGAAATTGAAGGTGAAGATGGTGAGTTTACAGCAAGTGAAGGTTGGCTTGATCGTTGGAAGAAACGATTTGGTGTTCGTAAACTGTCAATAAGTGGGGAGGCATTATCAGCCAACAAAGATGCTGTTCCTGAATTCAAGAAACTACTTTTTAGTATCTTGGACAAAGAAGAAATTTCCGGAGAACAGCTCTACAACTGCGACGAGACTGGTTTAAATTATAAGATGTTTCCCACAAAAACTCTTGCGTCAAAAAAAGAAGTTTCAGCCCCGGGCTACAAAAAGAGCAAGGAACGAGTTACGGTGTTGGCGTGTAGTAATGTGACCGGCAGTCATAAGCTTAGGTTAACATTGATTGGAAAATCAAAAAAACCACGAGCTTTTAAGAAAATAAAGAAAGATGATGAGTTGCCACTTTGGTATACAAACCAACAAAAAGCGTGGATGAATTCTGCAATTTTCAAGACATGGTTTACCAAGGAGTTTGTCCCGTCAGTAGAGACACATCTGACTGAAAATAATTTACCAAGAAAAGCAATTCTGTTGTTAGACAACGCTCCAACACATCCGATCGCTGACGAATTAACAGACGGTGAAATCAAAGCAGTGTTCTTGCCGCCAAATGTGACAGCTGTGTGTCAGCCTATGGACCAAGGGGTACTTCAAGCTCTAAAATTAAAGTACCGTCGTAGACTTCTCAGTTATTTGATTTCGGCGATTGAGAATGACGAGGATTACATCGGTGCATTGAAGAAGATTGACGTTTTGGATGTAATTAGGTGGGTAGCCGAAGGGTGGGAGGAAATTTCTCCTTCATCAATAGTTTAGTCATGGAAAGTTCTCTTGGACCATCAGGGAAACAAGTTTGAAGAAATAGCCGTCGAAAACGTTGATGAAAATCAGTTTGAAAGGGAAAACGTCGTTACACTGTTGGAAAAAATACCCGGATGTGAGGAAGTGAGTGATAATGATGTCCATGAATGGATGAACAATGACGACGAAAATGAAATAACAGACGATGATATAGTCAGAATGGTGACAAATGAAGATTGTTTGGAAGAAGAGGAACTACCTGAGAGCAACATAAACCTGATTCCACATTCAGAAGGATTTAAAATGTTGGACCGAGCCCTAGAGTACATTACTCAGCAGGATGGAATATCTTCAGCTGACATCATTTGTTTAATGAAGTTAAGAGACATTGCGGCAAGAAAACGTGCTGAAACTGTGAAGCAGAAAAATATTCAAGACTTTTTCAAGCATGTGTAAGTTTGTTTTTACACACTGTTTCTGATGATTTATTTTCATTTATTTTGCATACTGTAGTACTGTAATGTAAATTCTTAAGTCTTATTAAAGTTGTTCAATACTATTAACCATCTATTTTTTCTACCCCTGTGTTCAGTTAATTGCAGTTCAGAACTGTTTTATGCGAGTAACAATAAAGTACACATATCGGCACGGAGTGGCGGCGATCGCGGCACGCAAACCACTGCCGCGACCGACGTCACTCTGTCTCCGGGAAATACGGAATCCGGATCGGCCGTCCGCCACATTGGTCCGGATTTTCGAGAGTCTACTGTATATCCAATGGAACCAAAGTTCGAAGGAAAAATAGACATATATAACGGAGTTTCGAATTAACCAAATTGGATGTCGCAAATTTAAGAGACTGATAGATTTTTAAAATATACCGTCTATGTATTTCGGAGCATTTTAGCGATTTTCTTTCGAAACTGTATCATTTCGCAAGATCGTGACAATAAGTTATATCCCATTATTTCTGGACTTCAATTTGAGATACCCGAATTTATAGGTCAATATCAGAAATGAGAGGTTTCTGTTGAGTTTCGGATGTTATCGCGAATAAGCGTCGTGCAAAAAGTCAGGTTTTCGAATAATACAGAAAAACGTTTCACACAAAATTAAACTCTCTTCTTGATGCCGAAAATATACGTTAGAACCGATGTAGACAGTACCACTGAAGGTATCCTCAGTATGCGTTTCCTTGAGGTCGTGCATGGGGAAGCCTACGCAATCGGCGCCGCTTGCGTGAAGCTCGCTTCATCACAATCTGTGAGCCTAGCGGCGCGGGTTTCAATGATTTAGACCGACCTCAGCGAATTTTCGTTACCTCTAACTAGGAAGATTAACTGGAGTGTTTTCCATTTTTAAGTCCGTATTGACGCTTACAAATGGAAATAGTGGGTAAAAAAGTTTCCGCCCAATCAATACCTTTCACACTATAAATTTAATGTTTCATTCTCATACTAGGGACATGTTTCGAACAATATTTGTTCTTCAGCCTTATACAATTTATCAACATTATAACTTATACAATTTATCAACATTATAACTTATCTAAGACATTTGCATAATTAAAACACATGCACAATAGACAATTCATTATAGATCATACAACTAAAAAAACGTAATGTTAAAAAACTTGGGTAACACATTAAAACATTTGGAACTTCTTATTCCCCATTTGTACTATTTTCAGTTCTGAATGGCCTTGCTATGAAGGCTTAATTTAACGGTGCTAAGCAGTAGGTCAGTAAGAAGCTCAGAGTCATCTCCGTCTGGCTTATGCTTGCAGGTGACTTATTGATTGGCTACACAGGGCCTTTGGTTAAGTTGCTTTAACAGATGCGTCATACGGATTGTTGGTGTTAGCTTGGTAAGGCGATCCTGCCATGGGGTGTTTATTGAGGAGTGAACTGTAAAGATACGAAATTTTATAGTAAACTGAAAAGTGCGTTTGAGAAGAAGAATAGTGAGAGTTGAAGGGGCTAAAAGGGAAACTTACTGGGTGACTTCTGAATGTGACCTTCGGGGTCAACTGAGTTGAAACCCTCCTGCCTGGTTGCTGTAATGAGCCAAAGATCTAATATTAGTATGTATGTGTGGGAGAGGGAACTGTTGCCGAATGATGTTGCATTAAGCGGCTTACCTGTTCTGGCCTGTGAGACATGTAGCGTGGAGCTGTGTTACACTGAGTGACCTGCAATGCACTGGGCTGAAGCGAGTATTTGAGGTAGTGTGTGGCGGGGAGGGAGGGTAAACAGAGGGGAACTGGTCTTGGCTGAGTGGAAAACAGGTGTGTGGGTGCGACGCGTGACTCCATATGTTTTGAATTAGTAACTTCATGGGGGGTGGAGGGTTAGCGCTAATGCGGGAAGGTGATTGGTTTGGGTGTTATTCGGAAACGTTTGTGCCGTTTAGAGTCAGGAAAAAATTTGTTGATGTTCTCATACAGAATGTTTACTTCGAAGTTGATTTCATTGAGATTGTGTGTTGGGTTAGTGCGTTGCATATTATCAATTTCTATTTGTTAAAGTATGTTCATTATTGCTCCCTTCTTGGCATAGTGGATGATCTCCATATCATTCTCGATATCCGTAAATTTATGTTTGGTGTCCTGCATGTGCTGTCCCATGGCCGAAAATTTTATATGTTTTATAGCGTTAACATGTTCGTAATATCTTGTTGTGAAGCTGCGTCCGGTCTGTCTTAGGTAATCTGCTCGACATTGTTGGCATTTAAGTTTATAAATGCCCGACGAATGATATCTGACTCGATTTTCTTGGAGTTGAATATTAGTTTGAGGTTATTATTAGTTCTAAAGGCGATTTTAGTGTAATTTCTTGAAAATACTTGTTACATCGTAGGTGTGTTGGTTGATATAAGTGAGACGGCAAAATGTGATTTTTCTTTCCTCAAAGGGGTGAGTTGAGATTGAGGTTTGTTTTTGATTTTGTTGATTTTTACGATGTCTGGTCGAGTGTATCCATTAGCTTCAGCGATTTGAAAGATTGTGGCTATTTCTTGTTGGTAATCTTGTTCTGACATGGGCATGCTGATTGATCTGTTGATGTAGCTAACGAACGCTGCCCTTTTGTGACCTTGAGGATGATTGGAATTCTTTCTGATTACAGTGGTTGTTTGTGTTTGTTTTCTATAGATGGTGAATTGTATTTTTCCATTCTTAGTGGTTATCTTGAGATCTAGGTAATTGATTAAGTTGTTGACTGTGGAGTCACCTGTAAATTTAATGTTGGCATCAATGCTATTCAGTTTGTTGAGTAATTGTTCGAAATCAATGGTGTTTGTATCCAGAATTACAAAGATGTCATCCACATACCTCCCCCAAAATAGAATGCCCTCTATTTTATTAATGATATCATTGGCTTCAAGGTGGTCGATGTAAATGTTGGCAAGGATGCCTGAGGCTGGGGAGCCCATCACCAAACCTTGGTTTTGTTGATATATTTTGTCGTTCAACTTGAAATAGTAGTTGTTAAGCGTGAAACTAAGGATCTCAATGAATTCATCTATTTCTACTTCCGATAGTTTTTAGTTGTCTTGAAGGTTCTTTTTGATTATTTCAATTGTTGTTTGGAACGGTATGTTAGTATACATGTCCTTATTGTCTATGGTGTGAATGGAATGCGTGGGCTTGATAGTTTCTTGGTTCTCTCGCAGAATTGGAGGGAGTTCTTGAAAGATGTGCTAGCTTTGAAAGCATAGTTGGTACACCATTGATTTCGAACAATTACTCAACAAACTGAATAGCATTGATGCCAACATTAAATTTACAGGTGACTCCACAGTCAACTTAATCAATTACCTAGATCTCAACATAACCACTAACGAAAAAATACAATTTAGCATCTATAGAAAACTAACACAAACAAGCACTGTAATCAGAAAGAATTCCAATCACCCCCAAGGTCACAAAAGGGCAGCGATCGTTAGCTACATCAACAGAGCAATCAGCATTCCCACGTCAGAACAAGATTACCAACAAGAAATTAGCCACAATCTTTCAAATCGCTTAAGCTAATGGATACACTCGACCAGACATCGTAAAAATCATCAACAAAATCAAACCTCAATCTCAGCTCACCCCTTCAAGGAAAGAAACACATTTTGCCGTGTTCACGTATATCAACCAACACACCTATGATGTATGTAACAAGTATTTTCAAGAAATTCAACACTAGAATCGCCTTTAGAACTAATAATAATAACCACAAACTAATATTCAACTCCAAGAAAATCGAGTCAGATATCATTCGCCGGGCATTTATAAACTTAAATGCCAACAATGTCGAGCAGATTACCTAGGACAGACCGGACGCAGCTCCACAACAAGATATTACGAACATGTTAAGGCTATAAAACAGAAAATTTTCGGCCATGGGACAGCACATGCAGGACACCAAACATAAATTTACACATATCCAGAATGATATGGAGATCATCCACTATGCCAAGAAGGGAGCAATAATGAACACACTTGAACAAATAGAAATTGATAATGCGCAACGCACTAACCCAACACAATCTCAATGAAATCAACTTCGAAGTAAACATTCTGTATGAGAACATCCAATTTTCCCCCGACTAAACGGCACAAACGTTTCCGAATAACACCCAAACCAATCACCTTCCCGCATCAGCGCTAACCCTCCACCCCCCATGAAGTTACTAATTCAAAACATATGAAGTCACGCGTCGCACCCACACACCTGTTTTCCACTCAGCCAAGACCAGTTCCCCTCTCTTTACCCTCCCACCCCGCCACACACTAACTCAAATACTCGCTTCAGCCCAGCGCATTGCAGGTCACTCAGTGTAACAGCTCCACGTCTCACAGGCCAGAACAGGTAAGCCGCTTAATACAACATCATTCGGCAACAGTTCCCTCTCCCACACATACATACTAATATTAGATCTTTGGCTCATTACAGCAACCAGGCAGGAGGGTTTCAACTCAGTTAACCCCGAAGGTCACATTCCGACTTCACCCAGAAAGGTTCCCTTTTAACCCCTTCAACTGTATCTATTCTTCTCATATGCACTTTTCAGTTTGCTTTAAAATTTCGTATCTTTACAGTTCACTCCACAATAAACACCCCATGGCAGGATCGCCTTACCAAGCTAACACCAACAATCCGTATGACGCAGCTGTTAAAGCAACTTAACCAAAGGCCCTGTGTAGCCCATCAACACATCACCTGCAAGAATAAGCCAGACGGAGATGACAGCTTCTTACTGACCTGCTTAGCACCGTTAAATTAAGCCTTCATAGCAAGGCCATTCAGAACTGAATATAGTACAAATGGGAATAAGAAGTTCCAAATGTTTTAATGTGTTACCCAAGTATTTTAACATTAAGTTTGTTTAGTTGTATGATCTATAATGAATTTTCTATTGTGCATGTGTTTTAATTATGCAAATGTCTTAGATAAGTTATAATGTTGATAAATTGTATAAGGCTGAAGAAGAACAAATATTGTTCGAAATATGTCCCTAGTATGAGAATGAAACATTAAATTTATAGTGTGAAAGGTACTGATTGGGCGGAAACTGTTTTACTCACTATTCCCGGTTTTCCTGGTCGCGTATCAACCCTGGCCTTGTAATATACCAGCAATGTAATGTACCAGTATCTTATACTCGACTTCCAAGTGCCGTCAGCCATAATATTATAATACATTGCATATGTTACTCGAAAGCTTGAAAGTAGTCTATGATTCACACTCTGCTAGTTGTAGTGTGAATGCATTGGCGATTATTTGTGTATTTGGCTACTAACCTATAGCCTACTTAGTAATAGGCAGATAAAATATTTATATTAGGCCTATTTTTGTTTCAGTTATGGTTGCGACAGATTAGTGTGGAAGCCTTCAACGAACTTCAAGGGTTGTGCAACATGAATCAATCATCATTCTGAAGAGCCATATGCACTGCACTTGAGTCACAGATGCACATTTTCAGAGAATACCAACAATATCTCTTGGCTCTCTTTTAGTTCTCGACCTAAGTTACTGCACCATTAAATGTCTGGGTGAAAATTACTGATGTACTTAATTTGGGTGAGACAAAGTCACTGTTCGCTACTTGGTTAGATGACAGTTCGGGCGAAGCCACTGGTTGCAATACGTTATAAATATTCCTCGCAACTATAGCCTGGCTACTTGTATTATTAATTCTGAATGAAAGTAAACGCGGCCTATACATTTGCATCGGATATGAATGTGACTTTTACACACCTTGTGTCCTTGTTTCATCTTCTGGGCGATATTACGTATTGAAATTAGGAACCCTGGTCACTACTGCATTTCATATACGTGCATAAATACGTAAGTATGCGTTTTTAATTATTGCTCTTTAAAAACGGCTGCCATGTTCCAAAAGTGCTCGCATCTCATTCAACTGTCAACCAGGTGCACTCTAGCGGCACACCGATGCACACACATTGTTGCCAACATGTGGGATACAAAATCTGCTTCCTTTGGTCATAAATGAATATTTTTTCTAAAATTACCTCCCTCCAGAACAGTGCAAACCTCATAAAAATCCATCCAGTGGTTCTCGAGATTACCCACTTTCTTCAGCTCAATCGCTTATCCGCCGAAATGTCAGAACACATCTCTAAAAAATACAACTCTAGAATAGACGACTGACTGGACGAAACCATTGGCCGCTACTAGGCCAGGTGACTGCGTGGATGAAAATTACTGCTTTTAATACAAGCAAGGGGGGTCTGGGGTATAAGCTCCAGGTTAGGTTTGTATGTAAAGCCTTATTCCGGGTTCACCACGCTCGAACTAAGAGCCAAGACCAGTGCCAAACAATAATGTTGGCACTGCTGAAAAATGTAACAACACTCTTTAGCGATAAAATGTTCAACTCTTGTATCTGTCACATTACATAAGTTACTGTAGCAAATTTTCCAGATTTTTATGGAGGTCGACTGTTTTTCAATCACTAGGCAAAGTTCAGAGTAGCGTACTCCCAGCATCAAACGCCATATTGTGTTTTTCAATCACTAGGCAGCGCTGCCAAAGGAATTAATGTGGTGGGCAAGTTGGTCATATTTACTCGGTGCTATTTGTGCTGAATGCCGGCCCCGTGGTGTTGGGGTAGCACGCCTGCCTCTCACCCGGAGGCCCCGGGTTCGATCCCTGGCTCTGTCAGGGATTTTAAAACTGACGTGAGGGATGAAACGGGGTGCACTCAGCCTCGTGAGAACAATTGAGTAGCTGTCTTGACAGTGAGACAGTGCCCCGGTCACGAAAACCCAGATTAACGGCCGAGGGGACCCGACGCGCTCACCACGTGTCACCCCAAAATCTGCAGGCCAATTGGCTGGGCAGTGGTCGCTTGGTAGGCCTAGGCCCTTCAAGGGCTGTAGTACCACGGGGTTAGGTTAGTTTATTTGTGCTGAATAAGCATTAAACCTTTGGAGTAGTGACACTCCGTAGATGCTTGTGTATCTCCTACCAGCTGTGAACACTGATTTGTGTCATGGATTTGTATGTTAATTGCATGAATCTTAATTTCATTATTCATGTAAATTTTAGATGGTTGGCTACAGAAAATACTGAAACCTATTTTACAAAACGCTTTAACTCACAAATTTCGTTACATATTTTTGCATATCTTACAATTTTCTATTTTTTAGTAATGTTCTTTTGGGCTGGTGTTTATCAAACGTATTGCCAAACAAAACAGTATTAATGTTTGCACTGCACTGCAAGAGAACACTGGTCACTAAAAACGGGTGTTTCCACCTTTAGCGTCTATGACAGCTTGTAAGCGCTCGTCAGTGAAGAGAATAGAGGCCCACTGCTCGTGATCAACAAATGCTAGTTGTTATTTCTAGAACAATAAGCGAGCGGCAACACTCATAACCCTTAAATGCTTACAGTGCGCTTCCCACCATCGAAGATTGGGTAATTGGTGGTAATAAACCACCCTAAGAAATGTCATATTATAAATCACTCTTCACGGATGTTTCAGATAATTGTTCTAATGCGTGAAAAGCTTTTAAAATGTGATTACATCTTTTTCATGGCTAATTTTATACTATTTATATTACATTTTTAACTGTTCCACTTTTTTTGCCGGTCTGTGTAATACTCCGTCGATAAAGCTTGCCTCACAACGCGTGTATTTAACTAGTCAATTTGGTCAGTGAATTCAGTTAATTTTCTGGCACAACATGTTGCCAGGGCATGTGTATTCATTAAGTTGCGTGTTAACCGTCTGTGTGTGTAGAACCTATCGTTGTTCAGTTTACTTTTAGCTAAGAGTTAAGGAAAAGGAAGATTGTAGTTTTACGTGACCGTGAATCTTGTGATTATGAGCCACGGGACCTCCTTTTTACGTGGAATCCGAACCACAGGACATGGCATTTCACTTCGAAAAGCTAAGAGTTAATATTTTAGTTTCCATTTGTAGTTTGTTACTTCTATTATTTTCTTGTTTCAATTATTTCCCGTCATCGAGTTCAAATGTTACCACCTGTCATCCAATAGCCTACACCTCGACAATGTAATAACGCTGCAACAATATCCCCACAGAATGGTTTTGAGTGCTCAGTACAAAATATTTCTTTACCTTAACATTACTTTTGTTCTGAACACAAAAGCAATTATTAACCTGAAAGAGTCGCGAGAGTGAGTGTGCATGGTGTTATGATCTGTTGTATCCGAGTAAACTACTTTTTAGGACAGATAACCTCGTAGTTCCGCCCCTTAAAACAAAAATAACTAAAACTGAGTCAACTACATTGTGAACAACCTCCAATGAGACACTTGTTTCATCTTGAAAGATAATCATTGCAGAGTGTGTTTTGAAATTCATCAGATTACAGGGTGTCGAGCGATGACCTGTTTTTAAATTCCCGTATATTTTGGAACTCTGTAAGATTGGAGTTCGCATACCGAATGGCTGAAAAATGAATCTTAAAGCGCGAATCAATATTTTCTAGCTTAAGTGTAACAGCATTTTTAGAGATACTTCCACAGCCCATGGGTGACTGCGAGATTTATGCCTAATCCGTAGCGTGAGCAATGCGCGTGAACTCCCTCGCAGATGGGATGAGATGCTACGAACACAAAATACCGTTTACGTAAGGAGAGCTGATATAAATGACTTTTTTACTGAGGAGGGTCGAGAGAGTACAGAATAGGAGTGTCCCATAAATGTTTACGGGAAGTGACAAATGTATGGTACCGTAATAGTATAGAAGCCTGGAACAAGGCGATACAATTTTCTACGCTACTGAAAATAGTCAAAATACCCTTTGTAATAATGAATAATAATTTTGGGGGTCATGTATGCCTAATAGATATTCAACCCCCCACAATCCCTTTTTTGATCACGACTTGTATAGTAAAATTGGAGGTGTGTCCGCCATTACACGCGTAAATTATGGGACAAATACAGTCTTGTTAACCCTGCACGTTCGGTACCGACAGCCTTCCTGTCACTAGCCTAGCGCCGCTTTTCCTATACGCGACCCAGGGTTGTCACATAAGGCCCTACGTCTAACCACCACACGGCAAGAATTCTGAACATGGTTCTCATCTAAACCGTGTATTTCGAAGGAAAGAACGAGAGGGATATGTTGAGAGCTTGGAACAGCTAACAGCTAAGTGTTGTTGTAAATCAACCGATTCGAGTAATACACAGCACTACACTTCAGATATTATTTCTGTACAATTATACGTAATATATTTCAAAAGTCGATCCTGAGTCAACGCCGAGGACATTCAAACAATAAATTACACACAGAAGCTATGAAATCTTATCAGTATTCAATTCAATAAATACTACAAAGAAGGCAAACACACTACATCTAATGAATATACAGTAAAAACACTCACCATGCAATGATTATCCTTTAACATGAAACAAGAGTCTCAGTGAAGGTCGTTCACAACTTACAGTACAGTAGTTGACAGATAACACCATGCACACTCACTGAATCGCGACTACGGTTAATATTAGCTTCCGTGATGATACAAAAGTAAAGTTAAGTTAAAGAAATATTTAGCACCGAGCACTCAAACAAGCCGCCCTGCTGTAGTTTTATATTGTCGAGTTGTAGGCTATTGAATGACGGGCGGTATTTTTAACACTAAGACGGGAAACAATAGCTTGTGCTCTATTATAGACTGCCGCAAGCAAACTGACACCAATATATAAATTATCCTCAGTCACTTGGCAAGGGTTTCTTTGACATCCTCCATCCCTTCACTGTCCTTGTCACCACCACCACCACCACCACCATTGTCTTCGTCAGAGCTTGATGAATTGTGATATCCGGAACGCCTTCAGTATTTCTTTCCGTACATGTGATATGGCATGTGTCCAGTCCAGTCCTCGGGTCGAACTTCGGCAAAGTAAAAAGTAAAGAAACAATGACAATGAAAGGAAATCAGACACAGACAGTGGTTAACAAGCGACTGAAACAATGCCTGCCCACACGACAAGAATTCTGTCACTTGTGTGGAGCATTTTGAAGCCACATGTTGGGGACTGGTGTTTGATAGTAAAATGTCGAGAGCTGTGAGATATTGTTTTTAGTTTTTGAAAATTATGCATGTGTGACGCATTTGCAGTAAGAGTTTACACGGACTTTAAAACAATTTTGTATGTGCACCTCCCCTGCAAAAGAAGAGCCGTATGTTTTCCCCAAGACCATGGAAAGGCTAAAAACAGTAATATTCCACACGCCGCGAATACCTTTTAATTTAGATTTATTTTATCGAAGTAGGTAATAGAAAATAAGATAATGCAAAACGGAATTAAATAAGTCTGACAAATACAAGATTGTTACTAGGAACTTCAGTTAAACACAACGCAAAATTAAATTATTTTGAATGAGTCATTTTATCCATACTAGATTGTGGTTAGGAACTTTAGTCCCACAAAATAAGATAAAACAAACAATAATCAAGGGTTTTTAATTTAAAGTTAGGGAACTCCTCTACTCCAATTTTCTCTGCTTCAGAACGGGCGTCGTTCAATATCCGCTTTTTTTTTGCCAATTCCTGGAGATCATTCGTGGCTTTTCTTTCGACTGCCACCTTAGCCGTCGCTTCCTTTTCCTCCTGGCTTCGCACCCGTTTTGCTTCCTTGAACACGGGGTGGGAGTTTCGTGCAGCATGGACCAGGCTCTTGCTCAGTTATCTTTTCCACTCCACCAGCTGCCACCACAGTGTCCGGAATAGTAGGCATGCCGATGAGACTTGCTTCTTTGTGATTGACGATCATGCACTCCTTGTTCAGGGAGAAACTTCTCTCTAGAGCTGCATTGCTGCGATACAAAATCAGTATCATTTTAACGAAGCTTGCAAGATCGTTTTTGGCAGGAACTGAGGAAGGTGCTGAAGCCACTAATTCAGACCACAGCACGTAGAATCATGGCTAGATTCCGTCGAACTGCTTCAAACGCGCCGTGACGGAGGCAGGGTGTCTACTGTAAGGATGAAGTAAAAATTAGTTACTTTTTAGGTACCCTTTAGTTACCTTTTAGTTAATTTTAGTTACCTTTGAATTCAAGATACGTCTGGGGTCTGCAAGCATAGGCGCTCATCACGCGGTGAAGAAAAACAACAATGAACTCTTTTTAAAGAGGTTTTTTATTTATCGTATGGCTTTTATGCCGGGAGTGTCCGAGGACATGTTCAGTTCGCCTGAGTCTGTAGCTGCTTCCAGCGGACACCCTTAGAGTGAGGTACAAGTGCCGTTATTTCAAGTTGCTACGAGATATCAATGATATCTAGTGGTGAACGTTGGAACTTTGATAGAGCGTTCCGACGAATTCTAACCTAACAATTTAGCTTCACACAAGTTTAGTCTGTGGAAGTATCTTTTACATGCCGTAAATCTATGACGTGGGACCGCCGGCTTTACTTCCCCTCCGAAGGAAGGCATACTGAAGGATTTTTAACACTTTTAAAAAATCCGACGACTTCGGCCGGGTTTGAACCCGCTATCTTGGGCACAGCAGTTCAGCATGATACCAACTACGCCATCGAAGCCGCTTTAAATGAAATTCACATGATGTTATAAAAATTTAAAAAATAACAAATATATACTAGATATTTAATACCCAATGAGTTGTTTCAGCTATATGTCGTCTTGTGCACAATATGTTGTTATAATTACGGTGCCAAGAGTTTGCTCTGCTCTTGACCGTTTGGCGAGATTTCCTTCGTCCCCGCGGTAGGCCGCGAAGAAATGTATACGATGTTACGCGATCGTCACCGAATTCAGTCTTTGCAGACAAACACGGAGAAATATAGAGATGTTATACGATCGGCGCTGGTTTCAGTTGTTTGATGAGCTTCCCGTAGTTTTCACGATAGAACACGGAGAATAATCGTGATTTAGATAATCAGTGTCACTTTTATTCATTCGACGAGATTTCCATTGTCCCTGAGGCGGGCACAAGAAAATATAGCATTATTACGCAATCGGCGCCAATTGCTGTCCGTTTGACAAGAATACAGTCTGTTGTCCTCGTCATTGAATGCGGAGAAATATCGCGATGTATCGCAATCGCTGCCGCTCTCGGCCGTTTTACGTTGTCCTCGAGATATTATGCAATCGTCGCCGCAACCGGTCGTTCAACGATTGTCTGCCTGTCTTATCTGTCCTGACAGAATGGCGGAGGCAAACTCAAGGTTGGGCATGGTTAAAATTCACGAGTAGTTATGAACATGTTTTTCGGTCGGCGCCGTGATTCCCTTTGTCCCTATGCTGTGGTCGGGAGTTCATCAGTTCAGGGTGGATCACGAGGAGGAATTAGTATTTCGATGCTACGTAGGCTGTCATTATTAAGTGGGTTGATGCACTTCTCGCTCCCCGCATGCTTTTAAGTATACGGCCATGGGAAAAGTGGCAAGTAGGTTTCGTGATGGATGCCCCGTGATGGGTGCCTAATCACCTTTGACAGGATTCCCGCAGTCCTCGTGGTCACAAGTTCACGATAGGGGTCGGGTTTTATGATTTTACTGAACTGACGTCGATCTCGGTCCATTTGACGAGATTCCCGCAGACAAGTCGTGCGGTCAGCCGGCCGTCTTGAGGATGAACGTTCGAAGTAGGTACGGTATAGAATATTGCGAATTATTCTGAGAGGATTGCACGAATAATACGACAAGAGGGCAAGTTTTATTTCGACTGAGAACCACGAATTATCTAAAAGTTATCGAAATAATCGGTTAGATTATATGTACGATGGAACGAAAAAAATCGACTCAACAGAATTTCGAATTAACCATACTGGATGTCGCAAATTTACTAGACATATTTTTTAAATAAGTTATATATATTTCGAAGATTTTTCGCAATTTCTTTTCAAAACGGTAACATTTCGCAAGATTGCGACATTAAATTGTTTCGCGTTATTTCTGGATTTCAATTTGACATAGTTTCCAAATAACAGAAATGAGAGATTTCTTTTTAGATTCGGAAGTATTCGCGAATAAACGTCTCGCGAAAAGTCAGGTTTCCTAATACAGTAACACAGAAACATATTTCACATGAAACTTAAGTCTTCTTGATTCCGAAAATATACGTTGAACCGATGTATACCGCTCAAGGTATCCTCAGTATGTATTTCCTTGAGGTCGGGCACGGGGAAATATAGCTTAGTACAATGCAATAGGCACGGCGTGAAACTCTCTCCATCGCAATCTCTGAGCCTAGCGGCGCGAGTTTAAATGATTCAACCCGCCTTTAGAAAATTTTCGTTACCCGTTTGTAAAATTCGTTACTTTTTCGTTACTTTCGTTACCCATTTGTAAAATTCGTTACTTTTTCGTTACTTTCGTTACCGGTAGACACCCTGGGAGGGCAGTCTCAGAAGTGCGGAGTAGCTGCTCTTGATGCGGTCAGCCAGTGCGCCAGAAAGCAAAGGAGTCTCAGCGACTACTATAGGGTCTAAGCAGGAAATGGCACTCGCCAACAAAATATTTTCTTGGCCAGCACTAATCACGTAAGCAAGAGTTGACCTCTCTTTGATTTTTTCAGCCATTGGATACGAATGTACAATTTTCGGCAGTTGGTGCCAAATTACAGCACATCCGCGTCTGGATTTTTGAGATCTTGAGCTGTTAGCTTCTTTAAAGGCTGCTCTTGTCGAGAAACCCAGGTCGAAAAAACTAGGTTCCTCTGAATAACAATGCGGACTGCTTCCTGACAGTCAGCAACGAGCGCGGTGCGCGAAGCCCCGCGTGGCGTGTACGGCCGGCGGTCCGCCAGGCAAAGCATGCATTCGACGTTGGCTGGGTTCTCATCCCGCTTAGAGCTCATCAGTGGCACAAATTGCGGGTGGCAGCGCGGTCTGCAGGCGAAATAGAAGGCCGAGAGGAAGTAATCTACCAGAGCGTTCGGAGGCTACAAAGTCGTGCATTACGAGACAGATTTCCCGTATCAAATGTGCAATTTCCGTATATTTCCCGCATTACTAAAATTCCCGTATTTTTCCCGGATCACTAGACACCCTGGATTACTTTGAATACAGGTGATTAAAGTAGCGTAGTTAATTACTTTATGTACAGTATTTCTCTATTTGAATGTACTGTGTTGACTTAAGATGGACTTATTCACATTCTTTCTTTTGAAACAAAGGGAAATGTATACTATAGTAAATTCCAAATAACACATTAGTCTGATCCCACTATAGAGTACAAGGAATTATTCTGCTGATCCACACTATAACAACAAATATTCACCTGGTTCGAGCAAAGTCCAGAGGGTACACAAAACACAAAGATGTGGCTCCAGCAGCACCACCAGAGGCGAGGTTGCCAAGGAAGTAACGCCAGAATTGATTCTTCTTGTCAACGCCCCCAAGGAAAACTTGCTTGTACTTGTCTTTAAATGCAAAATTCAATGCCTGGGTTGGGAAATACCTAATCACATTTGCTAGATTTCCTCTCCAGAAACTAAGAAAACCCTGTTCTTTAGGAATTCGGATGAAGCAGTCCACCATGCCTGGAACAAACAAAAAAAAGGCAATAAACTTAAAAGACCGCCACTAAAGCCATTCACATCATTGTTGCAAGAGTTGACGAAAAGAGAAAAAAACATCCCACCAGGTCACACAAAAAAGTACCACCAGTTTTCAACTGAAAGTAGAAGGTTAGCCATATCTCATCTGTTCATGGCATTGAACGATAGTCAAAAATCCTACAGAACTGGTATGTCAGTGGCACCAGAGGTCTCACTAAATAGACCGATTTGCCCAACTGCTAGCTCGTCTGAACTCTCAGCAGTGTCAGAGACATCACCTCCAGTCAGTCCCGCTCCCTTTACTGACCCATTGTTGACACATCCATATCAGAACTACCTGCCCATCTTGCACAATTGACCCCACTATGAGTGTAAGTATGACCGACCTGAGAAGATTTAGTGAATAACCAGCGACTAATTTCAATCGACCTCTACCAATCGAAGGGGAGATTTTGTTTATAAGAATCACATAAGGCTGTCTCGAAAAGGAAACCTTGAGGCGAGAACCAGAGGGTTCTATCTATATTTTTCGACATTCTTTCATTTTTCACTGTAAATGGTTCTGGGGAATATTTACTAAAATTTTGCTGGACAGCATCATTCATTTCATTACTATTTCCAGTAAATAAGCAAGTCATTTTTCTTTATTTGCAGGAGTTGGCAAGGCTGAAAACCAGATGGTTCTATCTGCAAATGTTCGTACACATGTAGTCTGAACGCTGGATTAACTGATCACTTTTATCTCGTCATGCTTGTTTGGCCGATTCCTGCATCGTAACATGGAAAGTTAAATATATTAATTATAGTGTTGGGAGATCTTAGGGTTGCCTTAGTAATCAGTCTGTCAACACTATTGTATCCAATTGTATTGATAATCCTGTAATTCTGAAAAATCTATAAGAGATTAATACTGCATTTACTCGCATATTAGTTGGAGCAAATTTTTTTTTCGCCTCGCATACTGGACCTATTAGAAACGAAATACGGGTAACTAACAATGCATGTTACTACGGAGTATTTTCTTTCGATATGGTACTCCGCGGAAGTTCCAGCATTACCGTAAATATAAGGAGTGTACTAATTGCTGTTACAGTACTTTGTGACAGTACAAGCATATGCATTCTTTCCTTGGGGCTAGCTGTTGCAATAGAAATAACCCGGAAGTCCCTGCCCCAAGGCCACATTCCGGTATAGGAATCGGAAAAGAGTTTAAGCAGAGGTTGGGCAGTGCGTTTCATGCGAAGAAACAACCTCTCTTTACTGATGCGTACGCCATTGTGTCAGCGAATACCGGAGGAATATACGGATCAAGTGTTGGAATTTCAGCAGTTCGTGTCTCAACAACGGCAAGAACACCAGTTTCTCTTATTACAGATAGGAATCGTGGATCAGACTCCAGTTTATTTTGATATGTCCGCTCAACTATCAATGCAAAATGGCGCTGTACAGTAATGCTGGCAATAGGGATGTAGCCTGAGAAAGTTCGCGCCAGATAGCGCTCGTGTAGTACTGGGTAAGCACAAGGCGATCGTCCTATGTTTCCCCCAGTCAGCTACGAGGAATGTATAGATTGTGACCGTGTTTTCTAAGCTAAAGTAAATTATATCTTCTCTAATTTTACTCCAAGACTATATTAATTAATTCTATAGGTATATCCTCTAATATATTATGAACGATTTTCAGCGTTTAAGCGTTAAACAGCTGTGAAATGAGCTACGGACTAGAGGCGCTAAAACTAGTGGGAGGAGGGAAGAATTAGTAGGCTACAGCGGTAATAAAATTCTAACACGCTTTATTATTCAAATTATGAATATGAGTCAGCATGCTTGAGTATTGTAGGCCTATATTGATAAATAGCCTATATCTCCTTAAGACTTAAGTCATAAATAGAGATTTCCCCGTCAATGCATGTGAGATTTTCAAAGTGAAATGCCTTGTCCTGTTCGGATTCCACGTAAATAGGAAGTCCTCTGTGCCTTATGATCTTTAGATTAACGGTCACGTAAAACTATAATCTTCCTTTTATAAATAGAGATTTAAATATTCACTGGCTCCCCTTGCTTATAGACTGATTCGTGTATTTTTTTTTGGTTGATAGCGTACATGAAACGGTCTTGTTTTAAGGTAAGCATAATCAAAGAAAGTTTATACCGGTATTGTTTACCTCAAAATGCATCGCAACGTTTGGTTCTTTTGTAATTTGTCAATTTCTTAATACAAATCGTTTCCGTACCCCTTGGAAACGACTTAGGGGTACAGTATTTAAAAAGTTTGAGAATCCCTGTTTTAAGGCCATGAACTGTTTCCATTCATCTGGCTAACTTTGGCCTATGACTCAAGAATGTAGAAGTCAGTCACTACCGGTACCACATTCTCCCGTCGGGCAGATGTAAGTTGACTATTAATTCTGATTTCAAGAAACCAACCATAATACGTCTTTGACTGTTAATGTTGTGACATTTATTCTTGAAGTATTTGTCCGAGTATTGATGCCTTTGAAAATGGGAGTCACAAATGTTACATTCACTTCCTGTATATTGATGATTTCTTCCCGTACCGTACTTCAATGGAGATAATTTATGCAGATTCCAATATTGTAGGCTTATCGTGGTAAACTGGCAATTTTCTTGTGTATGGCCACTTCCTTATTTTTGTTGTGTTCAGGATCCACGGAAAAAGCGATGGAACAGTGACCGGTTTTAATCTTGCTCTCTCACCTTCAAATACAAACGCATAAATTCAGTGTTGTTATCGATATGTCTATTCAGTTTATAGGTAGGAACTATTTCCCTTTGTAAATCACACTTGCCCAACACAGTTTTCGTGAAGTCATCGAGTTGAAAACGATGGGAACACACTTTAATATTTTCGGTCAGATTTTCTTCACCGAAATGTTTCCTTCTAATAGCATGTAACCATTTCTTCCTCATTTCTTTATTTTGTGAAAATTGGTGACACGAAATCGGATTTCCTTGATTTTTGCAAAGAGGAACGCTGCAATAGCTCGGCATAGTCACGAAAATAGCGATTTAAACAACTTAAATTCGTGGATATTAGCGGCATGAGAACACAGGAGACAAATGAAGAGCGCCTTGCGCTTACCCAGTATAACAGCAGTGCGCTCTATCGGTGCTAGTTCTATACATCCCTATGGGAATAAAAAAAAATCCATTAACAATACCTGGCTGGCAAGGTAATGGGGCTTGTGTACGAGGAGAGTGAGTAGAGTAAGGTAGGCCAGCAGCCCTTTGCAACATTATACAAAAGGTGGGGTGGACTTCCCGAGAAATGTTACAAAGAAGTATTGTCATTATTGATATGTGAAAGGCGTGCAAATTGCCTAGTGGCTTCAGAAGTGGGGGGTGGGAACGATATATATATGACGGCCACCTAGCTGGATGATTATTATTATTATTGAATGGCTGGCAGGAGACTGATTGGAGCTGGACGTACAGGCAGAAGAGTGGAACGTGTAGCGAGATGGAGTTGGAAATTAACATTCATCTGTAATGCAGTGCTAAATTATACAGTTAACTATTTAAGTATGTGAATTTGATAAGACATTCAGTCTCATCAAACTGTGTCATGGTTGTGTACGAGGCTATTGTCACAGGGATGATTTATGGAATTTATTCAGTCATCCACATATAAATTCATTACGCTGAGGAAGATCAGGGCCATCATGAACTCTCTACGCAACACTCCATCTACAATGATCTTCAATGCGGTGAGCTATATAAACAGTTTTACTCCAGTCAAATCGGGAGGCTCTCATGCTTATTAAATTCAAGACATTTTATTCAATTAACTCAGTATGCTACAATTTCCAATCAAGTCCCATAATACAAGTAAATTAAGTAGATTCTTTAATTTAAATTTATTATTATTATCTTTAGTATTTTATTCTTTTTTTGCTCTTGTTTTTATACATTAAATTCATTTTTAAATTCAAATGTTTGGTTTTCTTTAGTAGCTAGAAATTACTATAAAGCAACACCACACTCCTAAACTAATTATCGTAAGGTTAGATTACGTAAGTTTCACTACGAATGGAGAAAGGAATTTCACTGCTCTGCCTCTGTCTAACAGAGGTTTAATATATTATTTTGATCATGATATATGAATGATCTGGCGCCCTGGCTACATATAATACTACACATTATGTCCTTTTTTGGTGATGCCGACAACAATACAAAGACATTATTAAAGTAATACCCAATTAAATATTTCATTTTGATCACCCAAAAGAGGGTGACTATTTAATTATTAACCTTTGCATATTAACATTATTCAGTTTTAAAAAACCATTACAAATAACGCCCAACAGAAGAGCGCTTTTCTTATTTACATTATTCAGGGCCGGTTCCATCAACCTTGCGTTAAATTTGGCTAACAGAACGTTAGTTAACAAATTGTTATAATTTTAACATTCTGTTATAGATTAAGTGTTCCACAAAACGTTTTAACAAGTCGGGTTAACAAACGATGCGTTAAATGTCACTTGCTGTAAGTATCAAGGAAGCAGTGAACGGCATGGATGGTTTTTCAGACTTCTGAACTGTGTCTAGTCAAATTGTATTCATTTGTTTGCTATTCGCGAACTCAAGCGACGGTGCTGCCGTTATCTGGAACTAGCGTAAGGGTGATGGAAACATAAACAAACAGATGCTATAACATGTGATTTGAGTAGATGGGTGTGCTCTTTTCTCGTATTTTCAGTTATTTTTATAATAATTGAGGCTAAGAGATGAGTAATTTAATTGCTCAGTAGCGCTGTGATCTTAAAATTCAACAATTGCCATATCAATGCTTTACTTCCACAAAAATAAAAAAGCTTTTCAGACAGAACGGAGTAGATTACGCCTACTTCGCGTCGCAAAGCCGATTTCGAAGTACTGTATATGTTCGTATGCGGCTGCCATTTTACAAAGGAGAATTATTTATTAATAAATACTATCGGTAACGAATTTCTTAAAATAACCAGTACGGTGCCCTACATTCTCTCCTGCAATACAAACTAGGCGATTTTTAGCAGGGTTGATTCGACAGCTGTTCTTCCTATGTGGCAAAAATTACTTTAGGGTTCGATTTATCGTAGGCCTACATGAGGTTGTCTTTCCTTTAACTTGCCCCATTGATGCTTCAAATGTGTGAAGCTCAGTTTTTCTAATAATCAGGTGCCTATTAAAAATTTTATAGTCAACTTGTAGGCTATTTATAGATCAAAAATTGTATGTGCGTTTATATTTAAATTGGATCGTGACACTGTTTATCTAAACGATGTGAAAATGAAAACTACAAATCAACACTCATGCTGATCAACTGAAAGCTTTGGATGCAAATCAAATGGCTGTCGTTTCCACTAGTTTTATTCATCATTTGATAATACAGTCGGTACAATAACCTTTTGTGCATTATAAAACTACATTATTGACCATTGCGTATTGATGTTGCTGGGTGAATAGGCTATATTTACCAATTTCATTACATGTAGGCTAATTTGTAGGTTAGGCCTAGGCATATCAATTAAGTGGCCTGTTGTAAGGTAAAGCCATTACTGTATTCATGCACAACGCATTTGTCGGACAACCTTCTCTCCAGAAACTTCTTTTCAGACAGTTGCAACATGTCATTAGACCTTGGCAAGAATTCTTGTTCTGTAGTATTATTCAAATACGGTAATCAAAAATATAAAATACAATAACTGAGCACGAAAGGCATACTGTATTTGCTTGTAACCGTTTTTAACACTATATTAAACTCCTAACTGAGTAAGAATGGGATGTTAAAATAACGGATAGGTTAACGATTTGTTAGCAGTAATGTTGATTGATGGAACACCATCTCTCTAAAATATCCATTAAATTACTTTAACAAGTCGTTAAAATTTTAACGAAGGTTGATGGAACTGGCCCTCAGTTTTACATAACCCATTACAAATGGCGGCCACAACCTGGGGCACTATTATCATAAAAACATTACAGTTGCAAGATGGCGGCAGGAAGAAACTTTAACGTATGCACTGCGTACAGCTCTGTCTCCAAATTCAGGTCACTCAGCAGGTCCTTCGCTCGACCCACAGCTGCAGATTCAACATTGTCCAAAGACGGTATAAATTCCTTTATCTTAGTGAAATGTTCACACAGGAAAACAGCACATGAAATCCATCTAGTTATGATGGGAAACTTAGGTAGTGGTAGGCCTGTAACTTCCTTGTAAAGCTGTATTATACTTGGAGCTTTAATCAATGTCTTCTTAAGTTCGGATATGAAGGCATTTGCAACAATATATTCAACCCTTATTGCTTCACATACCCTATGCAAAGCATGAGCAATACCAGTTGTATGGTGAAGATTAGAATACATAGGCTTCAACTGTGCAAATGCGGAGACCATGTATGATGCTTGGTCCGTAACAACTTGCCACCATTTATTGTACTGTATTTCTGACGGCCAGAGTTTAAAACAACAGTCATTGAAACTCTGCATTATAGATTTAGAGTTTACTTTTTCCAATTCGTACATGGCAGCCAACATTGGTTTTGATGGATCTCCTGTCAATGGCATCACAAGAATGAATGTTCAGAACAGCTCTTGAAAGTGAATCGGTTGCTTCATCCAAAATGAAGCAAACTGGATGGTCGCCAACAACCTCCTTAACTTTTTGTACATTAGCTTCATAAATTGGTTGTAGGTAACTCTTTCTAAGTGTACTTTCATCAGGTACAGTGCGTTGTGTGTATTTTTTCCAAGAAACTTTTCATTGCTGGGTTATTTACCTTATTTAAAGGAATTCCACACTGAACAAAGGTAACTGTGAGGTCACTAAACGTTTCGTTCCCTGCTTTTTTGTTCGGCCTTCTGAAAAGATACCTTTAAAAATGACTGTTTGGAAACTTACGCACGAATAGCTTTGTTTTTCTCATGGTTGGCATACTTGAGATGCTGAATTATTCTGTCCTTTATATGTTTTCCATCTACTTTAATACCAATATCACATAGAGAACATCGATTAAATCGTCCTTGAAACTGCTTACCGCTCTTCGCATTTTAGTGCTAAAAGACTACTTTGCCATCACTATTACAAGCTACTGCTGCCACTTAACGGTGCGTCCTATTCTCTATGACTGTTTCTGCTACTGAGGTGAGCAAGCTACTGTAACTGCTTCACACATTCTGGAGGGGATGCGACGAGTCTAACACCACCTGCGGATGGGGTGAGGCGGTGCAGTGGGCGAGTTAAACTCTGGGGTGAGTTCGGTATAGAACCCGTGTTAATTCTTTCTTCCCTTACGCTACATAGGTATTTTATGCAGGTATTTTCCTTCAAAGTGAAATAAATTCTTGAAGTTTTGCCATATATTCTTTAAAAAAAAGGGAAAATAAGTGCAGATGTAAAAGAAAAAGGAACAATGGCTAAAAAAAGGGGAAGTTAAAACACGGCAATCTTGAGTTTTAAATACAGTTTTAACCCATAGTAACGATTATTTCTTGTTCCCAATTAAATTTAAAAAAAGGAATTTCCTTTAAAATCCGGTCTCTAGTTATAATTTTTTCCTGTGTTAAATTTAACCTTTTATTAATACATGAACTTTTATAAGGATACTATTTATGTTTTATTTTCAAAAAATAAAACAATTTATGCACAGTAATTACTTAAAAACGTCAAGTACGTAACAGTCTCTTACAACAACGTATTTGTCTTTCACACAAGTTTCAATGACCACATTTCAAAATTATCACAATTATTTAGGTATAATATTTAATCACAGATATTTAGGAGACTTTGAACACGTTTAAAGTTCTTATTTCTTCAATGTTTTTATTTTTATTTTCAGCTCATGTTGCTTTGTACGCATTTCTTCAGTTTCTTTATTTAATGCCATTAACACTTCATCCTCTCTTCTCTCTCGTACAGACAACTGCTGTATTTCCGTTTGTCTTGGACTGCGATTTTTTCCTTAGCCCTAGCCCCACAATCGTAACTAACCTTTTCATCATCAATGTTTATGGCATCTTCTCCACCTGCATCCTGAATTCCATCCCATGCTCTTATCGCTATGAGAGATTCCTGGTGTATGTTTTTAACTAACATTTCTTCCTTAATGGAAAAAAAAAAAAAACTCCACAAAGGAGTTACCGTGAGAAAATATGAGGATGATTTTTATGATCTGCACATTTTTATATTCTTCCAAGGCCTTGAACTGTTAGTATAAAAATGATCCAGGCGAAATTTACTCCAAATTGTTCAAGCTCTGTGTTGTTGACAAGGGATATAAAACGACCGAAATGAAGTATAGCTCGATCTGACAAAAGCAGTCACATGCTGGCTGGTGATCCTTGCCAATGTTGCTCAAAGCGATGTTTTTTGCACACGTTACAAAAAGCACGTTTTGCATTCTTCGCAACTTCTTCTAACCAAGGCTGAAAATCTGGGTACGTTGACGGTTGTAGCTATTCTGAATTTCCATGATCTTCAAAAAATACTAAATACAAAAGTGTTAATTGTTGATGAGTGAATTTTAGGTTATGTAAACCACTGTCATTGCAGTATTTGTTTTATTACTCATCATAGCCAAGAAATTCCATTTACCTGTAAGACTCTTCGCTCATAGTTTCTCATTTTTAAAAAATGCTTTGACAGTCTGCAAATCATTTACATACCCAAGTCGACAGTACAGGAAGGATGCCTGGGACATAAGTGAACTCAATTCAGATTTTGCACCATGTGTTCAGTGATTCACATTACACCACAACTATACCTTATTCCATATAAGTTGCGAGTCAAATGACAACACGCCAGAGCAGATGAGAAGAGCTCCTACCTCTTACTGACGTGAAGTTAAAGCCAGCTTACAATTGATACGGTGTCTGTAATACTGTATTTCAATCAAAGGGAGTGTGCTCGTATAGGTCAGAACTCTTCTTCGCGGCTCGGGCGTGTTTGAATTACTCTCAACTTACATGGAATAAGTTATAAACACCCGAGGGATTTATTTTCTTGCAAAGCTAATTTCTCTGACTTTGGATACCCTGAAAGGCGAACATCCGAAAAGAAGAAATAGCCGAACGTGTCCATTATAGTTCTTGATCTTTAAACTTAATGGTAATCTGGTATGCAAGATTAATTAACCTTTTCCCGCCCATATTTTCAGGTTGCCTATCCCCAGGTTTTACCCTATTATTTAGAAAGAAATGAACCTAAGTACATTGTTTCAGAAAAAGTATAATATAATGAAAACGACTGACCATAATGTATTCAAATTTTTAAACAATATTAGAAAACATACCATCACATCCATATCTCCCTTCTTGGAGTCCTAAGGTTGTTGGTGATACTGGAGAAATCGCCAGACAACATGTAAACATAACCTATAACTCTCACATAGTAGAGAATACTTTCATTATCTTCTTTTGCTTTAGCGTTTGTCCCACCTCGTGGCAGGGTCCGCTATTTGAGTCCGCTGTCTCCACTTTACTCGGTCATGGGCCATGTCCGGATGAAGGTTGACGCCTTTCAAATCCCTGTGCAGTGTATCGGCCCAACGTTGTCTCGGTCGCCCCTTTGGTCTTTTCCCGGCGACCTCCAGTGTGTAGCCCTGTTTTGCAATGGTGTCCGCTCCTGACCGTAGCACATGCCCAAACCATCGCAGACGACCCTCACGCATTTTGTTACTGATTGCTGCGATACCAAATCGTTCCCTTATTCTTTGATTGGGGATGTGATCCAACCTAGTAATGCCAGCTGTCCATCTAAGCATCTTGGTTTCCATGACACTTAGCCGACGTTCTGCTTCCTTCGTGGTCGGCCAACATTCGGTACTATAAAGCGCAACGGGACGAATGACAGTGCGGTAAATCTTCGATTTTAGGTGGTCTTTCATCTGGCGATCACACATGACACCTGTCGTTGTTCGCCACTTCATCCACGCAGCATTAATTCTTATGTTGACCTCCTCGGTGAGACGACCTTCAACAGTTATCGTAGAGCCAAGATACTTAAATTTTGTCGTTCGAGGCAGATCATCGCCGTCGACTTGGATTGTTCCGATTTCTCCAGCATCCGTTGTCATATATTCTGTTTTAGCTTTGTTAAGCCGCAGGCCATATTGACTTAAACGATCACTCCATTCCTGGACTTGATGTTGGAGATCCAGCTTGTTTTGAGCGGCCAACATAACGTCATCAGCGTACAGAATGGTCCAAGGTAACGGTTGTTGTAGATCTGCAGTAACCGTGTCCATGACCATAATGAACAGCAATGGTGACAGGGCCGAACCTTGATGAACACCAACTGTTACACGGAAGTTTTCCGACGCTCCTGCGGCGGCTTGGACGTAACTTCTTGGCTCCGCGTAGAGCAACTGTACCCAGTTGACAAGGTACTCTGGGATGCCATGTTGTCGGAGAGTCAACCAGATCAAGTCGTGCGGTACACGATCAAAAGCCTTTTCGAGGTCTAAGAAAGCAAGGTGCAACGGCTTATTCTTTTCACGATGCTTTTCAACTAAAAGCCGTGTGGCGTGGATTGCATCTGTTGTGCTGCAATTTTTCACAAATCCAGCTTGGTTTTTGGTCAGCTGGGTGATTGCACGTATCCTCTTATCAAGAATGCGCTCGAAGACCTTCATGGTGTGACAGAGGAGTCGAATTGGTCTGTAATTAGCACACTCGGCTGGACTTCCCTTCTTTTTGAAGATAGGTATCGTGATGCTATGTTGCCAATCAAGTGGCGTTCGTCCTTCTTTGACTATTTGGTTGAAGAGTCTTGCCAACCAATCCGCTGGATCCCACTTCTTCATTATATTATATTATACAACATTTACCAAGTGAGGAGACCGCCTAACTAACATTGTCTATTCATATCACGATACATACTTTTCAGTTTTATTTATAATTGTCAAATACTAGAAATGAGGGCCGGCGCGATACAAACCAATACCGGTATAAGCATAAACGTATTACTCTATTTTTTTTTAAGAATCGGTACTAACGATTGGAATATTCCTTTTATTAGCTCAACCAAATGAAACTACGAAATAATTTCTCCAAAAACTCATTCGTAGTAAAAAAAACGAAATGTTTGTGTTACCTGAAATGCCGGAGCATGCCGTCAGGACCGATTTCTTGTTCTCCGTTTTCACTTACTTCACTATTATCATTGAAATTATCATTCTTCACTGACTAAAAACTCACTTTCACCACTACTCAATCTCGCCATGTTTACGAACGAAACACCTGATCAGTGAGCACGGAAGTTCATGATAGATTTACACTATTGTTTTGTTTTCACTGCCTTGTGGATTGTACGGCACATTCGTAAATGCTTTATAAACACTTTGAGAAAACTACAAACCTGACGCATAGATGGCAGACGTGTGCAGATAATGCAACCGGGCGCTTAGGACTGGAAGGATAAGTCAAGAGACGGGCGCTTTCGGGCGGGATAGGGTTAATACCGCCAACGATGCATTATTATTAAGCCCAATCAAACCTCAAGATTTTTCATCGTGCCAGATTTCTTCCCCGTATTTTCCCTGCTTATTCTATGCACATTAAATTCCCTGTGTTCCCCGAGTTTTCCAGAAAGCAGTCACCCTGGCATAGAAGATCCTCCTCAATTTTTGAGCATTAAAATTAAGATTAAAAATGGGTCTTATATGCAAGTAAATACGGTAAATTCACTTGAATGACCAGTTTTGATCGTCAAAAAAGTGATCAGACCCTTTACACTTAGCCTATTAAATCTTATGTTAACTAGTACGTTGGTGATGGTGTTTACAATATATAGTCCATGCCACTTTAAAAGTTACTTAAGTAACCTTAAAATTCGAACCCTATGCCAACATACATGTTGGTTTATGGTTGAATTTCTTGAAGTTATGATTTTTTACAGTGGCACCGACCATGCTTAAAATGTCGCCATCTCCAAATATGACAATACCACTACAGTTTCTTACCATACAGTTGCCGAATTTCAGAAAAGTTGACCTGCAATATCTCCCAGAAAGCGTAAGTTGAAAGTTTGTAGTTTTAAATGACCGTTAATCTCACGACCATGAGACCTCCCTTTTACGTCAATCTGAACCACAGGACATGGGCATTTCACTTTGAAAATCTCACATGCATTGACTGGGAATCTGACGCAGTTCGCCGTGGTGAGAGGCCAACAGCTTGACCGCTACGCCACCACGCCCCCCTGTAAGTTGAAAGACCATTATAATTGTCTTTATACGAACATGGCAATAATTAATTTAATAAATTACCGTATTTCTAGTGCAGTTGAACAAGGTAACTGCTACTAAAATACAATTAGAACAGTTTTTAAAAACTTTAGATTACAATGTGTGTACATTTTCAGTACTCTGAAAGAACTTTTTATTTTCTCCCCCATAAATTCTTATTTAATTTCATCAAAAAGCATGACAAAATGGAAGGAGAAATTCCACAGAAGAAAATCAAGCCTCATGATTTGCAGCATTCACTCCAATTGACAGTATCACTGTTTCAAGAAAGCTAGAGGGGGAAAAATTGAAGCATTGTTACGGAAAGAATTTTGAGAATCGCTCGCCTGTTGAGAGCAAGTATTTTGAAATTTCTTTGAATGCAATTCTCATATTAATCAATCCATACACAACGTAACATAGCCTAATAAAATGTACACTTAGCAACATTATCTTAGGTTGACTAGACAGAAAATTTTTATATACTTTAAACATTATATCACATTATTTGTCAATATGGATCCACAATAAATATTCATCATCCTTGGCAGCCTGATTAACGTCTTCAATGGTACGGAAGCGCTGCCATACTGTTCCCAGAGGGCAAACCGTTAATGCGGCGTACTATTGTTTTTTTCTGCAAGACCATCTCCGAGGAGCTCTGAGAAGGAAACTGCGCCACCACAGGGTTACACGGCCCATCGTTCTGCATTACAATGCTAGGGCACACACAGCAGGCGTTCTGTCGGCAATGTTGGATCGCTGGGGCTGGGAGGTCCTCTATCACCCCCCATATTCTCCCGACATCAGTCCCTGCGACTATGATCTCATCCCGAAGGTGAAGATGACAATGACGTTAAGCAGGCTGCCGAGCGGTCTCTTCGTACCATCAATAGATTGGGCAGTGCCAACGGGATCCAACGACTTCCGCATCGCTGGGAACAAGTTGTACGCAAAGGTGGGGACTACATCGAGGGCCTGTGAAACTTGGAACCATCCAAGTGAGTTATTAATCCAGTTATAACTAAGGTGCCAAAACTAAAAAACCAACCCATGTACGTATATTGAACGCTGTAAATCACCTTCTGAGGTGGCAACCACCACTAAGTCGTCTGCAAATAATATTGCGTCCAGCTGTAGATTTCTGTTAAAACGGATGGAGCCATGTCTTGTTTCTCTAAATTGTCTGCAAATAATATTGCGTCCAGCTGTAGATTTCTGTTAATGCGGATGGAGCCATGTCTTGTTTCTCTAAATTCTCGAATAAGAGCATTCATATACATAATTTTGAACAGGAGAGGGGAAAGACCGCAACCTTGTCTCACTCCTGTGTTTATTGACTTCCACTCGGATAATTTATTATTAACCTTTACAGAAATCAAGTTATGTTTGTTAAGGTTACTTATGTTTTGCACCATCTGTTGTGGGGTGCGATCAGATAATGTATTAACTAAGGTATTGCTGTTTACTTTGTCCAAAGCTTTTTTGAAATCTACAAAGGCAATGTGTGTTTCTATATTAAATTCGCAGTGTTTTTCAAGAAGGATTTTCATTGTGAAATAACCATCACAGCAGGATCTTCCCTTCCTGAAGCCGAATTGTTCCTCTCCAAGAATGTTTTCACAGTGTTTATATAGTTTAATTTTAATGATGATGGCACAAATTTTATAACCATAATTTAATAAACATATGCCTCTGTAATTTTGACAGTCCCTTTTGTCGCCCTTCTTGAAAATGGGTACAACTATTGCTTTATAGCCAAATATTAATTATGCCTCCCACTATTGTCATTTAACAAAGCAATTGATTAATGTTATTTTACTGTAGACTTCTAAGTGCTATAAGTCATTGTATATCCATTGGGGAGCTTACAAATTTGCTTAGGCACGTGACCTGAAACCATGTCTCTTGAAAGTGATAAAACACATTCACACGTCACATACTCATGACGCTTTTGTGTAAGATTCAACATCTGTATTTTAGTGGGTGAAATCTTACATGTGAACTAGGAAGAATGCTGAAGGCTTAGCTTGGCATGGTTACTAGTAATAGTTGCTATATTGTGGGGTAGTTCTGTAAGATAATGTTTTTATGTCCCTTTTAACTGCTGCGGTTTTTAGGCCGGTATACAGAAGAAATAGAGGAACGAGGGAGGCAATCCCGAGTCTGAGAACAAATTATTGAAAAGGCCATAAGAATCAATAAAAACATCCACATTGTTTTCATTGACAGAGAAAGCTTTTGATAATGTAAATTGGAACATTATATTCAAAGCCCTTAAAAACTTAAACATGGACTACCGAGATCGTAAAATCATTCACCAGTTGTACAAGAACCAGACAGCACTTATTGGAAAGGAACAAATGGCTGCGAAAATAGGAAAAGGAGTAAGACAAGGGTGCAGCCTTTCACCTCTGCTCTTCAATGTGTATGTAGAAGAAGCAATAAAAGAATTTTCAGCATGATGATTGTTTTAAAGGGCCTAACATACAGGTACACTATTTTATGGTGAATAAAAAACCACAATAGCAGTGTAAAAACTAAGGGCAAAGTGGGATGAAAGCTGTGAATAAATGCCATTGCTTACGGTGTAGAAAAACGGTTTACTAGACTATATACATACTTTTGCCTTATGTTGCAATGAAGGAAACAACAAACACACTAAGTATGGCATGGTTTACAGTATTCATTTGCTGTTCAAGTAGTAACTCAGTAATGTTTCTAAGTTATCATTTGACAGGTTGGTACACTTGTCAGACCAAATATCATTGTAGGCAGAAAGGGCCCTTTCACTGTCAACATTTGAAATGGAAATGTACAGAGATTGAAGACATTTCACAGCTATAGGATATTCCTCTAACATTCCCTTCAATACATCTTCAACTGCATTACCGCCACTACATGAAAATGATTTACAGGTGATTTGCAGTTGAATGTAGAACTTCAAAAAGTCATGAGAATTCACTCCAGCAAAAAGGGGGATTTTCTCTATCTTGTTGAAGAGAGATGACTATGTTCAGTTCTTAGCAGGGGCAGATGAAACAGTGAGGAGAGTGAATTAAAAAATCTCATGAGCAGAGTATTTTGCCAGCATATCTGAGAGTTTTGTGTGACATGCACTGGCAAGGGCTACGAACCTTTTATCAGCACTTTTCTTTCTATCGCTTGATAGTTCATTCAATGCCTTCAATGTGTCTGGTTTCATCACTAGTTTTTCGAAAACCGTGTACTCAGAAATGAGTTCATTTACCATTGGAACAACTTTATGTGCCAAAGCATAATTAGAACCCTCGAAGCAAGTTATCTTTTCAGAAGTTAAGGGACAGTGTTCTTTCACAAAAATTGCCTCACACAAAATTGATTTTACTTCACTTTCACTTAATTTTTGAAAGTATTTTGAAAGTACTTAACACTTTCAGCATCACTCTCCACTGTTCTACAATACTGAACCAAGTCCATGACAGTCTGCCAAGTAGGAAACTGATGTGAACCACGTATTCCACCTTGTGATAACTGGTGAGGGAAAGAGCTTTATATCCTTTTCTCCTGCACCATACTTCTGCTGCAAGAACCTAATATACCTATGCTTCAGTTTTCTTGTATTAAGAAAAGCTTGCTTTGTTTGGTAACACACTCATTCACACGATGAAGTTTCTTCGGCCAGATTCCTGCTACTAAATCAAGCTTGTGTGCCCAAAACTCAAATGTGAAGAAGGTTTTCCGATATCAAACCTTGTAAAGTTTGCACACACTTTTTCATATATCGTGCACAATCTGTTGAAATACCTATGATATTTTTGTATCAAGTTTATGTCTCTTAATAACCTCCACTATGGCTTTAGAACATTCCTGCGAGTTAACATTCTGAAGCATTAGCACACCACCTACTAGCACTTTAGGAGTCTCGCTACCACCCTTGGGAAGAGTTCTAAATAGCACAATGAACACGGCTCGACCCATCCTATCTGTGGTTTCATCACAGTGTAGAATAACATGCTGATTCTTTAATTTCGCACTACTAGATTCTTCTTTTTCTTGATGTAATAGGGGCAAATATTTCTTTCGTAACCAGTCAGCTGTGGGAAAATTACCACTTCCTAAAACAGTGTAATGAAAAAAATCTATTAGCAAGCAAATCATTTTAACCCTTATATACACGCTAAGCGGCACTCAGTGCCGCTTTTTTGCTAATTTTTGTTTGACGTGGTAAACACGAGTTCTGTGAGATCGCCCGCTATATCCTTTGTTCGACATGTGCTGCAGGAGAGAGGGAAAGTTCGGAGCCTGTCTGGTTCCCAGTCAGTCTGAGACAGGTTGTCAAAGTGGGAGGTGCGCGAATGCGGCATTCCGTACCACTAGCGTGTAACAACTGGCTGGAATCGGCGTTGTGAAATAATGTAAATCTTTAACTGAGTTTACCTTTGTTTCTTTCTATGCTTTTAGGATGTCAGGACAGTCTGCACGCTTGCCTTCTGGTTATAGGCCTCGACATGGCTGTCAACAACAGGAGATTGAGAGGTTGCTCCAAGAAATTGATGAGCAAGAAGGGTCACTGGATGAAGAGGATCTATTCGATTTTTAAGTCTTAGTGCAGAGTTATTTTGTGTATTTAGGCACTGTAAATTATTTCATACTGTAAATTAGCAGAAAGTGTCCTTATCCAAGCCAAGAATGTAAGTGTATAGGCCTACATGATTCTGACAAGCAGTTTTTCTTTTACTCTAGTGTATTTCTTTAGCTTGGTGAGCGACAGGTACAATGTCTTGTAATGAGCCTGAAAAAGGGCAATCTCAATCCAATAATTCTTAATATCTCTTTTGTGTGTGAAAATTATTTTTTCTTCGTTGTCCAATAAATGTTTATAAGAATTTTAAATTACATTAAGTATGAATAGTAAATATGTCCTTATCCCATCCCTCCCAATAATATATTTTATTAATAAGAATCTTAATACATACTGACAAGATTTTTTCAACGTATTCTCATAGGTTCTGTATAATTCTCCATACAAATCAATTTTAGCCATTTAGCAAGTCACTAAATTACTAAAACGAATGTAAGAATATATTGCGGCATAGAGTGCCGCTAGCGTGTACGAATGTCAGTGAAAGAGATGCGTGTAGCTAAGGGTTAATTTAAAATATTAATAAAATCAGACTTATTTGTTGTTTATGTTATGAACTTAAAAGTATTTAAAAGTAAACTAAGTCATTACTACACTTTCTAGCAACCCACATCACGTTTCCATGGTGGCTGCAAAACTTTCAGCTGTAAATGTCACGGCGGGTTGGTGGATTCTCGGCAATCTTAAAAGAATTACCTTCCCTCCCTGATAAAATTCGTTACATAAAACTACGTCTTTCCACCTATTATTTTTATCGCTACGAAAAGTGGGGCTGCGGGATACTGGTAAGTGTAGCGGCATCCGAAAAAAAATTGACTCTCCTGGTATGTGTTTGTTCATCCAATCCTTCATTGTTGGATGATCTAGCTTTTCTGAAGGAATGTTGGCACTCAAAAAGGCCTCCACTGTTGACATTACAAATTCATCGGAGTCATTTCTCACTTTTTAGGCATTACCGACCGCGTCCTGAACTGATATCTGTCTTTTGGTACCTCCTTCAGACAAAATCCTTTTCTTCTTTTTGTGATTTTCATTTAAGTTGTGTTTCACACATGAATCGCGACGCTTCCAATCTAGTCTAATAATTTGCACATAACTATCTTCTGCCGTGCATCGAAAACATGATAGCCTTCGTCTTTCAACTCTTCAGCCCTATCAAAACAAGTCGTTATTTTCGGCATTGCGAATTCACATTAGAAATAGAAATTTCAACTACAAATTACAGCGCACCCACGTGGTCAGCAATGCACGGCCCAACTCTCTCACTTGTCTCCCAGTACGACAGGATAGCCAATATTGAAACTGTGTAGTAATTTCCTGCTACGCGATGTTATGATATGCTTAGGCTTGAAACACTTAAAAATACATTTGAACTGGGTTCTACCAGCAATGCTAACGAGGTGAAAACCACTGAAGGCTCGCGATATCGCACCAAATCGTGTAGAGATGTAATAAACAAGCCGATTTCGTGATATGTCGCAAATACGGACGTACATCGCAAATAAGGTGGAATTTAGAGTTTAGTCATGAGGACAAATTCAGTGCTTCATGATCAAACAATATTAAACACACATTTAAAACACCTTTGATGCACATATAAACAAATTTCGCATTTTCGCGATACACCATAAAATCATGTCTACATATAGGTTATAGGCCTCTAATGGTCTGGGTGATAGCAAAAATGTCAATGAAGTGGAAACCAAAACAAAAATTAAGAGAGAAGGAAAATACTCACAAAAAGGAACTCAGATTGAAACTACTCACAAAAGGGAATTTAGAACGAAAATACTCACAAAAGGAATAGATTGAAAAATACACACAAAATGTAGGTTAACTTCAAAATACGTACAAAATGCAATGCACAGTCGAAATACTTACAAAATGCAAGTGAAATTCAAAATACTTACAAAATGCAAATGAAATTGAAAATACTTACAAAATGTAATTTAGATTCAAAATACCCACAAAATGCAATTGAGAATCAAAATACTTGCAAAATGCACACCCTACAAAATGCAATTTAGATTGAAAATACGTGCAAAAAGAGGTTTAGGTTGAAAATACAAAATACAATTGAAATTCAAAATACTCAAAAGAGTCCCAGCCCCTATTCTGAAAGACTTACTAAAGAGCAATTTAGATTCTTACAAAATGCAATATTGAGGTTGAAAACTCACAAAATGCAATTTAGATCGAGAAGACTTACAAAATGCAACGGAGACTGAAAACTCCTACAAAATGTAGTGTAGATGGAAAAAAGAAAAAAAAAAAGAACGCTAAATGGAATTTAGATACACGGGGGTCCAATTAAAAACAGTGTGGGAAGCTTAAAGAGCAAAGGAAATATAATTAAAAGAAAACAAGGGGCAGGAGATAACATGAAAATAAAAAGAAGGCTGACCTCTCGAAGAAGGAGGTATCAGGAAAGACGAGCCGAGGGCCAATTAAGGCGGGAAAGTGAAAGACTCCCTAGGCCTCGGATACCCTCTAATACAGTCGGGGTCGGAAGAGAACAAGAGTTGAGCATGAGAAGTCGACAGGAAAGAAGACAGAGGAGCCTGGCTCAAGTAAGTGGAAGCAATGCCTAACTCAGCTGGGGTCCCATGGTCGCCAACCCACGTCCCACTATATGTGAGCCCCTGGGGGAGAATTTTCAGCAACATGCACACATAGAATAAAAATTAACGGTGAATTGTACCAGACATAGCAGATGAGAAAAAACTAGAAATTGCATTACATGAATTAAATGATCATCTCAGGGTAAAATGAAGATTAACAAAACAAAAACCAAGATAGTGAAATGTAGTCGAGATGGTAGTCAGAACAGTATGTATGGTTGGAAGGAGAAAGATTGGCTCAAGTAAATCTTTTCAAGTACTTGGGAAGCATTATTACTTCTGATGAGAGATGTGAAAAGGATTATTCGCTCTCGAATAGCCCAGGCTAAAGAAGCTTTCAACAAGAAGATAAGTCTCCTGACATCCAAAGCCATATCCCTACAAGGCAGAAAGCACTTCATTAAAAGCTACATTTGGAGCATTGCGACCTATGGTTGCGAAACCTGGACACTATAGAAGGCAGACCAGAAACTATTATGTGCATTTGAAATGTGGTGCTGGCGACGAATGCTACGGATACCTTGGACCCTAAGGATAACTAATGAAGAGGTTCTAAGAAGAGCAGAAGAAACCATCAATCTGACAGAAACAATCAAAAAAAGAAGAATGGATAGGCCACCTACTCCCAAGGCTACTAAACTACAGAGGTTGCCTCAATATGGAGCTCTTAGGCGAGGGGATCGCGGAGGGAAGGGAAAGGACGTGACGTCGCACATTTCCTCGTAGCGCGCGAGATATGCAAGGAAAGTAAACTTATATTGTATGGATTGCAGTGGTTTAAACGCGTGTTTTAAGCCCTTTAGTTTATAATCATGCCAGGCCAAAGATGTGCTGTGGCAGTTTGTCACAGTTATTATAAAGTTGGAAATGACTTGTCATTTTTCACGATGCCAAAAGACGCATGCCTTCGCAATCAGTGGATTGCTGCCTGTAAGCGAATATTATCATTTCAACCCTCAAACAAGTAGGATATAGTCCCTCCACTTTAAGAGTGAAGACTTTGAATTAGACTACAGGGCCAAATTGCTTAATATAAAGCCAAGACTTCCAAGGAATCTAAAACCAAATAGTAAGTGAGCCTAGCCGGCCTACTCCTAAGTTTTCATGACCTGCTAGGATGATTTTATATATGTTAATATTTTTGACAATTATTTCATATATGGTATTTTAGTGGTTGGAGCACTAGCCTTCAAAATACAATGGCTGTATTATCAAATCATAAATGTAAACTGGAGGGTTAGCTTAACATTTATTTTTAAAAAACACTTGCTACATTACTACATACTGTACATCCCATATGAACTTTGTTATTCTCATATTACTTCCAGATAGGATTTATGATTTACATACCTTTCTCGGAGTTGTTGGGAGTCGTTTCACAATCTCAACTACAACTGCCGCACCTCAATATTTTTTTTTTTACGAAAATAAAGAATTTTTATCGTGTTCGTTTCACTACGGACGCCATCTTGGACACTCGACAGACGGACATGTGACTACGTTACCAATATGTCGCACACAAAATTCACCATTCACCATTTCACACGTAAAGTACTGCCTGGCCGAAAATTACTGCTAGTACCACAAGCAAGGGGGTCTGGGGCGCAAGCCCCAGGCTAGGTTTGTTTTTGTATGTAAAACATTAATAAGATAGAATTTATGAAGTAATTTCACATGTCACACAAACCATGGTTAAAGTACGACTGACGAGTTGGATTTGGAACAATAGTATATTACATTATCGACGCTCTTGTTTCTTTGTATACCCGGTGCGAGATAGTACCAAATGCGTGGGGTTGGCATTCCTGACTTAGTGAGAAAGATGTCTCCTAGAGACTTCATTTCAACTATATAAGTAGTGTTGCTATTTGGGATGGCTGGGTGGGTCTATGACAGTGGACGAGTCAACAACCATTAATTTAATGGCTTCCAATGCTATAATAAAACCTCCACATGTATCTTGTCAGGGGCAGATGACCTCTCAGTTCCACCCCTTAAAACAATAATTATCTCTCTTGTGTTACTAATTGCTAGAATGTAACAGCCTGTGGCAGCCTTATCACTAAACATGTTTATATGCAAGAGTAGCCAATCTAATAGTCGCATGAACCTTAATGATCAATTCCACTACACACCTCACCTTAACCCTTTGAGCGCCGCGTGCTATTACGGTTTGCCTACCGCTGAGCGCCAAGGCCAGTTTTCTTTTTTCGCAAGCTTTTGTTTGATCACTCAATAGTTCAGCTGTTATTATAGGTACAAACTTGAAATTTTCGTTATTTGTTTACTAATATGATGGCCTATACGAATAAAGCCTTACTCAGTTCATTTATGACCATTTGTAAACATTTGGCAGCCAGAACCCAAGAATATTAATTAAAAATAAAACAAAACCAAAGTTTAGCAATAAAATTTTGGTAGAACAAAAATATTTTTATACATCGCGAACCTACTTATTGAATAGTACGACTTATTATGAAGCTATATTGAAAATGTCATTCATTTTGAACCTAAAATAAATCTGTAATAAAAATAATTAATTTACATATTCAAATGAGCCAAAAATACAACACAAGTCTTATTACATTCGTTTGGTTTATATGTCAATACTTACGGAATACAATACAAACTTCTTTTACATAACACTTACATAACATATTACAAATAATAATAATACTGATGATAATAATAATAATAACCAAAAATTCTTCTTCGATCATATTACGAGTAGTGTTCTAACTAACAGGAGATCGGCTCATTTTCACAGCAATAAAAAAAAATGAACAAGTAAAAGATCGAGCGCAACAAGACAGAGCAGACAACGTGCACAGCAAGACTGCTAGTGTTGATGCCGCGCCATGTAAAGCGCGCCAAAAAATATGCCTGCTGATTGGACTGATATACTGAAACAATGGCATTAAAATTAAAAGAGGCTCTTTATTGCAAAAACAGTAAGTCTTTAACTAACTATATTGAGAAATTCTGAAAGGAAATGACTTACTATTAATAATAAAAAATAAATACTGAACATCCTTTTGAAAGGACGTTGGCATTTTTCAGATGAAAACCAAATGGGCTTTCAAAAGGACGTTGGCGCTTAGAGGGTTAAGACTGGATGACAGCTGTCGAAGCATTGCAGACTACCATACTTTCTTTAATGCCAGAGCTCTCAAGGACACAGGCAGAAATCTGAGTAAACTGTACTAGGCTAGTGGATGTGTATTTTGTACTTAAGCCTAGGGTAAGATAGGAGGCAGTGGGAAACCACCTTAAAGATGGCCGAGGAAGGAATTTAACTCCGCAGTTCTCACACCACAATATACTCCTGTAGAAACTTACTACTTGGGTCAGAATCCCCGTTTCTCCCCTTATTGTATAACCTTTCGTAAGTACAAAGCTTACAAATAGCTGACATTCTCGGGTACATAAAGAGTGATCTTGGCACCCTGCATCAAAACTGACCTTCAGTAAAATAAGTTAATAAACCAAAACACATCCCTAGGCTACCACCCAAGAAGCATTACTGTCACCATTTAGTATGATTGAAATTTAGGTTAGGAGTACAAATTTAAAATTTGATAATAACTTGGCTCAATAAGCCTACTAGTTCTCCTCCCCCCCCCCCCCCCCCCCTATACAAGATTAGAATTCTTCCACCTATCTTGAACATGCAATAAACTGCATCATTCCGTTCTCGAACAAGGACTAAGAACTGACCACATGAGGTTCCCATACCACTAATTAAAGAAGGGCAATACAACTTTCCCCAACAATATACAATACACTAAACCTAAATCTACTAGATAGTGATGAACATAAAGAGTGATAATCTTGGTACCCTGCATCAGTTCAACAAGCATGCAAGGAGGCAGATATGACAAAATTTAGGTTAGTAACGAAGCGTACATAGCTGCATCATCTAATAACTCCTACAAAGGTGACATTTGCTGCATTAAGCAAATTTAATGAATAATGACTTCTACTGACAATGGCATTGCACAAAATAATTTGTTAGGGAGTAAAGCGTGCTCACATTATTCACAAAATGGCTACGGTAGTTGCATACCTTTATACTGCTTGTCCGCCGAGATTTGCTGCGACGCATGTTGAACTTGCAAAAGTAACTTAACACGTTCAATAGGAGCTACAGCAGTTTTTGATACAGCCGCGGATATTCCCCCAGCCATGAAATCTTTCATAAACGACAGTGGATCCGTAAGCCCCATTGCTACTTGTCTGTATTCTCTGGCAGACGAACGAGGAAGAGAAAGTAGAAGGGACTATGCCACTACGTTTACAAAATGCAAGCAGTCATCGACGTCACGAAAGGCTGGCCAATAGCAAAACGTGTTACTTATTACAGTGATGTTATATAATTTAAGGCGTGAAAATCACTTGCAGCTGATGGGAGCGAAGTACACAATCATCAGAGACCTCTGTTGGTCATTGAAATAACTACTTGTAGAGGTTCTGCTGGTCTCTTCGCTTAATGCAACGAAGCGGTGTAGCGTGGTGCGGCGCAGCGCTTGGTGAAGCAAACCAACACGGAGACAGATTGACTTGGATTATTATTTTGATATAATAATTTAATGACTTCGCATTCGTTTGGTTAAAAGCGGTAGCGTGAAGTTTAATATCGGATGAATATATATTTTGACTTTGTGGCTGTAGTTTTATATGTGTACATGTGATTTTATAATTGCCAGGATATTCAGCAGAGTTATGTGTGCAATTTTGATGAGGTTATGGTATTACTTGGGCCACGGTCGACTCTAGAAAGGTCGGAAGGTTCAATCTGACAACACTGTAGCTACGGCTATTGTCAGTCATACCATGGAAGAAGAATGGGTATGGCAGTGATTTCCAAGCTCATCAAACTGGTAACAACAATTCCTGCTGCTACATCCCCTGCAGAACGTTCTTTTTCGACACGCGAGACGCATTAATACATATTGCAGATCGATTCAAATTCAGGAGAGGCTATCATCATTAGCTATGTTTTCGATTGAAAAAGGATTGCTTGCAAAAATTAGATTACATTCCTCTTTCAATGATGAAGTTATTGATGGTTTTGTAAAGAAAAGCCGCAGAGTCGAGTTTGTTTTCAAGTAGGATCTTATAAATAGATCCAATTTTTCTGTGTACGTACTTCGATGTTTACTTGCTTGAATTATAAAATCACTGTCTTGTCACGAGTTATTAATAATTATAAATTATAATATGAGTCTGATTGTGAAAATTTGTTATATTTTGGCCCTTCTTGAATTAAAGGTGCGACGTTAAGACCAGTGATTTTCTACGTTTTTGAGGTTTTCTATTGCGGAATTTTAGAGCATTCAGTAGCCTAGGCCGCTGGAGGTAGCACATTTATAAAGGAAATGAAAGTCAACAGCCTGCATCCAGGCGACCGACTGGGTCTGGGAATGGAATTTATGAAGCCTCCATTTATAATAATTTTATTAATGCAGCCAATGGCCATGTACTTTTCTTTTCAGCACGGGTCGGGGAAGGGATATTGGAAGGAAATCGGCCGTGAACCTATTGAAAGGAACCGTCCCGGCATTTGCCTGGTAGTGAAAATAGGAAACCACGAAAACCATTTTCAGGACGGCCGAGGTGGGATTCGAACCCACGCTCTCCCGATGCCAGCGAAGCACGAGGTAGCGCGTTAGCGCTCTCGGCCACCGCGGCCAGTTCCGTACCCAATTGTATTGTCAAATATGTATTTCAATATTTAATAGCACAAGGAAACTAGTTGTGCAAATGAAGGTAGCTTTTGCGTGTTACATATTATATGCAACGGAAGATTGTTAAAAATGTCGTGTAAATATCCGCCCATGTAATACCATAACCTCATCAAAATTTCACACATAACTCTGCTGAATATCCTGGCAAAAACTTATCTTTTTTCCGTTCAATATAAAATCACATGTACACATATAAAACTACAGCCACAAAGTCAAAATATATTTTCATCCGATTTTAAACTTCACGCTACCGCTTTTAACCAAGCGAACGCGACGTCTCCAAGCCAATTCTTCTCCGTGCTGGTTTGCTTTACTAAGCGCTGCGCTTCTTCGCTTCGTTGCATTAAGCGAAGAGGCAGCAGAATCTCTACAAGTAGTCATTGCAAAGACCGACAGAGGTCTCTGATGCTGGAGTACTGCGCTCCCGTCAGCTGCAAGTGTGAAAATCATCCTTCTAAGAGAAAACGAAAAACAAAGGAAGCTTGTAGTTTAACGTGACCGTTAATCTGTAGATCATGAGCCACGGGACCTCCTTTTTACGTGGAATCCGAACCACAGGACATGGCATTTCACTTCGAAAATCTCACATGCATTGACCGGGAATCGAACCCGGACAAACGAAAAACAACAGTGGCTCATTTTCATTAAAGATAAACTCACGTAATACAATAGAATGTAGAATAAAAACCCACCAGGACGGCATTAGGCCGATCCTACATTGGAAGCGAAATTTCTCCCGACCAGACGGTCTGAGCGGGTCTGGTCGGGTCTGAAGGAAACAAACGCAGGACGCATCGTCCACCCCTCCTACACTGGAGCCAGTGCTCTTTCCGGGGAAGAGGGTCGGGTCGGAACTGGTCTGACAGCAATCAAACAGGTTTGTTTTTTCTTCCAGTTGCATGGAAGCTTTGGTCGATGCTTAGATCATAAATCCAAGATGGCTGATGACGTCACGTTGTTGAAACCAACATCTCGATCAGCTGACTAAAGGGAACTGCGGTAGTTTGGAGCACTGAAATACTTCACGTGATGATAGAATTGGGTTATTTAAAGTGAGTTCTATTCATTACCAAGTCAGCGTGGTGTATTACTGTGTCGCGTATGGATGTAAGGAGACGTTTAAAACAGGTTCGGGCTTTTCTTTCCCTACGTATGTTAATTCATTGCTAAATAACCCTAAAAATCTTGACTTAATTACTTGCATTTCTTTAGCCTACGTTTCCTCTTAACTCCGAAACATGAAAGAAAAATAATTAAACATGAAAATGCAGGAATTTATTATAAATTATTATAATTTACCCTATCCCTTACTCCACTGAACGGGCCTGTATTTATGCTCGAAGGTATCAAGTATTTACATGTCCATAGGCTAGACGTTTTTCTTGGTGTTTTGTTGAGACTGCTAGTAAATGCATCTCTGAACATAAAAATGTTTTATGTCCCTATGCTGGATTAAATGTAGTGTGGACTACACAATGCAGTCGTCAATCATGTTCAGTGTCAAATTGCAGGTTATGCTACAGATGTGACGGTGTAGTGTTCGATAATAAATATTAAACGTAAGTTATGGACAGTGCGTTTGGTTGAGGGAATTTTGAGATTCTTCCAGTATAGGCTACATTGCATCCCTAAATTAATCAATTCTTCGTAGAATTTCAGAATTCTGGGTTATTTTTGCGAAGGTTTCTATGATTCATGAAAAATGGAATTTAAAAGGAAACAGTTCATTGATTAAAATATTTTCCTACGTAGCAAATGTAATGTATAGTTGTTAAAAACCAACGCTTACTAAATCTATATACTACCTTATTTCCATTTGCCCATGTTGTTTTGTTCACTTTCATAAAATACTGAAGTGGAAAGGTAACGCTGAATGAGAGCTCATCGTACGATAAAATGTTCTTACGTGCCGGTACTGAAATTAGCCAAAATACATTTTCTAATGATGAAAAATAATTTGGAAAATGATGTAGTAAGTTAATAGATTGAACTAATTTTTGAAGCTTTCGGGCGTAAAATGTAATAAAAAAAGACCACCTAGACAAACACAATTCTGTTAAAAAATCAGTAAGTTAGGCCTAATTAAGAGTTGGATTTGTTATTAAGTATTTACAAGAGGGGATCCTTATTAAGTATTTACAAGAGGGGATCCTGGATGTATGGGTATTACGGAACCCGACAGCCACTTTTTATAAAAACACAATTCTGTTCAAAAATCAGTAGGCCTAATTCAGAGTTGGATTTTTTATCAATTATTTACAAGATCGGATCCTGGATGTATGAGTATTACGGAACACGACAGCCACTTTTAACACCAAATATGTTACATTCTTAAGCTTTGCTACCTTCCGGTACGTAAAGAAACATGCGATGCTTTTCCCAATGCCGTATAAATTACGAAAATGTGTGTTTAAACCCTTATTAAAAATCATTTCCTCACATACTCCTATCACCTTCCATTACGAGGTCCTCTGTTTACCCTTTAATCAGCTAATCGAGATGTTGGTTTCACGTCACAGTACAGGCGCAGTGTGGCAATGCGCACTCTATTGTATTTATGCTCGAAGGGTCGATGTGGTGCGTTTAAAATCATCTATTGAACTTGGTTGGTTCTTAAGTTTAGGGACTGCGACAACGCGGTCATGTAGCCCCGTGTACTCTGGGTGCGTGTAGAATCTGTCTGATAACCGGTGTTAATTGTGGTGACAGTATTAGTGTGCGTTATCTGTTTTAGGTAGATTTCATTAGAAAGCTAACTATTGCAATGGGTCCCATGTTTCGACTTCCGGAAAATTTCGACATATCTTCGCGTTTCACATCCCCCAGACCCCAAAACCACCGTCAGTTCAAAAGTTTATATATAATTTATGTATATATGTATCTATCTATCTATCTATCTATATCTATATATATATATATATATATATATATATATATATATATATATATATCAGTTTCTTGTGGACACGATAACTGCCGTAATTTTGCACCAATCACTATGAAGTTTTTACATAATATGTATCCCTATAAAATCTCGGTCGAGTTCGTTAATGGGCAAAATCGGTCAAAGGGGGTGAAAATGGGGGGCTTTTTTCGAAAAAGTGAAATATCGCTATAACTCTCTTAATACATGAAATATAGAATCCCTTCAAAGTTCATAATATGTGTCGGATAAGTGCCAAAAATTTATATCAAATAAGTTTTTTGATAGCACCAACCATTGACCAAAGGGGTGGGAAAAAGTGGGTTTTTCGGGAAACATTAATCATATCTTTGTTAATAGGCACAATATCAAAACCGCACAAAATGGACAATATTCCTCCAATAATTACCTAAAACTTTTGTCTGAAAGAATTTTTGATATGACCCACCATTACGCCACGGGGTGAACAAAATGATTTAAATTATAAGAAAATGCCAAGTGCCAAGAGAGGTTGCCATGACAACTTTACTTTTAATTGATAAGGGATGAGCCAGCAGCAGTTGCTATGACAACGCCACTGCACGAGATCACATTCAGTTTTCATATGTCTGTGGGAAGCGACTTCGGTATCGGAACTGGTAGCATGCTGAACTTCTATGCCCAAGGTCGCGGGTTCAAACCCGGCTGAAGTCGTCGGATTTACAAAGAGCGCTAAAAAATCTGAGTTTGCTTTCCTTCGGAGGGGAAGTTCCAATGTTCGTTGCGAGTTGCTGATTGAGGTGGCATCTAGTAGCCAAGTTCACAGCTAGGTGTCGTTGACGGTAGTATTTTAGGTAGATTTCATTAGAAAGCTAACTATTGCAATGGGTACCATGTTTCGATTTCCGGAAAATTTCGACATATCTTCGCGTTTCACATCCCCCAGACCCCAAAACCACCGTCAGTTCAAAAGTTTATATATAATTTATGTAATATATGTATATATGTATATCAGTTTCTTGTGGACACGATAACTGCCGTAATTTTGCACCAATCACTTTGAATTTTTTACCGAATATGTATACCCATAAATTCTCGGACGAGTTCGTTACTGGGCTAAATCGGTCGAAGGGGATGAAAATGGGGGACTTTTTTTTTCGAAAAAATGAAATATTACTATAATTCTCCTAATATATGAAATATCGAATCCGTTCAAAGTTCATACTATGTGTCGGATAAAGCTCAGAAATTTATGTTTGAAACGTTTTTTTATAGCACCAACCATTGACCAAAGGGGTGGGAAAAAGTGTTTTTTTCGGGAAACATTAATCATATCTCTGTTAATAGGCACAATATCAAAACCGTACAAAATGGACAATATTCCCCTAATAATTACCTAAAACGTTTGTCTGAAAGAATTTTTTATATGAGCCACCATTGCGCCAAGGGATGAGAAAAATGATTTCGGAATTATAAGAAAATGCCAAGAGCTATCAGTGGTTGACATGGCAACACTACTAAATTGATGAGGGATGAGCCATCAGACGTTGCCATGACAACGCACTTGCGCGAGATCAGATTCAGATTTCCATCTGACTAAGTGTGAAGCGGCTTCGGTGACGTAACTGGTAGCATGCTGAACTTCTATGCCCAAGGTCGCGGGTTCAAAGCCGGCCAAAGTCGTCGGATTTTCTAAGAGCGCTAAAAATCCCTCAGTAAGCTTTCCTTTGGAGGGGAAGTTCCAACGTTCGTTGCGAGTTGCTGATTGAGGTGGCATCCAGTAGCCAAGTTCACAGCTGGGTGGCGTTGACGTTAGTATCTGGTAGCAACATTAGGAACTACTGCTTGAAATTTAGCGTCTGCATTCCTTACCTGAATTACAGACTAATACAGCCATCACAATTCACACCGTTTATCAGACAGATTCTACACTCACCCGAAGTACACGGGGTTATATGACCGCGTTGTCGCAGCCCCTAAACTGAGGAACCAACCAACATCTCTGCGGGAGTTATAATTTTGCGTGAAGAAGTAACAGGCCGTTACATAGTTACAAATCAGTGTCGAAACCTTGCATAAGGACAGTGTGACCACAAGTATAACAGGTAGTTCCGTGAAGAACTGTACAGCCTATTTTCATATATCCTGCTCATGTTAATTGCCTCTATCAACATACAAAATTTCAGTTTAATTGCTGTAACAGATTCGTAGATATTGAGAATCGTCTAAATATTTCAGATGGTCGCCAGGTTGGATTTTTATTTTTGTACTATTATATTAAGATTATTGTGTACGTGTGGTATTCAAACTTCAATCGCATGATTAGAACAAAAGAAGTAAAAACGAGATTTTAAAATTACGCACAGCAGCCATCTTGTGATTATGCAAACAATTGAAATAAATTAGATGCCAGTGGATCAACATTTGTGTAAGCATTTAACGTGCAACGTTTCACGGCACTCGGATAGTTAATTCGCGAGAAACGTCCATTTAAATATTTATACTTCGCGTCGCCGCCATGTTGGATTCGTGCTCACCAGGTTACTGAAAGTCCTATAGGTGAACATATGTTCATAGTCTCAATGAACATAAAAATTTCAGTTTGGTTGCTGTAAAAGATTCATAGATATTGAGAACCGTCTAAATATTACGGAAGCTTGCCATTTAGGATTGTTATATGTATAGGCCATAGAGTTATGTACCATTCAAGGACACTTATTGTCTAGGTTCATTATTCAAACTTTCACTTCGATCGCATGATTACGACACAATAAATAAGAACTTAATTTTAAAATTTCGCACAGCCACCATCTTGAGGTTATGTAAACAATTGAATTAAATTAGATGGCAGTACATTACAATCTGCAAAATCATTTACTGTACCACATTTCACTGCGCTCAGAGAGTTAACTCACGAGAAAAGTCTATTAAAATATTTCAAATTCGCTTGGTCGCCATGTTCGTTTTGTACTTTACAGGTTTATGAATTATACATAGGTAAACTTGTATCAGTACCCTTTATCACCGTACAAAATTGCAGGGTGATTTCTGTAATAGTTTCGGGGATATAGAATGTCAGTGAAATATTTCGCACAGCCGCCATTTTGAGGTTATGTAAACAATTGAACTAAATTAGACTCCAGTGCATTGCAATGTGTATAAATATTTGCTGTACCAAGTTTTATTACGTTTGGATAGTTAAATCGTGAGAAAAGTCTATTTAAAAGTCTCCACTTCGCTTGGCCGCCATGTTGGTTATGTAGTAACCAGGTTTTTGAAAGTCTCATAGGTGAACTTCTAGTAGTACCCTTTATCACCGTACACAATTTCAGGGCGATATCCGTTATAGTTTCGGAGATACTGAATGCTAGTGAAATATATCGCACAGCCGCCATGTTGGATTTGTGAGACGTAACAAAATTTGAAGGGCACGGTCGAGGACACCGGGAATAGTGCTATGAACTTACCGAGTTTCACTGAAATCGCTCCCGCCGTTTAGATTTTATTAGGGGGGGGGACACACACACACCTCACACACACACACGCACACACACACGGACAAAAGGTGATCTCATAAGCCTATTTTTTTCAAAATTGAAAATAGGCTAAAAATGGACTCCAAATGACAAGAAGGTTACCGTCCCCATAAGACAATAAAATGTTTAAAATATGTTTAAAATTAAGAAAAGCAAAGTTAATTAATCTCCAATTATAAAATACTTTCACGCGATAAATGAGGTCTGATCCTTCTACGAAAACCTGCATATTCTGCCTATTTTCGCCTATCTCCTATTTGTCCGGTGAAATCTACCTCCGCCTTCCGGCGTGCCGAGAGGACTTTTTTTAATTTAAGTACTGCAAATTAGAATTTTTCAAATAGTTCCTACTTTTGCCGCCAAGCGCCATTTCTTAAGAAATAATTTAGATCATGAACAGTTAACAGCTTATATGATTATCTAATTATGGAACAGGATTTTGAATTCTCTGCCGTAAAAATACAGCAGTTTAAGTTAATAATTGTATGCGTATACCGTTCTCCATCAGGAAAGTTTCCATTATCTTATATATAAAAGTGAAAGTCTGTACGTATGTATGTGGGTATGTGGGTGGGTCTGTTCCGTATACAAATCTACACCGTTCCACCAATCTCAACCAAATTTTGCATACACATAGTTTAGGACCCAGAACGAACCGCTGGCTACATGAATTTTCGATAGTCTTTCTCATTCTTCTGATTTCGGCCCTTTTGCACTCAAGCACAGGCAAATCAAATCATAAAATATACTCATGAAGGAATGGCAAGGCAGATAGTTTCCATGGCAACATAGCTCAAGTCGAGACACGGCCGACTGGATGCCATTCGCGCTCTGCACTACCGGTATAGAAAATGAGGATCTTTACTTGAAATCCCGTTAGTTACTCAACTACTCACACAGCACTGTCAACCGAGTTTAGCATAACAAAGACTTGACACCATCTTCTACTATATATTTGTCAAATACCACTCACTCACTATTATGTATCTAGTTTATGTCCTCTATGGAACTTGGTCGGAGTGTATATATGTTTTTACTCTGTGACAATGTTAGTTGTATTTTGTTCGTTGTGTTAAGATGTAGATTCAGAGGTGTGTACATATTAAAGTGCTATAATATCCTTTATTCAAAACATAATAGCTATAATGTGCTTTATTCAAAACATAATAGTTGGCGACGAGGAATTGGGACTTGATTCTCCGGTACAGATATAGCCTACATCAATGAAGTACGGTATTTACGTCGTCTGTTTCAACGGCCACGTGAGTAAAATCAAGAATCAGGCAAATCGACATGAAATGTACACAGAGTACTTGTAAACGATCCTAAGCAACTCATCGTATATTCAGCTACGTGTGCCTGCATGCCACATATTCAAAATAATATTTATCGCAGTTCGAACTTTGAGGTTATGCAATGTTTTTTTTCCCTCAAGCCCAGGACAATATTCGGTCATCGATCACTACCCAGTGTGTTTTAAATCTGTTATCTTGAAACATTTTATTATATTTGAACTGTGATTTTTAAAATTATTTCGAAGTTCCGTCAAGATGGACGCAAATCAGTTTCAACAATTACTGAACATGTTTACTGATTCTCAAGAGAAGTTACTTAAAAGGTATCAAGCTAACCAGCCGTCACAACCCCACAAGCCACTAACATCACACCTTTTGAAAATTTTGATTCTGAAAAGGAAAAATTTGTGTCGTATTTAGAACGATTTGAAAATTACGCAAACTTCAACATTGCCACCGATCCAACAAAGAAAGCTCAACTCTTGTGTACATCAATAGGGGCAATTCATTATAACAATCTCTCTGCATTTTTAGGCCCTGATAAACCAATCAAGTCTCTCGGTTATAATGACCTAGTAAAGCATTTCAAGCAAATACTGTCACCTCAAGTCTCAACCGTAGTTTCCCAACACTATTTTTTGAACCTCAATCAAAAAGAAAGTCAAAATATTGCAGGATTTGTTGCCACTCTTAGAAACCACTTACTAGACTGTGACTTTTATATTCAGTGTACATGTGACGCCAGAATTTCAATCGCTGATGTTTTTCTTCGTGCACAATTTATACGTGGCTTGCGAGAAAATTGGATCAGAGAGAAACTTCTCCAGTCTAATGACACGAAATTTGATGATCTCCTGAAGAAGGCTATAGCCTTGGAAGCATCGCGGTATGAGAGTAATCAGCTGTCAAAACAGCTCACTACACCGTCAGACACTATAGAGGACACAAACAAAGTAACAAAAGCCACAAGTTCATATAATGACCGAAGTATGAATCAATATAGCAGTGATACTCAGTCACGTTTTGTTCAACAGCCTAACCCAGGCTCTCACTCACGTTCACAGTCCAGGGGCCGCCGTAGTTCTGTCAATTATAGAGCACTAGGTATTGATGGATTATGTCTGAATTGTGGAAATTCAAACCACAGGTCAAGAGAGTGTCACATAAACAGAAACTCTCTTAAATGTAGGTCATGTAGGAAAGTAGGACATGTTGCGAAAGTTTGTATCACTACACTTCTTCAACAGTCAAATACACACATTGCAACTGAGAACATAGATGACAACTTGCATGACCATCCTGAAACCAATTTCGGGATAGGACAACGGGAATGCATCGAAGATCTCTTTGAAGTAGGACAAGAAACAGATAAATATTTTATCACTGTTAAACTCAACAATAAATCACAAAGATTTGAAGTCGACACGGGAGCAAAATATTCACTCATCCCAGAGAACAAATGTTCAACCTTGGGTCTTGGTTTGCCATTGCAGCCAACAAATGTCTGTTTTCGATCATATTCTGATCATGTTATCAAACCCAGAGGAAAAATTGTTGTCACAGTATCATACAAAGGAACAGAAATTGTTGCAGATCTGTTTGTAGTTCCGCAAGGTCATGCCGCATTGCTTGGTCGTGCTTGGATCAGGGGCCTCGGCCTTGATCTGAAGGAAATTGACAAGGACACAAATCAATCACTTCACACTGAATCTGTCAACTCAGTGCAGTCAATTCAGGATATCAGTATAGTACAATCTTTGAAGAAAAAATTGGATGCGTTCCCAATATTGAAGTAAAACTGCAACTCAGAGAGGGGGTGATACCTGTCTTCAATCGTGAACGTGATGTCCCTTTTGCTCTTCGGGAACGCGTTGAAAAGGAACTAGCTTCATTGGAATCAGAAGGAGTTATTTCTCCCACAGCTTTAAGTGATTGGGGATCGCCTCTTGTTGTTATCCCAAAACCGGATGGGGGAGTTAGGTTATGTGTTGACTACAAATGTGGAGTAAATTCAAGGTTGATTTCTGCAAACCATCCCATAAGACCAGTTAATGATGTTCTACATAGTCTAAGAAACTCAAAATTTTTCTGCAAGTTAGACTTATACAAGGCATATCTACATCTGAAGGTTGATGAAGAAGGTAATATGATTCAAACTATATCCACTCACAAAGGAACCTTCAGGATGCACCGACTGAGTTTTGGCATCAAAACTGCCCCCTCAGAATTTAATAGGATATTATCACAGATCCTTCATGGTCTTCCAAAAGCTGAAGCTTATTTTGACGATATCATAATACATGGTACAACGAAGGAGGAGTGCACCAAGAACTTAATAGCCTGTGTAGAACGGCTTTCAAAAAATAATCTGCATTTGAACAAAAGCAAATGCTCATTTTTCAAGGAAAACATAGACTACCTAGGGCATATTGTATCATATAATGAGATCCGCAAGTCACCAGAGAAAGTTCAAGCTGTGTCACAAATGCCACGCCCTAAAAACAATGAAGAAGTGAGACGCTTCCTTGGTATGGTGACTTATTATGCAAAGTTCATTCCTAATTTTTCAACGAAGTCCCACCCATTACGGCAGTTATTGCGGAAAGGTGAACGGTTTTTCTGGTCTGCAGCCTGTGAAGCAGCTTTCTTGAATCTCAAGTCCGAGTTATGTAGTGAACGTGTCCTTACCCCATTCAACCCATCACTGCCTATCATCTTGTCAACCGATGCCAGTCCTACTGGTGTTGGAGCAGTATTAAGTCATGATATGGATGGCCAAGAAAGACCCATCACCTATGCATCTCGTGCCCTAACACCAGCAGAATGTAATTACAGTCAGCTTGACCGGGAAGCGCTGGCAATAATTTTCGCCACAACACACTTCTACAACTATATTTTTGCAAGAAATTTCATTCTTGTGACAGACAATGAACCTCTGTCTCGCATTTTTCATCAGAACAAGGGCCTGCCACAAATGACATCCGCAAGGCTCCTAAGATATGCATCGTTTCTCTCCGGGTTCGACTACACGGTAAGAGTGAAAAAAGGGAAAGATAACGAAAATGTTGATTGCCTATCCCGAGCCCCTGTTGCATCTACCTCGCCAAACATTGAAACATCAATAAATGAAGAAGTTTCACAACTCTGTGCTGAAACGATTCTTCAAGTGTCAAGTGAAGCCATTACGTACGAAACTATCCGTGATGAGACTATGTTAGACCCAGAACTTAGTGCCACCCTGCAACGTCTTCAAACTCAATCCTTGGATGAACCATATACAGTTGAAAATGGTATTCTATTCCGTCAAGACCGAATTTTTATCCCAAAGAAACTACAAACAAAATTTTTGGAAGAGTTACATTTAACACACCTCGGCATTGTGAAAACAAAACAGTTAGCAAGACGATATGTCTACTGGCCGCAATTAGACAAAGACATTGAGAAGCTTATCAAATCTTGTGAAGAGTGCGCGCAGACTCGTTCAAATCCACCAAAAGCTCCAATACACCCCTGGGATGAACCAGAAGAAAATTGGGAACGCATACACATTGACTATGCGGGGCCATTTGATAACCACCATTTCTTGATGTGTGTTGACGCGAAATCCAAGTGGGTCGAAGTACGAATGGTGAAAGACGCTCCATCCACTGCAACTACTATCAGTCTGCTTGACAATATCTTTACCGTACATGGGTACCCGAATGTCCTTGTGTCAGATAATGCCACTATCTTCACGAGTGATGTATTCAGATCCTATTGCTAGGAGAGAGGGATTTTTCAGAAATATATTGCACCAGGGCACCCAGCAACCAATGGGCTAGCCGAGAGAAACATCCAAACTTTGAAGAGGCGACTTCGTGCTGCTGTAAATGACCCGGCACCATTATCGACTAAGTTACAGAACATCTTGTTTCAATACAGAGCAACGCCATTGGCATGTGGACAGTCTCCAGCTGAACTATATTTGAAACGTCGGTTACGTATCCGGTTGGATGCTCTACTTCCAAACCAAAAGAGCTTGACTACATCCAGTTTCTCACCCGCTGTTCGCTCTTTCAAAGTGGGAGAGAGAGTGCAAGTCCGGATTCACCAGAAAAACCTTGATATTTGGCAGTTTGGTGTTATACAAACTAAACTCGGCCAGCGTCACTATGATGTGAAATTGGATTCGGGACGAATTTTAAAGCGGCATGTTGACCAGTTATTATCGACTCTCGTGCCAAAGAAAGATAAGCATGTCACTTTTGCTCCAACAAATCCTCCAGTGCGTGGTGTTCCAAACATACCAACACCAACCCAGTCAAGACTAGAAAATGAGGATATTCCTCCTGCAACCCACACTTCAGATGATACAAGGCAGACCATCCTGCAACCAGATGAACGCCCTAATCGAAACAGCCTTCCACCACCTGCTGATAATTATTTAAGAAGATCAGCCAGAGACAGACGATCTCCTCAGTATCTGCAAGACTATGTGCCCAAATGAATATGAATAGTTCCTTTTATTTGTTTTATATAAGTGGGGGAGACTATTATGTATCTAGTTTATGTCCTCTATGGAACTTGGTCGGAGTGTATATATGTCTTTACTCTGTGACACTGTAAGTTGTATTTTGTTCGTTGTGTTAAGATGTAGATTCAGATGTGTGTGCATATTAAAGTGCTATAATATCCTTTATTCAAAACTTAATAGCTATAATGTGCTTTATTTAAAACATAATACTCACTCACTCATTCATTCATCACGAAATCTCACAAACCACCGAACGGATTGGAATGAAATTTGGTATGCAGCTTCCTCAAGGGACGCAAATGCTCACTAAGAGAGGATTTTTGCATATTCAGGTTCTAAAGGGGTGTTAAGGGGGTAGACCTGCATTTCATTGAATAGCAATATCTCCCGATTGAAGCCTCCGTGGCTTAGGCGGCAGCACGCCGGCCTCTCACCGCTGGATCCGTGGTTCAAATCCCGGTCACTCCATGTGAGATCTGTGCTGGACAAAACGGAGGCAGACAGGTTTTTCTCCGGGTACTCCGGTTTTTCCTGTCAACATTTCATTCCAGCAACACTCTCCACTATCATTTCATTTCATCTGTCATTCATTTAATCATTGTCCCAGAGGAGTGCGTCAGGCCTCGGCAGCCGGCACAGTTCATATCCTCGCCGCTAGATGGGGGCTTCATTCATTCCATTCCTGACCCGGTCGGAGACTGGAAGCAGGCTGTGGATTTTCATTTTCATCTCCCGATTGGTTTCATTGGGGGATGTGATACTCGGCATATAAACTAATCATTAAAAATAAGAATACATGTGTCTGAGGGTTTTCCGATGTGGTGTATATTATGAGGTGAAAGGGGTGAAAAGTGGGGATTAAAAGATTCCTAACGGAGCGTGTATCTCTTAAACGACATAGGCGAGGAGTTTGAAACTCAGCGAAAAAAATCAACATAAAAAAGAAGTAAATATGTGTTTGACCGGTTTTTCATAAATCCAATTTATGGGGCCCAGGGGGAGGGGTGAAATTCTGGGGGGGGGGGGACAGGAAAGAAAGTGACCTAACTGATTGACTGACTGACTCACTCATCAAACTCAGGGGAAAATTAAGTAAGTAAGTAAGTAATTAGCTGTTTGACAGCTTTTTTTCTTAAATCAAATTTAAGGGGTTCATGGGGAGGGGTGAATTTCTGAAAAAAGAAAATTGAAAGAAAGTGTCCTGACTCACTCACTCACTCATCATCGCCCAGCCAAAATTGTTGAAGTTAGAAACAAGATAGTTTGGGGATATATTCATTGTTTGTCTAAACCGTCTACTAAGGGAGGATTTTCGGATAAGCAGGTTCTAAAGGGGGTCTTAAGGGGGTTAAACCTGCATTTCATTGAATAACAATATCTCCCGATTGGTTTCATTGGGGGATGTGATACACGGCATATAAACTCATCGTTAAAAAGTAAGAAGACACCTGTCTGAGGGTTTTTCGATGTGGTGTATATTATGAGGTGAAAGGGATGAAAAGTGGGGATTGAAAGATCCTAACGGAGCGTGTATCTCTTAAACGACATAGGTGAGGAGTTTGAAACTCAGCGGAAAAAAAATCAGGATAAAAATAAGTAAATATGTGTTTGACAGTTTTTTCATAAATCCATGAAATTATCAAAAATAATTGAAAGAAAATGTCCTGACTGACTCACTCACTCATCATCGCCCAGCCAAAATTATTGATGTTAGAAACATGAAATGTTGGGGATATGTTCGTTGTATGTCAAAAACGTCCACTAAGGAAAGAGTTTTGGATATTCAGGTTCTAAAGAGGTGTTAAGGGGTTAATGTGCATTTCATTGAATAACAATATCTCACGAGTGGTTTCATTTGGGGATGTGATACTTGGCATATATTCTAATCATTAAAATAAGCTGACACATGTCTAATGGTTTTTCGATGTAGTGTATATTCTAAGGTGAAAGGGATGAAAAGTGGGGTTTGAAAGATTCCTAACGGAGCGTGTATCTCTTAAACGACATAAACGAGGTGTTTGAAACTCGGAGGAAATCAATCAGCTTAAAAATAAATAAATAAATATATAAAATAAATAGGTGTTCGACCGTTTTTTCATAAATACAATTTAAGGGGCCTATTGGGAGGGGTGAAATTCTGGAAGAAAAACGTCCACTAAGGAAGGATTTTTGGATGTTCACTCTCATCGACCAACCAAAACTATTAAAGTTAGAAGAATGATATTTTGGGGATATGTTTTTTGTGTGTCGAAAATGTCAACTAAGGAGGGATTTTTGGATATTCAGGTTCTAAAGGGGTGTTAACGGGGTTAAACCTGCATTTCATTCAATAACAATATGACACGACTATGACGCGAGCGAAGCGAGGCTAAAAATGAGATGGTGTGTGTGTATTACTCAATCACGCAAGTACCACTGGTCCGATTTACATGAATTTTACATGGAAGTAGCTGATTTACCTGGTTAACATATAGGTTACTTTTGATTTCAGTAATTTGCACTATTTAAAGATGGCGACCATTTTAGTGACGTCACTACACCCTTTGGTTTCAAACTTTCATATTTCCATTTCAAATAAAAAGAGAACGCTAAAAAATAGCAAACTTTTGATGGCATATACGAGGTTTAAAATTACATTTTCTATCCGAAAGGTATCTCCAACGGTTAGCGAGAAAAACCTAAATTTGTGCTATAAAACACGGTCAACGCCGAGTGGTGTAGTTGGACAAAATGTTCCATCCTTAATATCCCTCTGCGCAGCATCTCGCCTATCCCCTGTTTTAACTGTCACCTTCACATTTTAATTTATTTATGACGCGTAGCGAAGCACGGGTACTTCAGCTAGTTTATAGATAAATTAGAATTGTTACTCAATAACATGATCAAAGTAAATTTCGATATAATAATTTGTGGGGATGTAAATGTGGATTTCTTAAAATTTGATAGAAATTGTGAATTATTAACACAGTTACTAATTTCCTATGGACTGAAACCTACAGTAAATACCCCAACAATAATAACAAAATTTAGTAAAACCATTCCTGATCAAATTCTTTTAAATACAGATAAATATCACCATTAAATAGAAGTCTATTGTCCGGGTTTTAGTGACCACCATGGACAAATCCTGAGTTTTTAAGTACCCGAAACAATCAATAATAATTATAATTGAGTAAAATCAAAGTGCAGGTCATTCACTGAAACAAATGTTACATATTTCAATGACTTATTAAATAAGGAAACATGGTCAGAAATTTATAAACTAGAAAATGTAATGCATTTAACAGTACCCTAAAACACTATTTTGAAACAGCATTCCCCTTTAGACAAAGAACTGTTCCAAATAACAAAACTAGCAATTGGATAACAACAGGGATTATAAATTCATGTCAAAGAAAGAAATTTCTACACAAATTATATAAACAATACCACACAACACCTGAATTCAATTTATACTACAAAAATACACTAGCATATTAAATAAGGTAATAAGACTAGCAAAGAAAATGCATAATGACAATTTTATTTCCCAATCATCTAATAAAAACAGGGCTATGTGGTCCGTGATAAAGAAAGAAACTGGAAAATCTGCTAAAATACAAAGCAACATTACACTGACCAGAAATAATAAAGTGATTACTAATCCAGAGGAAATAGCAAACGCTTTCAATGCCTATTTTCTGGAAATTCCACAAAAATTATTAAATAAATCACAGGTAAATACACTAAATTCTAATAATAAAATAAATATATGTAGCGATTCTTTATTTATAAATCATGTCACAAGTGAAGAGGTAAGAATAGTTATAAAAGAGCTAAAAATAAATTTTGTGCTGGCATTGATGGCATCCCTGATGCAATTTTAAAGAAATGTGCAGAAAATATAATAAATCCACTTACACACTTACTAAACAGTTCAATTCTCTCAGGAATTTACCCGGATATTTTGAAGTTATCAAAAGTAATTCCAGTGCACAAAAAGGGTTCAAAAGATGAATTAGATAACTATCGTCATATTACCTTACCAACTGGTATTGCAAAAATTGTGGGAAAAATCATGTATAAGAGACTGATAAGTTTTATAGAAAAAAATAAAATATTATCAAACTCACAACATGGATTCAGAACGGAAAAATCTACACAGACAGCAATTTATGAATGTATTAATAGTATACTGAAATTAATTGACAATAAGGAACATGTAACTGGCCTATTCTTGGATTTATCGAAAGCATTTGATGTTGTTGACCATAAAATCCTCCTTACAAAACTAAATCAATATGGTATTAGAGGTCTAGCTAATAAATGGATAGAGTCTTACGTAACAAGGCGAAACAAATAGTAAGCTTAAGACACAAGGATGATGGAACCAAATTACTTAATGAAACATTGTCCAACGAGGGAATTGTTAAATTTGGAGTACCCCAGGGATCGGTTTTGGGCCCATTACTCTTTCTTCTATATATCAATGATATAACACAGAACGTTCATTCACATAAGGAAATTTTGTTTGCGGACGATACAACACTCGTAATAATAAGGTGAAACTAAACAGGTCTTACAGCAGTCTGCTGACTCCGTTACAGGAGAGTTAACCAAATGGTCACAAGATAATCGCCTCATAATCAACTATAAAAAAACAGTATGTCTAAATGTCCACACTACACAGAATAGGAATCCTGCGAAGCCCAATATAACATTAAATGGTCATTAAATAGAAAATAAATCAGAAACAAAGTTTTTAGGACTATGGATACAACATGACTTGAAATGGAATAAACATATACAATATCTGAATACTAAACTGAACTCAATGTGCTTCGCGTTACGTATTTTGAAAACCTGCACTAGCATGCACACATTAAGAAATACTTATTATGCTTATTTCCATTCATACTTAAGATATGGGGTCATATTTTGGGGTATGTCGCCAGATGTACTAAGCACGTTTAGGATACAAAAGAGGGCGATTAGAATAATTATGGCAAATGTAAACACTATAGAATCATGTAGACCTCTGTTTAAAGATTTAAACATTATCCCTCTGCCCTGCATGTATATCTTTGAAAGTATTATGTTTTGTAAAAAGAATTTAATGAATAAGGATGTTTTTCTTAAAACAAACAATGATGTTCATAGGCATAACACAAGACAAAACCAAAACATTCATATTTCACACACACACACAAGCATATATCAAAAAGGAACTTATCACACAGGAGTTAAATTATACAATAAACTACCCCAGTATATAAAACTTGCCCCAAAAATAAAAACCTTTGATAGAATGTTGAAAGCTTATCTGCAGTGCCATTGTTTTACTCTGTAGTTGAATATCTTAGTATATAGAAACGATGAAATCTATAATTATATTTTACTTTTCTATTTTAATTGTAATACCTAGCTGTAAGTTGTTGTATTTATAGAATTAAGTTTTCATATTATGTTAATAGAATAAGATTGTATCTCTTAAGATCTGTTATTATAATAAGTATAAAGAGTTATAGTATTAGTATTACTGTATATACCTATTAGTACTTTTATTTTATAGATGTAAATTCTGAAGTGTCCTATATCAAAAATGTATTGTATACATGTATTTGATCAAATGGAAATAATAAAACTCTATCTATCTATCTATCCGTCAACGACTACTAGGCAAGTTCAGAACTTAGCTAATAGACGCCTCCACAGTCGGCTCTTGGCAACGAACGTAGAAACCTAAGAGCGTTGTTTACATTCTATTGAACTTGGTTTTTGGGTTTAATTGTCCCATAATGGTAGACAAAGGAATGTTAATTGAATCAGTGCGTGAGCGAGTAGTATTACGGGACCAGAGGGACAAACAGTACCAAAACCGCGATTTGAGGTCAAAACTGTGGGAGGAAGGTACTCCACTTCCGTAGGTCTACTTCTATGTGCGACAGAATGTAATGAAATGTTTCGACGGTCATTCTATTACATTTTTTGAATTTATCAGGGTGACTACGCATAGGTAGACAGGATGTGTAAAATTCACTTTGACGGTGGTCTTCATTGAACTCATGAACCCTTTTTCTATCACACAAGTTTAATAATAAATTACTGTCCAATAACATGAAATCAATTAGTTCCTCGTCTATTTTTCAACTGTAGTAATAGACAACTTTCCTCGTCGAGAGTTGACACAGTACTGGTTCTTCCGCTCCTGGCTGAAAACTAGCTGCAATGTAGGAGCGCCGAGTCTGGACTGGTCTGGTCTGGCGGGTCGGGTCTGGTAGCCAGATCGACTCCGCTTCCAATGTAGGATCAGCCTTAGGCTATCTACAGATAAGGTAAGTTAAGATTATCTCAGATAGACACCCAGTGATAACAGTGTCACCTATTCTAGTAACAACTATATGGATATCCTCGTTTATGCTAGAGGTGACAAGGTAAGCATTATCTATGGTGGAGCGCACGTAGGTAGCATTTCCATACACGTGATGGTAGGTAGCTCCCAGAAGATCATATCCCGGAATATTTCCTCTAACCTTCAACTGCTGTTCATCTGTTATCCGTTATCTCAAATAGTTATAAACCACCAAGTGTTAAGTGGCCAAATCAAGTTTTAGACGTGCATCCACACCCAGCCGTCTATGTGGAAGACTTCAACAGTCACCACCAAGAGTAGAACTATAGATGCGACGATGAGAACGGAGAGACGCTAATGAATTGGACAGAAAGTAATGATCTTTTCCATGTTTTTGATGCTAAAGATCGAGGTATTTTAGATCTGTGGCATGGAGGCTATAATATTGTCCTGACCTATGCTTTGTGTCCAGAAACCAAGATGATAAACCGATATAATAATAATTTATTAGAGCAGCCAATGGCCATACAAAAATAAATTTAAAATACACAATATGCAAAAGTGCTTGTGTTACTCTGTGCTAAGCCTTGTCAGTGAGATGTTCCTCTTTTGACAGTCTAGGGCATGATATCGCCCACACTTCTGCCCACACCATTCACATGAACAATCCGTACCGGGTTCATGGAATTTCTTTATGATGAAAGCCATGCTCTGCGTATCTAGTGATGGCGTGTCTTAATTCGAAGCCGAATCCTGACCATTTGCTTGATGTCATAGCATCAGTCATGTAGAATTCGCTCCATATTTCTTGTTTCCTGTCTCTTAGCCCCTGTAGTAATTCGCTGTAGCTGTCTGTAGAGGGGAGCATCAGCTGGTACCTCAGGTCCTCTAGGAAAAAGGATTCTCTCGCCATCTCGCATACCAGTCTTGATAGCGTAAATTTGGAGACCCCTAGAACTCTTTTCAGGAAACTTGCCTTAACTTTTTCAATGCAATTTAGATCTCTTTTGTCCAGATGTTCCCAAATTATTTCAAGTCCATATGTTACTACCATATGTTTTAGTCTGAATAACTTATCAATCATCTGAAAAGTGCGCGCTAATTTTTCTCACAGACATCACCGGCCAGTCCTTGGCGAGCTTGGAATCCAGATTCCCTTGGTTTCATCTACCCCACGACCACGCTGGAATTTCAATAAAGCTAACTGGTCTGCTTTACAGAGGATCTTGATAAATGTTTACGAAGGATACCACCAACTAGAAAACAATACGAGAGATTTGTGAGAGCTGTGATATCTACAGCAAAAAGAAAAACCATCCATAGGGGCTTCCGTAAAGAGTATATTCCTGGATGGAGTGACAAAACTGATGATCTTTACCAACAATATATTGACAGTGGTGATCACGAAATTGCAGATCAACTTTTACATAGCCTAGATGCTGCAAGAAAACAAAAGTGGATTTATAAAGTGGAATCTCTTGACTTTACAAAATCTAGTCGTGAAGCTTGGTTGCTCCTCAGGAAGCTGGGGGAAGGTAATAGTACAGTCATATTAGGGCAAATTTAGGCCGGATACGGAAAAAATTAAATGACAACGTATTTCTTCAAAAACATGTTCTATAAGACACCCTGAACTTCCCCAGAAAAATCGCCAAAAATCGGGTTTGGGGAACACCCCTAAATTTTCAAAAAAGCCCGCCATCTGTTTTTTTTTTTTAAACTGCTGTAATTTATGAACTAAAAGTAGAAATAAGGTGCGGTTTTCGCCCTAAGTTGTGTTTCGACTTCTAGGTGTTGTCAGGCCCGACGAGAGGGGGGACAGGCAGGGCTGGTGCCCCGGGGCCCGACCCTCCCAGGGGGGCCCGGCGTCCTAGGAGGATGTGCAAAGCACTTATTTTTCAGGACGCGTAGAGATATTTACCTTGCGAATCAAGCCCTTTCGTGATACGCTTTAACGTCTCAGCACCATTAAACATAAAATGAATTGCCCTCTTTATCTACGACTTGCAAGCCTCCGTGGCTTAGGCGGCAGCACGCCGGCCTCTCACCGCTGGGTCCGTGGTTCAAATCCCGGTCACTCCATGTGAGATCTGTGCTGGACAAAACGGAGGCAGACAGGTTTTTCTCCGGGTACTCCGGTTTTCCCTGTCAACAATTCATTCCAGCAACACTCTCCACTATCATTTCATTACATCTGTCATTCATTTATTCATTGCCCCAGAGGAGTGCGTCAGGCCTCGGCAGCCGGCACAGTTCATATCCTCGCCGCTAGATGGGGGCTTCATTCATTCCATTCCTGACCCGGTCGATGACTGGAAACAGGTTGTGGATTTTCATTTTTTCATCTACGACTTAGAAATGACCCCGGTTCCTGACGAAGCCGCGGCAGGAATGCAGGATTAGGCTGCCCGACTGCGGTGTTATTCGTAGTCTTACTCAACAGTTAATAAAAAGGCCTGTTTGTAGTTACAGATGTTAATTCATTTAGGGTCTTGCAACATTCAACCCGTGTACTTGGTAGCTAGTAGGTCTAGTATCACTGGCGGGCAATGAACACTTGGCGCTCGGTTGGGGATGGTTTGCATCAAATAGTACTGTAGATATAATTCAGTATTTGCTGACGCGTTAGTTTTACGGTTTGTTTCTGAAGGCCTCCACGTTATTGAATAAAGTTGACTGTATAGCAGTAGTTTTCACAAATATTAATGAAGCGATCAAAATAGAAAACCAAAGAATGTGCGAATTGTGTAGATTGAAGCGGAGGCTAGTGGTTGTTGTATAATAAGTGAGGTGTATTGGCAACATTGTTGTAACTATTTGTCTTGGAGAGTAAAAACTTAGACCCTCTTAAAACCATCAAATGCTGGACGAAAAGCGGGGTATACACTGTGCTGTGCTATGGCCTCTGTGACATGATAAATCGCATGTCGTATTCTTAGTTGCCGACTGGGAATGCGTTGGCCGTCGCGACTATTACTGTAATTATTAGGGCTAAGAGTAGGGTAGGTGTCCCTGGACTTGAAATAAGGTACTGTCCCGGCATTGGTTGGAGGAAGTGTGAAAAACCACACTCAGGATAGCCGCTGTCAGCGCCCGGATTCGAACCTCCGATCTGTAGACTTGCTGTAGGCCCCAATCACGATCATTGGTGAGCTACACCGCGGGGTCTTACTTGAAGATGTGAGAGCTTTTACTTCAATATCAGAGAGTCTTTTCTATAGCCACTATATGTCAATGGTCACCAAATTTTTACTCCAAAATATCCCAAAAATAATCACCCAAATGGTCTATCCTATAACTCAATAATTTGTACCTAATTTTTGCAAACTTTTCCGGAGGAAGGACCCCGGACCCCACTCTGAGCTTCGTGATATTCCATACCCCAAGATTCCCGGTGTGTCCATTCCCCCATAATCTTGGCTTAAATCCACCCATGATGGTCACCAGTCATAGATAGGATTCAGGATTTTTAGGAGAACCTGGCTCTAGTTTTGCTTACTGCAGAGCAATATTACATTATAAGAAATCCACTGACTGCCAATTACAAAATATAGTTAAAATTCACAGTTTTTCCTTTTGTGAAAACAATCACTGATCAGCTGCAATCTACTGATAGCACATAATAACTTGAGTTATGTATGAGTACTGTACACCTGTGGTTAATTATGAAAATATATTTTGCTTTGTTTAATGTACAAAGATGTCTGATCGCCGTTCAAACAAAACACTTACCTATCAATGTTTAAAGGAAGGAAGATTGTAGTTTTACGTGACCTTGAATCTTGTGATTATGAGCCACGGGACCTCCTTTTTACGTGGAATCCGAACCACAGGACATGGCATTTCACTTCGCAAATCTCACATGCATTGACCGGGAATCGAACCCGGACCGCCTTGGTGAGAGGCACACAGCTAGACCGCTGAGCCACCACGCCCCCTAATATCAGTGTTTAGGCTTAGACCCAAGGGCGTGACTCTTCAAGGGCAGCAAATTTTAAGAATGTCAACATAAAAACACCATATGTAAAATGTATTTTAAAATACGTCTTGACTTTTTATAAAAATCATGTTTTCATTATGAAAAGAGATTACGCCATATGTCACAGAGGTCGTAGTACCGCACAGTGTACAGTATACCCTTTCCACCTCTTTTAACATGCAGTTCAGTGAGATGAACTTCCTGTTGATTAATGGGTCTTATGACGTAGGGATGGAATTGAGGAGGAAATGAATGTACGGGTTAAAACGATGAATCATGGAAAATAAGCATAGAATCACCGACGGTGGAATTCTAACCCACCTGTTTTCGAGTTAATGGACAACAGCTTTTTTCGATGTGAGTATTTTCCCAAAGTTAAATACTGTAAAAGTCATGCAATTACTGGTCCGGTAGATGCAACTTTTTTAAAATTTGTGTACGACAAACGAGCATATTGCTTTTACGAGTATCACTGAAGTTCTAAAGTTATTGATATCAAATAGGATCTGCAGAACTTTAAATCTGAACATTGTGTATGCTTACAGTGTTACCTCAACGAGACAAATTTAGATTTGTCAAACGCCAAAACAGTATAGCGAATTTAATGAAAATTATGACTTAGTTTTCGATGGTTTTAATCTATTATTTTTTGTTAATTGAAAATAATGCATTAGTACGCGCTTGTCAGGTATAAACATTGAATTTGCAAATAATTTTGGATGCATTCCTCCACTTTCAATGTTGTAAATTTTACATACCAGCATTAACTTATTTATATTGATAGTAATTCACGCTCTGCTTATGTATGATAATAAATATAGCCTGGATTTAGTGGAATATTTCATTGAAATAATATTATTATATATGAATTGCAGCCAAAGGTCATATCAGGACATTTCAGTTGAACGCCCGAAGGCTACCCAACAAGTTCAATTTCAAGTAGTTCCAACTTTGGCTACCAGACGCCACTGTCACTGACACCCAGCGGGGAACGTTGGAACTTGATAGAGCGTTTCTAACCAAATAACCTACAAATTTTGGCTACATACTACCAATTGTAGTGGTAGGTTCTTTTACATACCATAAATCTATGACATGGACCCGCCGGGTTTACTTCCCCTCCGAATAAAGGCATACAGGAGGATTTTAACGCTGTTAAAAATCCGACGACTTCGGCCGGGTTTAAACCCGCGATCTTGGGCATTGTAGTTCAGCATGCTACAATAATAATAATAATAATAATTATTATTATTATTATTAAATATTAATTATTATTATTATTATTATTATTATTATTACTGTTAATTGCTTGCTGGCTCTTTATGCTCTTGTAATTGATTTCGTGATGAACATTTAGTGCAAATAAAAAAATTGCAAAATCAGTTTGTGCAAATTTGCGAGGATTTTACAGAATTTGGTTTTAGAGGGGGGCCCGGGAGATTCCAGCCCCAGGGCCCGTCGTCGCTCTCCACGGCCCTGGGTGTTGTACCTACTATGAAAACTCACATTCAAGTCGGTGACCGTCTTTAAATTTTGAAAAAAAGAACACTTATTATCTACTTTAAAAAACAGCTTTCTCCTAAACGAAAAGTGATACCAAAGGTGCTGTTTTCGTCTATATAATTAATTTAACATTCAGAACTTCTGTTTATTATATTACTGCGTATGTAAGATGGGGAACGTCCTTAAATTTCAAGAAAGAAGCCTGATTTCTTGGAATATATTTTTAAATTTTGTGATATACTAAGTAAACGTAAAAAGGCGGTTTTTGTCCAAGTGTTTACGTTTTTCTTTTGATTTGTTAAATAGTATATTACTATTTTGGAAGTAGGGAACGTTATTAAATTATAAGGGGAAAATCGACACATTTGTCAGAGAAAAATATGTCATCCAAAAATAAGGTAATGGATGAAACGGATCTGTTCTTAAAACACGGGTGTGTTTGTTATCAGGAATGAATGTACATAGACCTTTTAATAACCTACAATTTTTTCTACGATAAATTGCAAATCGAACAGTTTATACAAGGCTCCGGCTTTCTATACGCGATTGTTGTCGTACCGAGCGCATCGCTACTCTGTGGCTGTCCCAAGCGCGCGCGCCCCCTGCGACGATACTCCCGCGTGATCTTGCCCGATCCTGTTCAGAGACATCACATTTTCATCATATTAAATGGAATATAAGTTAGGCTACATGGAAACCTTCACGAGAACAAAACAACGTAAGTTATATCCTATACGAGGGCGAAAACTGCGAGTGTCACAAGTACGCCCAACATTGCCAGACCTGGTTTCGGCAGTTGACATCTCGGATGTCTCCGTCCGCGCCTGTGCCTCGGCTTTCGTGTTGCAGTCAGCGGGCAACGACCAGCCGTGTTAACTGTTGGGATAGGGCTTACTCGGTCTGGCATCTCTGCCACACCCTTCACTATTGAGATCTGGTCGGTGCTTTGGCCTGGCAATGACCAAACGGACGAGCGCTCCTAGACGGCTGGCACGCTTCGCTTTCAGTCAGTTCACAGTAACTTACTATAAGATTTTCTGAATGATTAAAGTACAGTTACATCGATTTATTTACAAAATTATGAATTCCATACATATAAAAGGAAACATACAACTTTTATTACTAAAAATATTATTACGGTATTAATTGTATTTCATGAATTAATCTGGTCGTTGTGAAACACTGCAACCTTATTACCGGCCGCCACTGATGCCATCCAGACCTTGTGCTTTGCCTGGCTTAATGTATTTAATTGCAGCAGTTAACTCATACCACTGATGCCATCCAGACCTTGTGCTTTGCCTGGCTTAATGTATTTAATTGCAGCAGTTAACTCACCCTTAGTAAAAGGTCTGGAGTATTCCAAGATATATGAGTCATCATCTTTCAAAGTTTTCAGTTCTTTCCTTATGCGTTTTGTAAAAACTTTACCCCTGCTACTTTTAGAATATCTGGACTCATTCGTGTTATAGGTTTATAGTACAGTCAAATTAGGCTTCGAGACGGAAAAATTAAATGACCACGAATTTCTTCAAAAACATGTTCTATAGGACCCCCTGAACATCCCCAGAAAAATCGCCAAAAATCGGGCTTGGGGAACACCCCTAAATTTTCAAGAAACCTCCGCCATCTTTGATTTTTCAAATAACTGCTATAATTATGAACGAAATGTAGAAATAAGGTGCGGTTTTCGCGAACTCCTATGGACAAAAACTCTGAACTAAAAACATATTCCTCCCATTCATGGCAAAAATTACATGTACGCAACGGTTTAAGAGCAGCAAAATAATGAATTGCATGAAACAAGTAAGAAATGAAACAAAATTGCCGGGGGGGGGGCGGGGTGCTGGGGGTGAGGAGGGTGTAGTCTCAATATCACCTAGTGACATATAGATAATGAAATAAAAAATAATACATGCTCCCCGCCCCCTAGAAAAAAATCCTGCGGGTGCCCATGTACCACCTTAATGAAAATAGTGCAACTCCCAGAAAAATTATCTGCCAGCCGCCACTGTCTGAAACGAAACTTGTCTTCACCCAACCCCGTTTCTATCTGGCGTTCCATCTTCTTGTAAATTATTCTAGACACGATCTTTGGAGCATGAGTAATCAAGCTGATTGTACGGTTAACTTCACATCTGTCAGCTACTACTTTCTTCGGTATTGGGATGAAAACATTCTTCTTGAAATCACAGGGTACCTCACCTGTCTCATAAATACTACACACCAAGTGAAATAACCTGTTCGAACCATCTTCACCTATGCAGCGTAGCAACTCAATTGGTATATCATCTATGCCTGGTGCTTTGTTCCTCTCCCAATGCTCTGTCAAATTCTGATCTCAATATTAAATCTCCTCTCGTATCCTCATCGATTTCCTATTCACTTTCCATTACATGATTCTCAATCTCCTTTCCCTTATACAAACACACTATGTAAGCTTTCCATCTGTTAGAGGCTTTAGTCTTCAATTAATATGAGACCACTTGAAAGCAAGGGACCTAAGAATAATGGAAAATGTCAAAGCCATATACTTTTAAGAAAATAATTGGCCTATAAAATTTACACCCTCAAGGTATGCACATCTACTGGCAATATAACCTTTCATGCTTGAGGAACTAAAACATATATTGTTATTGCTAACCTCGCAAGCCGAACTCCTAGCAGAAAGGCAGCAAAAGAAAGTAGAGGTAGAAGAAGAATTCTTTGACGCAAGTGCCATAATCGACCAACGTTGGGCAAAAGCTAATCAGCAGATGAGAAGCGCAGTCAATAGGTTAGCAGTTCATGGATTTCTCCACAAGGCATGCAGTGCAACATCGTATCGCATCATCTCGGAAGAATGCGAGTGTGTAAACAGTGAAACGAAAAATGTGACACTACATCCTCTTATGTAAGAAAAACATCAACTCACTAATGGAACTTAGTTCCGAAGACAAAAGGGATAGAATATACATGATAACATCAGCAGATAGTAACACCTCTGGTGTCAGTTTACCTCAATCATACATTTCATAATATGTCATATATATTTCAGCTACTTAGCTGCAATACATATTATTATTATTATTATTATTATTATTATTATTATTATTATTATTATTATTATTATTATTATTATTATTATTATTATAAAAGAAAACTCTAGCTCCATACAATCTAACCGAGGAATTTCCCTGGAGAGCATGTCTCAAAAATACTGATATTCCGACTGACACACACAGTTGACTTTCTACCGGAAGAGCAGTTTGGGTTCGAAGAGGAAAATCTACACTGAATGCTATAAGGAATCAAATAAATGACATGGATACTACACTACGACATCCCAAAGGAAAGTTAAACACGTAGTTTAGAGAATTCACTAAAGCATTTGATCGGATAGACGGGGGGAAAATATTGTACAAGCTAGAAACCCCTATAGGACATAGAAATCCATTACTGAACATCGTTAGAACTCGTTTCACCTACAACCACGCCACCCTCAATGACAGCATCACAGATGAATGGTGAGATACAGGGGGGGGGGGATCCTTTAATAATTTATTATTCAACTTAATTCTACTTGTGTATTATCAGTCACGTAGGCGATTATTAGGCAAGAAGAGTCGCGATACAGTGAGTGTTGTGGTGCTGTTGTTTCTATGTTAGCTATACTGTGAACGGCCTCCACCCAGATTTCTTTCATCTTGAAGGACAATAATCATCAATAATACTTGCTTATTGCATGGTGAGTGTTGATATTGTGGCGGGAGCAGTCAGATCCGCCGCTCTAGTTAGTTTGACCGGCTTCTAAGTTATGCGAAAGCCATCTGTAACTCTAATCTCTTTGGGCTCATGGCCTTCTTCGTGCTGGCCTGGATTAAATCAAGAATGACATAGCTGTGTATTCTTTGTCAGAGATTTGTTGATGGAAAAGAGACCAGAGGAATGAACCAATATGGTAAGATGATGAATAGTTTTGTACTGGATTTATGAAATAAATAGAGAAGGGCGAAAAGTAAGTTGTTGCCTTATAACTTGAACTACGTGAACGGAACAAATTGGCGTCAGAAGTTGGGATAAGGTGACAATAACTTTTAAATACATTTTTGCATAATTTTGGCAGTGAATACGGCTTCAAAATTATGTGAACTAAAAGTGGACGATTTGCAACGTGAGCTGGAGGAGCGCGATATGGACACGTCAGGTATAAAGTCAGTGCTTCAGCAACGTTTAAGGCAGGCCGTTATAGACGCTGGCGGAGACCCACACAGCCTCGTATTTGAGACGACCTGCGGCACCAGTTATATAAGTACCGGTAAGTAAGTTGTTAAAAAATGTTCTAAAATCTTACAAGATAAAATAAAAAGCTTAGCAAATAAGTTAGAAGGGAATTCTAAGAACTTGAAAGAGGAATTGAGAGAAACTTGTAAAAGATTGGAAAATAAATTAGAAGAAAATTCTAAAATCCTAGAAGGAAGAATAGAGAATGTAGAAATTGGCTTTAAGAGTGAATTAGAGGAAGCAGCCGAACGCATTAAACTGTTAGAAGAGGGCTTGAAGCAGCCAAGTAAAGGACGTAGTGTATGCTTGCATGCTACACATAAGGTTAGTGAGCAAGCCGAGGTCAAAGTTCCAGTGCAGTACGTACCTATGCCCGCTGGACACTCTGGCATACCCTCGTTTGATGGTAAGATGCCATGGAACGAATATATGGCACTCTTTGAGACACCGCCAATGTTACACTGGTGGTCGACGGTTACGAAGGCAGCTATGTTGAGTCTCGCTTTGCGTGGTGATGCCTTGGCAGTTTTACAAACCATTCCCTTGCCGGATCACCAAAACTACTATGAGCTAGTTAAACGTCTCGAGATGCATTTTGGCCATCGACATATGGTGCAGGTGTGCCGGCACCAAAAACCAAATGAGAGCCTACAGGAGTTTGAGACAGACGTCGCTCGTGGGGTAAAGATTGCCTACCCTACGGTGCCGAATGACATATGCGAAAGCTTGGCAATCGACAGGTTCCTCGATGGTCTGCGAGAATCTGAAACACAACAGGCGGTCAAGCTCGCTCGTCCCAAATCTTTAATCGTGGAACTAATGCAATCCATCGAGTTTGAGGCTGTCAGACAGTCCGTGCGCGGTCAGGCCCGAGTGCGCGCTACCAACGCAGAGAACAGAGAGCTTCAATGGACCACGGAGGAGTTGATTCAGAAGGTTTTGGAGGCATTGGAGACTAAGAGGAGGACGTTTCGCTGCTGGGGTTGTGGGGAACTAGGCCATTCTCGGAGTAGGTACAAAAAAAAAGACGCTCAAGGACAACAGCAGCAGCAAAACTAAGAAGGGTTGATAGGACGGGGCAACTGTCAACCTGCACGAAGAAAGGTCCAGGGTAAAGTGTGACTGTTGCATCTCTGCGTGGGAGATCAGACTGTTTTTACGCGGGTGGTGCGGTGAATGGAAAGCTACTTCTGGGCACAGGCTCAACGATGACTATTTTGAGCCCAGAGTCAGTATCGTCATGGGTGTTGAAGACGGCTACCGGAGATTATGCTGAGGTCTACGGGGAGACAGTTGCCAACTTCCTTATCGGCGGCACCAGCTTCCAATATCATGGACTCGTAGCGAGTATTGATGAATACGTTATCCTTGGGACAGACGTTATGACGCGACTTTGGATTCTGCTAGACCTAAACAGGGGAGTTATCACCATCGCTAAAGAAGAGGTAATCCTTCAGCGTGAGAAGAATTTTGCAGCACGTTTGGTTCCAGATGAAGACGCCACGTTGCCAGAGTGCAGCCAAATTATAGCTAAGGGTCGTCTGGACAGAGATGTTCCTGAAGGTCAAAGCGTAATGCTGGAGCAGGATATAAGTGATGAGAAACTTGAGCGTGGTTTACTCGTTTACTAACTGGGAAGCAGATCACAGTACGCCTGATGAATGTCAATAGCTATCCCGTGGCTCTGAAGAAAGGAAGCGATCTACGACATTGTTCAACCATCTCCTCCGTTGTTCAACGGTCTGTGAATAGCACCCCAGTATTTTAAGAACTCCCTGATTCTTTAGAACCCTTCGTCCAGGACACTTGCCGCGAGTTACCTGCTGAGGATAAAAACAAAATTAAGGATTTAATTACGCGTTACCAGGACATCTTTGAAACTGGGAATGGGCCTAAGGGAAGAACAAATATAGTCGAACACCAGATAGACACTGGGGACGCAAGACCTATTCGCCAAGTTCCCAGAAGATTGCCAATGGCGAAGCGTGAGGAGGCTGAGAAAATCGTCCAGGAAATGGAGCAAGACGGTATGATCGAGCCTTCAAACAGCCCGTGGATTTCTCCGGTTGTACTTCTTAAGAAGAAGGACGGAACCACAAGATTTTTCGTGGACTATCGATTACTCAATAACGTAACAAGGAAGGACAGCTACCCTCTGCCCCGAATTGATGCCACTATGGATACGTTGGTCGGCTGTGAGCCGTTCTCCACTTTGACAATAAGAGTGGATACTGGAAAGTCGGACTCTCTTCAAAGGACCGGGAGAAGACAGAGTCCTCCATAGGAACTGGATTGTGGCACTGTGATGCCATTCGGCCTTTGCAACGCTCCAGCAACATTTGAGCAATTAATGGATAGCGTGCTCAGAGGACTGTCCTGGGAAACCTTTTTAGTGTACTTGGACGACATTATTGTGCTTGGTAGGTCAGTTAGAAACCATCTGCAGAACTTGGGTCAGGATTTCCAGTGGTTGCGAGAGGCTAACCTGAAACTTAATCCGAAGAAGTGTAACCTCATCCGGAGGGAGGTCAATTTTTGGGCCATGTGGTCTATGCAGAGGGAGTCTCAGTAGATCCGGAGAAGATCACCTCCATCCTGGAATGGCCAGTGCCTAGGTACAAGCACGAGGTGAGAAGCTTTCTCGGGCTGTGTACTTACTACCGTCGTTACGTTCCTGTGTTTGCCAATATTGCTAAGCCATTGATGAGATTCACCGAAGAGCGAAGAGTTTTCGAATGGGACTTCGACTGTCAACGAGCATTAAAAAAGCTTAAGAGTACGTTCAGCAGTGCACTCATTTAAGTTACCGTAGGCCTGAAGGAGAGTTCATCCTTGACACGGACGCCAGTAACTTTGGCATTGGAGGTGTTCTTTCACAAATTCACGATGTCCATGAACGGGTGATTGGGTACTTCAGCAAGGTCTTACTCAAGACGGAACGGAATTACTGCGTGACCAGGAGGGTACTATTAGCCTTTGTGAAGGCTGTGGAGCACTTTCATAAATACCTGTACGGAAGGAAGTTCATACTAAGAAGGGACCATGCGTCCTTGACGTGGCTTTTGTGGTTCAAGGTCTCAGAGGGTCATGTAGCTAGGTGGATTGAGCGACTCCAAGAATACGATTTTGCTTCGGAACATCGGTCTGGCAATAACCACCAAAATTCTGACGCTTTATCAAGGAGGCCGTGCCCAGCAGACTGCAAACACTGTTCCAGAGTTGAAGACAAAGCTGCTACCATTCAGCGGACGACCGCCATTAATGACTCCTGATAGGAAGCGGAAGTGCTGAAGGACCAAGAGGCAGACCCTGACCTGAAGATCGTAGTGGGCTGGAAGAGGACAGGAAGAAGGCCGTCATGGGATGAAGTAGCTCACCTCTCTCCGAGCTTGAAGACGTACTGAGCCCAATGGGACTCGATTACCATAGATTACCATTACTGAGGCGTGTCTTGGAATCCGCAAATGGAATTCAGGGACTGCAGCTCCTGGTTTCCAAGAATAGGATACCTGAAGTGCTGGAGCAGTTTCACGATGGAGTTTCAGGAGGACATCTAGGAGTGCATAAGAGTGTGGAGAAGGCACGTGCAAGACGTCAAAGATTGGTGCAGGAACTGTGAGAAATGTGCTTCTGCCAACGGTCCCCAGAAACAGTGCAAGGTTGGATCCCCGTTTGAAAGGATTGCGATTGATATAGCTGGACCCTTCCCTTCGACGGAAGGGGGAATATGTACATATTAGTCGCAACGGATTTTTTCAGCAAATGGGTTGATGCATACGCCCTACCTAAGAAGTAGTTACCATCACCGAGGTTTTGGTTAGGGAATTGGTCAGTCGCGTCGGTGTCCCACTGGAACTGCAGGGGCGAAATTTTGAGTCACAACTGTTCACAGAGATTTGTCGAATTTTGGGGATCCGAATGACGAGGACTACAGCCCTATATCCGCAGTCTGATGGGATAGTGGGGCGCATGAACAAGACAATTGGAAAGTAGTCTCAAAGCATCAGCGCGATTGGGACCATCACCTGCCTTTCTTTTTATTGGCCTATCACAGCTCCGTACATGAGACAACTGGACAGACAACTGCAAACGTTCTCTTCGGTCGAAAAGTTCGGTTGCCGTGCGATCTTCAGTTCGGTTGCAAGTCAGATGAAGATACGGTCGGTGATGATTACGTCTCAAGACTTAAAAACGTATGGATGACATCAATAACAGAATACGCAGTAACATACAGCATGCGAGTAGCTGAATGAAGACACGTTATGACGTCAAGGTGGACAGGGGAGGTTATCAGCCTGGAGACCTCGTGTGGTTGTATAACCCTAGGAGACGTCGTGGGTACTGCAACGCTCTTGGGATGGCCCTTATGAGATTGTGACCAGGATCAATGATTTAACCTATAGGATTTAGAAACAACCCAACGGAAAACCTCGGGTTGTCCACATCAATCGACTGGCACCTTATAAAGGAGACAGCGGACTGAAAAAGGAGCTGATTCTTCGAGCTTGTAAATCCTAAACAATATCTTTTGAAGAGTGTATGTCCTGTGTAGCAGCAGACTCTAGCATCTCCTATGCAGTAACAAAGGTTATTCACCAGGACTTCTTCACGGTTCCATCGGAATATTCACTGGCACACTGTGTTGCTACAGGTCTTCAGATGACAAGAGGAATCGCAAGGGTCTTTAGGAGATAGTTCGAGGTTAATGAACATCCTGAACAGCAGAGTCCCATTGTTTGTGAAGCCATACACCTGTTTTGGAACGATAGGAACCTCTTCTACCTTGCCACAAAGCGGTGGTCGTGGGCGTAGCCAACTTATCGTACCGTTTGGGACAGTTTGATCAACTAGCGACGTCATCTAATCCGCTTGGGATTAAGGGAGCTTGGCATTCCCTAGCTGGGTTGTGGGTTCGATGGACTTGATTGGGGAACAGTAAGAAGCATGATCGAAATGCTGAACAAGGACACTGACGGTAACATCTTAGTCTTCGTCTACGAACCCAAGGGCTCCCGAAAGAAGAGGGAGGACACCCTTACATCTGATGAACCGGACGTCGGGACATACTGCCAGCGCCTTGTTCTCGTTAGTTTGACCGGTTCTAAGGCATACGAGAGTCATCTAGAACTGTAATCTCTTTGGGTTCATGGCCTTTTTCGTGCAGGCCTGGATTAAAACAAGAATGACAGAGCTGTGTATTCCTTGTCAGAGAGTGTTGTTGATGGGAAAGTAACCAGGAATGAACCAAGATGGTAAGATGATGAATGGTTTTGTACTGGATTTTTGAAATAAATAGAGACGAGCGAAAAGTAATTTGTTGCCTTATAATTTGAACCACGTGAACGGGACAATGTATTCTTATGATCACTTTGTATTAGCTGTAGAGTGTTAGTCCACGTTGTCATATTCATTGAATTGAATAACGGTTATAAAGGTAGGCAGGCTCGGCGAGTAAGTTATTTATGTCTTTCACTATTTGAAAGTACTGGGCGTTGATTCAAAATCGAATTATAAAATACATACCGTAACGTATAATTTTATAGATTATAATGTTCGAAATGTAGCCGTGTGTATTAATCGAATCAGCTGATTCACAACAACAAGAAAATGTTGCATCTGTACGGTTTATAGAAGTTAAGTTGGTAGCTACCTTTTAGTCTATGTTCACTTGTTTTATGTTGCTTCTTCTTTGTGTTGTGATCGTTATATTGTACCAATGCTGGTCAAGAATAAAAGTGTTGTGTTCAAGTAAAAATGATCCTGTGTATTATTGGGTAATACTGTACTTGTGAGATGCATTTATAACAGTGGCGACGAGGATAAACTCGTAGTGAGTGTTAATATCCTTACCATCCCGTGTGTGTGAGTTGAGATTTTTTCAATTGAGTGCGAGATCGGCGCCAAAAGTTCCAAATGGCCTCCGCCACTGCCATCGTAATGTACAGGCCGTATGGCTCCTGCTCTGATGTCACGCCTAGGGTCGTTATAGTCGCAGCAGCAGTCAGATAGCTCCCTTAACACGCAGTCTCTTCAAACCTAATATACATTACGCTCCCGCTTCAAGACGTAGAAAAATAGCAATGCTATTTAGGGCTGATTGGTACTTCCATTCGTTACCACTACATACGCCTAATTATCGCTCTGCTTGTTCGAATCCGGCCGATGTAGCTGGCATTTTGAGAGTGAACAAAATAGTACATTGCCGGTACATTTACTAGGACGTTGAAACACACAAACAGGGCTAAATTGCAGTATTTTGTCGTCGAAAATAAGATCTATTCTTGGCCATTTTTTCGTTGTTCACCGCTTTGAAAAGTTTTATGGTAGATGCCTGAGAAAACCCCACATTACTCTTGGCTTTTCAACAGATCACGTCCTAAACTGCTCGTGGATAACAAAGCACAATGTAACCTATATCTAACTGTAATCAATGCACAGGCCACCCTCAAGGTGACTTAAACAGGGCCTATCCTAACAGCGCTTATTTTCTATGACTCAATCTAACTTGTCTCTTGCATCAGGAATTTCCAATGGGTTGTAATTCTGAAATCAGGTATCAATAACCTACAGTACATACACCATGTGCTAACAATCCCATTAATGTAAACACAGAAGCCTTCACAAATGCTGCCACGAAACCATTACCATATTCACTTGAGGTTGATCGAGAGACCATTCTCACAAATAATGTAACTTGGACTGACTTCAGTAGATACTGAATACTGGATATCGCTTCTCTGATTTACATACGGTAAGTAACTTAACCTCAGCAATATCATATTAGAAATGTTTCCAGTCCTAGCATAGGCTGCAGTTTGGGAACTTCTTACAATAATTGAAACCATATTAACTAACAACCTACCATCAAGGCGATTAGCTCTTCTCTCCCGAAGAAGGGTATCTTACTTTCAGGGAAATGTTAACACACACTCTTGCATTCCCCGTAATGTACCTACAAATAATTTCTAGGAATGTTGTGTATGCATTGCTTTCTTAAATTGTCGTGGTGGGGAAGGAGAAGCAAGCCACATTATCATTTCTTTCATAATACCGGTAGTTGCTATTAACAAACTTTTGACATACCTGCGACCTGGGAAGGAGGTTTCCTGAACTAACAACATTTTATTACCATCCAAAAAATCTAGTATGCGTCGAAATAATAAGTGATATAGAGGTCTTAACTAAAACATAACCTTCTGTGTGATGACAAAGATGCAACGCAAAATTTGCGTTGATACAATAACCTACCTGCAAAATGAATATTTGTTTCAGAAAATAAATAATCCTCATTCTAGATGACGTAAGTAGAAGCGTTCTCAAGTATCACTTTTCACGCGGATACTCATTCATAAAAGATATAAACAACACAGCACAAAGTAAAATGGTCGCCATCTCTACCCCCTACCGATCAGCTGATCAATCGTTAAGAGTCGCTGCATGATGGCCTGTACATTACGATGGCAGTGGCTCCGCCCAAGATACGCCCGCCAGCGGTGAAAGTGGAGGAGAAGAAAACGACAACTTGAATAAAAAATATTCGAGTGGCGGTAAATAATCCAGGAGCAATTTCAATGCCAGAATTCACCCAACAAGTAAAATGGGATATATATATATCCATCATGAAAAATAAGTTTGTAGTACATAACATTCCCGAGTCACTTCACACAAACCACCTGATGAGTCTCGTTGTATTTGAGTATGCTGCTCCATTACGGACTTAGCATATCCCTTATGACCTGAAAATCATAATTTTTATTTACTAGTGCAATTAGTAAAAAAACTTTTATAGCCAACGCCATCTGTAATCCGTGAGCGGTACAAGTTTTATACTAAAAACCAGTTGCCTGATGAGACAATTCCTCAATATATTTATAAGCTGAAATCCTTAGCTCAACATTGCAAGTTTATATACAACCTCGATGAAACTTCAAGAGACAGATTAGTGTGTGGTTCAAAGAATGAAGCTATACGGAAGAAGTTGATTGGTGAGAAGAAGTTGACTTTCACAAAATGCCAGGATATAGAACTGACTATGGAGACTGCTGCTGCAGCTCTGGAGGGAAGTGACCAAAGTGATCCCTCAACAAATCGAGTACATCAAGTAAATCTCCAACCTGGTGACAGGCGTTGCTATTGCTGTGGGAAGGCAGGATGCTTAAAACCACAGTGTCACCTACGAGACAACATCTGTAGAACATGTGGAATCTAAGGACATGTTCCCATTATGTGCCATCAAGGAGGTAGCTCTTCAAAAGATCCATATTCGAGTAAGAAGTCTGTCCATACACCAACCAGCCAAGTAAGAAAATACACTCTGGGCGCTTCAACTCCAAGATAAAAGGGTGGAGGGTTTACAAGCTAGTGCTAGATGATTCCGAAGAAGAGCAGTCGACTGATGCAAACAGTGAGGAAGATGAGGTGTCTTTAAAAACATTATGGTCAGAAAATTGTGTGTTCAACATAGTGCGTATAAAGAGTGTGTCAGAGTTTCAAGTGATCCTAAAGTATGTGTAGGAAGTAGCAAAGAGGGGAATATCAGTGTTTCAAGTGATCCTAAAGTACGTGTAGGATGTAGCAAAGAGGAGATTATGATGGCCGATTGCAGAGACGGTATTTAGACACTGTTTACGGTTAAACAATGTCTAAATATGGCTTCCGTATTGCGAAGACGTTATTTATCACTAGAGACTGGATTTTAAAAGGAAAACCTTTTTTTAAAATTTAATTGGGAACAAGAAATAATCGTTACTATGGGTTAAAACTGTATTTAAAACTCAAGATTGCCGTGTTTTAACTTCCCTTTTTTTCCCTTGTTCCTTTTTCTCCTACATCTGCACTTATTTTCCCTTTTTAAGAATATACGGCAAAACCTTAAGAATTTATTTCACGTTGAGGGAAAATACCTGCATAAAATACCGATGTAATGTAACGAAAGAAAGAATTAACACGGGTTCTATACCAAACTCACCCTAGAGTTGAACTCGCCCACTGCACCGCCTCACCCCACCCTCAGGTGTTGTTAGACTCGTCGCATCCCCTCCAGAATGTGTGAAGCAGTTACAGCATGGAAGAATAATATTCTAGTAGTATTATTATTAGTATTATTCTTACATGGTTACAGCCTATTCTCTTTGGTTACAGTAGCTTGCTCGCCTCAGTAGCAGAAACAGAGTCATAGAGAATAGGACGCACCGTTAAGTGGCAGCAGTAGCGTGTAATAGGCATGGCGAAGTCGACTTTTAGCAATAAAATGAGAAGAGCGGTAAGCAGTTTCAAGGACGATTTAATCGAAACGGATGGTACCGTTATTCGATGTTCTCTATGTGATATTGCTATTAAAGTAGATGGAAAACATATAAAGGACAGAATAATTCAGCATCTCAAGTATGCCAAACATGAGAAAAACAAAGCTATTCTTGCGAAAGTTACCAAACAGTCATTTTTACAGGAATATTTTCAGAAGGCCGAACAAAAAAGCAGGGAACGAAAGGTTTTTTTCAGTGACCTCACAGTTATCTTTGTTCAGTGTGGAATTCCTTTAAATAAGGTAAATAACCCAGCAATGAAGAATTTCTTGGAAAAATACACACAATGCACTGTCTCTGATGAAAGTACACTTAGAAAGAGTTACCTACAACAAATTTATGAAGCTAATGTACAAAAAGTTAAGGAGGTTGATGGAGACCATCTACAGTAGTTTGCTTCATTTTGGATGAAGCAACCGATTCACTTTCAAGAGCTGTTCTAAACATTCTTGTGATGCCATTGACAGGAGATCCATCAAAACCAATGTTGGCTGCCATGTACGAATTGGAAAAAATAAACTCTACATCTATAATGCAGAGTTTCAATGACTGTTGTTTTAAACTCTGGCCATCAGGAATACAGTACAACAAAGTGTGGCAAGTTGTTACGGACCAAGCATCATACATGGTCTCAGCATTTGCACAGTTGAAGCCTATGTATTCTAATCTCCACCATGCAACTTGTATTGCCCATGCTTTGCATAGGGTAAGTGAAGCAATAAGGGTTAAATATATATTTGCAAATGCCTTCATCCGAACTTAAGAAGACATTGATTAAAGCTCCAAGTTGAATACAGCTTTACAAGGAAGTTACAGGCCTAACACTACCTAAGTTTCCCATCATAACTGAGACAATAGTTTGAGACTATTGTGATTCTTCTTGTGAAAAACTTATAAAAAAGAGGTCTACTTGACTAAGTTTGATTTTCAGTGAGCCAACGCTCTCTGTTGGGGATTTGAGATGTCTTGGTTCTCGAAAAAGTGACTTCAACGCGTTCTAGCGATGACTTCCTTTCTACTGAGTACTAACCTTGTCCGCTAGATGGCGACGCAGTTTGATATTTTAAAGAATTGGTTCGAAAAACATCTCTTGTTGGGTTCCCTTGACAACCCTTATTTACTTGGTTGGAAAAAGGATTATTCTTCGAAAACTGACCGAGGAAAGATGTAAGGAACATCTTGGGAAGACATTGAAGCTCTAGGGCTAGCTTTGAGCGAGGCTCTAGACTAATTATATTCCAATTTCAGCTATGGAACAGCCAGGAAAACTGTTCCGGTGGATAATTTTGGATCCTTTAATTTTTTTAAATATTTACATTTACATGTGACAAACAGTGTCGACCGATTTAAGGGGGATTTATTATGTAAGATAAATTGAATTGGTTAAGTCACTGAATAGTAATTTGATGAACGTGGTCGTTTGTGCAGTGTGTGTCATGTCGTGAGTATTGCACGGTAATGTGAAATGTGGAATGAATGGACTGTGTGTTCAAAAGTTTGGTTGGTGTGGCAGTGTTGGACATTCTCTCTCAAATCATTAGCGATTTGTGTTGTTTGTACAAACGAGATGTGTTCCTTCACTGCGGTGTGCATATTGGGTGATTTTTGGTTGATTGGTATGTTTTCGGTTAGCATGTTATATCTTCTTAAGTTGGTAGCACTGTTCGTGACTACTCAGACTAGCGGCTGAAAAACATATGGCATGGGTGTATGAATGTTTGTTTTTGCGAATGGTTCGTCATCCTTCTGATCCATGTGAGTAACCAGTTCAATCTGTCATAGTTTAGTTTGGCCTATGTTTATTTCTTGTGAGGGTTGTTTTAGTTTATTAAGCCAGTCCTGACATTCTTGTCTGCGTTCTTGGCGAACATTTTGGGTCATTGGCAAGACAGTTTCTAAACATTCGTCTTAGTTGCTTAATTTATTTCCTCCTGTTTTGTCAAAATAGTATACTCCTTGAGTCTGTTAAAAAACATCTACGAAGATGTATATTTTTTTTCTTGGGTTTGGTTGCGTTGACAACGGGGATCGATTGTTTATCCTGTGGCCGATTATTGACATTGAGTTGCTGTGTGAACAGATGAAAAGAGGGAACTCCATGTTGGAAAATAAAAAGGAACAGTCACGTTTGGATCGAGCTCCGATCTCAGTAATGATAATTAAGGATTTACTTTGTGATTTATGGAATTATTTATGTCAGTCTAGGATAATGGTCATTGGTTGACCTTAGACATATATTATTACTAACCTCTACGTGTTGTCGGGAATTAATTGATGAGGATATGGGATATCCTAATGGACTTGCACCTTATTATCAAATGTGGATCAGTTTCCTCGTTCTCTAAGGATGTATGTAATTTGTCATTAGCTGGTAAGTCTGGCATATTTTAATGTACTTCTATATTTGGTTAAATAATAATTGTTACGTACCAAAAGATATCTACATGACTTGTGTCCATCATTTAAGGGTCCTTAGTTCGGATTCTATATCGCTATGTTTATAGATCTCTGGGTTGATTAGTATGGGTAGCACTATCTTCCACGCTGGTCGGTGTTAATTTTTAATTTGACGTAGTTGACGCGTCAACTGGTAGCAGAAACTTTCCACATATTTAATTATTTGAAATTTCTAATGCGAATCTTAGTGATGACCTATTGTATATTATTAAATGCTAATATTTGTGTTTGTTATGTTTCATATATGATGCTAAGCTTGACATATTGATAATTCATGGATGAAAGGAATTCTGTCACTACTTATTACCTTAACAAAACGAGATCGCTCACGAGGTACTCATAAGAGGGAAGATCCCAGTTCATCATAGAGAACTGGACCTGGCCACCTTGAATGAATTAAAAACAGCACCCATTGTCATTCCAAGTTGGAATGAGTACTCATGGAGTTCTGGTAAGTCCTCTGTTGTGAATGATCTCCAATCTTTGTTGGACCTAGGTAATATTTATGCCAGTGAAAGTGATAATTCCCCATCTCAGTTGAGACGTTTTAAATCACGCCTTACACATTGGTACTATCGTATAGGCGACATTATACAAGTTTGCTCAGACCATGATGGTGAATACTGTGTTGTATTCGAAAATCTAAGATCCCGGCTCGTTCAGTGTTACCTATTTTTTTTTCCAAAAGCGATAAACCCTATATCTCAAGATATAGTCCATTGTTCTCCCTACGGAGGAAGTAATATTGAGGAATTTAGTCGTTCTAATGGTGGAAGCAATATTAGTTTATTGGATAATATTAGACCTTGCTCATTGGTTCAGGAAGGTGTAAGCATGGATAATTTCCTCCCTTCGAGTAACGTTGAAATTGGGTCCTCGACCAATAACCCAACAGTGGCGGTTCCTTCAAATCTCAATACTAATATGATTGATAAAGTTATTAACCCTTCGAATGAGTGTACTCTGGTAAATGTAAGAGGTTATACCTACCATCTCTGATTTCCAGCAAGGATTAAAATATGCCAACGTTCCTCATCCATTATCTACATCCTTGAATAGTTTCCCCAGTTGTAACGGTAGCGATTCTGAAACATTAGTGTTATTTTTAAAAAAGTTTTCCGAGTTAGTTGAGAATGCTATCGTGTTTAATCTGTCAGAGATTCATATTTATCAATTGATTTTTCCATTTACCTCTGGATTACTCAGAGAAGAATTACTAAAAGCTATGAGGTCACGTACTTCTTTAAGCAATTTCCATTTAGAAATATTAAACAATTTATTCCCACCAAATAACTTGAGGTTACTACAGAATAAATATTTTTATAGGGTGCAACGCTTTGATGAAACACTGTGTGATTATGTTTCTGAAATAAAAGGGTATGCCAAAATTTTCTGCCTACAATTAAGTGAAGAAATGATCGTGTCTAAGGTTATCGATGGTATCAACCCTGAATATAGGTCTTATTTGGCAATGAGAGGGACTCCTACTGATTTTTCATGATTGCTGAGACGGTAAAGAACGGTGATTCCCTCCGTATTTCTGGTATCCCCATTCCTTCCAATTTCAGCATTGTTCCGGTAAAACCAGTAAGAAGATGCTTTAGGTGTGATTCCGTAGAACATCTGGCTAGAGTTTGTCCTAATAATCCTAATTTCAGGAAATGACATCAAGATAGAGAAACCTCCTCGGGTTGTCATACACATCATAAAGTTACCTTAAATAAGGTTGTTAGTAATATTGTTGATAAAAAGCTTGTCAACAAGAAAGCTATGGTATGGAATGATAGAGGTTTCAACGCGATGGACCTAGGTTGTAATCAAATTTCTACTGTACCTACAAATAATTCTCCTTTCGTAGAAATTTACTTAAATAACGAACCGGTAACTGCGCTGATTGATTCGGGGAGCATCAATTCTTTCATTGAGTATAAATGGTTTAAATTAATGTCTTCTGTTTGTAAATTTGGGAATTTGGTTAGTGAACCAAACAAGTTTATGTCAGCGAATTGTTCTTCTCTTGAAGTACTGGGAACTGCAAACGTCAAAATCAAAATTAATAACCTTTCTTGGAAATTCAAACTTAGGGTGATAAATAACTTATCATGCGAAGTGATTTTGGGTTCTGACTTCATAACTCATGTGGGTCTGTTATTGGATTTAAGCACTAGATCACATTGGTTCAGATTTAAACCTAACAAGAGGTGGGAATTCGACCTAATTCCTAATAATCAGAGAGTCAACTCTGCTAAACAAGAGCTACCATCTACCACTATTGACAATTTGGAGTTCAATTATTTATCAGACGATCAAGCTAATTGTGTTAAAGATCTGTATCATGAATTTCCTGATGTATTAACAGATAAACTTGGGGTTACCGACCTAATTGAATATGATATTGAGTTAACTGATAATATACCTGTTCGGGGTCCTCCATATAGGCTTTCCCCTCCCAAAATGAAGATTTTGAAGGAGATGATCGAAGAAATGATAGAGGAAGGAATCATTAGGAAGTCAATTTCACCCTATTCGTCCCCTATCTTTCTTGTTCCCAAACCTGATGGTAAGTTTAGACCGGTTATCGACTATAGAGAATTAAACAAGAAAGTAATTCTTCAATCTATTCCTCTTCCCGATCTCCAGTCTTGCTTTGGATGGTTCCAAGGAGCTTCTCATTACACAATTTTAGACCTGAACAAAGCGTATTATCAAATTCCTTTATCTGTACGTTCTAGTCCAGTCACAGCCTTCTCTACGGATTGGAATTTATTTGAATTTTGTCGTCTACCATTTGGTATTTCAACAGGGGCTGCCGTGCTCAGCAGACTTTTAGACAATGTTTTCGATGGAATTAAGTTCAAATTCGTATATCACTATTTGGATGACGTAGTCATATTTACTAAAGGTTTTCTGAACATTTGGTTCATGTCAGAGAGGTTCTAAAGAGGTTAAGGTATGCTGGACTCATCGTTAAAACTTCTAAGGTATCTTTCGCTAGACCATAAATTTCCTTCCTGGGTCACATCATTTCCTCGTCTGGTATTTCAATTGATCAATCCAGAACCGAGGCTATTAGGGAGTTCAAGGCACCGAAGAACGTCAAAGAAGTAGCTAGATATATTGGTATGTTAAATTATTTCCGTAAATTTATCCCAAACTTCGCTCAGCGTGCTGCACCCATTACTTTATTAAGAAAGAAAGGGACCCCTTTCTCTTGGGGACCTCCGCAAGAATCTGCCTTTCAAGACCTTAAAATAGCCTTGTCTAATGCTCCTATTCTGGCTATTCCAGATTTTTCAAAAGGGTTCATAGTTCAAACTGATGCATCAAACAAAGCAGTAGGTGCTGTTTTACTCCAGGAACACGAACAAGGCAGATTACCTATAGCGTATGCATCTCGTACTCTCATTCCTGCCAAAACTAATTATTCCATTTATGAATTGGAGGGACTTGCAGTGATGTTTGCATTAGAGAAGTTTAAGATCTATCTAGAACATGTAGAATTTAATCTGGAAACTGATAACCAAGCACTAAGCTGGGTGCTCGGTAAACCTAGGAAGACTGGCAGAATAGCAAGATTGGGCCACTCGTATCTTATCTTTCAAATTTAACGTCAGACATATTCGTGGAAGTGAAAATGTCATAGCAGATTGCTTAAGTCGAATGTATGATAGTAATTCGGATACTGAGAATATTGTTGAGGAAACTGATAGCGAGAATATCGAACGTAAGGCTATTAACTCAATTCTTTCAAACTTTCCCAAGTTATTTAGGAACGTTTCAGAATATCAACGTGAAGATCCTGAACTCAGTAATATCATTGATCGCATCAAGGAGGGAGAGGCTGTGAAACCTTATTCCATTAGAAAAAATATTCTGTGTTATACTTCACGCAATGATAAATTACCTAAAATTGTTCTTCCTAAAGTATTAATTCCTGAAATATTTAAATATTTCCACGAAACGCCAATCGGTGGTCATCTGGGCGTATTTAAAACGAGGGCAAAAATCCGTCAACATTTTATTTTGAAACAGATATACAAAGATATTAAGAGTATGGTAAGTAATTGTAATGCTTGTAATGTAGCTAAACCTTCGAACAACACTAAAATAGGGATGTTAGCATCTGATCTCGCTAACAAACCCATGGAGAAAATGTTTATCGATTGGGTAGGGCCCCTACCCCTTTCTAAGCAAGGAAACAGATTTGCACTTGTGTGCATAGACGGGTTCTCCCGCTTAGTCTGAATATTCCCCACTAAGAAAGCAGATAGTCAGACTGTCGTCAGGTTTCTCAAGCAGATTTTCTCTTCCTTTGGTCCTTGCCGGTATTTAGTGTCTGACAATGCCAAGTATTTTTTGTCTGACGCTTTTAGAAATTTCTTATGTGACTTGTCCATTGCTCATGTGACTTCTACTGCATATTACCCCAAGGGGTCATATGCAGAAAGGGTAAATAGGAACCTGAAAGAGGCATTAATAGCTTTTCATCATGATGAATATAAGGCTTGGGATAATTGTATTTCTTGGCTCACTTTTGCATTCAATACTGTGGTTCATGAAGCCCATCAGACAACCCCTTTTGTTTTAATGTTTTCCTTTGTTCCTAACTCGCCAATTTCAAACCTTTGGTCTTTTAAAGAATTATTACCAGATAATATTTCAACTCAGAATGTTCGGGCTATTTGGGGCAAAGCAAGGTCCAACACGATAGTTGCTCATGATAGACTGAGAGAAAAATACAACAGGGGACGCCGGCCCGCGTCATTTCAAATTGGTGATGAGGTCTACGTTAAAAATTTCTCCTTAAAAGAAACTGGTCCAACTAAATCAAATTAATTGTTGGTTAGATTTCGGGGTCCCTGCAAACTAATTAAATTCATTACTCCCGTCACTATACTTGTAAGCGATCCTCAGAGGAAAAGGATATTTAGAGTTCACCTTTCACAAGTGAAAAAAGGAGGTGCAAATGTACAAGGAAATCACTAATATTATGAAAATAAATGTGTTATATTCATTAAAAAATTGTTATTTCAGTTGTAAAGAAACGAGGAAACTTAAAAGGTATATATTTAGGTATTTGGGTATTCTATTTTAAATTTAGGTTATATTTGTATTTTTTTGGGGTCGATCGCTGTTTGATTTTTCCTCTATTATAGTAATGAAACAACTAGTGGCTGTATTGTAAGCTGCGGTGTAGTGAACGAATCAAGAAACTATTCCTGTTCGTAGTCCGGTCTGATTACAGAAAATATGAACTGTTGGAGATTGCTGAAGCAGTGCTGTGCTCCATTGCGATGGAGGACTTGTATGGTAATCCTAGGGTGCCCGGATGTCAATGCCAACCCTACCTCCAGCTGTAGTTGCCTGTCTTCAAGAAGCATCCACTTAACCGATTTGGAAAAGAAGACACTTATGTATTCCATTTATTTTACGCATGTAAAAAAAAGAAACTGTAATATTTGGTTTACTAGTGTTTATGGTGGAAGAGTAACCTTGCACATGCATGAACTTGATTTGTCTACATGGTCTTTGAGCAAAACTTTCCCATTCTGCATGACGACTATTTCTTGGTGATCATCTCTTCCCCCCCCCCCAATGATCACAATTGCGGGCGGGGAGGGTTGAGACAATAGTTTGAGACCATTGCTATTCTTCTTGTGAAAAACTTATAAAAAAGAGGTCTACTTGACTAAGTTTGATTTTCAGTGAGCCAACGCTCTCTGTTGGGGATTTGAGATGTCTTGGTTCTCGAAAAAGTGACTTCAACGCGTTCTAGCGGTGACTTTCTTTCTACTGAGTACTAGCCTTGTCCGCTAGATGGCGACGCAGTTTGATATTTTAAAGAATTGGTTCGAAAAACATCTCTTGTTGGGTTCCCTTGACAACACTTATTTACTTTGTTGGAAAAAAAGGATTATTCTTCGAAAACTGACCGAGGAAAGATGTAGGTAACATCTTGGGAAGACATTGAAGCTCTAGGGCTAGCTTTGAGCTAGGCTCTAGACTAATTATATTCCAATTTCAGTTATGGAACAACCAGGAAAACTGTTCCGGTGGATAATTTTGGATCCTTTTTTTTTATATTTACATTTACATGTGACAAACAGTGTCGACCGATTTAAGGGGGATTTATTATGTAAGATAAATTGAATTGGTTAAGTCACTGAATAGTAATTTGATGAACGTGGTCGTTTGTGCAGTGTGTGTCATGTCGTGAGTATTGCACGGTAAAGTGAAATGTGGAATGAATGGACTGTGTGTTCAAAAGTTTGGTTGGTGTGGCAGTGTTGGACATACTCTCTCACATCATTAGCGAGTTGTGTTGTTTGTACAAACGAGATGTGTTCCTTCATTGCGGTGTGCATATTGGGTGATTTGTGGTTGATTGGTGTGTTTTCGGTTAGCATGTTATATCTTCTTAAGTTGGTAGCACTGTTCGTGACTACTCAGACTAGCGGCTGAAAAACATATGGCATGGGTGTATGAATGTTTGTTTTTACGAATGGTTCGTCATCCTTCTGATCCATGTGAGTAACCAGTTCAATCTGTCATAGTTTAGTTTGGCCTATGTTTATTTCTTGTGAGGGTTGTTTTAGTTTATTAAGCCAGTCCTGACATTCTTGTCTGCGTTCTTGGCGAACATTTTGGGTCATTGGCAAGACAGTTTCTAAACATTCGTCTTAGTTGCTTAATTTATTTCCTCCTGTTTTGTCAAAATAGTATACTCCTTGAGTCTGTTAAAAACATCTACGAAGATGTATATATATATTTTTCTTGGGTTTGGTTGCGTTGACAACGGGGATCGATTGTTTATCTTGTGGCCGATTATTGACATTGAGTTGCTGTGTGAACAGATGAAAAGAGGGAACTCCATGTTGGAAAATAAAAAGGAACAGTCACGTTTGGATCGAGCTCCGATCTCAGTAATGATAATTAAGGATTTACTTCGTGATTTATGGAATTATTTATGTCAGTCTAGGATGATGGTCATTGGTTGACCTTAGACATATATTATTACTAACCTCTACGTGTTGTCGGGAATTAATTGATGAGGATATGGGATATCCTAATGGACTTGCACCTTATTATCAAATGTGGATCAGTTTCCTCGTTCTCTAAGGATGTATGTAATTTGTCATTAGCTGGTAAGTCTGGCATATTTTAATGTACTTCTATATTTGGTTAAATAATAATTGTTACGTACCAAAGAATATCTACATGACTTGTGTCCATCATTCAAGGGTCCTTAGTTCGGATTCTATATCGCTATGTTTATAGATCTCTGGGTTGATTAGTATGGGTAGGACTATCTTCCACGCTGGTCGGTGTTAATTTTTAATTTGACGTAGTTGGACGCGTCAACTGGTAGCAGAAGCTTTCCTCATATTTAATTATTTGAAATTTCTAATGCGAATCTTAGTGATGACCTATTGGATATTATTAAATGCTAATATTTGTGTTTGTTATGTTTCATATATGATGCTAAGCTTGACATATTGATAATTCATGGATGAAAGGAATTCTGTCACTACTTATTACCTTAACCAGACGAGATCGCTCACGAGGTACTCATAAGAGGGAAGATCCCAGTTCATCATAGAGAACTGGACCTGGCCACCTTGAATGAAATAAAAACAGCACCCATTGTCATTCCAAGTTGGAATGAGTACTCATGGAGTTCTGGTAAGTCCTCTGTTGTGAATGATCTCCAATCTTTGTTGGACCTAGGTAATATTTATGCCAGTGAAAGTGATAATTCCCCATCTCAGTTGAGACGTTTTAAATCACGCCTTACACATTGGTACTATCGTATAGGCGACATTATACAAGTTTGCTCAGACAATGATGGTGGATACTGTGTTGTATTGGAAAATCTAAGATCCCGGCTCGTTCAGTGTTACCTAATTTTTTTTTCCAAAAGCGATAAACCCTATATCTGAAGATATAGTCCATTGTTCTCCCAACGGAGGAAGTAATATTGAGGAATTTAGTCGTTCTAATGGTGGAAGCAATATTAGTTTATTGGATAATATTAGACCTTGCTCATTGGTTCAGGAAGGTGTAAGCATGAATAATTTCCTTCCTTCGAGTAACGTTGAAATTGGGTCCTCGACCAATAACCCAACAGTGGCGGTTCCTTCAAATCTCAATACTAATATGATTGATAAAGTTATTAACCCTTCGAATGAGTGTACTCTGGTAAATGTAAGAGAAAGTGCATCGCCAAATGAGGTTATACCTACCATCTCTGATTTCAAACAATGATTAAAATATGCCAACGTTCCTCATCCATTATCTACATCCTTGAATAGTTTCCCCAGTTGTAACGGTAGCGATTCTGAAACATTAGTGTTATTTTTAAAAAAGTTTTCTGAGTTAGTTGAGAATGCTATCGTGTTTAATCTGTCAGAGATTCATATTAATCAATTGATTTTTCCATTTAACTCTGGATTACTCAGAGAAGAATTACTAAGAGCTTTGAGGTCACGTACTTCTTTAAGCAATTTCCATTTAGAAATATTAAACAATTTATTCCCACCAAATAACTTGAGGTTACTACAGAATAAATATTTTTATAGGGTGCAACGCTTTGATGAAACACTGTGTGATTATGTTTCTGAAATAAAAGGGTATGCCAAAATTTTCTGCCTACAATTAAGTGAAGAAATGATCGTGTCTAAGGTTATCGATGGTATCAACCCTGAATATAGGTCTTATTTGGCAATGAGAGGGACTCCTACTGATTTTTCATGATTGCTGAGACGGTAAAGAACGGTGATTCCCTCCATATTTCTAGTATCCCCATTCCTTCCAATTTCAGCATTGTTCCGGTAAAACCAGTAAGAAGATGCTTTAGGTGTGATTCCGTAGAACATATGGCTAGAGTTTGTCCTAATAATCCTAATTTCAGGAAATGACATCAAGATAGAGAAACCTCCTCGTGTTGTCATACACATCATAAAGTTACCTTAAATAAGGTTGTTAGTAATATTGTTGATAAAAAGCTTGTCAACAAGAAAGCTATGGTATGGAATGATAGAGGTTTCAACGCGATGGACCTAGGTTGTAATCGAATTTCTACTGTACCTACAAATAATTGTCCATTCGTAGACATTTACTTAAATAACGAACCGGTAACTGCGCTGATTGATTCGGGGAGCATCAATTCTTTCATTGAGTATAAATGGTTTAAATTAATGTCTTCTGTTTGTAAATTTGGGAATTTGGTTAGTGAACCAAACAAGTTTATGACAGCGAATTGTTCTTCTCTTGAAGTACTGGGAACTGCAAACGTCAAAATCAAAATTAATAACCTTTCTTGGAAATTCAAACTTAGGGTGATAAATAACTTATCATGCGAAGTGATTTTGGGTTCTGACTTCATAACTCATGTGGGTCTGTTATTGGATTTAAGCACTAGATCACATTGGTTCAGATTTAAACCTAACAAGAGGTGGGAATTCGACCTAATTCCTAATAATCAGAGAGTCAATTCTGCTAAGCAAGAACTACCATCTACCACTATTGACAATTTGGAGTTCAATTATTTATCGGACGATCAAGCTAATTGTGTTAAAGATCTGTGTCATGAATTTCCTGATGTATTAACAGATAAACTTGGGGTTACCGACCTAATTGAATATGATATTGAGTTAACTGATAATATACCTGTTCGGGGTCCTCCATATAGGCTTTCCCCTCCCAAAATGAAGATTTTGAAGGAGATGATCGAAGAAATGATAGAGGAAGGAATCATTAGGAAGTCAATTTCACCCTATTCGTCCCCTATCTTTCTTGTTCCCAAACCTGATGGTAAGTTTAGACCGGTTATCGACTATAGAGAATTAAACAAGAAAGTAATTCTTCAATCTATTCCTCTTCCCGATCTCCAGTCTTGCTTTGGATGGTTCCAAGGAGCTTCTCATTACACAATTTTAGACCTGAAAAAAGCGTATTATCAAATTCCTTTATCTGAACGTTCTAGTCCAGTCACAGCCTTCTCTACGGATTGGAATTTATTTGAATTTTGTCGTCTACCATTTGGTATTTCAACAGGGGCTGCCGTGCTCAGCAGACTTTTAGACAATGTTTTCGATGGAATTAAGTTCAAATTCGTATATCACTATTTGGATGACGTAGTCATATTTAGTAAAAGTTTTTCTGAACATTTGGTTCATGTCAGAGAGGTTCTAAAGAGGTTAAGGCATGCTGGACTCATCGTTAAAACTTCTAAGGTATCTTTCGCTAGACCGGAAATTTCCTTCCTGGGTCACATCATTTCCTCGTCTGGTATTTCAATTGATCAATCCAGAACCGAGGCTATTAGGGAGTTCAAGGCACCGAAGAACGTCAAAGAAGTAGCTAGATATATTGGTATGTTAAATTATTTCCGTAAATTTATCCCAAACTTCGCTCAGCGTGCTGCACCCATTACTTTATTAAGAAAGAAAGGGACCCCTTTTTCTTGGGGACCTCCGCAAGAATCTGCCTTTCAAGACCTTAAAATAGCCTTTTTTAATGCTCCTATTCTGGCTATTCCAGATTTTTCAAAAGGGTTCATAGTTCAAACTGATGCATCAAACAAAGCAGTAGGTGCTGTTTTACTCCAGGGAAACGAACAAGGCAGATTACCTATAGCGTATGCATCTCGTACTCTCATTCCTGCCGAAACTAATTATTCCATTTATGAATTGGAGGGACTTGCAGTGATGTTTGCATTAGAGAAGTTTAAGATCTATCTAGAACATGTAGAATTTAATCTGGAAACTGATAACCAAGCACTAAGCTGGGTGCTTGGTAAACCTAGGAAGACTGGCAGAATAGCAAGATTGGGCCACTCGTATCTTATCTTTCAAATTTAACGTCAGACATATTCGTGGAAGTGAAAATGTCATAGCAGATTGCTTAAGTCGAATGTACGATAGTAATTCGGATACTGAGAATATTGTTGAGGAAACTGATAGCGAGAATATCGAACGTAAGGCTATTAACTCAATTCTTTCAAACTTTCCCAAGTTATTTAGGAACGTTTCAGAATATCAACGTGAAGATCCTGAACTCAGTAATATCATTGATCGCATCAAGGAGGGAGAGGCTGTGAAACCTTATTCCATTAGAAAAAATATTCTGTGTTGTTCTTCACGCAATGATAAATTACCTAAAATTGTTCTTCCTAAAGTATTAATTCCTGAAATATTTAAATATTTCCACGAAACGCCAATCGGTGGTCATCTGGGCGTATTTAAAACGAGGGCAAAAATCCGTCAACATTTTATTTTGAAACAGATATACAAAGATATTAAGAGTATGGTAAGTAATTGTAATGCTTGTAATGTAGCTAAACCTTCGAACAACACTAAAACAGGGATGTTAGCATCTGATCTCGCTAACAAACCCATGGAGAAAATGTTTATCGATTGGGTAGGGCCCCTACCCCTTTCTAAGCAAGGAAACAGATTTGCACTTGTGTGCATAGACGGGTTCTCCCGCTTAGTCTGGATATTCCCCACTAAGAAAGCAGATAGTCAGACTGTCGTCAGGTGTCTCAAGCAGATTTTCTCTTCCTTTGGTCCTTGCCAGTATTAAGTGTCTGACAATGCCAAGTATTTTTTGTCTGACGCTTTTAGAAATTTCTTATGTGACTTGTCCATTGCTCATGTGACTTCTACTGCATATTACCCCAAGGGGTCATATGCAGAAAGGGTAAATAGGTACCTGAAAGCGGCATTAATAGCTTTTCATCATGATGAATATAAGGTTTGGGATAATTGTATTTCTTGGCTCACTTTTGCATTCAATACTGTGGTTCATGAAGCCCATCAGACAACCCCTTTTGTTTTAATGTTTTCCTTTGTTCCTAACTCGCCAATTTCAAACCTTTGGTCTTTTAAAGAATTATTACCAGATAATATTTCAACTCAGAATGTTCGGGCTATTTGGGGCAAAGCAAGGTCCAACATGATAGTTGCTCATGATAGATTGAGAGAAAAATACAACAGGGGACGCCGGCCCGCGTCATTTCAAATTGGTGATGAGGTCTACGTTAAAAATTTCTCCTTAAAAGAAACTGGTCCAACTAAATCAAATAAATTGTTGGCTAGATTTTGGGGTCCATGCAAACTAATTAAATTCATTACTCCCGTCATTATACTTGTAAGCGATCCTCAGAGGAAAAGGATATTTAGAGTTCACCTTTCACAAGTGAAAAAAGGAGGTGGAAATGTACAAGGAAATCACTAATATTATGAAAATAAATGTGTTATATTCATTAAAAATTGTTATTTTAGTTGTAAAGAAACGAGGAAACTTAAAAGGTATATATTTAGGTATTGGGGTGTTCTATTTTAAATTTAGGTTATGTTTGTATTTTTTGGGGGTCGATCGCTGTTTGATTTTTCCTCTATTATTGTAATGAAACAACTAGTGGCTGTATTGTAAGCTGCGGTGTAGTGAACGAATCAAGAAACTATTCCTGTTCGTAGTCCGGTCTGATTACAGAAAATATGAACTGTTGGAGATTGCTGAAGCAGTGCTGTGCTCCATTGCGATGGAGGACTTGTATGGTAATCCTAGGGTGCCCGGATGACAATGCCAACCCTACCTCCAGCTGTAGTTGCCTGTCTTCAAGAAGCATCCACTTAACCGATTTGGAAAAGAAGACACTTATGTATTCCATTTATTTTACGCACGTAAAAAAAAAGAAACTGTAATATTTGGTTTACTAGTGTTTATGGTGGAAGAGTAACCTTGCACATGCATGAACTTGATTTGTCTACATGGTCTTTGAGCAAAACTTTCCCATTCTGCATGACGACTATTTCTTGGTGATCATTTCTTCCCCCCCCCCAATGATCACAATTGCGGGCGGGGAGGGTTGAGACAATAGTTTGAGACAATTGCGATTCTTCTTGTGAAAAACTTATAAAAAAGAGGTCTACTTGACTAAGTTTGATTTTCAGTGAGCCAACGTTCTCTCTGTTGGGGATTTGAGATGTCATGGTTCTCGAATAAGTGACTTCAACGCGTTCTAGCGGTGACTTTCTTTCTACTGAGTACTAGCCTTGTCCGCTAGATAGCGACGCAGTTTGATATTTTAAAGAATTGGTTCGAAAAACATCTCTTGTTGGGTTCCCTTCACAACCCTTATTTACTTTGTTGGAAAAAAGGATTATTCTTCGAAAACTGACCGAGGAAAGATGTATGTAACATCTTGGGAAGACATTGAAGCTCTAGGGTTAGCTTTGAGATAGGCTCTAGACTAATTATATTCCAATTTCAGCTATGGAACAACCAGGAAAACTGTTCCGTTGGATAATTTTGGATCCTTTAATTTTTTTTTTAATATTTACATTTACATGTGACAAACAGTGTCGACCGATTTAAGGGGGATTTATTATGTAAGATAAATTGAATTGGTTAAGTCACTGAATAGTAATTTGATGAACGTGGTCGTTTGTGCAGTGTGTGTCATGTCGTGAGTATTGCACGGTAAAGTGAAATGTGGAATGAATGGACTGTGTGTTCAAAAGTTTGGTTGGTGTGGCAGTGTTGGACATACTCTCTCATATCATTTGCGATTTGTGTTGTTTGTACAAACGAGATGTGTTCCTTCATTGCGGTGTGCATATTGGGTGATTTGTGGTTGATTGGTATGTTTTCGGTTAGCATGTTATATCTTCTTAAGTTGGTAGCACTGTTCGTGACTACTCAGACTAGCGGCTGAAAAACATATGGCATGGGTGTATGAATGTTTGTTTTTGCGAATGGTTCGTCATCCTTCTGATCCATGTGAGTAACCAGTTCAATCTGTCATAGTTTAGTTTGGCCTATGTTTATTTCTTGTGAGGGTTGTTTTAGTTTATTAAGCCAGTCCTGACATTCTTGTCTGCGTTCTTGGCGAACATTTTGGGTCATTGGCAAGACAGTTTCTAAACATTCGTCTTAGTTGCTTAATTTATTTCCTCCTGTTTTGTCAAAATAGTATACTCCTTGAGTCTGTTAAAAAACATCTACGAAGATGTATATATATATATTTTTCTTGGGTTTGGTTGCGTTGACAACGGGGATCGATTGTTTATCTTGTGGCCGATTATTGACATTGAGTTGCTGTGTGAACAGATGAAAAGAGGGAACTCCATGTTGGAAAATAAAAAGGAACAGTCACGTTTGGATCGAGCTCCGATCTCAGTAATGATAATTAAGGATTTACTTCGTGATTTATGGAATTATTTATGTCAGTCTAGGATGATGGTCATTGGTTGACCTTAGACATATATTATTACTAACCTCTACGTGTTGTCGGGAATTAATTGATGAGGATATGGGATATCCTAATGGACTTGCACCTTATTATCAAATGTGGATCAGTTTCCTCGTTCTCAAAGGATGTATGTAATTTGTCATTAGCTGGTATGTCTGGCATATTTTAATGTACTTCTATATTTTGTTAAATAATAATTGTTACGTACCAAAAGATATCTACATGACTTGTGTGCATCATTTAAGGGTCCTTAGTTCGGATTCTCTATCGCTATGTTTATGGATCTCTGGGTTGATTAGTATGGGTAGCACTATCTTCCACGCTGGTCGGTGTTAATTTTTAATTTGACGTAGTTGAACGCGTCAATAACTAGATGGGGGACATGGATTTCATGTGCTGTTTTCCTTTGTGAAAATTTCACTAAGATATAGGGATTTATACTGTCTTTGGACGATGTTGAATCTGCACCTGAGGGTCGAGCGAAGGACCTGCTGCGTGACCCGAATTTGGAGACAGAGCTGTACGCAGTGCATACGTTCAAGTTTTTTCCTGCCGCCATCTTGCAACTGGAAGAACAGTGCTTATCCAAGGAGGTGCAGTGGAGTGTGGTTGAAAGAACTGACAACATGCTTGAGGGATTCGCAAAAGAAACACTTAAGGCAAGCTTATCAAAGAATCCAGACATTGAAAAACTAGTGAAGTGCACTGATTTAGAGTTTAGAGTAAAAACCAAGTATTATCCAATGGTTTCCGTTGATGTTGAGCGCTCATTTTCTTTGTATAAAGATATTTTAAATTCAATGAGACAAAATTTGACCTTCAAACAATTTGAAGTGTTAAATGTCATCAGGTTCAATTCGTTCTTAACACTGTAACACAAGGACACTACATAAAAGAGAATAGGCCTATATCCTTAACATCCTCAAATGTTGGACATGTAATTGATTTAACTTCTAAAGTTAAATTAGAAGTGATTAACTGATTATGCATACTTTTTACTTCCTTTATTCTCTTGACCAGTTCCCTTTTCTTAAATAATCCCTTTTTAATGAATATTTTCCCCTTATTTTGGTCCTTTTTATTGAATATTTTTCCCCTTTTTGGTCCTTTTAATGAATATTTTTCCCTTTAAAATCTGGTCTTTATATCACTTAGACATCGTCTAAAATCGGCGTTTAACGATCCATGTTTAAACACTGCCGAGCGAATCTCAGCCGGTGGTTGTTTACTATGGAGCATGTAAATTATATTGCTATGTTGAGACGGTTCAGGAGAGAATTGTTAGTCAGACAGTCTCCTGTACGTCGGATACTGTGAGATCGGAGCAATCCTTTTGCAATGTACGGAGATGCACAGTTTAAAATAATATTTCGCATTCTAAAAGAATCTGTGAGGGATTTGTTGCGTGACGTGGGAGATTTTCTCGAGCAGGAGTTGCCCATTACCTGTCACCCTACAGCTCCTTCTGACTGAGCCAATTGTTTGGCTCGCTTAGTAGTGGTTTTCTACGAGTTCTGTGACCACCGCCACCTCACCCACCTCACGAGATGGCGACCATGTGATATCTCTCGAATGAATTATTGTAGAAAGTCATGTCAGGTGTCAAATTACTTGGAGTGAAGTCCCCTATCCAGTCCACCATATTTTTTTCCAAATTTTGATAAAGGGCCTAACTACACATTTTTGAAAATTTTGGTCTGTGCACAACTACTCACATACAGTAAAAGGTGCGTTTTTCAAATAAAGATAGTGAGCACAGTTTAACCTAGCCTACTCAAGCTAGCCTAGTCTGGTCTACCTAACCGAAACCGAACCGAACCGGAACTGAACCGAACCAGAACCGAACTGGAACTGAACTGGAACCGAACTGGAACCTAACCGAACTAAACCGGGATTGAACCGAACCGGTGAGTGAATTTGTTCCAGAGCAGGGGGCTAATGCATACACTCAAGTACACGGGGTACATGCACCTATCCCCTGCAGTTTTTATGGAGGATGAGACAAGCCTGTGATGTATGATTTAAAACAAGCCAACTCCTGTAGTGTATGACGTCACGTGATGCATGTGTTACAAATGGATGCAAGGTCAGCGTTTGCTTAAGGAAGTGTGTGTAACATGATTCTTATCAGCGGAAAAAAGAACTTGCCACTGGAAGCAAGGTGCTGCGTTACAGGATGCAGGTGTTTGAAGCATGATTTTTTGCAGATGTAGGATGTCAGCAAATCATGATCTTGCCACTGGAAGCAAGGTGTTGTGTTACAGGATGCAGGTGTGCGAAACATAAATCTTGCAGACGTATGATATCACGTGATGTACGTATTTATTATCGACCATGAGAAACGATACATTGACGGATATTTGCGGTGACGCAGGTGCACATATGGCACAGGTGTGTTTGTGGTAAAAAAAAAGGCTAGGGAGGGGGAAGGCCTTTCTCACTTTGTACTTGAATCTTGTGAACGACAGTTGACAACGTGTTATCTCTACAGGTTACCTGTGTGTTGGAAGAGGACTTGAAAATACCTTACTACTTTGGTACGGTAAGTATGTTTTCTTAAAAAAAACAATTTAGTCGGTTATAAGCACTCTATTAAGTTCGAACGTTCTCTACTAGGTGTCAGTGAAAATGGTATCTGGTAACCAAAGTTGGAACTACTTAACAATTGTGTGAAGCTAAATTAGTAGGTTAGATTTGTTTAACGCTCTATCAAGTTCCAATGTTCACCACTGGGTGTCAGTGACAATGATATCTGTTAGTCAAAGTTGGAACTACTTGAAAATAGACTTGGTGAGAATCCACAGATGATCAATTAAAATACTCTACTATGGCCATTGGCTGTAATTTAATTAACATATTGTTTTTTACTTTGTTTTATTTTTTATGAATATTTATGATTTCTTTCTATTATAGGTAATTTGGAAAGTGATCATGATGTACAAGTGTGGTGAATGTAATAAACAGTTTTCAAGACCTGACAGCCTTCAACGCCATGCAAACGCTAAACATAACCTTAAACTGTTTGTGTGCAGTCATTGTGCTACCACTTTTAACAGACAGGATAATCTTGCACGTCATGTAAATTTAATACATGTTAGTTCAGCACCCTTTTCGTGTTCAGTTTGTGAACATGGTTTTTCTGGTGTAACGCGATATAAATCCCACATGGTTGAAGTGCATGGTGAACAACATGAATTAAGAACTGAAAAACCATCAACTAGCACGGAACCTTTGAATAAATGTGATGAAGTAGGGGGTGACCGTCCTGAAATAAATGCTCAAAAGCGTAAAAGTTCCCAAGATTGTGAAAATAGTTATTCCATAAAAAGAATGAAGAATGGCAAACCTTTGATAACCCATTGTGATGTATGTAATATTGATATACCTTTTTCAATCATTCAAGGGCATTTACGTAGTAATGATCATAAAAACAACGCTTGCCATGAAAAGAAAAAACTGCAAATATTCAACAAATTTATAGTGCGTTTAAAAGTCGAATTGCTAGTTACAGACTTTATGGTAAAGAAAAAACTCAAAGTATAGAAATATTTTTACAGAATGTTCAACCTAGTGTGTTTGGCTTGGTAGATAATGTTTTAGGAGAGCATAAAACATTTAAAATGAATTTGGAACTTTTTGGTTTATATGTAAAAACTGGAAGTGAAGGTGAAATTATGGATATCACATCCTTTAATACAAAAAACGTAATTGTTAGTGAATCAACTAACATTAGTGACATATACCAAGATATTGCAAGTGCTATCATTGTAAAGAGTGAAGAGTTCCAGGAAAGGGAGTCAGGATGGGCTTTGGTTCAAGTACTTTATTTAGAAACCAACATGAATAAATATAACCCCCTTCGAGCATCATCATATATTGATTTACCTGCATGGATCAACGGAAGAAAGCTGTTGTGAACGTTTGGAATAGTGATCAAGCATGTTTTGCGTGGGCTGTAACCTCAGCTCTCCATCCAGCAGTGGGGCATATGGATAGAACATCATCTTATCCTCACTATTCTTCAGTTCTCGATTTAAAAGACATGGAATTTCCTATGGAGATAAACGACATCCAACGTTTTGAAGAGCTGAACAATGTAAGAATTAATGTGTATGGAATTGAAAACAAGAGTATAGTAAGTCCTCTATATTATACTCAGGAAAAAAAGGATATGCATGTTAATTTACTATACATAACTGATGGTGAAAATGCCCACTATTGCTGGATAAAACATTTAAGTACACTTGTCAGTAGTCAGCTATCAAAATGCAATGGTAAAAAGTGGTTGTGTGATGGTTGTTTGCTATATTTTAGAAAAAAGGATCAACTAACTCAACATATAAAATGGGGTTGTAATCATGTTTGTACGGTATTACCTACTCCTAGAAATAACATTTTAAAATTTGAGGACATTGAAATGCAGCTTCGAGTACCATTTGTTATATACGCTGACTTTGCAGCTTTGCTAAAACCATTTAATACATGTCCATCGAATCCAACCAAACCTTTTACCAACACCACTCACATTCATGAACCTTTTAGCTTTGCATATTATATTAAATGTAGTTATGATGACACATTAAATGAGTTTGAGCTCTATAGAGGACCTGATGCACCTAAAGATTTTATGGAAAGACTTGAAAAAAATGCAATCCGTATATCCTCTATTTGAAATACTATTATTCCAATGGAACCACTAACTTCATCAGAGCAAATGAGTTTTGAAACAGAAACTAATTGTTTTATATGTGGTGAATGTTTATATACAGATAGGGTTCGCGATCATGACCATTTAACAGGGAAATATCGTGGTGCTGCTCACCAAGAATGTAATTTAAAGTATAGAGTAACTAAATTCATTCCAATCATTCTACATAACGTTAGCAAATACGATAACCACTTTATCGTTAAAGAATTTGGAGATTCAGATGAGAAAATTGATGTGATAGCAAATAATAAGGAACAATACATATCGTTCATAAAATACATCAAAACTAGCAATAACAAACGATAAAACTGCGATTTTTAGATTCATTCCGCTTTATACCAAGTAGTCTTGATAAGCTTGCTAGTAATTTAAAATCAGATCAGTTTCCTGAAATTCAACGTGTCTTTCCAAAGGATGATGATTTTAATTTGATTCGCAAAACGGTATATTCCCTTATGAATATATTAACTGTGTGGAACGTTTTGAGGAGTGTTCTTTACCACCAAAAGATGCATTTTACAGTTCCTTAAACACAAGTCATATCAGTAATCAGGAATATTTACATGCACAACGTGTATGGACACAGTTCAACATTCAAACTTTAGGAGAATTTTCAGACATATATTTAAAGACAGATGTGTTGTTATTAGCAGATGTTTTTGAAAATTTCCGGAATGTTTGTATGAAAACTTATGACCTTGACCCTTGCCAGTATTTTACCGCTCCTGGGTTAAGTTTCAGTTCAATGTTGAAAAAAAAAAGTAAATTTAGAATTGATGACTGATATAGACATGATTAACTTTATAAAATCATCAATTCGAGGTGGATTAAGCCAATGTAGTGGACGGTATTCTAAAGCGAATAATAAATACATGCCTAGTTATAACCCTTGCGAAGAGTCAAGGTATATTGATTACCTTGATGCAAATAACCAATATGGTTGGGCTTTGAGTGAATATCTACCACTGAAAGATTTTCGCTTGCTGACACAACCTGAAATTGATGTCTTACATTGTAACGATAACCTTCGGATTCGAGATTCGATAATCGAAACATACATCTCTGCAATACTTTGCGCAACTATGTCAATTGTTACTACTTCAACATACTAAATAAATGTTGGCACTAGGCTATTATGTTGTTAGTTATTATTTGATTACCCTATAAACCTGTATGTAAATGTTACATGGTGTCAGAAGTAATTGGTTTTTCTGAATTATAGAGCAGCAAACAAAAATAATGGCCAACGTAGAACAAAACTCCCAAAATCAGAGGCTAACTCATGGAATTCATATTCGACAACCTAAACCCCTGGAGTTTGGCAAAAATATGGCACAGGAATGGAAAACGTGGAAAGTGTCTTACAACTGGTACTCAAAAGAAATTCAGCTGAATAAAGAACCGACCGAAGTCCAAGTCGCTACGTTTATGACAACAATAGGTTATGAAGCCGAGGATATTTTTCAGTCATTTAACCTCACTGAGGCAGAACAAACAAACATGCAGGTAATCATGGACAAATTTAACTATTATTTTGTGCCTAAAGCTAATGAAACATATGAAGCATACGTTTTTCATAAAATGTTACAAGAATCAGACGATGCCACTAGAATATTTAACATTTGCAACACCTTGTGGACGTTATTCCTGCAAAACCTGCCAACATACGCAGCGTAAACCTGTCAAGGAAACCATCATAATGAAGAAAATACCTAAATTACCATTTGAAATAGTATCTTCAGATGTCTTTTTCTTCAAAAGCAACAGCTATCTTGTTCTGGCAGACAGTTACAGTGGATACTACGAAGTGCAAAAGATTAACAAAACAACAGCAGCAGAAATGATTAATCAACTTAAAATTTGGTTTGCTACACATGGAGTTCCACAAGAATTTCACGCCGACAACGCAACATAGGCTATTCGTCCAGATAATTTGTGAAATTTTCAAAGGAATGGAACTTCAAATTAGTTAAATCGAGTCCTTGTTTCGCAAGGTCGAACGGATTAGCTGAGAAGTACGTAGACATTGCGAAGCGACTGGTGAAGAAATGCGACATCAGCGGAGAAGATGTACAACTGGCCCTACTAATGTCGAGAAATACACCACGAGACCCTGAACTAGGCACACCAACCTCGAGATTGTTTGGAAGGAATACGAGAACTCCAATTTCCTTTTCTAATAACAATCTGCAGCCCAAACTACAAACAGATGTACCACTAAAACTTGAGGAAAAGCGGTCAAAACAGAATAAATATGCTGATCGCGGAGCCAAGGAATCACGACAGTATCAAAATGACGAGAATATTTTGATCAGAGATCTAAACAACAAGTGGTACACGGGAAGAATTGTACATCCAGTAACTAATCGCTCATATGTGATTCAAAAAGTTGATGGAACAATTTTGCGAAGAAATACCAGATTCATCAGACCATCGAATATTGAAGGCACAATAACAAAAGAAACACCAATTCAGGCCGAGTTAAACGTTGAATCAAATCAAAGTACAAACGAGAGAATGCAATCGTCAATTCAAGATCCACTAACAGACATCCATGGAAGGTCACGTCTACCCTTACATCCAGATGATCCCAACAAAGGAACATCTCCAGTTGAACCGAATGTAGAGAGGGAAGAAGAATCAAAAGCACCCTCATTAGAATCATTCAAATATACTACAAGACATGGCAGAACTGTAAAACCAGTAGTTAGGTTAAATCTGTAAATCTAATCAGCGTAGAGAAATATTAATTTTATTTTGAGAAGAGAGATGTAACGATAACCTTCGGATTCGAGATTCGATAATCGAAACATACATCTCTGCAAAACGTTGCGCAACTATGTCAATTGTTACTACTTCAACATACATAATAAATGTTGGCACTAGGCTATTATGTTGTTAGTTATTATTTGATTACCCTATAAACCTGTATGTAAATGTTACATACATGTTGACACTCTTGATGATAACGATGATAAAGTATATATTTTAGAGGTAAATCTTGAGTACCCTAAAGAGACACACGATGATCATAATCATTTACCATTTTGTCCTGAGACAATGAAATCTCCATACATCACATCACGAACGAAAATGTTAATTGCTAATGTGAATGATAAATGTAGATATGTAATACATTATCAAAACTTGAAACAGTGTCTACTGCATGGACTGAAATTAACTAAAATTCATCGCGTATTACAATTTCATCAGTCAGCATGGCTCAAACCGTATATTGATCTAAACAATAATTTAGAACACTGTCAACAAATGCTTTTGAAAAAGATTTTTATAAACTCATGTATAATAGTGTGTTTGGAAAGACTATGGAGAATGTTGATAATAGAGTTGATGTAAAGCTGATAACAAAGTGGGAGAATGATGGTAAAAGGTATGGTGCGAGCAACTTAATAAGCAAGCCTAACTTCCATAGCTGTTCAATTATTCATGAGGATTTAGTTGTAATACAAATGAATCGTCTTAAAGTAACTTACAACAGTAGTGTGTTTTGGCCGGTTCTATATCCTCCTCCTCCTCACCCTCCTCACAAGATGGCGGCGGCGCGATATCTCTTGAACGCATGGTCGGATTTTGATGAATGAAGTGTCATTGAACTCGGACTGATACCCCCTTTCCAATGAACATCATATTTACACCCCAAAATAAACCCTACCCCTACTAGGGGGTGAAATTATATTTTATTAGAAAATCTCGCTTTCCAAGTGCAACATGTGAGAGTTTGAATGCCAATATGGATTTAAACGTTGTTCTACACAGGAGACATGTATACGGTGGATAGCCAATATGAATTAACATGCTTGTTTTTTGTTTCTATGCATGCCCACTCATAGCTTTTGTAAGAGGGCGGGCTTTTTAAAAGATGGCAACTGTAGTGTAACCTAACCTAACCCAACCTAACGGGTCATTGTTGACAGGTCATTGTTGACAGGTCATTGTTGACAGGTCATTGTTGATGAGTCCTAGTTGACAGGTCCTTGTGGACTAGGCCTTGTGACGAGTCCTTGTTGACAGGTCCTTGTGGACGAGTCCTTGTTGACAGGTCATTGTTGACGAGTCCTTGTTGACAGGTCCTTGTGGACGAGTCCTTGTGGACGAGTCCCTTTGGACTGATCCCTTTGGACCGGTCCCTTTGGACTGGTTCCTACGGACTAGCCCATGAATTTATTTAAATTATGTCAAAAGCCTAACTACATTTTGCGTGTAAAGCAGTGTGTTGAACTGACGTTGTTCACCAGTCCCCCACTACTATAATGTGATAACGATATGAAAGGAAAGTGACGAAATACATGCGAACATACAAGGGATCTAACTTGGTGGATGGATGTGTTCTAACGAGTCATTTGTAGTTGAATGAGAATAATACATGTTCTTAAGATGTTAAAACTGTGGAGATGGTACGTGCAGTAAGACGTCTTGTTATTTCCTGTGTCATATTACAGACATGGCAGAGAACGCACAGATCTGTTGCTACGACTAACGCTGCAGTAATATGAAACCGCAAGTGTTCATTAAGACAATGGGTGATGATCATGCAAAGTTAGCAGTTATTGAATATTACACAGGTGTTCTTTCCGGTGTTATGTTGCTGACATGGCAGAGAGCGCACACTGCTGTTGCTATGACTGACGCTGCAGTAATTTGAAACCCCAGGTGTTGATCAAGACAATGGGTGATGATCATGCAAAGTCAGCAGTAATTGGATACCACATAGGTGTTCCTAGTGTACTTTGGACTCTCAGCTGTATTGGGAAAGGAATTGCAATGATCTGAAAAAACTGCTGACACGAGCGATGAGAGATTATATAAGAGAGGTGTCATATATTTCCCTACTGTCAGTCTTTATTACTCGCTTTGAGTGAACAGTGCTCTATTTCTGCTCAAGAGTTGTAAAAAAAAAGCCTTTTTGGTAGAAAATCATTAAATTATTTTGCAAGGTAAGTACTTATTATTAATGGATTGTTGTCTTTTATTACTAATTGATGTAGAAGTTATTGATTGGAATGTATTTATTGATTGATTGATTGATTTGTTTACAGATAATTGGGTACCTGTAGGTTACCAGATTCCTACAATCTGTTCATTCAGTGGCAGCAGTTGATAAATTATAAAAAGGTAAGTGCCCCCTCTAATAACGTTTAAACAGTTAGAGTGATATTTTCCAATGTTTACCACTACATGTCAGTGAAAATGGTATATTTCGTAGTCAAAAGTTGGAACTACTTGACCATGGTGTGTAAAGCTAATTTTGTTGGTTAGATTTTGATTACCGCTCTATTAAGTCTGAATGTTCATTGCTAGGTGTCAGTGACGGAGGGAATATTTAAAGACTTAACCTCAGTTCACCTAACATAACCTAATTTTACCTAACTTAACCTTGTCACGTGACATGTTTTACAAGTTTAGACTTGCTTTATGACTGACTATGACGTCACACTTAGCTCACTTAACTGGTGGCTGCTGGTTTCTATCACGTGACATGTTCTACAAGTTTAGACTTGTTTTAAGACTGGCTATGACATCACACTTAGCTCACTTAACTGGTGATCTCTGGTTTCTATCACGTGACATGTTCTACAAGTTTAAACTTGTTTTAAGACTGGCTATGACGTCACACTTAGCTCACTTAACTGGTGGCTGCTGGTATCTATCACGTGACATGTTCTACAAGTTTAAACTTGTTCTAAGACTGGCTATGACGTCACACTTAGCTCACTTAACTGGCGATCGCAGGTTTCTATCACGTGGCATGTTCTACAAGTTTAGACTTGTTTTAAGACTGGCTATGACGTCACACTTAGCTCACTTAACTGGCGATCGCTGGTTACTATCACGTGACATGTTCTACAAGTTTAGACTTGTTTTAATACTGGCTATGACGTCACACTTAACTCACTTAACTGGTGGCTGCTGGTTTCTATCACGTGACATGTTCTACAAGTTTAGACTTGTTTTAAGACTGGCTATGACGTCACACTTAGCTCACATAACTGGCGATCGCTGGTTTCTATCACGTGACATGTTCTACAAGTTTAGACTTGTTTTAAGACTGGCTATGACGTCACACTTAGCTCACTTAACTGGCGATCGTTGGTTTCTAACACGTGACATGTTCTATAAGTTTAGACTTGCTTTAAGACTGGCTATGACGTCACATCTAGCACACTTAACGGGCGACCGCTGGTTTCTATCACTCTATCAAGTTCCAATGTTCACCGCTAGGTGTCAGTGACAGTGGTATATAGTAACCCCCAGTTATAACTACATGAAGTTAGACTTGCTAGGAGTTCACAGATGATCGATTTAAATACCCTGCTATAACCATTGACTGGAATTCAATTAATGTATTTATATTGTACTTTGTTTTATCATTTATTAACATTTATGATTTCTTTCTTTTATATATAATTTCGAAAGTGATCATAATGTTCAAGTGTGGTGACTGTAAGAAACAGTTCTCAAGACCTGACAACCTTCAACGATACGCAAATGCTAAACATGTCATTAAAATGTTTGTGTACAGTCATTGTGCTACCACATTTAACAGACAAGATAATCCTGCACGTCATGTAAATTTAATGCATGTTAGTTCATGTTCAGTTTGCGAACTTGGTTTTTCTGCTGTAAAGCGATATCAATCCCACATGGTTGAAGTGCATGGTGAACAACAATAATTTAAAACTGTAAAACCATCAACTAGCACGGAACCTTTAAACGAATGTGATGCTCAAAAGCGTAAACGTTCTCAAGATTGTGAAAATAGTTGTGCAACAAAAAGAAAGAAGAATGGTGAAACTTCGATAACACATTGTGATGTATGTAATATTGATATACCTTCTTCAATCATTCATGGACATTTACGCAGTATTCATCATAAAAATAACGCTTGCCATGAAAGAAATTCTGGAAATATTCAACAAATTGGTAGTGCATTTAAAAGTCGAATTGCTAGTTATAGACTTTATAGTAAAGAAAAAAACTCAAAGTATTGAATCATTTTTAAAAAATGTTCAACCTACTGTGTTTGGCTTGGTAGGTAATGTTTTATTAGAGCATAAAACAATTAAAATGAATTTTGAACTTTTTGGTTTATATGTAAAAACTGGGAGCGTAGGTGAAATTACGGATATCAAATCCTTTAATACAAAAAACGTAATTGTTAGCGAATCAACTAATATTAGTGATATATACCAAAGTACTTCAAGTGCTATCATTGTGAAGAGTGAAGAGTTCCAGGAAAGGGAGTCAGGCTGGGCGTTGGTTGAAGTACTTTATTTAGAAACCAACCTGAATAAATATAACCCCCTTCGAGCATCATCATACATTGTTTTGCCAAGATGGATCAAACGAAAGAAAACTGTTGTGAACGTTTTGAATAATGATGACGCATGTTTTCCGTGGGCTGTAACTTCAGCTCTCTATCCAGCAGTGGAGAATATCGATAGACATCATCTTATCCTCACTATTCTTCAGTGTTAGATTTAAAAGAAATAGAATTTCCTATGGCGATAAAAGACATCCAACGTTTTGAAGAGCTGAACAATGTAAGTATTAATTCTTATGGAATTGAAAATAAGAGTATAGCAGGTCCTCTATATTATACTCAGGAAAAAAATGGATGCTCATGTGAATTTACTGTACATAACTGAAGGTGAAAACGCCCACTATTGTTGGATAAAACATTTAAGTAGACTTGTCAGTAGTCAGCTAACAAAAAGAGAACATAAGAAGTGGTTGTGTGATGGTTGTTTACTATATTTCAGAAAAGAGGATCAATTAACTCAACACCAAAAATTGGGATGTAATCATGTGTGTACGGTATTACCGTCTACTAAAAATAACATTCTAAAATTTAAGGATTATGAGAAACAGCTTCGAGTACCATTTGTTATATATGCTGACTTCAAGGCTTTGCTAAAACCATTTAATACATGTTCATCGAATCCAGCCCAAACTTTCACCAACACTAGTCACATTCATGAACCTTTTAGCTTTGCATATTATATTAAATGTAGTTACGATGACACATTAAATAAGTTTGAGCTCTATAGAGGACCTGATGCACCTAAAGTTTTTATGGAAAGACTTGAGAAAGATGACATCCGTATATCCTGTATTTTAAATACAATGATTCCAATGGAGTCACTAGCATCATCACAGCAAATGGGTTTTGAAACAGAAACTAATTGTTTTATATGTGGTGAATGTTTATATACGGACAGGGTTCGCGATCATGACCATTTAACAGGAAAATATCGTGATGCTGCTCACCAAGAATGTAATTTAAATTATAGAGTAAGTAAATTCATTCCAGTCACTCTACATAACGGTAGCAAATACGATAAACACTTTATAGTTAAAGAATTTGGAGCTTCAGATGTGAAAATTGATGTGATTGCAAATAATAAGGAACAATACATATCGTTCACAAAATACATCAATACTGTCAATAAAAAAACTATAAAACTGCGATTATTAGATTCATTCCGCTTTATGACAAGTTGTCTTGATGAACTGGCTAGTAATTTAAAATCAGATCAGTTTCATGATATTCAACGTGTCTTTCCTAAAGAAGATGATTTTAATTTGATTCGTCAAAAGGGTATATTCCCTAATGAATATATTAACTGTGTGGAACGTCTTGGGGAGTGTTCTTTACCACCAAAAGATGCATTTTACAGTTCCTTAAACACAAGTCATATTAGTGATCAGGAATATTTACATGCACAACGTGTATGGACACAGTTTGACATTCAAACTTTAGGTGAATTTTCAGACATATATTTGAAGACAGATGTGTTATTATTAGCAGATGTTTTTGAAAAAATTTCGGAATGTTTGTATGAAAACTTATGACCTTGATCCTTGTCAGTAATTCACTGCTCCTGGGTTAAGTTTCAGTTCAATGTTGAAAAAAAAACGAAAGTAAATTTAGAATTAATGACTGATATAGACATGATCAATTTTATAAAATCATCAATTCGAGGTGGATTAAGCCAATGTAGTGGGCGATATTCTAAAGCGAATAATTAATACATGCCTAGCTACAACCCTTGTGAAGAGTCAAAGTATATTGTCTACCTCGATGCAAATAACCAATACGGTCTGGCTATGAGCCAATATCTACCACTGAAAGATTTTCACTGGCTGACACAACCTGAAATTGATGTCTTACATGTTAACACTCTTAATGATAACGTTGATAATGGATATATTTTAGAGGTAAATCTTGAGTACCCTAAAGAGTTACATGATGATCATAATGATTTACCATTTTGTCCTGAGAATATGAAATCTCCATACATCACATCACGAACAAAAATGTTAATTGCTAATGTAAATGATATATGTAAATATGTAATACATTATCAAAACTTGAAACAGTGTCTACAGCATGGATTGAAATTAACTAAAATTCATCGCGTATTACAATTTCATCAGTCAGCATGGCTCAAACCGTATATTGATCTAAACAATAATTTAAGAACACAGTCAACAAACGCGTTTGAAAAAGATTTTTATAAACTCATGAATAATAGCGTTTTTGGAAAGACTATGGAGAATGTTGATAAACGAGTTGATGTAAAGCTGATAACAAAGTGGGAGAATGATGGTAAAAGGTATGGTGTGAGCAACTTAATAAGCAAGCCTAACTTTCATAACTGTTCAATTATTCATGAGGATTTATTTGTAATACAAATGAATCGTCCTAATGTAACTTACAACAAACCCATATATGTGGGTTACACCATTCTGGAATTGTCAAAAACACTTATGTATGAATTTCACTACGATTATGTAAAGAAAAACTATCTTGATAATGCTAAATTACTCTACACAGACACAGATTCTTTTATTTATGAGTTTAAAACTGATGATTTTTATGAGGATATCAAAACTGAGCTAAATAGGTTTGATACAAGTGACTATCCCGAGGATAATATTTACCATTTACCTCTAGTAAACAAAAAGGTTCTTGGGAAATTTAAGGATGAATGTGCTGGTGTTATTATAGACACCTTTGTAGGCACAAAATCTAAATCATACAGATCTATGACAATTGATGTTGTAGTAGTAAAAAATTTAAAGGAGTGAAAAAGAATGTTGTTAGTAAAGAGTTAGATATAAGTGATTATAAAAACTGTATAGTTAGTAACCCACCTGTATTATATAAGAAAATGTGTGTATTTAGAAATAAAAATCATCAGCTACATACCAATTTGCTGAACAAAGTTGCTTTAAGTAATGAAGACAACAAACGATTCATTATACCCAACACATTTGATACTTTTGCTTGGGGAAACAGTCGGATTGACGACTATTACTTTACTTAAGTCTAATGATCACTATATCGTAATATTTGTAGTGTGTTTTATATTGTAATATTTTTTGTAAAACTGTAAGTAGAATGTATAATGTTAGGCTACTGTAGTTTAGTAAAAATAAGATAAGTAATACATTTTAGTGTAAAATGTTTGCTTTTGTATATTACGAAAAAGATTTTAAAAAATGTACAGAATGTGTGAACTAAACAAGGGAAATGTAAAAAAATGTAAAGTGGAAATTTTAAATATCCATGTGTGAAAAAGTGTAATGGCCATCACCATTTTAAAATTAAAAGACATTGTGATCTGGTAAACCTTGTTTTTATTTCACAACAACAAAAATGTACAGAATGTGTAAACTAAACAAGGAGAATGTAAAAAATGAAAAGTGTAAATTGTAAATATTCATGTGTGAAAAAAATGAAAATGAAGAAATGGCTATCACCATTTTAAAATTAAAAGACATTGTGATCTGGTAAACCTTGTTTTTATTTCACAACAACAAAAATGTACAGAATGTGTAAACTAAACAAGTAGAATGTAAGAAATGAAAAGTGGAAATTGTAAATATTCATGTGTGAAAAAATGAAAATGAAGAAATGGCTATCACCATTTTTAAAATTAAAAGACATTGTGATCTTGTAAACCTTGTTTTTATTTCACAACAAATATGGCTTTACAAAATAGATTACAAAGAAATATCAATTCCTCAATCCTTTTCAATGTTCATGTCCACTCATCATTAAATTTCCTTTTATAGCACTAATCACAATGAGGGCTGCCAACCTCTCTCCCACTGAGACATCACAGGATGTCAAACATTGTTTAGCATTTCAACGATACTTTATCCGCTACACGTCTTAATGCAGAGTGCCTATGGCGATAAGAAAGGTGCATGCTCGATCCAAAAGGATTAATAGGTATATCACCACGCTGCAAAGGTTCTTCAAGAAAAGTTCCAGGACCACACAAATAATAACCAGGTAGGTAGATTTCGAAAGTCAAGTATTGAATTACTTTGTCAATGACGCCATTGCTAGTACAGGTCTGGCATATCCTTTTCTATAGGTGGAGAAAAGGTTTGATCTTCCTCCTCCTCTGTGGATGATGTTTGTTGTTGCTGCTTTTTTCTCCATCACACCCGTGGAATGAAGAAACAAAGACTTTACATGGACTTTTATGACCGTGATACAGTTTGACCAGCTGGCAAGTGGCGCGCTGTCGCATAGATGGTATTTTTGCCATACCCACTTGCTTATGGTGATCATAATCCGTACATGGTTGCAATTCACTTAACACAGGGTCTTGAGTCCATGATTTTGGTACATGTTGCCTGATTTCTTTCACGGCATTTGCTGCGACATAATAAATGAATGATTTTGGAAGAGCCAATAATTCTTCTTTGGTAAAACTGTCTAGTTTCTTTTTGCACACAAAGAACTTTCCAATCGCTTTATCGATAGCATCCCCTTTCTCCATGGTATCACGTTGATGTTTACACGTCGCTTGTAGAAATCTCTCTGGTGTCATCCACAGGTAAACCTTCAGTTTTAATTTTATTTAACAACTCCCAGCAGGCATTGGTGGTTAGCCAATGAAACAATTGCCACACCTGTGCCAGGGCTTTATGGGCAATATTGTCACAGGGGTAGCGGTCCATGAGTGTTTGCAGCGAGGGACAGCCCATGCCCATTAAATCGATACATTGACAGTAAGACGCTAAAAATGGGTGTAGCCATTGACGTTTTTCACTACCTTTCACAAATACCACATGGGCAGAGGGCAAGTGGGCTTTCATGACCATGTTCAGGTGCTTATATGAAATGGTTCCTTGATTCCACTCTAGTTGCATATGAGTTTCAATCCACTGGGTTTGTTTACGGTCTTTTTCACACAACAAATCAAACGCATAAGGTGGTTTAAACACTAAATGGGTAGCTTGCGATATCCAAAAAGTGGAACAAACAATGATGGCCACTTCTTTAAATATAAATTTGTTATCTCCAATCTTAAACCCTTGATAATCCACAATCAGTGTGCGCAACATGTTCACTCTTGTCTGGACCAAGTCCAACTGACCACAGACTGACGATCGTCCAGTAAGGTGTACCCATGACATTTACTTACATTCCATTCCATAACTGACTAGTCACTATTGAGGTTAGGAAAGGACAGGGGACATGTGAAATAATATTAACAACCACAAAATATTTGTTATTACATCATTTTATTATCATAACACGTCTTACAAGCTTTAGTCATTTTGGGGTAGGGACGATACCAACTCATACAACAATACAGTCTTTTGTGTTTGTAACGTCCATAGCACCGATGATGCCCCAATGTCTCTAAACTAGACGTTTTTGACGGTGAGCTGCTCACCGAAGCACCATTGACAACATACAGACCACACATATCGTAACTTGTTTTTACATTACTCAGAGGCATGAGTGAGGGATAGCTTGAATGACAAGGTATATTCCCACCTCCATTCTGCATAGGTAGGGGCAGGAGGGTGACCAGCGCTGATGTTCTTGCATAGGTTCATCACTCTCTTGCCATGGGTCTATGGTTAGGTGAGCTAAGTGTGACGTCATAGTCAGTCTTAAGCAAGTCTAAACTTGTAGAACATGTCACGTGACAAGGTTAAGTTAGGCAAAGTTCGGTTATGTTAGATGTGCTGAGGTTAAGTCTTTAAATATTTCCTTTCTTTGAGATACTTTCCAAAACCAAGAAAAAAAATCCACTAAATACATTGACAAAAATAACTTGTCAAATAAGCTAACACACAAAAAGCCGATATAAGCCAACACAAAAGCCAATACATAAGCCAATACAAAATCCAACGCAAAAGCAAACACAAAAGCCAATACATAAGCCAACATAAAAGCCAACACACACAAGCCATTGTTTATTTTGCATGTCATAATCTCCTTTGGTACGTCGTAAGCTGTATATATCAACATACTGTTTAATACATGCATCTGTAGAAAAATAACTTATCAAATAAGCCAACAGAAAAGCCGATATGTAAGCCAACACAAAAACCAATACGCAAGCCAATACAAAAGCCGACACAAAAGCCAATACATAAGCCAACATAAAAGCCAAAACATAAGCCAATATATAAGCTTATGGTAAGTCACTCTATCACCAGAACAGTTGTAACCTTTGTAGTGTGAACATCATACTGACAGGTCAGTTACTACTATGGAACTTACTACAACCAACAAAGGTAGGCAACGTGCACTCTATCAAGGCTACTCTTATAACTATAATCGTCAGAATGTGAATGGAATAATATTCTGGCGATGCTCGAAAGAGAGGTCAACAAAATGTCGAGGCAATCTAAAAAGTAACAAGATGTTCAGTAAAGAACATATAGCCTACTTTCTCCTAAATGCATGGGTATTGTTATAACTCTTTGTCCTTTTCAAGGAGTATAATTGAATGTTGGTTGTAGTAGCTTGTTGAAATACAACGGGCTATAGGGATATTAAACATGAATATGAGGTGCCCTTTGCTAGTGCTACCTCTGTAAAAAAATTCATTCAATTCGGTTTCAACGTGTTTGAATTGATCTGGGGAATGGATTTGCACACATACATGGCCGCTATTTGCAAACTATTGGGCTGATGACCTTGTAGTCAGTCATAAGATGCTTTCCACAAAAAGGCATGTTGTTGCAAAATCCGGTAGAGATCAAATTATTAGGATGGTCGAAATTTGATTTAAGCTTTTAACATTTGGGTGGCCGTCATTCCGTTTCCGTCAAGATGGCGGCGATATAAAACATGACACTGAGGTGCCTTTTGCTAGTGCTACCTCTGTACCAAATTTCGTTCAATTCGGTTTCACCGTGTTTGAATTGATAGGGGGAATCGATTTTCACACATACTTGGCCACCATCTGCAAACTATTGGGCTGATGATCTAGCAGTTTGGTCAGAATATGCTTCCCACATAAAGATTTGTTGTTGCAAAATTTGGTAGAGACTAGATTATTAGGTTGGTAGTAATTACATTTTAGCCTTTAACATTTGGGTGGCCGCGATTACGTTTCCGTCAAGATGGCGGTGATATAAAACATGACACTGAGGTGGCCTTTTCTTGTGCTACCTCTGTACCAAATTTCGTTCCATTCGGTTTCACCGTGTTCGAATTAATAGGGGTAATCGATTTTGACACAAAGATGGCCGCGATCCGCAAACTATTAGGCTAATGGCCTATTAGATTTGTCAAAGGATGCTCCCTTCATAAAGGTATGTTGTTGCAATATTTGGTAGAGATCGGATGATTAGGTTAGTCGTAATTTGATTTAAACTTTGAACATTTGGGTGGCCACCATTACGTTTCCGTCAAGATGGCGGCGATATAAAACATGACACTGGGGTGCCCTTTGCTAATGCTACCTCTATACCAAATTTCATTCCATTAGGTTTCACCGTGTTCGAATTAATAGGGGTAATCGATTTTGACACAAAGATGGCCGCCATCCGCAAACTATTAGGCTAATGACCTATTAGATTTATCAAAGGATGCTCTCTCCATAAAGGTATGTTGTTGCAAAATTTGGTAGAGATCGGATGATTAGGTTAGTCGTAATTTGATTTAAGCTTTGAACATTTGTGTGGCCGCCATTACGTTTCCGTCAAGATGGCGGCGATATAAAACATGACACTGGGGTGCCCTTTGCTAGTACTACCTCTGTACCAAATTTCGTTCCATTCGGTTTCACCGTGTTCGAATTAATAGGGGTAATCGATTTTCACACAAAGATGGCCGCCATCCGCAAACTATTAGGCTGATAACCTATTAGTTTGGTCAAAGGATGCTGCGCCCTTATAGGTATGTTGTTGCAAAATTTGGTAGAGATCGGATGATTAGGTTAGTCGTAATTTGATTTAAGCTTTGAACATTTGTGTGGCCGCCATTACGTTTTCGTCAAGATGGCGGCGATATAAAACATGACACTGAGGTGTCCTTTGCTAGTGCTACCTCTGTACCAAATTTCATTCCATTCGGTTTCACCGTGTTCGAATTAATAGGGGTAATCGATTTTGACACAAAGATGGCCGCCATCCGCAAACTATTAGGCTAATGACCTATTAGATTTATCAAAGGATGCTCTCTCCATAAAGGTATGTTGTTGCAAAATTTGGTAGAGATCGGATGATTAGGTTAGTCGTAATTTGATTTAAGCTTTGAACATTTGTGTGGCCGCCATTACGTTTCCGTCAAGATGGCGGCGATATAAAACATGACACTGAGGTGCCCTTTGCTAGTGCTACCTTTGTACCAAATTTCATTCCATTCGGTTTCACCGTGTTCGAATTGATAGGGGGGGACAGACATTCAGAGTACCACACACTCACACACACACACAGGGGCGTGGTGGCGCAGCGGTCAAGCTGTATGCCTCTCACCAAGGCGGACCGGGTTCGATTCCCGGTCAATGCATGTGAGATTTTCGATGTAAAATGCCATGTCCTGTGGTTCGGATTCCACGTAAAACGGAGGTCCCGTGGCTCATGATCGCGAGATTAACGGTCACGTTAAACTACAAGCTTCCTTCCTTTTTACACACACACACACACACACACACACACACACACAACACACACACACAGACTCACACACATACACACACACAGACAGACACACTTTTTTTCGCCCTGTAGTGATCTCATAAGTCTTCTTTCATTTTTTGCAAAAATCGAAAGTAGGCTAAAAATGGAAAGGTTTTAAGTGTGAGTGTTCATCAATGTAGTGCTCCAAACAAACCACGGTTGCTGTTTACAAAAAATCATGAAAATGCTAAAAAGCAAGTTCAAGAAAACGATATTGCTGCTCAAGATAGTGTAGTGTGTGTTCAAAAGTACTTATCATGTCCTCAAAAAGTCATGTTAGGACAGTTGTCAGCGTCTAAGAAACCCTCAACACTATCAACGTCAACACAGACTATGGGAGAGGTCTCTGTGGAAAAGAAACAAAAGGAATTGAATAGTTTTAGTGATGTTGAGGATAAAGTTGATCGCAATGATGGTGATTATAATAATAGTGATAGAGATGCTGAGGATGATGATGATGATGATGATGATGATGATGATGATAAAGATAATGGCAATGCTCTGTTTACCCCTAAAAAGTCATTTGTTAAATTTGTTTACTGGAACAATCCCAGTAAGCTAATCCAGCGGCTTCAGCACTTGCATGCCTGCAAACAGGTTGGTCATACTAAATATGAGGAAGAACTATTGGATATAGAAAATGAGCTTCGTCATGCTAAAATTATTGTGTAATGAATCCATGTAACCGCTTAAACTATTTCTTAACAATACATGTAATATTTTCTACCACTTTGCTACCACTTTTCTAGTTTGCTACCACTTTTCTACCAATTTGCTACCACTTTTCTGCCACTTTTCTCTCACTTTTCTACCACTTTGCTACCAATTTTCTACCACTTTGTTACCAATTGTCTACCACTTGTCTACCACTTTGCTACCACGTTTCTACCACTTTTCTATCACTTTAAACTGTACATATTAAATATAAAATCCAACGCTAAATAATTCTATTACCAGAACAGATATAACCTTTGTAGTGTGCAAATCATACTAACAGGTTAGTTGCTACTATGGAACTTACTACAACTAACCGAGGTAAACAACGTGTACTCTATAAAGGCTACTCCTATAACTATAGACGACAAAATGTAAAAGGAATTATATTCTGGCGATGCTCAAAACAGAGGTCAACAAGATGTCGAGGCAATATGAAACGTAGAAATGGTGTGGTTTTAAGTGTGAGTGATCATCAATGTAGTGCTCCAGACAAAACACTGATGGTGTTGACAAAAAATCATCAGAATGCTAAAAAGTTAGTACAAGAGAAAGATGTTACTACTCAAAATAGTGCATTGTTTATTGAGCAACATTTAACCCCTGTTGTAAAAGTTATGTTTAATCCATCTTCCACTCTCAAGTCATCAACATCACAGACTATGCAAGAGGTAGTGTTGTTGTTGTTGTTTTAAGGGGCTGAACTACAAAGTCATCTGCCCTTGATATGCAAGTGGACCGAAAAGGACTAGATAGTAATAGACAAAAAGAAAGTTGTATTTTCTATATAACTATTGTACAAGTACTTACCTTAAATAAATAAAAATAGTGTATGAGTATTGTCTGTTTTTCTTAATTGCTATCCCCATGTCCCACTATTAATGCAATTGTTAACCATCAACAGTCTCTGACTATGTTCGGAAAGAGAGTGGTCTTAAACCATGCACTCCATGAACCGAGTATCATAATGATACAGTGTGGCCAAGTCATGTTAAGGCAATAGTTATGTCAGATAAGGGATTCGAACCTTGCTTCCTTGTACAGGAAATTTGATCTTAAGTCAAACACCTTAACCACTCGGCCAACCTAGCAGTTACTAATTTAATTAGTCTAGTGGACTTGAGTGTTTAAAAACTTTTTCCAGTATACATTGACTAAATACCACTTTCTTTAAAATAATGATAGCCATTTGTTCATTTTTACATTTCACGCATTGCAAATTGCCAATTTTTCCTTTGCAATTTTTTTAAATGTCAGTTTGAAGTTTTTTGAATTTCATGATATGGAAGCATGGATTTTTCAATTTGTTGTTTTCACATTTTATTTTTATTTTGTGTACGGTATGTCAAAAGTTCATATTTGCGAAACATGATTTTTTCATTTTAAGTTTTTGTAAATGGTGTTAAAGCACGCAAACATTTTAAGGTTATGTTTATACTTGCGTGCCGTTGAAGGTTGTCAGTTCTTGAAAACTGTTTATTACATTCACCACACTTGAACATACTGGTCAATTTTTAAAATTACCTATAAAAGGAAGAAATCATCAATGTTAATAAAATATAAAACAAAGTAAAATATAAATAGTTTAATTATAATATGTAAATTAGAGACAATGGTTGTAGCAGGGTTTTTAATTTAATCGTTTGTGAACTCATACTAAGTCTAATTTTAAGTTGTTCCAACTTTTGACTACCAACATATATCACTGTCACTGACATCTTGCAGTGAACAATGGACTTGATAAAAAGTTAATCAAATCTAACCTACAGATTTAGCTTCACACCATTGTCAAGTAGTTCCAACTATAGTTAGTAGATACCATTGTCACCGACACCTAGCAGCAAACTCTTGGACTTAATAGAGCGGTAAGCAAACCTAACCTACAATTGTAGCTTCACACACCATTGTCAAGTAGTTCCAACTTTGGCTATCAAATATACCATTGTCACAGATCAAGCGGCGAACGTTCAAATTAATAGGGCGTTTAACACACATTTTACTTGATCTCTTGTTTTTAAATATTAGAAACCAGCGGTCTCCTGTTAAGTGAGTTAAGTGTGACGTCATAGCCAGTCTTAAAGCAAGTCTAAACTTGTAGAACATGTCACGTAATAGAAACCAGCGGTCGCCAGTTATGTGAGCTAAGTGTGACGTCATAGCTAGTCTTAAAGCAAGTCTAAACTTGTAGAATATGTCACGTGATAGAAACCAACGCCTGCCAGTTAACTGGTTTAAGTGTGACGTCATAGCCGGTCTTAAAGCAAGTCTAAACTTGTAAAACATGTCACGTGACAAGGTAAAGTTAGGTTATTTTAGATGAACTGAGGTTAACTCTTTTAAATATTCCCTATGTCACTGACACCTAGCAACGAACATTCGGACTTAATAGAGCGGTAATCAAAATCTAACCTACAAATTTAGCTTTACACAACATGATTAAGTAGTTCCAACTTTAACTACCAAATATACCATTGTCACTGACATCTAGTAGTGAACATTGGAAAATATCGCTCTAGCTGTTTAAAAGTTATTAGAGGAGTACTTACCTTTAATAATTTATCAACTGCTGTCACTGAATGAACTAGGTATAGGAATCTGCTAACATTAGAGGTACCCAATTATCTGTAAACAAATAAATAAATCAATCAATCAATCAATAAATACATTCCAATCAATAACTTCAACATCAATTAGTAATAAAAGACTAAAATCCATTAATAATAAGTATTTACCTTGCAAAATAATTCAATGATTTTCCACCAAAAAGTATTTTTTGCAACTCTTGAGCAATAACTGTTCACTCGTAGCGAGTAATAAAGACATACAGTAGGGAAATATATGACACCTCTCGTATATAAACTCTTATCGCTCGTGGCAGCAGTTGTTTTCAGATCATTGCAAATCCTTTCCCAGTACAGCTGAGAGTCCAAAGTACACTAGGAACACCTGTGTGGTATCCAATTACTGCTGACTTTGCATTGTCTTGATCAACACCTGGGGTTTCAAATTACTGCAGCGTTAGTCATAGCAATAGAACTGTGCGCTCTCTGCCATGTCAGCAACATGACACCGGAAGGAACACCTGTGTAATATCCAATGACTGCTAACTTTGCATGATCATCACCCATTGTCTTGATGAACACCTGGGGTTTCAAATTACTGCAGCGTTAGTCATAGCAACAGATCTGTGCGCTCTCTGCCATGTCTGTAATATGACACAGGAAATAACAAGACGTCTTACTGCACGTACCATCTCCATAGTTTTAACATCTTAAGAACATGTATTATTCTCTTTCAACTGCAAATGACTCGTTAGAACACATCCATCCACCAAGTTAGATCCCTTGACCTGCCCTCAAATGGCATGTGTCTCGTGTACTAGGGTGTGTGCATTAGCCCTAACGTTCCATCCACCAAGTTAGATCCCTTGACCTGCCCTCAAATGGAATGCGCCTCGTGTACTAGGGTGTGTGCATTAGCCCTAACGTTACGTACGAACTAAACAGAATGTAACTTGTTTGCTCCTATCGTGCACGTACACAGGTGAACACCTGTGTGTTAGGTCATATTACACATGAACTTGCATTTTCTCACGTATGAACCAAAACAGAATGTGACTTGTTTCACAAGGAGGACGATAATAATGTCATCTCACAAGTGTTCACATATATTTCGTCACTTTCCTTTCATATCTTTATCACATTATAGTAGTGGGGGACTGGTGAATAACGTCAGTTCAACACACTGCTTTACACGCAAAATGTAGTTAGGCCCTTTGGCATAATTTAAATAAATTCATGGGCTAGTCCGTAGGAACCAGTCCAAAGGGACCGGTCCAAAGGGATCAGTCCAAAGGGACTCATCAACAAGGACTCGTCCACAAGGACTTGTCAACAAGGACTCGTCAACAATGACCTGTCAACAAGGACACGTCCACAAGGACCTGTCAACAAGGACTCATCAACAAGGACTCGTCCACAAGGACCTGTCAACTAGGACTCGTCAACAATGACCTGTCAACAATGACCCGTTAGGTTGGGTTAGGTTAGGTTACACTACAGCCGCCATCTTTTAAAAAGCCCACCCTCTTACAAAAGTTAAGAGTGGGCATGCATAAAAACAAAAACAAGCATGTTAATTCATATTGGCTATCCACCGTATACATGTCTCTTGTGTAGAACAACGTTTAATTCTATATTGGCATTCAAACTCTCACATGTTGCACTTGTAAAGCAAGATTTTCTAAAAAAATACAATTTCACCCCCTAGTAGGGGTAGTGTTTATTTTGGGGTGGAAATATGTTGTCCATTGGAAAGGGGGTATCAGCCCGAGTTCAATGACACCTCATTCATCAAAATCCGACCATGCGTTCGAGAGATATCGCGCCGCCGCCATCTTGTGAGGAGGGTGAGGAAGAGGAGGATATAGAACCAGCCAAAACACACTACTTACAACAAACCCTTATATGTGGGTTACACCATTCTGGAATCGTCAAAAACAGTTATGTATGAATTTCACTATGATTATGTAAAGAAAAACTATCATGATAATGCTAAATTACTCTACACAGACACCGATTCTTTTATTTATGAGTTTAAAACTGATGATTTTTATGAGGATATCAAATCTGAGCTAAATAGGTTTGATACAAGTGACTATCCCGAGGATAATATTTACCGTTTACCTCTAGTAAACAAAAAGGTTCTTGGAAAATTTAAGGATGAATGTGCTGGTGTTGTTATAGACACATTTGTAGGCACAAAATCTAAATCATATAGTTATATGACGATTGACGATGTAGTAATAAAAAAATTAAAAGGAGTGAAAAAGAATGTTGTTAGTAAAGAGTTAGATATAAGTGATTATAAAAACTGTATAGTCAGTAACCCACCTATATTATATAAGAAAATGTGTGTATTTAGAAGTAAAAGTCATCAGCTGTATACTAATTTGCTGAACAAAGTTGCTTTAAGTAATGAAGAACACAAACGATTCATTATACCTAGCTCATTTGATATTCTCGCTTGGGGAAACAGTCGAATTGACGACTATTACTTTACTTAAGTCTGATGTTCACTATATTGTATTATTTGTAATAATCTATGTTTATATTGTAATATATTTTAAAAAAACTCTGTATAATGTTAGGCTACTGTAGTTTAGTAAAAAAGAACATAAGTAATACATTTTAGTGTAAAATGTTTGCTTTTCATGTTACGGAAAAGATTTTAAAAAATGTACAGAATGTGTGAACTAAACAAGGGGAATGTAAAAAATGTGAAGTGGAAATTGTAAATATCCATGTGTGAAAAATGAAATGGCTATCACCGTTTTAAAATTAAAAGACATTGTGATCTGGTAAACCTAATTTTTATTTCACAACAACAAAAAAGTACAGAATGTGTGAACTAAACAAGGGGAATGTAAAAAATGTAAAGTGGAAATTGTAAATATGTATGCGTGAAAAAATGAAATAGCTATCACCATTTTAAATTAAAAGACCTAGTCATCTGGTAAACCTTATTTTTATTACATAACAAAAAAAGTAATGTACAGAAAGAGTGAACTAAAAAAGGGAAATGTAAAAAATGTAAAGCGGAAATTGTAAATATCCATGTGTGAAAAAATGAAAATAAAGAAATGGCTATCATAATTTTTAAAATTAAAAGTCATTGTGATCTTGTAAACCTTGTTTTTATTTCACAGCAAATTGGGCTTTACAAAATAGAATACAAATAAATACCAATTCCTCAATCCTTTTCATTGTTCATTTCCACATTCCTTTTATAGCACTCATTACAATGGGGGCTGCCAACCTCTCTCCTACTGAGCCATTATAGGATGTCAAACGTTGTTTAGCTTTTTCAACAATACTTTATCCGCCACACGTCTTAAAGCAGAATGACTATGACGATAAGAAAGATCGCGTTCTTTACATGCTTGATCCAAAGAATTAATAGGTATTCACTTAACACAGGGTCTTGAGTCCATGAGTTTGGTACATGTTGCAAGATTTCTTTCACGGCATTGACTGTCACATAATAAATGAAAACTTGGAGATCACCAATAATTCATCTTTGGTAAAACTATCCAGGGTCTTTAGTCCATGGTTTTGGTATAAGTTGCCAGATTTCTTTCACGGCATTGACTGTCACATAATAAATGATCAACTTGGAGAGCCCCAATAATTCTTCTTTGGTAAAATTATCTGCATATCGATGACAGATAACCTTGTAGTTCCACCCTTAAAACAACACTACCTCTTGAATAGTCTGTGATGTTGATGGCTCTTGAGACGTGAAAGATGGATGCACTATCATAAGCCACAGTATTTTTTTTCTTGGACTTGCTGTTTTCTTTTCTTTATAAGTGTTTGAAATGGTGTATTAAAAGAGAATGATAAACATCCAAAGGGTAAATAGAGTAAAAATACAGAGAAATGAAAATGATACTTACATATCAATTGTCAAGCATGAACTAATCTCTAGTAAAGTTCACTCAATAATATAAATAATTGTTTAAAGTGGGAGCAAAAGTGGGTGCAAATGTGGGTGCATAAGTGGGTGCAAAGGTAGGTGCAAAAGTGGGTGCAAATGTGGGTGCAAAAGTGGGTGCAAAGGAAGGTGCAAAAGTGGGTGCGAAGGTTGGTGCAAAAGTGGGTGCAAACGTAGGTGCATAAGTGGATGCATAAGTTGGTGCAAAAGTGGGTGTAAAGGTAGGTGAAAATGTGGGTGTATAAGTGGGTGCAAATGTGGGTGTAAAAGTGGGTGCAAAAGTGAGTGCAAATGTGGGTGAAAAAGTGGGTGCATAAGTGGATGCAATAGTGGGCGCAAAGGTAGGTACAAAAGTGGGTGCAAAAGTGGGTAATAAATGCCTCCTTTTTGAATCTCGCTAACGCCCCCTTTTTAATCTCTTTTTGAAATTTTGACAAAGGGTCTAAATGCACTTTTGTTAATATCTCGCGAACCAGTCCCTGTTGACGGGTCCTTGTGGATGGCTCCCCGTGGATGGGTCCCTGTTGACAGGTCCTTTCGACGGATACCTTTGGACTGGCCCATGCATTTATCAAAATTATGTAAAAGGGTCCAGGGACCCGTCAACTAGGCAATACTAAAGGAGGTTATATTGTGTTGGACGCATTGAGGTTAAGAAGAAATGAGATTATGCTAATTTAAAATTGTATTAGGCGGTTGGGTAAAAGTAAGTACCTTGATTCAAAGTTTCTACATCTGCATTTGTTGTTATGTTATTGTCAAAATGTATTTTGTATCTGAAGGTGTTAACAAAATACATTGTGTGTATACCAGATTGCCAGTGTATCATTTCTTAGATCTGAGATTCATTGACAGCTTCAAACTGGTAGGCAGGGTAAATGGTCGCAAACGGCCCAACAGCATCCCTTCTCAATATAAAAAAAAAAGGGGGGGGGGGGGGGTAGGTGTGTCACTGACATTACGATTTTTGGCAACTGGTGCATTTTATACTACGAATGGCGATACTATAAATGTCAACGCAGCGACTGTGTGCCGGACAGTAGATCGTGTTGTGACTGCCATGAATAGTTTGAGGAGGAGATTTATCAACTTCCCTAATAATGATGAGTTACACACTATCAGGAATGATTTCGCTGTCCTATTCAGGTAAATAATTGTTCTTTCTGTGGATTGTTAATTGTAAGCCTCCGTGGCTTAGGCGGCAGCACGCCGGCCTCTCACCGCTGGGTCCGTGGTTCAAATCCCGGTCACTCCAAGTGAGATGTGTGCTGGACAAAACGGAGTCAGACAGGTTTTTCTCCGGGTACTCCGGTTTTCCCTGTCAAATTTCATTCCAGCAACACTCTCCACTATCATTTCATTTCATCTGTCATTCATTTAATCATTGCCCCAGAGGAGTGCGTCAGGCCTCGGCAGCCGGCACAGTCCATATCCTCGCCGCTAGATGGGGGCTCCATTCATTCCATTCCTGACCCGGCCGGAGACTGGAAGGAGGCTGTGGATTTTCATTTTTTTCTGTGGATTGTTAATTATCAGCTCTCGTTAATAACGTCTATATACTGTATATACATAGTGCGAACTCCAGTGTTATCTATTACCCTGTGGAACTTGATTATTTTATTATTTCAAGGGAAGTGACCGAAGTGATGCCTCAACAAATCGAGTACATCATGCTGACAGGCGTTGAGCTATTGTGAGTGGTTAACGTGTCGATCTACTAACCCCAAACTTGCAGGTTCGCTCCTAGCCGTGGTAAGTGATTTTTGAAAGGCAGCAAAAATGACGACACTCATGTCATACGATGTTGGCATGTCAAAGAACCCATTTGAATTCAGTAGGCCGTGTTCATAATGGCAAAATTAATGTCGGGAGTTTAAGCCAACACAAAGTTCCTCATTTCTCTCCTAGAAAGCGCTATAGTGTTCAAGGCGCTTAGATATCTAAACTCCTTGACTTTCATAGTGCTTCAAGGAACAACGATATTAGACATGCAAGCTACCCTCTGGGTGTCAAATAACAGCTTGCACCCGGCACCCGAGGCCATTCGATATTATTATTAGTATTAGCCAGTAGCATAGCCAGGATCGGCCGATGGGGGAGATTATAGATACTCGAAGCCAAATTCTACAAGCATTTCATCCCGCGGCGTAGCCACGCTCGTCAAACGTGCACCATAGCTGCGAGAGCAATTGCAGTAAGTACGGATATCGTAGGTTTGAATCCCGGTGCTAACAGCGGTTATCCTGAGTTTGTTTTTCCCGGGTTTTTCCACACTCCCTGCAGGAAATTACAGGAATGTGTCTTACTTCAAGTCCCGGAGCGTTTACCCCTCCCCTGTCCCAGATACATTTACACACCCAACTACAATCATCACAGCAATACAGGTTGCCAGACAACTTCAATACACATCCAACTATACGGGGCTGATGACGAATATGTCTCAAACCCCTCAAATGAATTAACAACAACTCTACAAATATTGTCATTTCTCAGTGAGATAATATTACACAAGAAAAGTGTCATGTATTTTGCTCCATAAGTTTTCGAGTAATACAATATGCACAAAAGACGACAACAACAACAAAACAGTTCTGTAAAAAATGAAGTTAATTTTTGACCGAAATGGTAAATCTAGAACATTCCTGTTCCCCTGACAAGAACAAAATAAACTCGAATCTATCTGAGCTATCTGTTGGGGTAGTGCGCCTGCCTCCCAACCGGAGGCCCCGGGTTCGATTCCCGGCTCCGTCAGGGATTTTCAAACTGACGTGAGGGTTGGAACGGGGTGTACTCAGCCTCGTGAGGACAATTGAGTAGCTGTCTGACAGTGAGGCAACGCCCCGATCACGAAAACCAAGATTAACGGCCGAGGGGACCCGATGCGCTGATCACGCGTCACCCCAATATTTGCAGGCTGGGCAGCGGTCGCTTGGTCGGCCTAGGTCCTTCATGGGCTGTATAGTGCCAGGGGTTGACTATCTGTGCTACCAACATGAAGACTGCGTATCTCTCAACAAGAGAAAACATTTACAGAAGTCTCAGCAAAAGAGGGCATGTCCTCTCACGATGTATCATGTTGATTTATGAGTTATACAATAGGCTACTCATGTTTATGTTTATTCAGTTTTTTCAACAAGATCCTGTGCTTTATGTTGTAATTAGCCCTGAACGCCTAAAATATCATTTTCGAAGATTTTTGTCACCCACTAAGTCCTTTTTACCTTAAAAATGCTACTTGCAGCCGGAAAAAAGGTTCAGTCGCTTACACTACACATGCGACAATTCACTCATTAGTAACCGGGAGATAACCGTAATTCGGGGAATGTATTAACGTAATAAGAAACAACTCTGCTGACGGCGTTCTCATGCTCAACAAGTTAATAACGACCCCACAAATAGTGTTAATGTACCGGCCACGTGGCCGAGAGCGCTAAAGCGCTACATCGTGCCTCGCTGGCATCGGGAGAGCGTGGGTTCGATTCCCACCTCGGCCGTCCTGAAAATGGTTTTCGTGGTTTCCCATTTTCACCCCCAGGCAAATGCCGGGACGGTTCCTTTCAATAGGTCCACGGCCGATTTCCTTCTAATATCCCTTCCCTGACCCGTCCTGAAAAGATAAGTACATGGCCATTGGCTGCATTAATAAAATTATTAAATAGTGTTAATGTACCCATAGAATTTTCTAAGTCATTATTAAGACGCGTTATTTTTAATAAAAACTTATCTCCCGCCAAGAAAAGAAAAAAAGTTAATATTGTCCCGCTATGTGGGATACAAAATTATTTGGCTCTAGCCTCAGTTTGAAATAAGCTATATTATGCGGGGGAAAAGTTAGATTGGCAAACCTGGGAGGTTGGAGTTGTATTACCACAGTCTAAAATACACAGTCACGAAGCTCGCTGCGTTACGAAATTGCATCGTTTTGGTAGATGGAGCGACACTAGCCCTCGCGGCAGCCAGCAAGCTGGCAACTGCCTTGAGCGCGTTATTCACGGAACTGATGATTTCACTTTTGTAGGGGTTTTATGAATTTTAACTCACCTGAGTGATTATTTCCATTGTAAACATAAGTCATGTCAAATCACAATGTTGATATACTATACACTTTCAATTCATGGGAGCATAAAACATGCTCTGTTTTACTAGTTCAGTCCTCTACAAGTATCCCTAGGCAGTGGCGTAGCCAGAGGGGGGCCCCAGAAGGGCCGGGCCCTCCCCAAAATAAATCCAGAAATTTGGGTGGGCATAAGCCTTCATATTTTCTTACGGCTCGAACTACAAATTTAGAACCTACAACGAAATGTTAAATACAGTAAATGCGTTGACAAAGAATGTACCAACAATTTCTGCTCAGCCAGTCATCATTTCCGTGTTTGCACTGCTTGGAGGTGCTGAAATAACAGGGTAGCAAATAGGATTGTGACGTGGGGAGATTTTCCAGGAACAGTAGGTGCTTCAGTACTGGGGATACAACCAGGTGATGATGACAAAAGTCTACCAAGAAATTAGGAGATTGCCAATTAGCAAGAGACTCCTCTGGAGGGGCCCAGTAAGCTTGTCAGCTTACACTCTCTCGTCAGCTTTTAATTTCCATTTCCTGGAAATGGCAGTGTTAAAATGTCCCAGGTTACAATAATGGCGCAGCGTGGTTGATTGTCGACACTGGCGCGATTTACGGTGGTTTTGTGTCTGTGCGAGAGGAGAGATACAGTTGCTAAGTGGTAGTATTGGGGAAGAGTCGAGAGTTGTTTGATAGTCGCTCTTTTCTTTCTTCTTTTTGTCACATTAGCGAGTGTTTAGAAGATCGACCGCTTTGACATAAATAAGCAAAAATAAGTAGGTGTAGAAAATTGAGGTCCCCATTTCATTATATAGGCACGGCTTTTACAAATAATTTTATGTGCACGAGAAAGACGCATTGCTCACTGACAGAATGTTAAGTTATTCGATTCTTTTTAAGGTTCGTATTTATTTATTTATTTTTATTTAATGGGTGTTACAGTTTCGTCTGAATAATAATAATAATAATAGAAACGAGAATGAGTTCCACGGCGACCGTTAGGCTTACCTTAAAACAGCACTGTATAAATTAGACTAACAATAATAGACATAAATGTTTTGCAACGTACCTTCTTTGTTTGATGCCTTTATGAATGTCCCTTCTTCCTGTTATATACTCCTGATCGTTTTTTTTACATATTCATTCAATTGACTAAAACTATTTCTGGTAAATAAACTATTTAAGAAACACCAAGACATAGTGCGGTGTTAATGTAAAGAACATTCTGAACTAAAACGTGTGAATATGCCATAATAGTAGTATTCTGATAACTGATAATTGAAAATCTGAGCGACAGAGACGAATATAGACACTGACACAGCTGTGAGCTGCCTTAAAACAAAGCAACGAAGGGCGGAATTCAGACAGACATGAACAGACTGAAGATTTTTGTCCTAAGCTAAAAGTGAACCCGAAAGTACTTATAATCAGAACAAGTAGTTCCGTCAAGAACTATATAGCCTATTTTCATATATCCTATTGGTCTTCTTTATTAAAACATTCTCCCGTCTATGAAAAGAAACGCCATGTTGGATTGTTCTGTGTGTAGGCCGTAGAGTTATGCACCATTAGATGAAGGTTATTGCGTACGTTCATTATTCAAACAACCAAAACTGGTAGCTAAGCTCGCTAAAGCGTATCGTTAGGCCATGGGGCGAAGCTCTCTGCTGACTAGGTAGACGCGTGGGTTCGAGCCCCACCGTCGGCCGTCCTTGAAATGGTTTTCCGTGGCTTCCCATTTTCAACACCAGACAAATGCTGGGACGGTACCTTCTGACAGACCACGGCCGCTTCCTTCCACATCCTTGCCCAGTTTCATTCATCTTCATCCATTCCATCTCTCATCCCGACGCGCAGGTCGCCCACGGGTGTCGACATAAAAGACTAGCACTCGGCCTCTCAGGAAGTCATACACACAAAAATTATTCAAACGTTTACTTCGATCGCATGAATAGCACACAAGAAATAAAAACTCAATTTTAAAATTAAAATTAAACAATTGAATTTAATTAGATGCCAGTAGATTTTGTATGAACATTTACCGTCCAAGTTTCACTGCGCTCGGATAATTAAATCGCGAGTCAATTCCATTTAAATGTTATAACTTCGCCATGTTGTTATTGTGCTCACCAGGTTATTGAAAGTCCAATAGGTGAACTTATATTAATAGTCTCTGTCAGCATACAAAATTTCAGTTTGATTGCTGCAATAGATTCGTAGATATTGAGAACCGTCTAATTATTTCGGATGATCGCTATGTTGGATTGTTATATATGTAGGAAAAGATTGTAGTTTTACGTGACCATTAATCTCGAGACCATAAGCCACGGGACCTCCATTTTACGTGGAATCCGAATCACAGGACATGGCATTTCACTTTGAAAATCTCACATGCATTGACCGGGAATCGAAACCGGTCAGCCGTGGTGAGAGGCCAATTGCTTGACCGTTGCGCCACCACGCCTCTGCTATGTATGTAGGCCATACAGTTATGTACTATTAGAAGAAAATTATTGCATAGGTTCATTATTCAAACTTTTAATTCGATCGCATGATTAGGACACAAGAAATAAAAGCTTAATTTTAAAATTTCGCACAGCCGCCATCTTGAAGTTATGTAAACAATTGAACTAAATTAGAGGTCAGTAGATTAGAATTTGTATAAACATTTACCGTTTCAAGTTTCTCTGCGGTTGGATGTTAAATCGCGTGACGTATCCATTAAAATGTTTCAAATTCGCTTGGCCGCTATGTTCAGTTGTACTTAACAGGCTTTATTTATTTATTTAATAATTATTAGATACAACCATGAAAAGGTCATTTTACACTAATATTTTAACAATTTCAAATAATATTAACAAAAACAACAACAACAACAACAGGTAACAATTGGCAGTGATGGCAGAAAGGATAAATCTCGGGAAGGACGCAGGGAGTGATTGGGGTAGTGAGTGATTAGGAGGGCGAGGGTGAAAGGGAACTTCTAATGTTATGTTTGAATGCTCGATAGGGAGAGAATATGTCAATGTTTGGAAGGGAGTTGCTAAGGGTAGGTAGACGGTGGAAAATAGAGCGCTTCTGTACTTCAAGACGTGGGCGAGGTACGTGGTGTAAATGGTTCTGGCGTGTTGAACGGGAAGGAACATGAAGTGGGAAGTAGCTTAAGAGCATGTTACATTTTGTGTAACCATTCATAATTTTATGTAAGAAACACAGGTCAGTAAATTGTAGACGGCTTCTCAGGTCGAGTATATTGAGCTGGTTTAGAATATCGGATTTGGCGAAGTGCCTTAGTGAAGGATTGCGAGCTTTGACTACTGATATGAAGAAATTAAAGACATTGTTCAATTTAGAAATATTGGTTATAGCCGAAGTAGACCAGATTGGAGAAGAGAAATCTAGGATATGGAGAACATATGTGGTGAAGTATAATTTAAGTGCAGTGAGGTCTTTAATTTCAGTGAATCTGTATAGAATGCCGAGACTGCGCATTGCGCGAGATTTGATATGGTCAATGTGGGGAGAGAATGTCAGTTTATCATCGTGAATAATACCTAAATCTCTCACCTGAGAAACCGTATCCAATTTATTTCCACATATTTTATATTTCGCCTGATTTCCAGATTTCAGTAGTGAGAAAGACACATTGAAGCACTTTTTCGGATTTGGGGATAACTTCCATTTGTTGAACCAATCAGTACATGTATTCACTGCTTCCTAGAGGTCAGCGTGGTCGTCAGAATTGGAAATTTTTCTGAATATCTTGAGGTCATCAGCGTATAGAAGAAGGGAACACGGAGAATTTTGCACACATGTGTTTATATCGTCCATATACAGCACGAAGAGAAGGGGTCCCAGGATACTGCCCTGAGTTACTCCTGATTAGACTGGGAGCCAGGACGATACAGACCCTGGAAGCACTACCCGTTGTTGCCTATTGGACAAGAAGCTTTGTATTAGGGATAGGAAGGATCCATGTACGTTGTATCGTGAAGCAAGCTTGTGGAGGAGAAGGAAATGGTTCACGGAATCAAATGCTTTGGCCAGGTCGACGTAGATTACATCTAGCTGAGATTTTTGATCTATTGCAGAAATTATGTGATGGTTCAGAACAGTCAGATTTGTTAAACATGATTTTCCAGGGACGAAGCCATGTTGTTCTTCTGAGAGGTGTGGTTTGGTGAAAGTGAGGAGACGGCAATGTATTATTCTTTCGAAGACTGAAGAGAGTATAGGGACGATAGATATAGGTCTGTATGAGGAAATTTCATGCTTGCTGCCTGATTTAAAGACAGGTGTGACATCAGCTCTTTTCCATGAGTCAGGAAAAGTGCCGGAAGTCATGCACCAGTTGAGTATCATGGATAAGGGGATGCTGAGAGATGCAGAGGTGTTTTTCAGGAATATAGGGCTTATGTCTGATGGTCCGGTAGATCTGTTTGCGGGCAGACTTTTTAAAATATTTTGGATTTCATCGGGGGTCGTTGAAATTTGAGACAGTGAATCAGAACAGACGCTAGTAAGTTGAGGGGGACTGGGGATTGGCACGGGAACTGAAAAGGTTGAATGGAAATATTCATTGAAATGTGTGGACCTCAATTCAAATGGGATTTCTTCATTATGGAGGTTTAGGTTAAGTGGAATTCTGGGAGTCTTTCTACGGGATGATATAAGTGTCCAGAACTTCTTCGGGTTATTCTTGAGATTTCCTGTTATGGAAGAAATGTAGCGGTTGTAATCTTCTGTCATATGAACTCTTGAAATTTTCCGTAGGTGAATAAATAGATTGCGTGTATGAGGATTAGGAACTGATTTCCACAGTGACCACGCTCGAGTTTTATTTTGGAGAAGGAGTTTGGTGTTTTGACTTAGCCAGTGCGGGTATTTGTTGGATTTGGGTACGGAGAAAGGAACGTGTTGTTTAATGGCCGAGTAAAGTAAATCATCAAACAAGACCACTGCGCTGTTTACGTCTCTCTCAGCTGTCAGCAGGCACCAGGGTAGAGATGATAAATCCTGATTGACAGCTTGCCAGTCGACCTTTCTCCAAAGAGGGAAAGCTTTCTTATCAGTGGTGGGGCTATTTTTATGTCTGCTGGCTGGGAGGGGGAGAGTGGCTTCTATTGAGCTATGGTCGGTGTTCAGGATATTTCTTCCAACGGTCACAGTGACATTGCGCAGGGTTGAAAATATGAGGTCCAGTGTTTCGGATTTCCTTGTTGGGTGTAGATTGAACTGTTTCAGATGTAGACCGTTTATAAAATTTGATAAAATGAAAGTATCTATTTGGGGAGAGTGTATGGTACCATTGTCTATTGATGTCCAGGAGATATGGGAGTTAAAATCGCCTAGCAGCACTATTTCATTTTCTTGATTGAGGGCAAGAACAGTAGAGTTGAAACATTCTTCTAAGGTGTCAATTTTGCTGGAAGGTGGGCGGTAGAAGCAACCTACGAGTAAATTCTTCCTTTTTGGGATAATAATCTCAACCCATATTATTTCGCAGGAAGTTTTTAAGCCAGGCCGATGTTTTGCCTTCAGTTTGTTGTGAACTGCGATTGCAACACCACCACCCCTTGAGGATCTGTCGCGCCGAAACACATTGAACTCAGATGAAAACGGAAGTTCCCCACAAGATACGAGGTCTGACAACCATGTTTCTGAGAGGCAGAGGATATCAAATTGATTGATTTCGGTTATATTTGCTATACAGTCGGTTAGTTTATTTTTGATGCTCTGTGCGTTCTGGTAGTAGAGGTTAAGGGGTCTGGGTTTAAATGAATGTCACCTGATAGTATAGTAGTATCAAGTAAACAGTACTGGAGGAAGCACGGCAACGTTGTACAGGTCCACGAGGTGGGGTGGAAACATGGCTTAGGTAAACTTTTAGTAGTACCCTTTATCACTGTTCAAAATTTTAGGGTGATATCTGTTACCGTTGCGGAGATATAGAATGCCAGGGAAATATTTCGCCGGGCCCGCATGTTGAATTGGTGAAACGTATCAAAATTGTAAAGGCACGGTCGAGGTTGGACGAGGTGCTTACCGAGTTTTAATAAAATCGCTCCGGCCGTTTAGATTCTATTGGGGGGGGGGGGGGGGGGGGGGCAAACACACACACATATGGAGATCTTATAGGCCTACTTTTTCATAAATGAAAATAGGCTGAAATATATGAACTCCTGCACCAATAGATGAGGACATTATGGGCCCCCTCCAAACTAAAATCCTGGCTACGCTACTGTCACTAGGTACAGTTGTATGACGTATTTAATGAGTTTTACATAGAAATAATAGCCCATACTAGTTATAAATCCATGTATTTGTTTCAATGATAGTCGCGGGCATCTCGACATGCTGTAGTATAAAACAGAGTCCCCGATTCTTGGATGTAACGTGTAATCTCGAGAACCACTCGATGGATTTTGATGCGGTTTTCACCATTCTGTAAATGATTTCTCGTGGAAGGTTTCTGTAGAAAAACATTCATTTGTGTCCACAGGAAGCTGAGCAGTAACGATTTCAATGAATCGAGTCGAAGAAAACCCTGCCGTCCGTGCGCCATTTCAGCTTACTCTGGATAAACCGTTAACATATCTATATTGTGCCCGCTGGCCGAAGGTTTTGGGGAGCCACCGGTTTAAAATGACCCTTCCGAGACCCTCTTCCAGTTAACACACAAGTATAGGGGACGATACATTCATAGGCTGGTGTAGCACAAAAGTCTGCACTCGGGGGTGTCGGGAATTAATGAGGTTCGATCTTTAACCAGCTCAGAGGAATGCATCGATAACAAAACTAAACAAGAAAGAGAGGTCAGTCTTAGGTTAAAATCACAAATAAATTTTATTCAGAATAGATCCCTAGCATAGCATGAGAGTTGCAAACGGCTAGTCCGATACTATTCTGCCCTGAAAGAAATATAAAAAAAGTCCTAAACAAGATCTAAATTGCTCTCATGGTCCTAATACAAAATTCGATAAAATGAACAAGCTAAGAGAATGGCACGTAAGATCGGCCCTAAGCAATTACATCGAAATAACTTACGGGTGGATCAAACATCAAAAGAATTTACAGCAAAGTAAGACATTTACTTGTTTACAAATACTAGAACATTTACATTTAGTAGCAAGGGGGAAATTTGTCCAATGCTATGATGGTGCCATCTCTAACATTTATCTTTAGAGTTAAGTTTTAGCTAGTCCTATCATTAATTAATAAACGAGATGAGTTTATTACTAAGAAAATCAAGCTATGTGTACAATGTTGCTGAATTTAAAAAAATTATGCTAATACAACACAAATGCATACAATAATTCAGCACTCCTATGGTTGTGCAATTGGCACTGCCTACGTACTCGATTTGTTACTGTTTGTAACAAACGGTCATAGTGTCAAAGTGTTAAGAAAATAGAAGATATAGGAAAGCCTGCAAATGCGATAGTAATTAAACAATTACATCGACTCATATTGCTACTAATCTGATGTGTGTGCTTCAGTTATCACATCACCAATTAGTGGTCGACTAATCATGTGAAAATGTATCAAAATGTATCTACAATAGCTTAACAGTATCTAAGTGTTAACATTTGGTCCAGAAAAATAGTTTATTTTTAATGTTTATAAATTTTATTTAGGTTCAGGGGAAATTTATAAGATTTGTTAGTTTTCAAAACCCTATTTTTGATTATTATTAGAGTTTCACACAATTATTTATTCCTGCCAGTATTGTTGTTCAGTTTATGGACCTTTAAAAGCGTTCAGTGTATTTAGGTAACGTTTGTATCCAACTTAAGCAAATAACTCAATAGTTCAATAGCTTACGAGACACCCTGTGTCTTCACCAATATTTCATCACACTTATTAGACATCCTATGTCTTCACCAATTACTTTACTCTTATTTCGAATCCATTGATCCTGGCGCCTTCGGTTTTTGGTACGACTTTAGTTAGTTCATTACCACCGATATAACCACAATAACAATGTCGGAGGTATTCATCCACCGTCACGACTCATATAATACTCTTAATTTACAAAGTGTGGAATCCTAATTGATACACGTTTGAATTGCTGGTAATAAAAATTATTTGTACAAAACATATCCTGACAACGCTTTAAATAAACATAAAGGCTCCTGATACAAGCTAACTGTGTGTGTGCGTTTATAAAATTGCCTCTTCCCTGAATAAATCGAACCTGCGTTCATTTGGTTACAAAATACAATTGCATTCATTGCCTGTGTGGCTTCTTTTAAAGAAATAAAACTGTTTTCAAGTGTTGTTCTGGCCAATAAATGTGAGTAACAGAGCTCTGCATTCCACTTGTAATAATGTCAAGAATTTCACAGCCTTCTAAAACAAAATATTCATCCACTGCCTAGAATCGAGTGTGCTGTGTAGTGAACTTGGCTCGTAACCTTGGCCTTGATTTAACATTGTCAAACTAGTTTATTTGTCATCAGCCTGACAAAATAAAAGTTGATAATACTTGTTTTTAAATGATACGAATGAGCATTGAAAATCCAGCCTTCCTGGCTTCTATAAATGTTTAATAAACTATTTATTTCCACGCCGGCCGCGTGGTGTTGGGGTAGCGCGCCTGCCTCTCACCCGGAGGCCCCGGGTTCGATCCCCGGCTCCGTCAGGGATTTTAAAACTGTCGTGAGGGTTGGAACGGGGTGCACTCAGCCTCGTGAGGACAATTGAGTAGCTGTCTGACAGTGAGACAGCACCCCGATCACGAATACCAAGATTAACGGCCGAGGGGACCCGACGCGCTGATCACGCGTCACCCCAATATCTGCAGGCCAAATGGCTGGGCAGCGGTCGCTTGGTCGGCCTTAGCCCGTCATAGGCTGGATGGTGCCAGGGGTTGACTTTGTTTGTTGTTTTGATTAATTTCCACACGCGTCTCATAATTAGCTACCTGCATTGTGCACTAAACAAATGAAACCAAAATAAACTAGTCTACTGTTTTCCACTCTTACAATACGCTATAAATATTTGATCTGACTTACAGATTCAGCGTCACTTGGTTCGAGTCCCGCCATGAGATGTTGTATGCGGTCTCGTGTATGGCTTTAGGTTACCATTTCATTGTGTCTGGACATTCCCCACGCATGATTTAGCAATCACATGCCATCGCGCGGTTGGAGTTGTATCTGAAGATCTGCTGGTTTATCATTTTTGCGATGTTAGCGTTGGTAAAAATGTAGCACATAATTAAATAAAACTGACGCGCACTGCAGCTAATATGCGGTAAAAAAAATGCCCATTTTCACTCCGCCACTGGCTCTAGCCTCTGTCGCTTGTGCGACACTCATTCGTGACTTGCACTGATATTTACACAAGAAAATTTTAACGCAATTAAATAAAAAAAATACTGCCCATCCGGCAAATAAAGATTATACTTGTAGGTTTTGTACAGTTATAAAGTTAATTAAATACACAGTTTATAGAACACTGAAACATGTGTGTGTGCGTGAGAATGAGACCATGCGGTCGCAAAGTTTTCTTCACACAAGTCCTTCATTTCACCTCGGATAATAATAAAAAAATATTTTACAGTTTTCGTAGTGGTGATGTCTTCAATCCTTCAATTATTACACAATGCCATGATGGCTATCCGTAAGAAAGTTATTCGTAGATTTTTACTGCCACATGGTTTCCTTTCACTTGTGCTCCATCATGCACATGTTATCTCTTCCACAGACGAATAGGAACTGGTGTTACCAAATATGGCGTGCTCTCAGTACATAAGCTGGCCGCGTAAATTGATAGTTTCTTTGATTTTCGAAGTATGCTGTACTTCAAGTATGCAGAATTACTTAGTTATAATTATAGTAGATTTTTGAATATGAAACATAAGTAAAAATATAATCATAAGCGATATTTCTTCAGCTTCTTCCCACCGCTCGCAGGGTATGTTCAGTTACATTTCAGCATACGTTTTCGTCTCTGTTATCTGAGCAAATATGCGTCAACGGGCGCAATATAGGCCTACTATGAGTGTAAGAATTGGTCAGCATGAAAAGTTCTACAAAAAGGTCCGCGGCAGCATATCTCTATCTTTAATACATCACCCACTATAAGTGATTTTACGTTTTCATTTCTGCCAACAATCACTGGAAATATAAATTACTAGCTTCGGAGCGAGTTTACGAGGTAGGGAGTGAGTCTATCACCCCAGCTTCGGCCAGCATCAACTTTCGAGTTGGGTAGATTATTGGCTGAGGAATAACCTAACCACCAAGGGAAGATGATAAAGAAAAGGAGGTGGGTTTCGGACTGGAGAAAAAGGATAGAAATATAGGAGGAGAGTCCCACAAAAGTTATGAATTTAACTTTAAATGCACTCAGAGGCGGTTGCCACCGCAAATCCGCTCTCTGATACCTAAAGTGGGTAAGGACCTGGTCGAAGCTAACGGGAACCGCAGCTAAGACTTGGGCGGTTTGCCAGAGAATGGATTTAGCGTATTCCCTCTCAAGCATGCATATGCCTACTATGGGGAAGGGTGATTGTCTGACAAGACAAATAGTAACAGATTTATTGCGTATTAACGAGGGCATGAACCTAGGAAGAGTTAGGAAAGCCAGGATCTTGCCTAACTGTAGTATTTGCGAAATGATAAATCCAAAAACAAATATTTAATTTATTTAACCAGGCAAAAGAAGTTGATAACTTTAACAAATATATATTTTCAATTTGGTTAACAACTTTGGGGTCGCAGACCTCAGAAAACATTAAACGTTTGCGCCAGGCAATTAACAATTTATTAGGGTTCAAACCTTTATAAAATCCTAGCAAGGATTTAAAATAGCGAAGATAAAAATTCAAAATTTAAGACAATTAAGGTGATTAAAGTTTAACAATAAATAGAGTACAAGGTGTGTACTATAAGAAATCTCTGCGTACCTATCTTAGAAAAAGTTACAACTTCAAAATAACAAAGAAAGAGAACAGGTAGAATGAGAGGGAAGTTCCTATAACTTCTTATATATATACTGGATTACTTTTGTGATAGCTATGCAAAATAGAGCAGGTCACTTACTGTGAAACCTGAAGAGAAAGTCAAAAGGAAGGTTCTAGACTTCCTATGTTCAAGTAGGAATCACGAGACAAATGGGGCAGTTTCCCTTTCGTTAGACCTAGAAATAACTCACTCATGAGTTGAAAGAATTGTTTTCCCTGATTATAAGGGAGAAACAATGTAAGCTTGAACCGTGTATAAAACACGTGGTTAAGCAGAAATTAATTGATGATAAACAAGCTAGATGGAAGGGCACTTCGTTAGAGTGACACCTCATAGAAAATGATCTAGAGTTACAATTTTATTAATATGGTTTGTTAGTAGAAGGTTTAGGAAAGATCAATTGGGATTTAGGATCAATGTTCATGGCCTTATTTAAGGTAAACGGACGATCGCGACGCGGTAGAAAAGTTGAACAAGCACTAGTTATCACTATAGTCGGTTAAATGGATGAAAAGTTCACTGTAGTAACACGAAAGTTTATGGCAAAGAAAGTTATTGCAATGATGAAAAAGAACTGGTAGCACTAGATAGGCGAAAGTCTATTGCTTGAGAAAGTTGTGTATTACAATTAAATGCGCCATAGAACATTCCAACGGTGGAAGAAAATTAGCTATTGAGCTTTAATTCAGAAGGAAGATTCTTCAATTTTAAATAGTATTCTCACAAGTGAGTGAAAAATACATGACGGCAAGACTTGTAGATAAAGTACAGGATCTGGAAGGTTCCAGAACGATCCTAATAGAAGAATGGGGCCAAAGTTAATCCAGCGGAGGAACTAGCTTGGTATTTTATAGACAGCGGGTATTAGATAATATCCCACGTGGTGAGAAGATTTCTTATTTAAATAGCTTAAGAAAATCTACTTTCTATTAAGGTTGGCTTAAACCGACAAAAGCCCAACATAGCAAATCCCGCGAAGGATGATTTTTGCCCCAAATAAGTAATCTCACACTGTCTATAAAATGATCAATAAAAGCATGTAGATAATAAAACTGATGAAGATGAGGTTAAAACCTTAAGTCTGTACTTATCTTGGTTGCATGTCGAAGGTGAAGTTCCCTTTGACGGATACCTAATGTGCCAACATGGCGTAGAATGTAGAGAGTGCCTCTTGGTTTGAGGAGACTGGCTCTAGTTGAGCCTTGACTGACCGAGTCAACTGCCGACTTACAAGTGAGACCCACTCAGCGAAGCGCGGAGGGTCCAAGGAAGGGAAAAGAGTGGGGGTAGGAGACAAAAGGAGAACATATAAGCATGACCAATATTGTAAACTTAAATTCTCTTGAGGAAATGGTCTTCAAAGAGTTGATAGCAGGCGATACTAGCACAGCATGGTGGGTGAAAAGGTAGACGAAGTTCTCTTGATCACGGAGATAATAGCTGGTGATGGCAACGAGATCTGGTGGCCAGATGGAAAAGGAAGTCCTCTTGCACCAGGAAGAATTGAGGAGCTTCAGAGATTCGCTGCTAGATGACGCTAGGTGGGTCATGGAAGATATATATCTAGAACAGACTCACAAAAAACATAAGAGACATGACCATCAAAGAGAAAATAGAAGTTCACTGTTGGTGTTTGATAAAGAGGAAGGAATGAACATGCAAAAGCATTAAAAATTATATTCTCTCTTACCGTGTATTCCAAGAATACACCACGAGTCATGTCGAGTTAAGGCTTCAGAGATCTGTATATGTGTTTTGAGTTTCGCTGTTCACCTCGGCTTTTCTGAGTTGCGTCTGGGACCTGCCGTCCGTACGCCTTTCAAGCTTACGCTGGGTAAACCGTTCAAGATACTGGGCGAAGCCGGGGTGGGTTACTAGTATGGGTATAATTGTAAATAGCTATGCTCTATCAAATTCTTAATCATGTCAATAGCTAGTTCTTCCGTAAAATTGAGTAACATTATAATTAATTTAAAAAATATCCATGTGATTTGTGAAACGAAAAGTATAAAAAGATCTTAAGGTCTTAAATGGCTCAATTGAGTCAATTGAAAGTAACTTACTTCGTACTTTTTCTGTGATTTTGTAAACATTCATTCCTGAATTTGAGAATATAATACAATGTCAATTTTACAAATAATTTCAGCAATAACAATATTGTGTACCGTACCTTCACAGCAGTCATGTGGGAGACCAGGTATTTCATAAGAGAATTAACGAACAGTGTACCACATCTAAGTTTGTGAGCATTATACTGACGACATAAATTGGCTTACTTCAAAACGATTCGAGAAAAAGTTTATATTATTGTACAAAATAGTCTACATTTTTATTTATTAAATCAACTCTCTGACTATTTGAAAGCCATTTTCTACACCTGAAAATTAAAACATCGGCAAGGGATTCATATGTCATAGTTTACGTTTAATTTTCAAAATGCATTGATATCATTTATATTTGAATTGCAGCCAATGGCCATAGTAGGGCATTTCAATTGAACGCCTGTAGGCTCCCAATTGCAATTTGTTCCAACTTTGGCTACCAGACCCCACTGTCACTGACACCCAGTGGCGAAAGTTGGAACTTGATAGAGCGTTTCTAACCAATTAATCTACAAATTTTTGATACACATTACTATTGTAGTGGTAGGTTCTTTTACATGCCATAAGTCTATGACACGGGCCCACCGGCTTCACTTCTCCTCCAAAGGAAGGCATGGGCTACTGAAGGATTTTAACGCTCTTAAAAATACGACGACTTCGGCCAGGTTTGAACCCGCGATCTTGGGCATAGCAGTTCAGCATGCTACCGACTACGAGGACATGCATAGATATCCTACCGAGACATGTTTCTGATTCATAACCGAATGGCTGCGTGGCTCAGTGGTAACGTTCTCGTCTGCTGTGCCCAAGGTTGCAAGATCTAATCCTGGCGCAGTCAGCTGGCATTTGAGGGTGCGTAAATGCAAGGGAGCCGTGTCTGTAGAATTACTGGCACGTTAAAGATCCCCTTCGGGGCAAAATTCCGGCACCCCGGCGTCTCTAAAAGCCACCGTAGTTAAAAGGGACGTAAAACCAATAACATTATTATTGATTTATAACCAGTTAAAGACCTAGGTCCGTTGTTTGTTTGAAAAGCTTTATAATACTAGCCTAGAATCCATAGCTCAAGTCTCACATTTTAGGGTCCTTTTGAAACTCGGGTGTCTTCTTATTGTTATTTGAACAGCCTATATTAATAGAATGACTTCCCAGTTGGTCAACACGAATACACCCAATTAGATTGGGCGAGGAGTAACAATTATTTTCCCTGTGTAGCCTAATTTTATACACAATTAATTCATGCATTTTTATTTCAGGCACTAGGAGATAAATTGTCAATCCCCGCCTAATCTAATTGGGTACCGTACACTCGCGTTGACCGACTGAAAAGCGATCCTATAGGTTACATAGCAACACTTTATTTTTATTTAGCGTATGGCTTTTAGTGCCGGGACAGTCCGAGGACATGTTCGATTTGCCAGAGGCTGTAGCTGCTTCAAGCGGACACCCATGGGGTGAGCTTTAAGTTCCATTCAATTTCAAGTAGTTCCAACTTTCGCTACCAGATGTCACTAACACCTAGTGGTGAACGTTGGAAATTTGATAGAGCGTTTCAACGAAATCTAACCTAGAAATTTAGCTTCACACAAGTTTAGTTAGAGGAAGAATCTGTTACATGCCATAAATCTATGACATGGGACCGCCGGCTTTACTTCCCCTCTGAAGGAAGGCATACTGAAGGATTTTAACGCTCTTGAAAATCCGACGACTTCGGCCCCGCGATCTTGGGCACAGCAGTTCAGCATGTTACCAACTACACCACCGAAGCCGCTACTTAGCAACACTGAAATATGGCGTTTAATATTTGATCTGTTGATTGCACTGCACATCTCCTCTTGTAAATCACATGATTAAATATATAACTGTTACACAATGCTAACATACAGTAAATCCAGCAACAATATCATTCACCTACACAGTGCAGTCGGCACATGATTGCTGGCCGCGTAAGAAAGACGAGAAAATATATGAGCCAAGCGTCGTGACTGTGTAGATATACTGTGGTTATACGTTGTCACGAAGACGTGTCTAGCCTCAAATGTGTAGTCGGGCCGAAAGACTACAACTGTATATCACCAAGTAGCCGGCGCTGTGGTGAAACAGACACAAATCACAACCATGCCGATTTTCCAATGGGGGGATGGGGGTTCTAACCCCCAGTAACACCCCCCCTTGGCTACGCCACTGGTATTACCTAATGTAATCCGCAAATACTATATGAAAAAATATACAAATATATGCAAAATGTTTTTGTACTACTCTTACTATATTCAGTGGATCAGTGGTATAGTTTGGAAGGAATGTCGTGACGCTTCAAGGTCAAGTTGCAGCGTTAAGTGGTGTGGGCTGCGAGCAGGGAGCAGGGAGCCGGTAGGTTATAGCTGTTTCGAATGAACTACAGAGTAAGTGCGCCAGTTGAGCACTTCGGTTACACCAAGAATTAGACCACTTGAAATGACAATAAAATTTTGAAACCTCGCAAATTTATAGAACTGGAATCTGGGATGCAAAATATGAAAAACAATGCTATATTTAATAATTTATGAACATGTAATGACGCTTTAAAAGTTGATCCTATTCATTAAAAAATCTAAATGGCTTGACAAAGTTAGTATGCGGTAAATTTTCGTATTTTTGGGACAAATAAATTGTTTAAGAGTAAAAGTTCGAGGCAATGAGTTGAATTTTAATGTTAGAAAAAGTTCTTGTTTGTGAGACGAATAGATTTCTGTCTGCGGGGTGTTAGACAGAAAAGAAAATTAGCAGTCAGCGCGCAACTAGTCACTGCTTGTTTTCGCCGTCCCGTGTAATCAGTCATTCATCGGACATGTATAAAATACTGTATCTTAAATGATATGTTCGTACTTATTGCAACAATATATCGGCAAAGAACATATAAAGAATATAAGTTGACAGATATTATTTTAATATAAAGCAGTGACATATAAATTTGAAATAAATTCTGTTACAACACTTTGGACATACTTATTGCGGATGTTTAGAATTATTGATAGGAAAAAGTTCGACAATTGCAAGCCCATATGTTAAACAAGAAGCCGTATATTATTGTACGTACTATTTCGATTACTTACTGTTTACAAAGGCTCCACACCGCTCATCTCCCCGTCAGATTCTGTGCCATTATCATCGCCTTCACTTGCACTCCTGCTGCTGTCATCTCCTACAGTAATCACTGTCCTCTCCGTCAGTTCGTCAATTACCGGTTCCATAGATAAATAATCATCTTCAACTTTCTGGACGTGTTGACAATATGGCTGCCAATCCTCTGCAGTGATCATTTGAACTTTTTATTTTGCCAACTTGATACAATCGTCTGTTTTGAAGGTAGTATTATGCAAAGCTACGTAGTCCTTAATAGTTGCCCAAATCATCTCAATGGGATTGAGATCTGGATGATACGGTGGAAGTCTCAGCATACTATGACCATGTTCTGACATAAGGGCGTCTATTTTATACATTTTAGTGTCGCCTTTCATCATTTTAATGAGCCCATGCAGGTCCGGTTTCAGCATATTTTCACCAAACGGCACAGTATTTTCTGTAAGCCAGGAAATCATGTCACATTTTTTAGCTGATGAAGTTGGTGCTGGGTTTTGCTGTTTATTGTGGTAGGACGCGTTGTCAACAAACAAGACACAATTATCAGGGAGGTTGGGGATTAACATTTCCTTTAACCACTTTTCATAGTTTTCATAATTCATAGCATTATGGTAATCGCCACTCTTCTGCCCAGATTTAAAAATTAACAGTGCATTATGGACAAAACCTTGTTCGCCTCCAGCTTGTACAATAATGACACATTGACCCTTGGATATTGGAGCATGCACACCAGCATTTGAATTATCAGACCAAGAGTGTGGTTTTGGGTGAGAGGAGTGTACATATGTTTCATCCATATACACTATAGGTCGATTGTTACTCCGGTACTGTTTGATTGATCTCAAATAGGCTAGTCTCTTTTTCCTAATGTCAGATTTTTCTATCAACATTTTCCTGTTGTCACACGATTTTTTCCACCTAAAACCTAAAGTTTTCATTACTTGACTAAGGACCCATTTCGAACCTTTAAAGTCAAAGTTCTCCTTTAAAACTGGCAATAAAGCTCATAACGTTGGACGTTGACCATGAGTTACATGGAATTCATTAATAGTTCTTCGAATTACGCATTTGTCAAAGTCATCTATTTCCGTTTTAACTTTTTCTTTAATGCGGTTTTTACGCAGCGTTGAAAAAGATTGCTCAAACCCCAAATTAGTTTGGTTTTCTTTTAAAATCCTCTGAACACTTCTGCGGGATATTCCGGTTGCTTCAGCAACTCGTTTTTGCACTTCATTCAATAAAATTGGCCCTTCTTCTGCTTCTCGTTTCATAAAGTCATATATATTGCAAATAAGCTATCTTGCCTGGCTGTGAATGATCTTCCCACCAAACTTTTTTGCTGCCATGTTTCTGACTAAAGATTAGATATACGGTACCGGTATTACAAAAATATTCCACGATAACACAATTCTAAAAAGTATTATACATCATGACAAATAGTTAAACCACATTCAAAATAGTTGCACTTGCGAATATACAGCACACACACTTCCGAAGTCAACAGCGCGACGAACGTAAAGCCACTGGGACTGTTTCAGCCCCCGCCCTTAAAACGTGGCTGGAAACTTGTGTGGCCTCCCCCTGCTGCTCGACCTTGAAGAGTCACGACATTCCTTCCAAACTATAGTTCGATTTCCGGCCGACAAAGTCGGATTTTGAAGGGTGGCCAAAATCCTCTGTTCTACTCAGGGGCGATTCGAACTTCTGCATCTAGGGGGGTGGGAATTTAAAAAATGCCGACTGACTGTCTAACATTGCCGACTATACGCTTAAACACTGAGCAACGGGAGGAAAGAGGGAGGGGCTGGAGGGGGGGGGGGGGGGGGGGGCGGTGGCAAACGATACACAAGACAAATATACTTAATTGACGGCTTACTTTTAAAATGGACTAGGGCCCCCGTGCTGCTCCGCAGCATTATTTTTCAGTATTGGAATTACAAAAGAACGACATTATGTAATATCTTATAACATTTATTTCACAATACTTCCTTCAAGACAATGTTCGCTGTGCGTCGACCCTTAGGTTTAATTTCTAATTTTACAACTTTAAATGTTTTTCCTCGGGATAAGGCAACATAAAATTGTCCGTGGCAAAAAACAGGATCAGGCAAGTAGATTCCAACTCGATGAAGTGTTTGACCCTGCGCTTTGTTGATCGTAATACAAAACGCTAGTGGAATAGGAAATTGCCGTCCTTTAAAAGAGAATGGCATTGCAGTGTCAGATGGTGACAAATCTACGCGAGGTAGCAGTATTCGCTCCCCACTATTCACACCAGTTCAGTAATCCCTTAGTTGCATTGCATTTCCTAAGGAGCATTACAATAGCACCTTTTTTCAATGTCAGCACATGGGGAAGTAGACCACTCATCTCAAGCCTGTTCAAAAATTCAGTGGGAAAATGCAAAACTTCACTTTTTTCTTCAGTTAAGTTCCTGGAAGTAGATCTGAAACTAGCCTATTAATTTCATGGCAATGTTCATTTCTCGGTGCAAGAAAATGAAAAATGAGAATTAATACTGAATGTCCACTCATAACTTTCCTCAAAATCAGCCGATTTGAATAGTTAAGACCTCGAATGAAAGAGCATGATCCACCGAGTGTTCTTAGACTAAAACGACCTGCGTACCTCAATTATAACCATAGATATGATTGCTTCAATGAGAAAAAAGTTGGAAAAAGTTGAAAAAAATAAATATTTTGAGGAAGGCTGAAGTTAAGTGATTTGTAATAATTGATAACAAATCTGTGCATGAATACCTTTCATTTTAAAAAAGAATGAAGGACATCGACCGGATAGAATGGCCGGACGGACTCGGTTAAGTTTTCATAAATATTTTTATATATAGATTATAATAGTTCCAGAATTTTGAATCGCAGGAAAATTTGATAAATGAACAAAATGAGTGCCTGTTTAAATATTACAAGAATTAAAAAAACTCGTTATTCTTGTTAAATCCCTACTCTACGATGTTTTAACAAGGACCACTTCTCCACTATCTCCGTAATTTCAATGTCGTCGACCTTATCTTTCGTTGAAAACATCATGAGGAAGTCTAAGCGTCGTCACCCATCGATGTCCGCAAATGATTGAATATGAGCTTCAACTTGCTGAAGGACTGTTCGGAAGAAGCAGAAGACACTGGGGATGTTAAAATCAGTTGAACTACTTGATAACCACACGGGATAATCCTCTTTCATTTAACAGCAACTTTTGCGATTTCTTTAAAAGATGAGCACTGTTTACTGGCATCCAGCAGGATTTCGAGCTCAGCCAGCACAATCTCTTCATCTTGAAGGATGATTTTCGGGTGTGATTGCTTTATAGATCAGACGCGGTCGATGGTTCAGTTTTTTTTCTGTCAGCGGGTATCTTAAAAATTATGTTGTCTTGCAGGCTTGTAGTAAATACATCCACAAGTATTCGGAACTCCTTTCTGTAGAATGTAAGGAAAGAAATTTCTGCTGTCGTTTCAGCGTGCGCGTCATACTTCTTTGCATGTCGCCGGGTCCTGTGGTGCTTTAAGAAGTCTTCCTCCGCATTTACATGCATACTTTTCGCAAATGACGATGCACTCTTTATTAAAGCGTTCATCTTGCCGTCGTCGTTGATACCTTCAAAATACTTCAAAGCGCTCTGAATTAGCTGCATCGCGTCTATTACATTCAGCTCCTCCGCTTCTGAAAGCTCGGTTATGTTCTTAATTTTAAACATGATATTTTTGGTAAAGTACATGCCGCAGATAAAATCAAAGTCTAGAAGCTTTTTGTGCAAGCATGACGCAAAAGTTCGGGTTTTACTGTCAAATTCAGAATCGAATGAAGTTTTCATTGTTTCCAATGCCGTGAATATCTCTTCATAAGACGTAGAAAAAGCTCTCATCGATTCGGCGCGCGCAGTCCACCTTGTTTTTGATAAATTCTTAAGTTGAGGTGAATTTTCATTTTTATCCAGCTCTTTCTGCAAGCTTAAATGTCGTTTCGTGCTACCCGAAAAAAGAACGTATAATGCTTCAAGAGTGTCTAAAAACTCTCAGATAAGCGCGTTAGCATTAAAAACTGTCTCTACGGAAATGTTTAACCTGTGAGCTTGGCATGGAACGTACGGAATATCTATTTTGCACTTCTCTGATAGCTTTTTTGAGTGCCGTTGTATATGCCAGACATGTTACTGGCAGGGTCGTACGATTGAAACGCTAGTTTATCGAGTGGAAGTAAAAGTTCTTCTGAATTTAAAATTAAAAATATTTTTTCAGCCAACTCCTCTCCAGTCTCTTTTTGTTAAAACAGCACCTAATTTTTAAAGACGCTCCACAGGAACGAGCTCTTCATCATTTTCGACGACGTATTGGATATTCAACGCGAGGCGGTCTTAATGTGACATATCGGGATTAGTATCTGCTATAACGGAGAACATACCAGCGTTCTTGATCTCTTCTGTAATTATTTCACGAGTTTTATCTCCAAGATTTCATTTTGAGAGTCCTTGCTCATATACGTAACGTTGTGCTTCCGCGTATTTACTTCTTCCAACCACCTATTCATGACCGGACTATGCCGTGAAAGTAACTTCACAATTTGCGTGAAGTTTCCATTATCTTGAGTGATTCCATCCTCGTGACCTCGGAAAGCCAAACTTTGCCGACAAAGGGTTCTTGCTGTGGCAATAAGTTTCTGGATAACTTTTATGTGGAACTCCTGTTCTTGTTCTTCCTCAATTCTGATCGTCCGTAAAAGTTTATCAAGGAGAACGTCTTCGTGGCCTTTTCCATAGACAAAGTGGCACGAATCTGCCATCGCTGCTTGACGAGCTTCTGAATTGAGTGTTCTTGTAATTTGCCCTTTTTCTTCTTTCCGCGACTTTTTAATTTGTGCCACAGACGTACTCCAGCGTGCGATCATTCTTCACTTTTTTCTTGTTAATAACATTAAACATAAACATGGCTGAAAATACGCATGTATTTATTGTATTAGTATTACTTACGTTTGATTGCACTGACCTTAGTGAGCACCCCACCCCTTGACGAACCTTGGAACCATAAACCTGTCAATTTTGTCACAATAGCGCGGATATCTGAGGACGCGCCGAGACAAGCGGTAGCAGATCATAAGTTATGATTCATAACATTCCTCCGACAACATCTCAATGAGTTGGCTTGACCTGAAGTTATCAATGAGCTCACCAACACCTTTTGTCTAGCCACATGGCACAGAAGCTGGGATCGCTTCGCTGTGCTGAGTCGCTCTGCATAATGAATGCGGGATGATACACCCACCCAGGAACGTGCCGATGTGTTCATCCCTTGTCCTTGGCCCCATATTGCTCATCTGTCATTCTTTCTCCAGTTTCCATACAAAGAAACGAATGGCAAGTGGCAGCCGGTGCACCGAGGACTGGAAATGAAACTTTTAAAATGGTTATTTTGCCGACTCTTCCCCTTGCCGCACTTGGCTATTGCCTGGCTGTACGAAATTATTGCAGCGTCCGTTTGTGCCGACTGTCGGTAAAAATGCCGACTGTCAGTATAATATATATATTAATCGGACCAAATCGTATATGGCCATGCCCCGTTTTGCTTTCTTAAATGCTGTTTTGGGAAATGTTACGACTTCTTCAGGATTTGCCGACTGCCGACTGATGTCGTATTTGCCGACTGAGAAAATACCTGAGGGGGGGGAGTGAGACAACCCCCCCACTCGAACCGCCCCTGGTTCTACTAGTAGATCGCCTGAAGGCACCGGCTCAAATCAGCTACGCTAAGTAGCTTCGGCCATACAACGAAGATAATAATAATTTATAAGTCTTATTCCCCATTTTTTTAGATTTTGGTGACGAGATGAAGTGTGTTTCTATGCGGCAGTGGTTTTCAAGACTGGATGCCCTTCCTAACGCCATCCTCATCACAGGGATTCATGGGAAGCAACAATAGGTAAGAGGTTGGAAGAAAGTGGCCAAGGCCTATCAGAGAGTATCATCCACGAAAACAATTTCAAGGAGATTGACAGTGGGATTTGAACCCTTTGGCCTTGCACGCTAATGCGCGTATCAATCCAGGTCAATGATAACAATTAATATATATATATATATATATATATATATATATATATATATATATATATATATATATATATCGTTGTATAAATGGAAGAGAAGCATAGTTTGAATAGTGTTTTATAATAATATCGTATGGCCTCGGTGCCGGGTGCAAGCTTTGTTATTTGACACCCAAAGGGTAGCTTGCATGTCGAATTTCTTTGTTCCTTGAATCACTATGAAAGTCAAGAAGGTTAGATATCTAAGCTCCTTGAACACTATATCGCTTTCTAGTAGAGTAATTAGGAACTTAAAGTTGGCGGAAACTCCCGAGATTAATTTTGCCATTATGAGCACAGCCTACTGAATTCAAATGGGTACTTTGACATGCCAACATCGTATGACATGGTGTCGTAATTTTTGCCGCCTTTCAAAAATTCACTTATCACGGCCAGGAGCGAACCTGCAAACTTGGGGGTTAGTAGACCGACACATTGACCACTCACCCACCGTGGCAAGCTATAGTATTTTATAATACTACAGTATTGTTTATTTTGTTTCTAAAATATATTTCGGGAGTATTATGTCCAACTCTGCCTGTGGGTGTATTCCACCCCTCCCACCCATGGTGGAACGGGGGACGGGGGGGGGGAGGGGGGTCCAAATTCATAAGACAAGTAGGAAGCCTGAAATAATAATCAAGGTCGCTCCTTTTGGTCGCCTCGTAAGATAGGCAGAGGATATCATGGGTGTAGTCTAAATCCCCACCCACGGGGGGCTGCAGTGTTGAAGCCTCCCAATGAAATTAGCCTATATTGTGTTGTTGATTCATTTCGGGACTTTGTGACATTGTGGTCATGTGGCCCCGTGTACTTGGGTGTGTGTGGAATTTGTCTGATAAATTGTGTTACTGTGAAGACTGTATTAGTGTGTGTAGTTGTAACTCAGATGAGGATTAGGAAGGAGGTGGCTGTGGTTTTAATTAAGCATTCGCCTGGAATAAAAGTGGGGAAACCACAGAAAGCCACTTCCAGGATGGCTGAGGTTCATAGTTCATGCGCGAAAAGTTGCAGTATACCTGATCTGGCAATTGGTATCCGGGTTACAATAGCAGTGGCATCCACATTAACAGTTGTTCCAATTAAGACTTTTCTATCTCTGAAGGGACATAGCTCCAGAGGCATTTCGTAATAGGCAGTCTATGAATTCAACGCGACAAGTACAGATATTACAACCCGCTGAACAGCAAGTCATTTGGGAGGAGGGAGTTAAGTACACCATTATCTGGGCCCTACTTATAGCTTATCACACTCCCTCATTAGCACACTCCAAGTAGTCACACGCCTAATATTTTGGATCTATGTTAACCGTGGAAACTTGCAATTGCATGTATAATTATTTCAAGGTGTCAACATAGACATAATGATCGTGACTTGTCAAACTGGAAACACAACTTCCTCATGGAAAACATCTGGGTGTGATTAGTTACCGCGAACCATTGGATCAACCAATTAAAGGTTTCCATTATCAAACAGAATTCTGAGTGTGCTCAGAATCGAAACAAATTTGAGTGTTAAGGAATATGAGGGAGATATTAGCATATACAAAACAAGAAAAAGAGCGAGAGCACGTTGATTAAACATCTGAATATATTTAATTCTTGAAACAACAAATGAACAATATATAAATTTAGAAAATCATTTTAAACATGTTCTTGACAGTGCTTTGGGTGTTGAACCCAGAACAATACAAACATTTCTTACATTGAGTAGGCTTTGCTCCATTAATATAACAAATGGCAAAGAAGAAATGGTGTAGCTAACTTCCATACATATGGAACACTTTGAGTTCTAAACCCAAGATTGGTTTTAACATGAGAAAGGAAAAAGGTGAAACACCTTCCTATAAAGAAAACCTTTGTGAAAGTTTCACAGATCATTTGGTATGAAATAAAAGAATAGAAACATAGCCTATAGAAGGAACTATAACGGTCAGGGACCCAATCCTGCCGCACCTTATGAAAGAGAGAAAGGAAAAACTGTGAAATCAGTTACAAAGGAAAGGCATAGCCTATAGAAGGAGCTATGACGGTCAGGGACTCAATCCTGCCGCACCTTATGAAAGAGAGAAAGTTATGAAAGCTATCAGGATTTAAGTGAAGGCAAGTCATGAATGTGCTCCTAAAAGGAAAAAAGCAAAAGCCAGTAGATAGGTACGTTTTGCCTATGAAATCTTTATAGGAAAATGCCAAAGATGAGCTGCTACGTAAGTCGGTCCTCGGACAAAATGAAGACGATTATAGTAACTATGCTCAGGCAAGGTAACAAAACATGTAAATTTAGAAATGCCATGATGCTTGTAAAATACAAATTACACTGGACATAATACATAGCTTGTAGAAATACACAGTTTACTTAGCTTTTTAGTTTTGAAGGTTAGCAACCTTAGAAAAATTCCGAACAGCTGACGACATTAGATATATGTCACACGTGGTACACTTGAGTACGCAGGAAGGTTGAAGCACGTAGATGTTGTAGCATTCACAAAAAGAATAGCTTCCTAGAAAAGCCATCGATGACGAAAACATAGGTAATAAACCTATTCACGTTGTAGAAGGTGTATAACGAAACAGTTTCTTGTTGCACGAATGATGTGAAGTTCACATATGAAGAATGTTCATTTTTCAAACATGTCGTTTGAAACACAAAGATTGCGATCAAGTTTAGCTCACGAAGTTAAGATGTCTTAAAGACATTGCGAAATGTAGTTACGACTTCTTGATACAGAATTTACGACGATACATTACAATTAGATGAATTTTAAGTCCGGTAAACAAGACTGGTGAGCAGCTCTAAGTCTGCAAGGAAAATCACAAAGATTCAGCCCAGCGAGCCGTTTAAATAGGCGACCAGCTAAAGTTCCAGGACCTTCCATGGCACGCAATTGGAGAAGACGTGCTGTGATTGGCCGAAGCTTGGAGGCCGACCAATGGGAGCGTAGCTATGGTAGCCAGTTCCAGTTCAGATTTCTTGTCGTGTTTCAGTATGCTCTCTTTCGGAGGGGAAGTAAAGCCGGCGGTTCCATGTCATTGATTTATGGCATGTTAAAGAACCTTCCACTAATTACACCTGTGTGAAGCTAAATGGTATAGGTTAAGAATGTAAACAACGCTCTTAGGTTCCTACGATCGTTGCCAAGAGCCAACTGCAGTGGCGTCTGGTAGCTAAGTTCTGAACTAGTAGTCGTTGACGGTGGCGTTTGACGGCAAAAGTAGGAACTATTTGAAAAATTCAAAAGTCTGCAGTCCTTACTTGATTTAAAAAACAGATAACACACACTAATACAGTCATCACAATTAACACAGTTTATCAGACAGATTCTACACACACCCAAAGTACACGGGGCTACATGACCGCGTTGTCGCAGCCCCTAAACTTAGGAACCTACCAACCACTTTCTTGTCGTGCAGACTGAATGTAATGTTTCACTAAAACATTTCGAGAAATGTCTTAAAAGCGAGCATGCCTTATGAAATAATACGTAAGTAATTTACAACATAATTAATTTGAAATAGAAGAATTATTACAAAATCAAAGATCACGAACACGTGGTGACCGAATAGAGGTTATGAAAAAAAATTAATTCTGTCTGACTGACACAAATTACGTAAATTTGAAAAATTAATAAATTAATTTATTCGCAAAAGCGAACATACTGCCAGAGGGTCAACAACAAGAAAAACAAGAGAAGTACCCAAAGAAACAGGACTAGAGTGGCAAAGGAGAAACACAAGAAATTGGACGAATACAATGCCCAGAAGGGGTAATTATTTTAACCACTCTTACCCTATTGTCACGACCGGTGTAGCATTTCGCTACTCTGCCGGTGCGCCAAACAAGAGGAGGACTGGAATCTCTTAAGAGAATCAAATCTCCCTCCTTGAGGTTTGGGTGAGCTAGCTGCCACTTCCCTCTCCTTTGAAGTGAGTTTAAATACTCCAGTCTCCAACGTTTCCAAAATTTGTTTCTTAAAGCTTCGACTCGTGTCCAAAGAATGGGCAAGGAAAGGTGAAGCTAACGGTCGACGAGAAGTGGTGGAGCATTCAATGAGCTACCTATCAAGAAATGCCCAGGAGACAATGGAAGTAAATCGGAAGGGTCGTTAGACAAAGGAGACAAGGGACGGGAAATGACAGTGGCCTCAATGAGAATCACAAGGGAACTGAACTCTTCAAAAGATAGGATGGAATTTCCTATGGTTCTCTTTAGATGAGTTTTAGTTAGCTTAACGCAAGCTTCCCATCTTCTACCATGATGTGGAGCGTATGGGGGAATGAATTGTCACTTGAACCTTTTCAAATGAGCATAATTAGATAGTTGCTCGTTGGCAGAACGAGAACAGAAAGCTTTTTCCATTACTGAGAAGCACCAAGAAAATTTCTGGCGTTGTCAGAGAAAACCTTTGAACAACCTCTGGCAACAAAGCGAGAAAAAGCAGAGAGAAAGTAGGAAGTAGAAGCATTGGTGACCAATTCAAGGTGAATATCACCAGTAACCATACAAACAAAGAGTGCAATGTACAACTTGCCAAGAATTTTACGTTTGCCTTTAAGGCTGTTAGTTTGGTATAGGAACGGACCCGCATAATCGATACCAATTAGAAGAAAAGGTCTGCTAGGAGCAGAACGAAACGAAGGAAGATCAGCCATAAGTTGTTGAGGAAACTAAGGTTTAGCTTTAAAGCAGGGAATACACTTTCTTACAACAGAAATGGCTTCGTGCATGCCATTGATGGGCCAGTACTGCTCACGAATCAAACATAAGAGAGTGCGAGAACCAACGTGTAAGTGCTGGTAGTGAAACTGACGAATTATAACTTTGGTGATGTGATGCTTAGAAGGAAGAATTGTGGGGAGCTTCTTATCTTCAGAGCAATCTGAAAAAGACAACCTACCACCTACTCCCAATAATCCATTATCATCAGGAAAGGGGCATAAAGCGAATAGTCTATTCCGCTTTTTGAGGGGTAGACCCTTGGATAGAGAATTCATTTCTTCAGAAAAAAAATCATGCTGAGTAAGCAATTAAACTTTGATTGTAGCAGATTGCAATTCAAAAATAGAAAGAAAAGCTTGAGGAAGCAAGGGTTTGTCTAAGACAAAAAAAATCCATCGAAGCAAGTAAGCTACAATGCGAATTAGCTTTTGAAAGGAGGAATACCTTTCAAGCAATGAAGGGGTAACATCTGTTACAAAAGAAGAAGCGACCTTACGAGTTTCAGGAACTTTCGTTAAAGTAGAAGAAGGAGAGGCAGGTCAGAAAGAAGGTTCTTGTAACAACCAATTTGGACCGTGCCAGTAGAGACTAGATTTAACTAGCTGTTGTGGAAGACATCCACGAGAGATGATGTCAGCTGGGTTTTCCTTACCAGAGACATGTGTCCATTGAGAAGAACTAGAAAGAGTTTGGATTTTTTTCCACTCTGTTGGCTACGAAGGATTGCCAGTGGGAAGGGGGTTTCACGATCCAAGCCAAAGTGATGGCAGAATCAGTCCAGTATATATATTTCGTATGACATACAGAGGATACAGTAATACTAGAGTATATACAATATATACAAGTGATAAATATCTAGTAACATCCACAAACGAAACTAGAAGTCACAGTTGGATGTCCAGAGCAGTAATCCACTCCACTGCATCATCAGTTGCGTTCTGCAGGTCGTTATATCATCCCATGAAGGACCGCGAAGGGCATTCCGACAAATATGGTGGATTGTCTGCTCTGAATCGCCACACTCGCACTGAGGACTAGACATTTTCCCCCATTTGTGGAACCAAAAGTTCCATCTTCCATGACTGGTCCGCACTCTGTTCAGTGACGTCCATATCCTTCTTGGAAGATGGAAGCCAGGAGGTTTCCTGCAGGGGTCGGTGATCAATCCTAGCTCATCAGGGCTTGATGTAGTCCGTTCTTCTCGCCAAGTTTCGTCCATATTGAACTTAGATTCAACAAGCATCTTGCCTAGTTGCCACGACGGATGTCTAGATTTTAATCTCCCTTGCTTCTGTGGATTACAGACCTGATGTATGGGTAAGAGATCATTTGCAGCGCATTTTGACCACTCCCTTTTTAGAGCTGTTAGCCTTCGCAGGGAAGGAGGGTGAATGTTGGATAATACTGGTAGCCACTTGAGTGGTGTGGATTTGAGAGTGTCCGATATTGTTCTCATTCTATCATTTAACTGGACATCAACTTTTTCTACATGTGCACTATTGATCCATATGGGGCTACAATATTCAGCAACCGAGTATACTAAGGCGAGAGTTGTTGTGCGAAGAACAGTCACATTCTCTCCCCAATTTGTACCACACAGTTTGTGAAGGATGTTGTTACGTGTTCTGATTTTAGCTGCTGTTCTTCAGGGATGTTCTTTGTATGTCAAAGAGCGATCCAGCACAACACCCAAATATCTTGGTTGGGTGCAATATTTTAGCTGTTGACCTCTGAATTGTACACGGGGAATGTAATGGGCCCTCCTATTATCCAGATGAAAGACACCGACCTCTGTTTTGCTGATGTTGGGCTTCTGTCGCCAATTGTCAAAGTAGCTGTCCAATTTTAGGAGATATTGTGTGGAAATTGTTTCAGCAGTCTCAAAATCTGTGGACTGGGCTGTCAGGGCTATATCATCAGCATATATGAACTTTCTGAAAATAGTAGGTGGAAGATCTGCAGTGTAAAGATTGAAGAGAAGTGGAGCAAGGACTGAGCCCTGTGGTAATCCATCATTTAATCTAAAGGGCCTGCTTATATTTCCATTTAAGTGTACTTCAATTAGTCGGTTGCTGAGCATGTTGTTGAGCAGTGAAGCTAATGTCTTGCAAGGAATGATTTTCAGGAACTTCAGGATCATTCCTTTTCGCCATACTGTATCGTACGCTGATGATAGGTCCACAAACACTGCAATGGTTTTAGTTTTTCTTCAAAGCCGTGTTCAATATGACTGGCTAGGGTTAAAACCTGATCACAGCTGTTTCTTTCGGGTCTAAAACCTGCCTGATCGACCGGGATGTAATGTAGTACAGTAGCTGAGATTCTGTTATAAACCAGTCTCTCTAGCAGTTTATAACAGATACTCAGTAGAGCAATAGGTCGGCAATCTTCCGCATTGCATCCGCTTTTACCAGGTTTTAGTATGGCTACAATTTTAGTTCTTTTAAAAAGAGGTGGAAGTCTTCCTTTCCTTAGGATGACACTAAAGAATTTAGCAAGCCATTTCAGAGTTCTAAGGCCACAGTGTTTCAGAAATTCCGGGTAAATGCAATCCAAGCCTGCTGTTTTTCCTAATTTTGTTTCCTTCAGAGCATGAGACACCTCCAAGACAGAGAAGTCTTCTGAAAACCGAGTGTTAGTTTCTGCTCTAGATAGGTTGATCTGCAACTCTCTTAGGATTTGTCTTGTTTCATTCTTGTTTCTGTCTTTTGATGTTTTGGCTAAGCCAACAATTCTCCTTGCTACCTGTTCGGGCTTTATTTTTGAGGTCTTGCTACAGTAGTTTGGAGTACTACTGCCCAGTTTCCTAAGTAGGGACCATGCTTTCCTGCTGGAATGTTGGAAGTTCATGCTAGAAGTCAAAGTATCCCATTTCTCCTTCCTGGCAGAGTTTAAGCAGTTTAATAACTCATCAGCGATCTCCGTCTGATTGCTGAGTTGATATTCTTCATATAGCTCATTACACTTTGCACTCCATCCTGGAATATACTCTTTCCTAAATCCTCTGGGAATGTGCTTCTTTGCTACAGCACATATCATTCCAGTAAAACGTGTATACTTTTCAAGAACAGGTGTATCCATCGGATATTGTGTTCCATCTCACTGGTGAAAAAATCCCAATTCGCTTTTGTAAATTTCCATCTAGGGACAGGATTTGATGTTATAATTCAATGCCAATTTTTAAAAGAACTGGTCTGTGCTGGATTCGTGGGAAATTGTCTAATACTTTTCTTCTACACGGGAGCGATCTACCTAGTGCATCCTTGGAAACAAAACAAAGGTCTGGGTTATAATCCTGTTTCCATCTAGCATCATACATAAGAAAAATATCTTCAACTTCTACCCATTCTAATACACTATCACCAGCTGAATTGGAATCTTTATATCCCCAGAGCATATGATGGCTGTTGAAATCTCCCAGGATGACAGAAGGGTGCTTTACGTTCTGGACAATTCCGTTGACCCAGGGTTTAGTAGGTGGTTTATAGATGTTAATAATCTCCAAGCCTGCAATCCTGGTTTTGATAATGAACATATTATTATCAGAGTTTGTACTTAGGACTTCCACCTGTTCAATGTTGTACTTAGCATAAGTTGCTGTGCCATAGCTCTTATGGAAGGTAGCTGAAATAAGGCTGTATCCTGGTAACTTGCATCTAGACAGGAGTTGGTTTAGATCTTCACAATGAGTTTCCTGTAAGAGTACAACATCCACTTGATTGTCATCGCTTACCGATTTGCTAATGCCCTCAATATTTAACTGCGGTATCGTCAGTGAATGTCCTAGTCCAGTAATATATGTGATTGAATTGACAATCAAGATTGGAGATGAGTTTTTTCGATAATTCAGCTGCGAGAAGGGCAGGGCATAATTCTAAGCGAGGCAAAGAGACAGTTTTCAAAGGGGCTACCTTTTATTTGGCACAAACAAGGTTAGGATAGGACGGAAGAGTACTACGGCTTACCACATAGGCGCTGCATCCATATGCCTTAACGGAGCTATCTGAAAACAGATGCAGCTCTAAGTTAGAAGACAAAGAAGTAGGGATTAGAACCCTGGGATGCCTACAATAGATAGATCGCGAAGATGAGTACGAAAGGATATCCATCTTTCCAAAAGAGAAGGTGGGATAGGATCATACCAATCGGTTTTTAGAGACCATAGTTCCTGCATGAACATTTTGGCTGTAACTATGACCGGAGCTATGATCTGAAGAGGGTCATAGATTTTGGCGATTTCAGAAAGAACTTGTCGCTTGGTTTGAGGAAGAGAAGTGGACAAGTTAACTTGATAGAAAAAAGAATCAGAAATGGGATACCAGTGAAGTCCCAAAACTTTAGTAGAATTATCAGTGGGTAATAGCTCGACAGGTGTGTCAGAGTTGCGTTTAGATATCAGCTGAGCTAGCACATCCTGGGAATTAGAATTCCATTTATGAAGGAAAAAGCCTCCTCCTTGAAGCAATGCTTGGAGATCTCGTGAGTGCTCAAGAGCTTCAGAAGGGGAGTTAAAAGAATGCAGAAAGTCATCTACATAGAAGGATTGTTTTAGAAGATCAGAAATATTGGAGGAAAAATGATTAGAATCTTGCTCAGCGAGATGCTTTAGAGTGCGTATGGCCAAAAAAGCAGATGATATCAGACCATATGTAACAATTCTTAATTTAAAGATTTTAATGGGTTTGGAAGGGCTATCACGCCATAGGATTTGTTGCAAATTTTGTTGCTCAGAATCAATCAAGATTTGCCTATACATTTGCTTGATATCGGCTATGACGCCAACAGGAAATAAGCGAAAATTGAGTAAAACAGAAGAAAGATCAGACTGAATGGCGGGACCTGTCAGTAAAGTATCGTTTAAAGAAATGCCATTAGTGTCATGGGTGGAACCATTGAAAAGAACTCGAATTTGTTCCTTAGTGGAAGGATTTTTCACACAGGGTGATGATTTAAATAAACACTATCATCAGAGAGGGTTTGTTTGTTAAGAACTTCCATGTGACCAGAGGATTCGCAGTCTTCCAGGAATTCTATGTATTGAGCTTTGGCTGAAGAATCTTGCTTTAACTGATTTTCAACAGGAAACAAGCTTTAAGAGCGCGAGGATGCGAATCTACCAAAACTGGAGGGGAAGGAATGCGAGGCATAGTGACAACAAATCTACCATATGAGTTGCGAGTGGTAGTTGAAAGATAAAGTTGTTCGCAAAAGTCATCTTCTGTAGAAGAAAAAGGTGTGGAATCGATGGATTCAATTTTCCAAATTTTTTCTAAATTGTTGTCCAACTCAGCGTGAGTTAGATGACATTGTGACAAAGACTGCACAGTGATATGAGGGATATGACCTGTGACTAGCCAACCAAACTTGGTGTGGCGGGCGTAGATGCTAGAGGTTTTATTGATTCTAGAGGGTAGCAAATTTTGCCAAAATACATTAGCACATAACAAAATATCAACTGGGACACTCTGATGAAAGTAGGGATCAGCTAATTTCAGATCAGAAGGGAAGTGCCAAGTGTCAATTGAAAAAGAATGACTGGGAGTCGGGGCTCCAATGACGGGGATAGACAAACAGTTCAAACTAAGGTTAGTACTGGATTGCACCGAATGCTTAATGTTAAGCTTTACTGTTGTTAATACCAGATATTTCTATAGAAGTGGTATTAGGTTCTAGACTTATTTCTTAACCAAAGAAGCAGTTATGAAGTCGTGAGTAGCAGCATTGTCGAGAAGAGCTCGTACTGAATGCCAAATGCCTTAAGGCCACCACACACAGAAAGCTAGGCTAAGCTAAGCTAAGCTACGCGGTGTTATGAAAAATATCGCTCTCAATGCATTTAAGTACAGTGACACACACAGGCCGCTATGCTAAGCTGTACTATGCGAAGCGATGCTAAGCTAAGCTAGACAGATCGCTAGGCAGGCGATTTTCTTAGCTGTAGCTGGCCTGGCGCATGCGCCTTTCATTCCGGAACAGTTGATCTGGCGGGCTGTCGCAGACCTTGGAGTTGTGTGCGTAGCTGTGTCTTGTGAGTGTAGTGTAGTGATTCAGGTAGTACCGTACTTCGTTTTATTTATACAATGGGTGACAGGCCAAAATAACATCTTTGTTCATTTCCCAGCCCTACAAAACTGTAATAATAAAAATTCTCAAAAGTACGCAGAAATTATATCAGAATTAAGAACCGAATTCCGCATTAGATTTCAAGACTTCATGGAGAATGTTATAAGTTTCAATATGTTTTCTTCCCCTTTCTGCATTAAAGTATTTAGTGTATCCACTGCGGAAGAGGAATATTTCGCTTTTAGAAATAATAATCTTCTTGTATTATCTTCACATAATAGGCTACCCATACTGGTCCATCCAGCCTCTAACAACAAAATGTAATATTATAACTAACGAATAAGACGGAGACAATTAATTAATTAATTAATTAAGTGTTTAGTTTTAATTTGTAGTAGAGACGTAGTCAGAGGAGGGGGGCAGGTCCGAATTCTCTCCGAAATTGAACCAAGAGGCAAACTTATCGTTTGACAATTGTGATATTATCGTATTATTCTTATTTTCTTGTTAGTAGTGCCGGTATTATTACCGTTTTAAATTCATTTTGTCAAATACCGTAACCCTTATAGTATTGAATATAGTTGATAACGCAAAGAATCTAATAATATCATTTTTAAATGAAGACATAGGCTATTCATATACGGTAAAATACAAGTATCTACTCTATTGCTATTTTATATACGTATAGGCAAATTTGAATAGTTTTAGAAAAAACACGTATCTTATACAGAGCTATAGTGGGCCACAATTTTAATTAATAAAATTGCAACACCTGGACCCCCACCTAAACAGAATCCTGGCTACGTTCCTATTTTTTTAATTACATATACAGTATTACACACAAATTAATTTAGAAAGCAGTATTAAAATAATATTATTAATCTAATTTAATCCTGTAGGATCTCTTCCAATAAAGATACTATACATTTTCATTAGTAGGAAAGCATGTACCGTAATAAGAAATATGCTGCCTAGCTTAGTTTAGCTTAGCTTTTTGTTCGTGTCATAGCACACCATAGCTTGGCATTGCTTAGCATAGCATAGCGTAGCGTAGCTTAGCTTAGCTTTCTGTGTGTGGTGACCTTAGAAGCTTGTACCTGAAGTCGCACAGTGGATAGCAAAATCTGATTGTTGCGCCAAGAATTAGCAGTCTGACTATAGGACTGAGCGCTTGAGTCAGAATGAGTGCCAGAGGTAAGGTGAGACTTATTTCTGGACGCTACGTTGGTTTGAGAGGTTGAAGAAACAACACTTTCTAAAGGTTTATTTTGAGGATGCTTAAATGTAGGTTTTTCAAACCGGTGTAATGAGGAGTGGTGACGCAGTTTACAATGTATGCTGCCACCATTAGAAGAAGAGCTTGATACTGCATGCTTGTCCGAAAGACAATTGAAACAACATTTGTGTTGAGATACGATTTTCCTACGGTCATTGACTGACATAGATTTGAAAGAAGAACAAGCATATAGAGGATGCAAGTTATTGCAAAGAAAGCAGGTTTGTAAAGTACTATGAACTGAAAATACTTGAGAGCGTGAAGATTTCTTGTTAGGAGTAGTCTTGCTGATTGCACCTTTGCTAGAACTAGGAAGTTCGGCTGTTGAGCAACAGCGGAAAGTACCTGACAACGATTCTTTATGAAGGTAACCAAAGTGTGAAAGGTGGGGATCAGGTTGATCGTTTAAATCTGATTCCCATGCCTTTAAAGTTTGGGAGTCGAACCTGGAAGTTGTAAGATATATCAAAAATAAATTACAATGTTCGACGGGTAGCTTCAAGTGCTCTAGCGAACGCACATGAAGCTCAACAGTATCTCCTAAATTGCGTAGAGAAGAAAGATTATCAGAACGGCAAGAAGGAAGGTTAAATAGGCAGTAATGTGCCTGTGGATACGAAGCTTAGGGTTACCGTATCATTGCTGAAGCAAATCAAAGGAGACAGAGTAGGTATCTGCAGTTAGAGGGAGTGCCTCTATTAGCTTAAGTGGTGGACCTTGCAAGACAGACTTCAAATAGTGAAATTTCTGAATAGTAGGTATCGAAGAATCACTATGGACTAGAGAAACAAACAGTTCCTCAAAGGAATCCCATCCCTGTTCATTACCAGAAAAGGTTGGCAGTGAAATCCTTGGTAAAATGGGTTTGAGATAAATGACAGGTTGGTTTTTCTGCTTGTTAGTTAAAGTGCTGATTAAGATTTCAGCTTCGAGAAAACCTTCATAATGTTGCAGCCCTTTGTGGGGGCTATAACGGGGTGTGGGGGATGTTTAGTGTGAAAGGGTGTAAATGTGAAGTATAGGGGATGGTGTTTACAAGTGTGTTGTGAGGATTGGTTAATTGGGTAAAAAGGTGATGTGGGATGATCTTCTGGGAGCCCGGGATGTAGGGTTAATACGGGGTTAAGGGGATGCTCTTAATTAATTAAAAATGGGAGCGGGCTACCTGCCTGACTGTGTATACGATTATGCAGCGAGTGACGAGTAAGAGCTCGCAGAGTGTAACACTGCTGACTGAAGCAGCCTAGCTGTAAGACAATGTGCTGGCAGAGTGCTTAGGAGCACGCAATCAAATAACCTGTCAGTGATACAATTAGCTTATAGCTTAAGGGTGAAGATTAGAGTTCAATTAAATAAATGAAAAGACCAAGTGTTCTGTAAAGAAAGTAGTTTTAATAACTACTGGTGAAGTCTTCTGACTTTCTAGATCAATACTGGCGCTTACGCATTTAGTGTTTAACAAGTACAAGTGTATAAGGGTAGAGTGTAGGGTGTAGGAGTAGGGATGTATTCTCGTGAGCACACTCACCCGTCCTGGCTGCCGTCGAGGTCTCGTCCGTCAAGGGTTCCACTAGACACAGATGTGTGGGGTCTGGAAGCATGACCTTTTATAAGGCTGGGCAGTGCAGACTGGGCATTACTAGCACATTCCTGCCTGCCTCCACTGTAGGGGTCACGACAGTTCAAATAGGTGTGATGTGGGGTCATGGAAGTTCAATGAGTGTGTTAATTTGTAGTGGATCCTGGTGTATTTGAAATAAGGCCTGATAAATGTAAGGGTGAGGGGGCAGATAGTGTGGTCTAGGGTGTGCAACCCAATAGATCCCCATGAGGATCTTGGGGATCCAACAACACCTTGTTTGGGTTTAGTCGGCGTCCTCGTCGACTGCTCTTTAGACATAGGGGGTGGTTTGCCCCTCCTTTTTCTTCTATCTTGAAATCTCCTCTCTTCTTTGCTTCTCTTCTTTTCTTCTTCCCTTTAGGTCCATGGTAGCGTTAATGGTGGAGTATATTTGGGGTGTGTAGCCTCATGGTAGGCTAGTCGTAGGTGTGGGGGTGTATACATGGTGTGTGTGATCGTAGATTGAGAGCTGTTGATGTATATAGTGTTGGGCGACGTGTGCTCAGAGACGGTGAAGGTTTAAGGTTGGAACATTTGTTTAGTGCATATGATTTTCTGGTATGAAGTTAATGACAAAAATAGAAATCCTAGATCATAGTTCGATCATCATCAATCAAAATTTTAAAACATTAAACATTACTCATGAATCATATGTATATAAAAAATTACAAATTGTAAATCCTAATCATCATAGGTTATATAAAAAATATCAAATCATAAATATCATATTCATAGTCGCTATACACAACATAAATCATAATCATCATCTGATGTAGACGCAGAGAGGAAAAACGCCTTAGGGTGTAGAATACCCTTTTGCTGTCAGTACAGCGCGATGAAAAGCTGCTCCCTGCGTTTACAATGGTAAAGTGTACACTGTAAAATGTGTAAATTGTGTTTAAAATGAAATACTGTAGAAGGAAGAGAAATATAAAATAAGTGCCCTAGGGTGTAAGTTAAATGTATTAGTATATAATGAGTTTATTGTGGGGTGAGCACTTTTACAAATATGTCGTTAGGAAGAATGAAAGGAAAGTTCGTGTTTACATGTATAAAATGTGTACAATGCGATATCGTCGTAAATACAATAATAACAATAGCGGTACAAATGAATCAAATAAACAACGACGATCGCAATGATGGTGTACTCAGAATAATAAGAAGAACAGTAAGAACAATAAAAATACTAATACTAACAACAATGATGGCAACAATAATAACAATTATAATGATATCCATGCACCTGGCATCTTTCGTGCAAAAATAGGATCAAAATCGTGCGGTGGAGCTCCTTACCTGGCGAATGTTTACATATAATCATCTTATGCGCGCTACTTGTAATGTAGTCTTATCCGCTATTCTTACCGAGTCTTAAAGCTATTTGGACGTACTGCACCCAAATCCCGCATAGTCACAGCCTATATCCACAAAGATAGAAAAGGATTGTAGGGAGGTCAATACCCAGCCAGGTTAACCAACACTACCCTACTAGGATAATGACTAGGGAACCCTCGATGCATGCCGGCCATGCAACAACACTACCGATTAGTTACACATTTACAAAAAAAAATCTATCCTAAACACAAAATGGTAGGACGAGAATCTCGGATCTCGGGTGTGAACGGTGAAAGTTGAGACTAACATGAATTCTAGTAACTAATTCGCAGTATTATCGCATGTCGATTGCAAGAATGAAATGATGGTCAGATTTATAAAAACGAACAGGCAAACAAAAACTAGTGCCTGGAATTTATTTCCAAACAAAATTACAAATAAGAAAAATAATCCCTATCACCAATAAAATAAACACACAAGTTAAAATTAACTGTTACACACGTCAGATAGTTCTACTATCTGTAGAATAAATGTTTCTGTACATTCTCGTTACAACAATGTAGTTATATTAAGATTCAAAAAATGTTTACGTAATTGACAGTCACCCTGTGGCTATGTCATTGAAATAGTCTGATTAAAATCAGCTGTTCACTCATAAACATGAAGTTAACATTACAAAAACCCTACATTATACACGGGCGTGCGTAAAAGGTTACTATCTACTCTAATAATACTGTTATAAATTATATAAGGTTTTAAAAATTTTCACTATCTACAGTTCTTGTGCTTCACACGGTTTAAAATATACTATTAGCACTATCAGTCGCGATCTGACACCTTCATAGTGTCTCTGTTACAAAACAGTTCTTTGAACAATGTTTCTACCAATGATCAAATTCTCAGGTACTTCTAGTGGTAAGTCATAATAAATAAGCTTTAAATATCAAACACTTAAGTTAAATACAGCTTAGAATGTTGTATCAATAAAAATAAAACAATAGGATAAAGAGCGATGCGAAACTAATTTAAGACTCTATACATTTCGTGGATCATATACAAATATTCTCTGGCATAAACAATTCAAACATTAACCTTTGTGTTAGCGCTTCTTACTCATCCTGTAACAATTCGTTGCTCCACATAGCAATATATTCCCTCCTTCCGCAATACAGTGAACAATACTTATCAATGGCGTTTACTACGCTCCAAACATGTCATACTTCCTGCCTTTCCTTATTATAAACAATCTTCAAAACTCCGCACGGCATTACTTCCATGAAAAAACCATTGTTATGAATGTGTTTCTGTAATTTGTGAATGTATTTCTGTAATTAAATTTGATTTTTGAGTTGGCACCCTTGGGGCGTTGATGAGCAAGATGGAACAGGTCTTGAGTAACTGAATGTAATGGCTGGATGGTGATGCTCTTTGGGTACAATAAAAGTGATTGTTCTTGAATTGTAGACATGAGTTGAAGAGTTGATTGGGAATTGGCTCGAGTGCTTGAGATCTTCCCTGGTAAAGAAGGAGTAACTAGAGTGGCAAAGGTAAAAACAGTTAAGAGTGAGTTGTTGCGACCAGTCCAACGTTTGTGCTTGATGGGGATTGGATCTCCTTATGAAAATAGTGATGGTTCTTTGTGTGGTCCCAATGCTGTTGACTTGGTGCCTGATTGTGACTCTAGTAACCCCCCTCAAGTCGCTGAGAGTGAAGATGTTGCTCTGACAAGAAGGGGCAGGGTTGTTAAAAGGCCAACCAAACTGAATTTGTAAATATTTGTTAATTCCATGTTTATTCCTATGTTTTGTATTACCTTTGTGCTTGTAGTTGAAACCTACCGTTTCAAGGTGGGAGAATGTTGTGAATGTGTTTCTGTAATTTGTGAATGTATTTCTGTAATTAAATTTGATTTTTGAGTTGGCACCCTAGGGGCGTTGATGAGCAACATGGAACAGGTCTTGAGTAACTGAATGTAATGGCTGGATAGTGATGCTCTTTGTGTACAATAAAAGTGATTGTTCTTGAAATGTAGACATGAGTTGAAGAATTGATTTGTAACACCCATCTTGCTACACACGTGTAGAAGAATTAGTCATTTTACTAGGTAACTACACTAGAGTATGTTACCGTTCAGAATGCACTCATAACTACCAACTCCACTCTAAATTATTAAACCTCGTGCATCAATTACAACAATTACATGTTCGTTCACAATAATACAATTCACAAAGTACTTCTTATTCCTTTCATTAGCGCTATTCGTTCACTTTGATCCATAACAAACTTGTTTATCCACGTTACCAAACGTTAACAATGTTAATTTGTAGTTCGCTCGTCTTTTAGTTGTTAATAAAAATAAATACATATCCTCACGCTCCTGGTGTACCTTTAAATATATAAACAATTCAATTCAATACTAGACCGCAGGTAGACTAACATATCTCCTGGTCTATGCATCTCAGTTAAACAATGTTTCTACTTTAATTGTTGATATATATAGGCATCATTTGACCTCAATTGTCACTACCATGATCCTATTTTATAGTGTATATTCGTAATATAAATACTCCAAGACTATATAGTTGTCTAATTAGTTGTATTCCGCTATTGGAATTTTATAACATTCAAATTGTTATAAATAAATATTTCAAATGTATATTAAAATCATAATGTCTGTTAAATAATATTACAGCTTCTTACAATAATGCTTTACTCGATAACTATGCATTATAGACATATAAATGTATACTTTCGCTGTTACGTATAGAAATTGTCAATAACAATTATAATGTTTAAATTTTCTTACAAACATGTCATTATCAACGCTTTCCTCTCCAAATTACAATGTAATCGAAGCCTTCTCTCCGAGATACAATATAAAAAAATAATCGGATAATCGAATAATCTCTTTGAGATACCGTACCATATAGTCAAATAATCGAAGCATTCCTTTTATAAAACGAGTATAGTTCGAAAGTGAGTATCTTACAACGTTTCCTTAAAAATAAAAAATACGAGAAACGCAAATCTAAGTTGCAAATACATGAAATAACGTCTCAAACGACACATGAAGACGTATCAAAAATTACAATGAAGCTCTAAAATTTTAGCTATTAAAAACAAAGAATGAAGATAAAAATTACTACAAATGAAGTTGGTCACTTCAAAAATGGATATCTACTGTTACAACAAAACTACAGATATTAGAGCAAACGGTTGTTCTACCTTGAGATATCTTCTACAGCCAAGAAATACCTCTATCAGCTGTTCTTGATATTCCGACGAAGCTGCAATCGCTCGCCTCCTCGAGAAACCAGTTACAGCCAAGCACGTGCAAATCAGCTTTGAGCGACCCCATCTCAGTCGGGCTGCAATCACATGCTCAGCGTCTCGGCCGGAGCTGCTAACGGTGAATCTGCCATTTTCACGGTCAGCGACCTGGGAACTGCGTTTCTTGGTTCGATTGGCTGCAAACGGTCTTCTGCTTCTTATCTCTGAACTGCAGAGTGGTCTCGCCATTGTAGATCCGCAAGTCCTGAGTTGACATCTCGTCCTTATGTTGTTGGACATCTTGCTTGTAGTGTAGAAACTCATATTGGAATTCTGCAAGTTGTCGCGCAGTTGTAGCTGTGTTGATCCTTGATTTTCCAAGTCACTCTGACTTCCCAATCCATGGTATAGATTAACCTCCTTTCATTTATTTACTTCTCCATAATATTCTCTTCAGTATACGTAGAATAAGCTTTTCCTCCCCGACTTAAATTCGCTGTCATCATGTAGACTATAATGTAAGACTATGATGTAATAATGCTGAATTATATATTTGAATTCGTTGTAGCAATATAGTAACTTGCAATAGACAATACTGTTAGTTATTGCTTCTCTATAAAGTGCTGTTTTATAAGCGAAGTCTTGTTCTGATGATGTTATACTTTCATAAACGCAGGTCTCTCCAATACTAATGTAATTTCATTTTACGGGCTCCTCTTCTAAACTTCCTCGGTGATTCCGCGGTCCTTCGACAGTACAACAGTGCTTGTCGACCGGGCTTATGTTGCGTGACATAAATGCTTCTCTTCAGTGCGCGTCCGCTCAAGTCAAGTTGCTGTGAGAGAGTCACGCCACGCTTCTCTGCTCGGCGGCGCGTGTCACCGCTAGCCTTCCTCAGCTAGCCTCACACTCATGCAGTTTAATAGAAATATACTCATAGTTGCTCTATTATTCAATAATTTATATTTCTATTCAACCAAATCAATTTCATATTGCATTCTACACCTGTAGATGTGCTTATTTCACTTTATATGTGCCAAATTGATATAAAAGCGATTCCCTAAAAAATTATGTGCTTTTATTTGATTGGCTACTGAAATATTCTGATAAAGGCTCCTGGATCTAGCCTCTTATCCACGGGTCATGTGCATCGCTTTGTTATGATCGCCTTGCTAACCAAAACTGGTTTTCTAGTGCCAAACATGAAGCTTTGTACAATTTCCAGCTTCGAATGATCGAACTCTTCCTTAGTTAAAATCTCATTCACCAGAATATTTCCAAATAATAAATTCCTCAAAATGCTCCAAAATTCTCCAAAATACTTTCATTATGCTTCATTTGCATCCCATAATACATTTTTTTTTCAAATTTCCAATTTTTCCTTCCAATGGTGCACAAGTCGTTCGAACCTCGGCTCAGTCAAAGGTCCTAAGCTGGGCTGAATTCTAGTTCAGTACTTATGATAGCTTATAGTATGTAGGCTATTTCCTGTAGGCAAATAGACCTACCTTGGCGATGAAGATCGGCCCTTTCAATATCGTTTTCGACCCTCGTTGCCGTGTGGTATGCCACATGATTGGCATTATCGCTGGTCCGTCCGCGGCGACAAATACCCCACAGGTATTTATTACCGTGGTACGTATTCATCCTTATAAATTGTGGAAGGTAGTGTGTGCTAGGAAAATAAAGTTTTATGTCAATGTACGGTGGAAAGAAGAAGGTGTGTTCGTGTTCGGGCGTCTGAAAATGTATTTACAAAAGTTATGTACATATTTTGCTCCACCTGAAAAGTAATAGAAATACTTCATATGTTAGTGTAAGTTGTCTGCTACAGTAGTCTGTAAGAGAACGCAAGGTTATTAAATATAATATATGTATATATATATAGCGCTTTAGGCTCGTCAATTGTATATGGGACGCATTTGCTCTCTCAGAGATCTTATTCGTAAGCTTAGCCTATATCAGCTGGAATCTTAACTTAGCTGCTTATAAATATAAACCTTTGTATTTGTGTTAAAGTGTAGTTTGGAAGAGTGTATGTGTAGCAAGCGTGTGTTATGAGTGTTATAGTGGTCCACATTACCTGTTGTCATGATCATGCAGCAGCTATTCCACGTTGGAGCTCACACTGAAAGAAAACATATAATTATTAATACAAATATGTCAGTCCTGGATGCGTTCGTCGCATCATTCGGGCTCGCATGTAATCGTATCTTAAATCCTTTCATCTGCGCATTTCAGTTCGCTTTGTCATATTTCAACTCGCTTTGTCGTATTTCAAATCGCTTTGTCAGGCTTATTTCGCCGAATCGCTATTATCGCGGAAATTCATCGCGTAAAATTAATTTTACATTTATCGCATCCTCGGCCGTCGCCGGAAATCATTTATTATTATATTCGCGGAAATTAATCGCACAAAAATTTATGTATCATTTATCGCATCCTCAACCGTCGAAAGAAATCATTTATATCATCGGTCGTTGCCGGAAATCATTCATTCATATAAGTCATCTGGACCTTTTGCCAGGAAAAATCATTTATATCATATCTTTTTTTCTTCATTACATTGAGGTCTGATTCGACTAAGGTCTGTTTGCAGCCTGATTGTGGTCTTTCCTGTGTAATCCACAGGCTAGCACTCTCGGACATACCATGCAGGTAAGGCGTGCACTCACGAGAATAGTGCGCGTTTCTTGTGGGTATTGTAGGTAGTATTATACCCGGATAGTTCACACGTCCGTGACATTGTTGACATTCTTATTTTGGAAAGAGGAGTTGTTAGTTGAAGAGGTTGAAGGAATGGATGATATGAATAACGCGCGGAGGAGACTCAAGATTGCTGAGGGAAGCTTACATCGCAGGGGCGAGTGACGCGAGATTATGACGTGGAGCCTGAATACGTCATGAGAAATAATTTTTTAGAATTACCTTAAGGAGAAGAGATGGACGCTAGGAAATTAGCATACTTTTCTGGCTATAACAAGAGGAGGATTTGGAGCTAGTAAGCATTAAAATCGGTCCAGTAGAAGCCGAGATACGAGATGGAATGTTCTCGAACAATGTCTCGCTGAACTATAAAAGACCACGAGTCTGAGCAGAGAGTCATCATATCTTCAAAGCATTTGCTTATGTTCGGATCTACGCTACGTGAAAGTGACAGTATACACGCCGAGATTCTGACGGTCGGAGGACTTAGTCGCCGTACCAGTGGTCAGCACGACTTAGTTTTTGTTCAAGTGAACGAACATAACTTTTGGCAGCGAATGGACTTAGAATATTCACTGACTTTCAGGTCACTTATTCTATAGTCAGGTGATGGTAGTGTCGAAACCATTCACAGACGTTAGCCTACAGAACGATGTATTTCTTGTGGTGACTATACATCAGGCACTTAGAATTCATCAGGAGAAGTTTATTTCATTTTGTTCGTTTAAGCAGCTAATAGGTGTTCCTATCTTAGCGTGGAAACGAAACCGCATTATTGGAACATGAGATTTATTCTCGAATCTACAGGAGTACTGTACCAGTCTATGACTGAGCAACTTTTTGTCATGTTACACAGTACTAGTGATAACGGGAGTTATTTCGTACGGATGACTGCGAACATCATCATGGGCCGCTAAAACTACTCGTAGGACTTGAAGGACATGGAGACGAACGAGGTATTTGGATACGGCAGATGGCCATGGGAAGACACTGTGGGAATAGTGTACACCGCGGGACACGCCCGTCATCTACATCAAGAATGAAGTAATACAACCATTTCATGTACTATCCACTAACCAGTAGTATTAGAGAATTCCATATTATTGAACAGTCACGATCAGAAATCAACGCACATTTTTCACCATAGCTAGATATTAGCTAGATTTTCGGTTGTATTTGTCTGGATGACAAATGGAACTGCTGTCTGACAATTTATTTTTCGATCTAAGATTTTTGTTAGGACAGGCATTAGTTCATGTATCGACATGAAATATTTCGATTATTCCAAGGGATATAAATATTTTTCGTTAATTCTGATTTTGAGAACAGAAGTAATTGAGGCTTGGATTATTTACATAATTTGATTTATTTAATAATAATAATAATCACAGGTTATTCATAATATTGAAGGAGAAGAAGAAGAAGAAGTCAAAGTAGAGGAAACACCTGAATTGAAAAAGATCTTATGTGAATTTGAGGACATTTTTGATACGAAACCAGGGGAGATCAAGGATTTTGAATATCACATCCAAGTGAGCGATGAAGCACCATATCATTGTAAACTTTACCCTATTGCAGAGAAGTATAGAGAGCAGGTGAAAGTCATGATTGAAGAGTTGAAAAAAATGGCATAATAGAGAAATATACCAGAGCTTATGTGAATCCATTAGCAGTTGTGCCAAAACCAGATGGGAGTCTGCGAATTTGTTTAGACGCAGGATCTCTAAATTCCAAAATTTTGCCTGAATATGACCGACCTCCGGTTATTAAGGAATTGTTGAGGAAATTTAAAGGCAAGGGATGGTTTTCCACTATCGATCTTACATCATCTTACCATCATGTGAAGCTAAGCGAAGAGTCGAATAAATTCAGCGGATTCATGTTTAACCAGCAAACATATGTTTTCAAAAGATTACCATTTGGAATGAAAACATCCGGATCTATTCCAATTAGGGCATTACACAAGAATCTTAATCCAGAAGTGAAGAGCTCAGTTATATGTTACATTGATGACATACTGGTAGCGTCTGAAGATGAAGAGCAACATCTGTTATACTTAAGGAATTTATTCGGTGACTTAAGAAAGTCAAATTTCAAGGTGAATCTGAAGAAATGCAAGTTTTTCAAAGAAGAGATCAAATTCTTAGGGCATATCTTAGATGGACAGGGGTATCGTCCAAATGAGGCCAAGATACAAGCAATTGCCAACTTTCAAAGACCCACGAGGATAAAGCATGTCCGTAGTTTTCTGGGGACTTGCCAATTTTTCGCTGGACATTGTCATAACTACACTAACATTGTTGCGCCTTCGCAGAATCTTTTGAAGAAAGGGAACAGATGGAAATGGAGTGAAGAGCACGAGGAATCTTTCAGACTAGCCAAGGAGTTATTGATGAATAGTGTAAAACTGGAATATCCTGATTTCCAGAAGAATTTTATTATCGAATCAGATGCTTCAAATGTGGGTATAGGAGCTATCCTATTACAAGAAGACGAAGATCACACTAGGTAATATTTATCTTTTATAAGCAGAAAGTTAAGACCTTCAGAGCGAAATTATTACACGACTGAACTTGTAGCTTTAGCTATTGTTCACGCTCTAGAAACTTGGAAGAAGATGCTTATTGACGTCCGAAACGGGGGAGGAGCTTACGGTCAGCTGTTTGCAATATGGCGGCGATATAGTGACGTGAAGTAATTGGGTGTGCGTTTGTTATGGCTTCTAATTTATGATGGCAAAATACTACATATTTCCTTTCATTGATAGAAATACTTTTATAATGAATTTAAATGCAGTGCCTAATTACTACCAGTTAAAATATTACCCACATGTAGATAGTTAATTTACTGTCTGCTGTTACATATATGAAGCCTGTACTTGGGAGCCTAGCGGTATCGATGTTTTTATTAATTTCACAATATATATATCTCACATAACACAAAGGACGACTCCCTGATAATAAATTGAATCAAGCAACCCTGAATTTGCATGAATGTTTTGGGTTCAAAGAAGCGTTACTTGGGATGCTCAAATCATACTTCAATATTGCAAATATTGACCTACATACTTGCTGTTCCAAGGCAAGAATGTTAATTTATTAATCTCTTGCCACAGGCAAGTTAAAATGGAGACATCCTCTTTATCAATATATTTAATTAAATATTTAAAATACAGATATTTAACAAAGCTGGAGTCTCCATTTGAACTTGTCATAAGCAAACGGAACAGATCAAAAACTACACTATAAGCCAAACCAAACAATTTTCAGCTCGACATAAACCATAATACCAATTAAAACCTATACAAAACATACTCTCCTTACTGTTGTACAACTTTCAAACCAACTATTCGCACTCAAAACTGTAAAACCCTGCAATGGGAACTAATTAAAATTAGAATAGCCTAGGCCGATCCGGTCTCCTGCTACATTACCGCATATGTATACTTAACATCACTATAACTTCAAAATTACGGTTAAGTGACCTATCTGCCTGAGTTGTATAGGTGTTGCCGGCCTGCCTGGGATGATAGGTCACCAAACCGGTACTTAAAACTAAGATTTTACATTTTAATTAACTTAATTCTACAGTAGGGAGATCATAGCCAAAAACACAATTTAAGCCAAATCATACTTCAATGACCTACATACTTGCTGTTCAAAGACAAGAATATAAATTCTCTGGCAAATTAAGGCTAGGAACAGCATTTTTCTTAATTTTTCTAACCATTCGGCTATTGTCAATCGGAAGAACCCCTAAAATAAGTTTACGAAGAGCGGATTACATTCTTTGTACGGCACAGAAGTAATAGGCTATAAGTTTATCAGTATTTTTGACGTAGCTAAATCCATGTGAATACAAATTAGAGACAATAACCATCAATAATCAACAGTACCAGTGGAAAGAAGTCGTCTTCACAAAAATGCAGACTGCACACTGTCATGTAACATGTAACACGTTTTCCAAATGACAGCGCCGAAGCCCATCTTTCTCTCTGAACTTTTTGTACAGGAAAGTAGTGAAGATATTTCGTAGCCTTTTTTATACGATTTGCAACCGTATACAGAGCAGTACCTCCTCGAATTTGACAAATGCCTTTCTGTTTCCATCACGACGTCAATGCTTCACCATCTAAATAAATCTCACCAGTCACAATGTTACAGCTTCAACATTCTGCCGCGTGGCTGCGCCATCCAACTTTTCTGACGTCAATAGGACATTCTGTCATTGTGCGAACAGACAATCATGCACTTGAGTTTATTTTGAAGACGAATTTTGCAAGTGAAAGGATTACACGTTGGGCTTTGTTTGTCCAACAATTCAACATTATGATAGAGCACAAACCTGGGAAAGCGAATGTAGGAGCCGACTTGTTGAGTCGTGCAGTTGAACCGACTTTTAAGGTGATGCCTATTACCTTGATACAAGAAGATGAAGAAACTTTAGAACGTTTGTAAAGGACACCTGTTACTCAGAAGAGGAACACAAGTTTTGATAACGGAAGTTATACATTAGTTGAAGAAGAATCTCGTAACACCGTGGGAAAATTCAACGCGGCAAGTTTGAAGATTTATCATTCAAGAGCCAGACAACAATGAGGAAAAAAATATATGATGTGTCACATATTTTTTATTGGCGTGAGGGGTGGATATACCCGGATCGTTATCACGTCCGTGACATTGTTGACATTCTTATTTCGGAAAGAGGAGTTGTTAGTTGAAGAGGTTGTAGGAATGGATGATTTGAATAACGCGCGGAGGAGACTCAAGAGTGCTGAGGGAAGCATACATCGCAGGGGCGAGTGACGCGAGATTATGACGTGGAGCCTGAATACGTCATGAGAAATAATTTTTTAGAATTACCTTAAGGAGAAGAGATGGACGCTAGGAAATTAGCACACTTTTCTGGCTATAACAAGAGGAGGATTTGGAGCTAGTAAGCATTAAAATCGGTCCAGTAGAAGCCGAGATACGAGATGGAATGTTCTCGAACAATGTCTCGCTGAACTATAAAAGACCACGAGTCTGAGCAGAGAGTCATCATATCTTCAAAGCATTTGCTTATGTTCGGATCTACGCTACGTGAAAGTGACAGTATACATGCCGAGATTCTGACGGTCGGAGGACTTAGTCGCCGTACCAGTGGTCAGCACGACTTAGTTTTTGTTCAAGTGAACGAACTTAACTTTTGGCAGCGAATGGACTTAGAATATTCACTGACTTTCAGGTCACTTATTCTATAGTCAGGTGATGGTAGTGTCGAAACCATTCACAGAAGTTAGCCTACAGAACGATGTATTTCTTGTGGTGACTATACATCAGGCACTTAGAATTCATCAGGAGAAGTTTATTTCATTTTGTTCGTTTATGCAGCTAATAGGTGTTCCTATCTTAGCGTGCAAACGAAACCGCATTATTGGAACATGAGATTTATTCTCGAATCTACAGGAGTACTGTACCAGTCTATGACTGAGCAACTTTTTGTCATGTTACACAGTACTAGTGATAACGGGAGTTATTTCGAACGGATGACTGAGCACATCATCATGCGCCGCTAAAACTACTCGTAGGACTGGAAGAATATGGAGACGAACGAGGTATTTGGATACGGCAGATGGCCATGGGAAGACACTGTGGGAATAGTGTACACCGCAGGACACGTCTGTCATCTACATCAAGATTGAAGTAAGACAACCATTTCATGTACTATCCACTAACCAGTAGTATTAGAGAATTCCATATTATTGAACAGTCACGATCAGAAATCAACGCACATTTTTCACCATAGCTAGATATTAGCTAGATTTTCGGTTGTATTTGTCTGGATGACAAATGGAACTGCTGTCTGACAATTTATTTTTCGATCTAAGATTTTTGTTAGGACAGGCATTAGTTCATGTATCGACATGAAATATTTCGATTATTCCAAGGGATATAAATATTTTTCGTTAATTCTGATTTTGAGAACAGAAGTAATTGAGGCTTGGATTATTTACATAATTTGATTTATTTAATAATAATAATAATCAAGTGCCAAGTTAATAAGTTAATAATATTTAAAAATAATAACAATGCTATTTTAAGTTATAAATAATTAGGGAGTGATAATACGGAACATTAGGAAATAAATTAAATTTTGTTACTTGTTTATTGTGATTAAATAATTAATGCATTAAATAAAAATTAATAGGAGACGTTGATAATAATAATTCACAGATGAGACTTAAATGTTTATTTATTTAAAAGAATAGGGCGATAATAATCATTTGACATTGATGATGCTTAAATATTTTTTGTGGTGATAATAATAATTTGTGGATGAATTTAATTAGTTGGAAGGAATTAAATTAAATAACTTTGTTTGGAAGTTTAAATAAATTTAAATGAGTTTATGGATGAAGAGAATGAAGTATTAGATTTTTGAGCTCAGAATCATTTTTTCGAAAGCACTTAAAAAAAGAGAAAGAAAAGAAAATATTCAGATAAAAAAGAAGGGAACGGCAGGTATTTAATGTATCAAATAGGGAGAATTTATGTAAATGGGAGGCAAGGAGATATTGACCAGAATTTATTTAATTGGTAAAATAATACTGAAGAACCACAGTCTACTAATTGACAGAATATTACAAGAAAAAAATATAATATGTAAAAAATATATATATATATAATAGTAATAATATGATGCTGTGTGCAGAATATTCTGGTGTTGATTTTAGTGCGCGTTTGGCGACACTTAAAGTTGTGGAGGCCGAGGGGGTCATCCAAATATGGGTTTTATTCCCGTAGTTGTGGGCACTGAAGGATGTGCGGATGTTTGAAGGAGCCTGTGGGCTATATTTGTAAAAGAAGTGTTAGACGATGTGGACCGCCCCATATTCTTGTCAGATTTCACTATTCTGTTAATCCAAATATTAATTTTTTCTTTATCAACTCAAAATTCAAATGGAATGCCTAAATAAATAATTGAAGAACTTGAATTTAGATTTGTTGAACCTGACCGAGAAAAAAATAAGATGAAAAGTGCAAATGAATTAAAATAAATAATTGGTGATTTTTATTTTTGAATAACAATAATAATAACATTGGAAATGAGCAAATAAAATATTCATCATGTGAGAGGTTGAGAAAACTTGTTATAAATAAAGTGAAGGGAAAGTTTGAAATTAATTAATTAATAATAAATATTTTTTGATTAAACATTTTGTGAGATTATACGAAAAGTTTGGTGATAGAAAATTTTGTTAACATAAAAATTTGGTGAAGAGTTAGATGATTTAATCCGCTGATGGTGGATAGAAATAACAACATTGTTTACAACAATTTTTGTGTTATGTTAATAACATATGAGAATAATTTAAAATAGTTTATGACATTTAAACAAATGAAAGTGATAAAAGAAGAAAGTTGAATTTTCAAAATATTATGAAAGTTTTTGAACAAATTTTGTTTTTTGAATTTGAAAATCTTTATGAACAATTATATAACATTCGACCTTATGTCAGTCGAGTATTGATATTGTTATGAAACAACGAATTAGTGATATGATAATTTTACAAATAAGTTTAATTTTGGAATAACACCGAATGAATCAAGTGACTATTTATTTTGAGAAATTTTTGCTACGAATATTTGATCAAATCAAATTGCAATCTTTGTAAAGTGAACTATGAACGTGTAAATAGTAGGGATCACTCAGAACTCTTTATTGAACAGTGATTACCGAGTGTAAATATTCTTTTTGAAATTTTTTATGGATATCAGAATGGACTAATTAATTTTTTCTGATTATCACATCTACGACAATTCTAATAATATTATAGGGACCGTTGATTTCTTATGTGTGATGTTTTTTTAAATCTTTGTTGAGGGATTTTACCAGTTGAATCATATTTTTATTTATAAATAAATTGAGAATTTTAAGGAATGTGCTAGTTCAAAAATAATTTCTCACCTTACCTTACTTGTGAATTACCGAGATCAGGGATGCCAGATTAGACCCAAGTATTCACCTAGATAGACCCTGAGATATATTTTCTCGTGCTGATCTGATTTCGATATTTTGCAAGACGTGGTCGTTGGATCTCGGTCCAAACGGGCACAGTATATAGTGTCTGGAATAGTGTGTAGTGTCTTAGATAGTGTAGAGTGTATTGGATAGTGTATAATGTCTTAAATAGTGTAGAGTGTATGGAATAGTGTATAGAGTCTTAAATAGTGTGTGGTGTCTGAGATAGTGTAGAGTGTATGGAATAGTGTATAGTTTGTGAAATAGTGTGTAGTGTATTGAATAGTGTACAGTGTCTTAAATAGTGTATAGTGTAGTTTGTAATGGTGTACAATAGTGTTTTAAATAGTGTATGGTGTCTTAGATAGTGTAGAGTGTATTGAATACTGTATAGTGTGTGAAATAGTGTATGGTGTCTTGAGTAGTGTATAGTGTATGGAATAATGTAACATGCGCTGAGTTTCGCACTTTGAGCCTAACGGACTTCTACGCTGATATTTCTTACGTAAGGACTGGAGATGTTAGTAGGTGATTTTGGGCACATGCAGTGGTTATATTATTAGGTTACAGTGGTATGTTAGTATGTGGTTATTCCCGTTATCATGCAGGGGTTGATGGGGCGGGATTACAATGCAGGGGAGGATGGTACTTCATTGAGCCATTTTTGTTATGTTTTTGGCTTTTCTTTCGTCATTGGGATTTACGTTATGGGGATTGCACGCTTGGTGATGGAGTTCAAGCGAGTGTTAGAGCTCAGCAACTCCAACTGAAACCCCGGAAAAAATGCGAACTACAAGCTCGCTGTCCTCTGTGTTACACTGGCTGAAGGAGCTAGCGCTCACACAGGGTCACACTTCAAGTTGTTGAGCTTCTAGTTATGGTCTGGGGTAGGATATAGGTTGACCCGGGGTGTTTTTATGCGGGTGTAGTAATAAAAATAGTTCATGCGGTTATATTAATTAAAAACCTAGGTGTGTTAGGACGGGAGTTGCATGCTTGTAGATGGAGTTCGAGCGAGTGTTAGTTATTGCTCTGGGTGAGGGGAAAATTGTTGTTAACAGGGTGTGTACATGCGGGTTGTGGAAATTAAAACTATCTCATGCGGGCTATGAAAATATTTGGTTAGTATTTCTTGTGGCCATTACGTATGCATCAAGCGTTTCGTATTTATTTCCGTACGCTCCTTGCATTCAGGCGTAGGCTCTGTGCGTTTGGGATGGGATGCAGCTATCCCTGTGTGCGAAAGAAAAGAAGCGTACTGGGGGGTGTGTTATATTTATATTCGTTCGTGCGGCGGTTCAGGGGCGCTTGGATATGAGTTTATGTAGCTTGTGAGTGTATGTCTGTTTTCTCCCTAATAGGGAATGATAGTGTCTGGTGATAGGAGTTGTTGAGTAAGGGTGTGAAATTATTAGTTAATAGTTATTAATTTGGGGATCCTGTTCTGTGTCGGGTTGTAAATACCGATCTGTTTTTCTATGTGGGAAATGGCAAAGGAAAGGGGGGAAATGTCTGGATGTCTCCTTGCCCTGAGCTAATCGTTTCATCTCTAGATATTTACTCTATCTTACATCTAATGCCATCTGTGGAACATGTTGCAATCGTGGTCTATCCTGATAGTTTTTGCCTTCGATGATGTCTTCCGTAATGAAGCTTGCTATTCCTGGATGTTTTATTATGTGTCATACCAACCTATCTCCTTTATTCAGTAGTAATCACTAAATATATATCTCCTCCTCTACTAGTCTTAATAGCTCTTTGTCTGTAATGCAATCTACTCATTTAACCTCGATCCTTTTCATGTGATACCACCTTTGAAATGCTCTAATTTTGCTTTTAACTGCTGTACTAGTAATCCACGTAATCGTTCAATACGGTGTCACGTTCTAAGCAATTGGCTTTAAAAATGTCTTGCTTATACCTAAAGCTATGTTAAATGTTAACAGATTCCTTGTTTGTGTAGTTGTTTTCCTTTCCTGGGCTAACCTACTTTCGACGTTCTCTGTGCTTCGTCCATCGCTGACTATTTTACTTCCTAAGTAACATAAATCTCCTACTCTCTTTAGTGTTTCATGTATCAATTTGATGTCCCTATAAGTGTATAATTTATTTAGGCTGTTGATGTCTATCGCGTTATTGTACCCCCAATATATATATATTTATATATAATATGCTATTAACTTCTAAAGTTAACCTAACGGTTATGATCCAGCTACGGTAGCTGTCCCTATTCACTGTTGATATAGACAATATTTAACCGTGTGGGGTAGTGGGGGTTGAAACTTTAATATCTACTGGTTAGGAGTTTTCTGTCCTATTTCTAGCTCTAAATACCGCTGTCTTGTGCTATTTGAGAAAGAGAAAAAGGAAAGGAAAATATTATGTATTTAGCGGCGTGAATTACGTTCTGCGTTCCCGCTCCAATAAACAGCACTTGTTCATAATGTCGCTATTATCTTATTATAATATCACTGTTATCGCTTTTTCTGTTCTCTCTCTGCTAGGTAATAATAATTATGTGGTATTTTCGGTGTGAGGCGCTGAGGTATGAATGATGCGCTGGTTCAATGTTTACATCCGGTCGCCCTACAATGGCTTATGTGTTTTAAATTGCCGCCAGTAGTCTTCCCGGCGTCAGACAGTCTAGGGAGTCGCGATGTAATCTTAGTCGGTGGGCGTGGTTAAGTACAGAGTACGGTCGCTCCGCCTGACTATGCACCGTTGCGGGGCAACGCGGCTTGTTTACTCCGGTAGGCTTGATCTTACCGGCCCGCCTCCCGTATTCCTAGAAGTTAGATATACTGGCACTTTGGGTCTAGGGTGATGGTGGTAGAATAAATACGTGTAATAGATCTTCCGTGTTGTCTCTCTAGTATTGTAACTGTTAACCTGAGTTATTGTGTCGCCTGTATTCCGCTGTATCTGTTAACCCATGCCATTGTGTCTCCTGTTTTCCGCTGTATCTGTTAACCCGTGTCATTGTCATAGTAACAAAACTATAATGCCTGCCCAACTAACTGGTATCTCCTGTGGTTCCGTGGTTTCTCCCTTCTACTCCATGGAAATGATATTTTTGAGGCGAATTGTCAGTGTGTCTATTGTTAAAACGTGTCGGAGTGTCCGCGGTTTCTGTGTTGTATTCCAGGGAAATGTTAAAATGTGTTGACGGTAGCTTTTACTGTATTTGGTAACCTACGTTTGAATGTTATTTGTCTTCCCCTGTGTCCGTCAAGCTGTGTTATTGTTTGGTCAATATTCTACTGTATTTATCAACTTATGTTATTGTGTTGTCTGTGTTGTGGTTTCGCGCTTCTACTTCAGAAAATGCAAATATGTATGGGAGTGTCTACGGCGGACTCGCTGCCCATGTGAACTGTAAAAATGCATGTAATCATGCCGTGTTCCTTCTTTGCCTTGTGTAGGCTGTAAAATTTATGTCGTAGCTTAGTGGTCTAGACCTGTGCATATTGGAAATGGATGGGCGCATTTTCCTATCTAGTCTTTGATGGAAAATTATATCAGCATGTGTCCCTAACTTGTGAAAGTTGTAGCGTGAAGGTGTATATGTTTTGGAGCGTATTCTTTCGCTGTGTGATGTATAGAATCATTTGCCTTCAGCTATTACTAAATTATTACTGTACTTTAAGTAAACTGTTGACATGTGCTCACCGTTGTTGCGTCTTTTTAAATCAAAGATGCCACTTACTGTTTATTCACTAGGGCGTTAACTAGACGCAAAAATTGGCGACCAAATGTCATATGAATGGCTTTGGTAACCCCATATTGTGGTCGAGGACGTGACTTAGCGTGTATTGTACCCAACTGGGGTTGGTACAGGAGATGAACTTCGGATCTCTGAGATGTAACGAAGTTCAGTTATAAGCTAGCCATGAGGAAATAGGAAGTGATTCAGGCAATGACGCAGAGCATTGACAGCCTTATCTCACGTCACAAGATGCAAGCCGGGTATGAATCACAAGGACAGTAATGCTGTGATGAAAGGATCAGAGCAGATTGGCAGGGGAACCACCGCGAAGGTTTAATATCAGCACTTTTATGACAACCCTGGATTGCCTCCCAACACCGCACATTTTGAAATAACCCGTTTTCGCGGAAACAACACAAAATCACATAAATATGTTTACGTCAATCAGAATAATCCAGGGAATTATGAATTAATCAAGACTAAAATCGGATAATTTAGGCACAGGGAAAAAGCGCTTACGAAGCAGTTACGTCATTAGGCGGAGCTAAGAAAGGGTCTTGGGAAGGAGAAATAAAAACCAACTCGCCCACACAGCAGAGGACCCTTGTAGATTTAATTTAAAATAAATAGGGATCGATTTTCGGGAAACGAGATGATAATGTAACGTTTGGATTATAGGGAACATAATGGTATATTTTTCAAAAACGAGCGACGTCTAGTTCAAAGGATAGTTCCAAGAAGAAGACTAAAGTAATTTATTTTTGCGAGTTCCCAATATATAGCCGAGGTTTCAACCAGAGAGCATGCAGTATTCGTCAGCCCAGTGGGGCGTTATGCTGTATCAGAAGCAGTTTCACTATCAGTAAGCGTAGAGGCGCTACACGCTGTATCACCAAATGCAGGAACGCTGCATCACATCAGTCGCAGTTCAGTCAAGCCCGGAGAGGCTCTGCGCAATTTCATACAGTTCATAGTATACAATACGCAGTATTATAGTCTGCCTGGACGGAAGTTCGTCATCACGTTGATAAAAACTCATCGCACTCCTCTATGGAGATGTCGCATCGAGTAACTCAGTTCGTCACCAACCGCTAAAGTGGATCGTGTTAAGTCAAATTAACAAATCGTCAGTATCCGCGGTATCAACAAAAGTTCGTATGTGCGTAGTAATATAAATACGTCACATCATAAAGTACTGTTGTTTTTAAGTGATCACAAAAGCACTTGTGCTAGATCAGATAAAATTTTACGCTACACGGAAACCGTGACAAAATAAGTTGCGCCGCGTCAAATTCTAGAACATTAGTCAGCTAGAAAACACCAGTCCAGATCAGTAGAGACGTTACGCTGGAAGTCATCGGTTCGAGACTATAGACAGGTCTTCGTAAAAGTCAAGTAAAAAGACCATATTATTAAGGGTCAGATATTGGAACGGAATCAAAACGTGCAAGTAAATGGACACGGGTTCGAGACCCAAAGCGTATTCAGTGAACATTAGCGAAGCTACAGTGTGTCAAACAGGGACGTAGCCAGAAAAACATTCTCGCAAGAGAAAGAATACAAATCTTGTCGCAGTATATGAAAAGGACAGATTACGATCAAGGAGTAGTAGGGCCGCAGGTTGGATAGACCGCCATATAAGCGAAGGGCAAGTGAAAGATGCTAATCGCTTATAAAAAACCATAAGGGAAGCCGAAACAGACTGTTAAAAGGACAGGGCAGTAACTAAATCCAGTGAAGAACTAGGAGCTGTTCGAGTTATCACGGGTCCTATGCAGGGTCTTGGGATCTCATCAGGGCGTCGATCACCGATAGGAAGTGCCGAAGATCACTGAGATATGGTGAAAAATGCAGTGTAAATAATTTAAAAGAAATATATTTTAGTGGTAATACAGTGTTTTTTATAGAATAATAATGTTTTTAAATATAAGTGAAGGTCGGTTGGGCCTAAGTGAAATGCAGTTCACGAAAGAAAGTGCCATGGAAAAGTGTTAGATATGCCGTTAGATGGGTGAATCCTTCTAAGAATGAAGCAAGAGCAGCACACGGGTGAGTTATGATTTTTCATTAAAATTTGCAGCTGTACTATGCACTGACCCAGTGAAATCAGTCGTTGACTAGGGAGTTTAACGATTGATTCACTGGGTAGTTGAATGCACTAAGATAATTGAAATGTTGGGATGATAATAATAATGAATAACTGCGAGAATGACCTCGCAGAAATAAATATACAAATGGGATCAGTAAATATAAAGTAATGGAAACCCAAGAAATGAAATAATAAGTAAGTAATAAATGATTTGGAGGAAGGAATCGAAATAATAACCTAAATGGCTTAGAATTTTGCCACAGTAAAATCAGGTTATGAAATAAATACGCACCATAATGAAATCGTTAAAAGTCGATATGATAAGGAAAAATAAAACAGTTTGATTTTGTACCATATAATTAAATGGCAAATAACTAAAAGTTGTAATAAAAATAATTTAAAAATCTGAGATGATAATAATAAAAGTAACTATTATCGAGTTGTTATATTCTAAAAATAAAGTGGTGGTAAAAATCGTAATAAGGAACTCAAGTAATAAAAACGGAACGAAATAAATAATATCTTAACGTATTGTTGTCAAAATGATCAATTTATAAATCTCTAGAGTAATTGGTGAATAAAACACCCAAGGGAAAATGTATTATTGCAGGCTATCAAGCCAAAGTTGTGAAAATAAAATTGTCGGAAGACCGAGGTATTACCACTATAAATGAAAGATTATACAAGAGACTAAATAAACCGCAAATATCCAAGCAAGAAATCGTGTTGCCGAAAAGGCCTGATAATAAAATAAATGTAGCTTCAAGCTAATAAATATGCGTTAATCAGGATATATTTATTCGGGAGATGGAGAGTATCGTCGAAATATTGTGGATGAAAGATTCCCATTAATGTATTGTTGTATGAGAACGTCGTGTTATATTGTGTAGGTGAAATTCCCACTAAAGTATTGCCATATTGAAGCGTCGAAAATGATAGTTACATGTGAGTCCCGCTAAATTGGATAAGTGTTCCTGGCCTGCCATTGTTATAATAAAATATTGTAGGCAATAATCGTCGAAATAAAGCGTCGTATGTGAAATATGCAATAAGTCCGATAATGCATTGTTATAAGTATAGTGTTGTGATAAGACGTCATACAAGTTGTTATTAAGGTTGGTGTAATCAACTATTATACATCCTCTCCGAAATAAGTAACAAATATACTGAAGACACGAAATGCTAATGATAATAATAATAATAATAAAAGCAGAAACAAATAGCCGCTTTAGAAGTGAATGTAAGTCTTGGGAATCATATGGTTAAATAATAAATAACATTGTAATGCATGGCGGTCGGCGAGACGTCATAAATCAAGTGAAGTGTCACAGGAAGAGGCGGCAGCTGTTAGAGCCTGACCTACCGTAGTGAGGGAATGAGAGAGGAAATTTAACGAGTTCCGCGGTCAAGTAGGGTCTAGCAAAGACTAATAATAAAGAGGCCACTATATGTAAGTTTTTATTAAAAGGTGCAAGCTCAAAATAACCTATAAAATCATAATGCTGGGATTGAGACCATTCTCCAGAATATAAGTTTGAAGCGTTTATATAGATTTTGACGGATTTTGTCAAATACTTTTATTGTTGATAAAAGGATTCCTTCCTAAAAAAGAATTAAATAAGGGGTTATGAAACAATGTAGTTTTAATATGAATAAAGATCCCACTATGATAAATAACACAGTGCATGGTACAATGCTGAGGAAAAATCATTTGATGCATGGAAAGTAACTGGTGGAATAAGGGTTCGATCCACAGGCATGGCATATTCTTGTACAGTATTTTAAATGTTTACAATCTAAGGCTTTATGGAGAAATATTATTAAGGTCCAAGGGACTAAATAAATGATAAATAAATAATGTTTAAGTAAACATAAAGAAACCCTGAATGGTAAATGAAATGAATGTAAATGTCCAAAGCCGTGGAGAGATTATATGACTTAAATGATAGGCGCGCTCGACGCCTGAGTGAAATATACTAAAAAGGTAATAATTTAATTTAAGCAAGACAAAGTAGTTACAAAGTTCGTGGAATAATGAAGTGACATTATAGTGAATTTTGATGAATTTTTAAATAGTGATTTTAGGTCTTGAGTGACACTTGAAGAGACTATGCCAAGTGATTTGATTTTTGATATGTTTTGAGTGAATCTATTTTTCTTCTATGAAATAAATAATGTAAAATTGTAATGTTGAGTTTTTCATATAATCCTTGTGAACCTTGAGTATTCCATATCGGATGTTAAGTCAGTGGTGGAGGGAACGTTACACAGTAGCAAAAGCCGAGTGCTGACTGAGCATCCTCCGTAAAAACGGGCACAGTATACACGTGCATTTCTTCAAAAACAAGGGGTAAGCTGTGCCTTGCCGTTATTAAATGGCTTTGGTTACTCTCTATTGTGGACGAAGGGGTGACTTAGCGTGTATCAACACGTGCATTCCTTCTAAAACGAAGAGTAAGCTGTGCCTTTACTTTGTTTAAGTTGAACTTATTGCAATTTATGGTATTGTGGCTAAGACCAATTAATGATTCTTTGAGCTAATATAATCTTAGCGTGTGACTGGATCATGTTTCGGAGTAACCTTGTGGTTTCCGTTAAAATATATTACCATTAAATCTTATTTGTACTTTGAATGACTTGTGACCTCTACCTTAAATTGGCTAACTCATCGGCATTGGTTGATTTGAATGGTTTCTGAAACCACCCCTTTACTAAATAAATAATATGTGTGTGGAGCCACTGAGCTTTTGCTAACCATACCCGAGGAATTATCTTTGGAAATGTCATTGAGAACCAGTACTCAGAAATGATACACTTATATTAATTACGTCATCATCTATTCTGACAAACATATTTACAAGAATTAAAGCACATGCACTTAAGATAATTAACATGCACATTAATAACTTAAGGTGTGAAACTCAAACTTACATGTATTATTGAAATACATACTCCATCGTCGAAAATCCCAACATACCATCCTTTAAATAAAACAGAAACCCTAATTCATGCTCAACTGCTCGACAAATCCAACATGCAATAGTTAAAATCTTCATAACGTTCATCCTCATGCAATTTGGCAGAAACAATTACCAAGAACAACTTCAAGGTTCCAACTAATATTCTTAAAACGTCATCGTACAATCATATATCCTTATTTAAGGAGATCAGCATTCCATTTACATATTGAAGACAAGTATCTCGTAGCATACATAAGAGTTTCGGTCCGTACATATTATTAAAAATATCAAGAAGTCGACTTATTATGAATTCCCAAACAACATCCCGCGACTTCGACATCATCAATATAGGCTTCATAATCAAATATCTCTCGTCGACTATCATCAAATACGGACCACTCCAGAAATACGTCTATCCAGTCTTAATGGTTCCCAAAATCTCTCTAATTAAAAACAACTGATCTCCAGCCATAGTTGGACAATAATAATCTCTGCCCATCACATCAGACAAAACAGAAAATAAGGTCTCGTACCAGGCCAACGAGAAGAGGAAATAAAATATAAAGGAATAAACAGGTCAAGGAGACACACTACATACGCAGTTTAAAGGGAGGGCAAGTTGCATTTAAATTAAATTAAATAAAACTTTAAACTACGTAAAACAAAAATGAGATGTCAAAACTCAGAGAAGGACATTGACGAGTCGACATGTAAACAAAGAATAACAAGGGGCACAGCAGACCCGAGTTGCTCGTAATTAGTACCAGATATTTCATAAATTTCCCCAAATAAACAAGCAGAAAACACAAAATTACCCGTACGGCAACAAACAAACTTACAGAAACGACAAAACAGAAGAAAATAAATAAGTAAGTTAGATATTCTCGGCCTGCTCAACATCAGGGTAACCATGATTGATCTGCGACCAATCAGAACATCCCGTATCTCACTATAGCACTGATGCCATACACAAATAATTAAAATACTATTAAGTGAATCCCAGATTAAATGTTGACGTTACTAGATATTCTTACGTAAGTGCAGTCATAAGTAAGGAGAACCCAATAGAAAACAAATACCTTCTAACATTTGCTACATCTCAGTGCAATACACAATATCGTCCACACAAATGTTTCTTTACAGTTGGCAATCACGATTCGTAGACACAACTCTACACAGAGACAGTCGAGGAACACAGCGCGAAGAGAACCAGACGATCACAATATTGCTTACTCACTCTGAAGTATGCTACACTGGTGAGCATTCGTACAAAGACATCTTTCCTCACTGAAAGGAGCAGCCACCTAGTGAGTATCGACATAACTTCAACTCCAACTGTCATCACGCGAGGCGAAATGTGTACTAGTAGAATACAGAGTACAGTGTGCCTAACAAAGTAACGGCACAGTTTCCCTAGGGCGAGTTACGGATATTCTCCGATAATTGCCGCCTCAAGCGACACACCTCGCTGTCGTAGACTAAGAATGAATGAAGGTTTTAATGGATAACGATTGCCCTATTCGTAGGATAAATGAAAAATGCGTCAGTTACTTCCAATTAGATGGTTTGTCTCAAGCCGTATACTAATAGTCAAGGTGACCTTTAGAACAAAGAAAAATAGAACCAGAGTGAAAGAAACTGAAGTAAGAATGCTGTGTGAAAGGTTGTTTCCGCCACCGGGCGCGCCAAGTGCAAGGAGTAATAAGGAGACGCCCTGCCAGCGCTATAGCATGCGGAGAGTTGAAGCACTGACCACGCCCCCATATTTGCCCGGCTTGAGCGGTAAATGGAGTCTACGACCGTAGACTTATTTATTAGTGGGATTTAAGTATGATTACTAGTAAAAGATCCGTGTGCAGGTACGAAATTGTAAGGTAGGCCTATATGACAATGGAAATCAAGGAATATTTGTTGATCTTTGCTGGCTAGCGTGAAGTGTACGGTAGTCACAATACTAGGCGAATAATCACCGCGATACCAGCAGGTCTGCCATTATATTCACGAATGTGCAATAAATAAATTTAAAATATTAAGGCATATGAACTAATTGAGTGGTGGCGTTATTGTTTTTATTGCACGATGTTTTTAAAGAAATAGGCCAGTTCAGTTCCGGTAACAAACTAAACAACGTCTAGGCTGAGGTTGGAGATTAACACGCTAAAATATGCAAATAATGACATATCAATCTTCTAACACCCACGAGCAATAAATCTAGAGCTCAAGCCACGTTAAAAATAGATTGGGGGTAATTAGATTACCGGTACAGTAATACCGTTCATTAGACAAGCAGAAACAAACTATTTCCAGTAAGAGTGGGAGAGGAGAGATGTTTCTGGCGACTGCTAATGAAGAGAAGAGATAGGTTGGTAGGACACATACTAAGACACCCAGGAATAGCAAGCTTAGTTATGGAAGGAAGGGTCGAGGACAAGAACTGTAGGGGTAGACCAAGGTTAGAATATGTTAAACAGATTGCCTCGGATGTAGGGTGTGGTAGCTATGTAGAGATGAAACGATTAGCTCAGGACAGGGAGGCATGGAGAGCTGCATCAAAACAGTCAAAAGACTGAAGACTCAAACAACAACGAAGGAAAATATCCGTAATTAATTCCTAGCAATCAGAATACTTATATTGTTGGACACATATGCCAATATTTGAACATTTAACGAATTATACTAGAATAGTACCGTAAGGTGGCTACTCTAAGGATGAAAACTTAACACAATAAATGGCAAATAAAGTGCATTTACTTGTGAAATGACATTACTTTGGCAGGTGGGAGTTCTGTTTGTGCAAACATATGCCCCACACGTCGACATTTCGTCCCACACGCGAAATATCACCACTTTTAAGTACGTAGGTCACACCATTATACGCTTTTCTTATGGGACTACCGCAATGTTTTGAGCATATGTGAAGGAGTAACTTCTGGCTTCACTTCCTTGCCGTTAGGGCCTCTCCTTATTACTCCTTGGCCAAGTGTGGCTGGGCTATTTTGGCGTCCCTACTCGTCGCGTGCTACGCAGCCGTGGACAGCTGTATATCTTTGCTGTGTCAGGTCCCTAATTTCCACCTGACTGTGTAGCTTGTATCAGTGTTGCAAATAGTGTGATTACTGTGTATGAATGTCCCGGTGAGAAGAATGTAACTATACGCTGGAATATGTACTCATTCTTCATGTGGATTTCCTTCACTTGTATGTATTAGTCTGTCAATTTCACATACCGTACTTAAGTATGCTAACCCGTGTTTCTGTCCTGTCCTATCACTGTAGTGCTTTTCCTGTCGTTTACAAAAATATAGTGTAGATCCGCTATCTTAGGCCCTTGAAATATGGTGTTTGCACCTATGGCTTTTGGGTTAGAAATAATATATCCCTGTCTGTTCCTTAGGATGTATGTTCGATATGGATTCTGTCCCTTCTGCCTTTCTAGTGTATCGTAACCCGTGTTGTGGTAGTGTCTGTTCCGAACTGTTTCTTCTAATCTATGTTATTATGTTGTCTGTCACCGTGTATACTAACTTGTGTTATCGAACGTGTCCATTCTATTCCTAACTGTGCTTTACAACTTATGTTCTTCTAAGTGTCTGTTCTGAACTGTGTTTTCTAATTTGTGAGATTGTAAGTGTCTGTGATTGGAAATGTGTTCCTCTGGTGTGTGCAATACTATCTAACGTTTTTGCTTCTTCGGTTCGCGAGCCCTGGGTTTGGGAATCGTTACCCGTGTATGGTATGGTTTCATCCGACGCATGTGAATTGTATCTTTAATGATTTTATGGTTGTGTCTTATAATTACAATGTAATTGAAGTCTGATAGTTTCCTGTGTACCTTGAATGGTCCAGACCATTTCGGTATAAGGAATTCTGACACGTTCTTTGTACGCGTGGGGGTCGAAATCATAACTAACTGTCCCGCCCTGTATTCGTGATGCTTATGTCCCTTATTGTACATGTGTTTTTGTTTCTTTTGTGCCACCTGAATATTTTGCCGCGCAGTGATTCTCGCTGTCTGTAAATGTTTTAACCGCTCAGTGTTACTGGGGAGGGTGTATTGTGGAATGTATATATTGTCGACGGGACTTCGCGGATGGTATCCGTGCAGAAGAAAGTGCGGAGTGTATTTTGTGGCTCACAGTACTGACGTATTATAACTGAAAGTTACGGCCTGCAGATACTGATCCCAAACGTTACCACTGTTATTGGTGAATTTAGCTAAGGCTCCGCCAATAATTTTGTTCATGGCTTCCGTCAGGCCGTTTTGTCTGTGGGCTGAAACTTGTCGTCGTATACGCCCTTATTTTGAGCAGTTTGAGTAGCTGTTTTATGACCCGAGAGGTGAAAACTGTCCCCCTTTTTTATAGTAATGTGTGAAATGTGCCATACCGGGTGATAATTTCAAGAAGAAATTCTGCAATCTGCTGAGCGTTTGCTTTCGGCACGGCTTTAGTGACTATGTATCGTGTGAGACACTCTGTCGCTACAAGTATGTATTTGTTACCCCTGTCGGATACGGTAATTGGACCCTTGACGTCAATTCCTACCCTATGGAACAGCTCTCCCACTGGTAGGGGGTTGAGTAGTCCGTGCGGTTTACCGGGCCTATTTTTGTACCGTTGGCAAGTGTGGCATGTTTTTATGAACTCCTCTATGTCATCCTTCATATTCTCCCAATAATATTTCGTCCTGATCCTCTGATACGTTTTATGTACGCCCAAGTGTGCGCCACTGAGAGGTGGACTATGGTGTTCTGTCATAATGTGTAACTTAAATGTATTTGGGACCGCTACTGGCGCAATGTAATGTGTAGCTGTTGGTTTATATCTCAGTAACCCGTTAAATCGCCTGGATAAGCGTGCAGTTTTATTATCTACCTTATCTAGGTATTCCAATGCTATCCTTATTTGCCCTAAATATGGGTCGTCAATTTGCTCCTGTCTCATGTCCACTCGTGTAATTGTATATGTGGGCATCGTATACCAATCATGGTCAATATTCCCGTCTGGGGGTTCGAGTACTGGCAATCGCGATAGCCCGTCCGCGTCGAGATGGGTAATACCTTTCTTGTGTTTAACATCACATGTATAATCGTATAGCCTGAAAATAAAGCAGTTAAGCCGTGAATTGGGGTTTTAAATTTGTCCCAATAAAGGATAATCGCGTGGTCTGTCCCCACAGTGAAGTAGATGCCATATAAATAAGTTCTGAAATTATTTACGGCCCAGGAAAATGCAAGCATTTCCCGTTCAGTGGCCGCGTACCTACTCTCGACGTCTGTTAATTTTCGGCTTGCGTAAGCGACTGGCCGCTATTGTCCCTCGGTGTCTTCCTGTAATAATGCTGCTCCAATTCCATACTGACTGGCATCCACGTGGATAAATGTGGGCCTATCATCCCTGAAGTGGTGAAGCAGTGGTGGTGTAGTTAGTAAGTGTTTGAGAGTTTCAAGAGCCTCTCTGTGATAATGAACGGTGTTTTTTCGTGTGTCAATTCTGTCAAGGTACTGGCAATATGCGCGTATCGAAAGATATACTTGCGATAATAGCTTGTGAGACCCAGTAAACTACGTAGCTGCTTGATATTTGTGGGCATCTGAATATCTGTTACGGCGTCAATTTTTGCTGGGTCTGGTATAATGCCATCCTGGCTTACAATGTGCCCTAGAATATGTACTTTCTGTTGTGCGAACTGGCATTTGGATGTCTTTAATTTTAATTTCGGTGTCTAATTCTGTTAAAAGCGTCCTCTAAGTGTGTCATATGTTCTTCAGATGTTTCTGAAAATATTGTGATATCGTCAATGTATGTTAGCATTGACTTGTATTTAACCCCCACGAATGCTTTATCTACCAGCTTTTGGAAGTCTGGCTACCATTCTTTAAACCCATGGGCAATACTCAATATGTGTAAAGGCCGTTTTCGGTAACGAATGCCACCTAATGCCTGTCAGGCTTATAAATAGGTATGGTATAGAATCCAGAATAACAGTCTACGGTGCTGAAATATGTAGCGCCACTAAGTGTTTCGAGATAGGTGTCAGTACGTGGAAGTGGGTAATTATCGCTTTTAATGAGCCTATTGAGCCGCCAATAATCAGTGCAAAACCGGTCCATCCTTCTTTTTTGTGCGTATTACTGGAGCACTATAATTTGATACAGTTGGTAAAATAATACTAGCGTCCAGCATCTCCTGGATCTGGCTGTCAATGGCCTGTCTCTTCTTTCGGCTGACCCTATTGGGTGGCTGGTGTACTGGGTTATCACTAGTTAAGTCCACGTGATGCTCTATTAAATCTGTGACCTCTAAATCTGCTAGCGAGTGTGCAAATATGTCGTTATATTTCTCTAACAGGTCTGTAAGTGTCTTATTCTGCTCTGGTGGCAACTCTTGTGTAGATGTATGTTTGCCTGGCATGATCTTGGCGTCTGTGCTGTTTTGTGTGTGTATTGTGGCCAACGGGGAGACATGATGCTCGCGTGTATCTCACTGCGCTCTTATACTGTATGTGTTTCTAGTGTATGCTATCGAGTGTGTGGTTATATGGGGTCCGTTCACTAGGTGTATTTCCCTGTTGGTGAAACTTATGACCGCGTCATATTTTGCGAGGAAGTCGGTGTCGATTATGCCTGGGACAGATAAGTCCTGTAATACAAACATGGGGTGGGTCACTTTAAAGTCGCCCATCTGAATTTGTATATCTGCCACTCCTAAATTTTCCTGTGAATTGGCCGCTACGAGTCGAATGTTATTATTCACTCTGTGTATTTCCCCCTCAGTAATGTATTTACTGCTTACACAACTGATTGTGGCTCCGGTATCAAGTAACATGAGTACTCTATGTTCCTTTATATTAGCGGGTATTGTTAATGCCGCAATAGTATTCCCCGCATGTGTAATATGCGTATTGTTGAGAGTATATGTCATTGTTGTTGTCGATTCTCGGGGCTGTCAAGTGTGTGTGACCATGACCTCATTGCTGTGTCTACTTCCTGCTGAGCGTTTTTGCTGATTCGTCACCTAGGTAGCTGTTGCTCACTGCGTTTGACACGCTTGGCTACGTCAGGCAGTTCCTTAACCCGTGCCTCTGTTTTTCCTTGCGAAATGTCTATCTGAACTTCACTGTACTTTCTTTTCACCTTTCGCGCTCCTAAAATGCCTTCTTTATTACTTCGACCTTGTGTGGGTTCGAAATCTAGCCTATGCTTTGGCGTTATGGTGATTTTTGTGTTCCGGCCGGGTGTGAGTTCGAATGTCTGCTTCTGTGTGTGTGCAATTATCATTCTTCTGTTCCCGGAGATCATTGGTTCGCATCCTGTGCCTTGTGTCGCTGTAAAATCCGTTTTCTTGTCCTGACGGAATGCTGGTTCGAGTTTTGCATGTTGTGTCAGTGTAGTATCTATCTGAGTGTTATTTGAGGTTATGGGTTTGTATCCTTTCTCCTGTAATACCGTTTTGACCGTTTTGGTGTCTGGGCAAGATCCCGGTTTGTCCCCTATTTGTTTACAGGATGTCGCACTTGTGCTCGCGGGTTGGGATAGCGTGGTTTCGCCTCCTGCGCATGGCGTCAATATGGTGGGCATATCCTCGTCCCTGGTGGACGTGGCTTATAAGCCACAGTCGTCTATTATTCTGGGGGGGGGGGTGAGTTTGATTTTGTGTTCTGTTTTAGGTTGAGAAGGCTATAATGCCCCGAATTGGGACTCCCCGTAAATAATAAATTTATATTTTTATGAAATCCTGTTGTGGATAATGTGGGGTTCATTTTATCCATCGTGTACACATGTATGTTATGTTTTATCACCTTCCCCGATGTGGTGACTTCGGTTGCTCCCCGCAAACGTATTTATTAGGGAAGAGCTTGTCCTTCCCATCTTCGACGAAATATTTGTACGCTTCCCAAAGGGACATAATGTACATAACTGTCCCCGTTCGCAGTTCCTTGTGTTTGTCCTCCCTATTATGCGTTAGGAAACTGACTGCCCTAAATAAACAGTTTCCATCCCCTTGGACCGCGTGTTGCTGTAAATCTGATCGGGGTAATTTTCGTTGACTTGTATTTTCGTGTGTTTGAGTGGGGGAAGGCTTTGGTTCGACCGTGTTCTTTTGTATGGAGCTCTGCGGGGGGAAGATCCCCTTGCCGTGTGGTGCCTTTCGTGCGAATTTTATCCATCGTGTACACATGTATGTTATGTTTTATCACCTTCACCAATGCGGTGACTTCGGTTGCTCCTGCGTACACCCCATCTTTGTGCATGTGAGTTTGGATAACTGTGGGGAAGGGTCTTCAACCATTTTTACTGTCGGCTGCCCCTTCTTTTCTAGCAGTTATTTTGATACGTATTTCCCCGTCTTTCTATATACCTTGTTTGTCCCCTGAGCATATTATTTCGCCAATTTTCTGCCTGGGGGTTGTATGTTGGTGTGGGTAGCAAGCCTCTTCTAGCTTGTTGGGGTGGGTACTGTCTGGACCCTTGTGTATAGTTATCGGGATGCGTCTATGGCTCCGATCCCTGCCTGTACTGCATAGGGGCATTTTGTGCGCGCGGAGAGATTGGTCTATCGTAGCTAGGGCCATTCCGATCATACTGTGGCTAGCTATTCTGCCTGCGATGCAGGGGGAGTATTTGTTTGTCCACGTGGGGGTGGGTTGTCACTATGGGGCTTGTTTCGTCCATACCGCGGAGAATGGTATGTCTGCCTACTTGGGGGTTGACTGTCCCGACGAGGGGTAAGCTCCCTGTATTGCGGGGGGCCGTATGTCTGCCTACGTGGGTGTGGGTTGTCCCGACGAGGGGTGTCCATCCTGTATTGCGGGGGGGTAGTATGATTGTGCCTTCGGGGGTGAGTTCCCTCTCTGTGGGTTGGTTTGCCTTAGCTGTTTTGGATTATAATGTCTCCTATAACTTTCTTGTGTATCCTTATATTGTGGCAGCCACCTATCATCTGGATTACCCCTGTGTCTGTGTATATATTGCAGTGATTTGCATCTCCTGCGTCTGCTGCGTAAGATCTTGTATCTGTTGATGCAGACCATTATTATGTGCCTTGAGGTGATGATCAATCGCCTTCTCGGTGATTTTATTCCTTGCCTCTATCATTTTGATATTTTGCTGCAGGTCTTCTAGCGTTTGATTTCGCGTGGTGCATAGTTTATACACCAGTGATCCACCAGGCCTTGTGTGATTAGGCGAATTTTCTGCCCGTCTGGCATTGCCCGATTATATTTGCCACACATCAAGAGCTTGGCGTTAATATATGCCTGTGCACTTTCTGTGGGGCCTTGGGTTCTCTCTCTAATCCTATCGTATAGGTCGTCCTCATCTGGCGTGATCTTAAACTCGTGTGCCAGTGCTATACATAGATCCTCCCATGTAGCGTTATTTAGATTGGCCTCATGGAGCTCAAGCCATGTTAGGGCTGATCCCGAAAGGTATGCCGGAAGGAGGCGTCTCTTATCCTCAATCGACCAACCATTTATTATTGCTGTTCTATTGAACGCCTTGAGGTATTCTGCGGGATTCTGATTGTCCCCTGAATACTTTGTGGGGTAGATCATAGAATATTTTGTTCGCAGGCCATGTCTTCTTCGTATACCTCCTCGTGGCCGTTTAATGGGTCGTGAGCGCTTGCGCTACCTTGACAATTGTCGTGTGATGAAGTGTTTGATCTTTCGTGATTGTGTGATAGATTGTTGATTTCCGATCGTGTGAAATATGTATGTCTGTCCTGAGAGGTACCCGGTTCGTACTGTGTGTCAAATGGCTCAGTTTCCACAATATTATCTAGGGATAAATTGTGCTCAATTTGCGCTGTGTTTATCGTGGAAAGTGCTTTATTGATATTCTGTTCTAGTGTTTCAGTTGCGGCCTTGATGTCTGCAATTAGTGTTGTAATTTCTGCGTCGCGTGCAGTCTCTTCTAATTGATGTATGAGTGCGTGCAAGCTATTATATGCCTAGTGCGTATCGATTATTTGCTGTAGTACGCTATGGGGTAATGCAGTGGCTGGGTCCTCGCTAGTGTTACTGTCTGAGGATGACTGTTGAGCGTTCTCGTTTTGTACCTGTGCCCTGCTGTCCCTGTAATCTAATCAAGGGGGAAAAATTCCTATCTTGGAGCTCTTGCTTTTGCTTACTAGCGGTATTCCGGGTGCTGACCATGGAGGTACGTTGTCTGTAACCCCTCAAAACGTGAAAATAGTGTATTGATATGATAGTGCAGCCTGCGTATTCGCTTCTGGCTAATGTACTCAAAGAAAAAAGAATTCTGAACCTGGGGCTTGGCTTTGGCTAGCAAGAGTCTTTGGCGATCTTGACCATGGAGGTACGTTGTCTGTATACCCTTAAAATGTGGTACCTGACACCTCCACCAACCTTGTTGCAGCTCTTTGTGGGGGCTATAACGGGCTGTGGGGGATGTTTAGTGTGAAAGGGTGTAAATGTGAAGTATAGGGGATGGTGTTTACAAGTGTGTTGTGAGGATTGGTTAATTGGGCAAAAAGGTGATGTGGTATGATCTTCTGGGTGCCCGGGATGTAGGGTTAATACGGGATTAAGGGGGTGTTCTTAATTAATTAAAAATGGGAGCAAGCTACCTGCCTGACTGCGTGTACGATTATGCAGCGAGTGATGAGTAAGAGCTCGCGGAGTGTAACACTGCTGACTGAAGCAGCCTAGCTGTAAGACAATGTGCTGGCAGAGTGCTTAGGAGCACGCAATCAAATAACCTGTCAGGGATACAATTAGCTTATAGCTTAAGGGTGAAGATTAGAGTTCAATTAAATAAATGAAAAGACCAAGTGTTCTGTAATGAAAGTAGTTTTAATAACTACTGGTGAAGTCTTCTGACTTTCTAGATCAATACTGGCACTTATGCCTTTACTGTTTAACAAGTACAAGTGTATAAGGGTAGAGTGTAGGGTGTAGGTGTAGGGATGTATTCTCGTGAGCCACACTCACCCGTCCTGGCTGCCGTCGAGGTCTCGTCCGTCAAGGGATCCACTAGACACAGATGTGTGGGGTCTAGAAACATGACCTTTTATAAGGCTGGGCATTGCAGACTGGGCATTACTAGCACATTCCTGCCTGTCTGCCTCCACTGTAGTCTGTAGGGGTCATGACAGTTCAAATAGGTGTGATGTGGGGTCATGGAAGTTCAATGAGTGTGTTAATTTGTAGTGGATCCTGGTGTATTTGAAATAAGGCCTGATAAATGTAAGGGTGAGGGGGAAGATAGTGTGGTTTAGGGTGTGCAACCCTATAAGATCCCCATGAGGATCTTGGGGATCCAACAAAAATAACGTTCCTCCACCTCACTTCGATCTCGCTCGTGATTTGAGTCGAAAAGCTCGAGTTCTGTTTGGAGAGAATCGTATGACTTGAAATAGCTTGGTAAGCTTTAAATTTGTCACTGAGAATGCTCAGATGGTGATCATCGAGGCTTTTCTCAGTTAAGAAAGAGCGATATCTATCTAATTTTTTCTTAAAAATGGCCCGAGTGCACAATAACTTTTCAGCTGTGGCCATGGTAGAGACTGAAGTATCACTCACCCGTACTTCCAGTGAAGTTACTGGCAATGAGGAAACGTCAGGCTTGACAGCAGGAGGGGGCAGCGGCAGGTCGTCGAGTTGTTGCTCCTCCACCTTAAGGGAATCTGTGGCAGCTGTGAAAAGTCAGACAAAATTAGAGCACATTTTACCATGACGCAACATGCTCTCATAGATAAGTTAAATTTTGATGTTAACAGAACTAGTCCCATGGATTTCTGCACCAAAAATTATGGTGTGATTAGTTACCACGAACTATTGGATCAACCAATTAAAGGTTTCCATTATCAGACAAAATTCTTTGTTTGCTCAGAATTGAACCAAATTTGAGCGTTAAAGAATATGAGGGAGGTATTAGCATATGGAAACAAGAAAAAGAGAGAGAGAGAGCACGTTGCTTAAACATCTGAATATATTTAATTCTTGAAACATCAAATGAAACTTATATAAATTTAGAAAATCATTTTTAAACACGTTCTTGACAGTGCTTTGGGTGTTGAACCCGGAACAATACAAACATTTTTACATTGAGTAGGCTTTGCTCCATTAATATAACAAATGGCAAAGAAGAAATGGTGTAGCTAACTTCCATACATATATGGAACACTTTGAGTTCTTAACCCAAGATTGGTTTTAACATGAGAAAGGAAAAAGGTGAAACAACTTCCTATAAAGAAAACCTTTGTGAAAGTTACACAGATCATTTGGTATGAAAGAAAAGAATAGAAACATAGCCTATAGAAGGAGCTATGACGGCCAGGGATCCAATCCTGCTGCACCTTATGAAAGATAGAAAGGAAAAACTGTGAAAGCAGTTACAAAGAAAAGGCATAGCCTATAGAAGGAGCTATGACGGTCAGGGACTCAATCCTGCCGCACCTTATGAACGAGAGAAAGTTATGAAAGCTATCAGGATTTAAATGAAAGCGAGCCATGAATGTGCTCCTAAAAGGAAAATAGCAAAAGCCAGTAGATATGTAAGTTTTGCCTATGAAATCTTTATAGGAAAATGGCAAAGATGAGCCGCTACGTAAGTCGGTCCTCGGACAAAATGAAGACGATTATAGTAACTATGCTCAGGCAAGGTAACAAAACATGTAAATTTAGAAATGCCATGATGCTTGTAAAGTACAAATTACACTGAACATAATACATAGCTTGTAGAAATACACAGTTTACTTAGCTTTTTAGTTTTGAAGGTTAGCAACCTTAGAAGAATTCCGAACAGCAGACGACATTAGATATATGTCACGCGTGGTACACTTGAGTACGCAGGAAGGTTGAAGCACTTGTAGAATGTTGTAGCATTCACAAAAATAATAGCTTTCTAGAAGAGCCATCGAAGACAAAAAAAGACGGTAATAAACCTACTCACGTTGTAGAAGGTGCATAACGAAACAGTTTCTTGTTGCACGAATGATGTGAAGTTCACACATGAAGAATATTCATTTTTCGAACATGTCGTTTGAAATACAAAGATTGCGATAACGTTAGCTCACGAAGTTAAGATGTCTTAAGACATTGCGAAGTTTAGTTACGACTTCTTGATACAGAATTTACGATGATATATTAAAATTAGATGAATTTTAAGTCCGGTAAACAAGTCTGGTGAGCAGCTCTCAGTCTGCAAGGAAAATCACAAAGATTCAGCCTAGCGAGCCGTTTAAATGGGCGACCAGCTAATGTTCCAGGACCTTCCATGCCACGCAATTGGAGAAGACGTGCTGTGATTGGCCGAAGCTTGGAGGCCGACCAATGGGAGCGTAGCTATGGTAACCAGTTCCTGTTCAGCTTTCTTGTCGTGCAGACTGTATGTAATGTTTCACTAAAACACTTGGAGAAATGTCTTAAAAGCGAGCATGGCTTATGAAATAATACGTAAGTAATTTACAACACACTTAATTTGAAATAGAAGAATTATTACAAAAACATAGATCACGAACACATGGTGACCGAATAAAGGTTATGAGAAAAAATTAATTCTGTCTGGCTGACACAAATTACGTAAACTTGAAAAATTAATAAATTTATTTATTCACAAATGCGAACAGAAGCGTACGCTATCTACTGACCTCGTAGTGCTGCCCCTTAAAACCTCAATAACTAACTAACTATTGATAGCCTAACTACAGGAATGAACAGACACAAACCTACATTGCAGATAAAGGCGACTAAAATGGACAATACTGTACCCGGTTTATACAAAGGATTTGTATAAAACTACTACCATACGGTAATCCAAGGGAAATCTACACAGGTGTCTATCCTGGTTAGATGTCCTCACAATTGATAGAAGTACACGACCTTCTTGCCAGCATGGTAATTCTAAAATAAAGTGATAAACTATTCATCATGAACAACAAGTGAAACAAAAGTTTGAGAAGTTATGAGAAAGTAGGCTACATGTAGAGGACAAAGAGGATGTTCATCCTTCCCCTAACAACAACAACAACAACAATTTGTAATCTCTCAATTCAAACCACAAGATTGATTCACCAAGTGAATGACAATTTAATGGGTTAAGGGGTCTCCGCCCAATCAATACAAGTTTATTATTGGCATCTATTAATTTATTGCCATTAAGGACATGTTTCGGGCCTCATGGGCCCTTCTTCAGCCGCAAAAATTAATAACATATTCACATCCATCATAATAAACAAAACACGTACACTTTAAGAAAAACATTAAAATAGACACTCAATTAATTATAAAATATTAACTTATCATGCTGCAAAAATTCAAAGTAACATTCAAAATTAATTCCAAAATACCATCTCCTCCACATATAAAAGGATTAAACAAGCACAGCTAAAAGAGATAGGTCTGGTCTTGTTGGCCTTATCCATATTATGATCTGGCAGGTGCCCTATTCAACAGGCTTTTGAAAAAAAATTTGGTTAAAATGTTTAAAAATATATATTGGAGGTGATTATAATGCGGCCAGAGGGCTATGCTGGCTCTCCCTTGTGTTATGAGTTCCTGTTTTAAAGCCGATCTCCGTGACCTTGGCCCGGGAAATTGTCTTGAACCTAAGTTGGGCCTTTGCTATTTTTTCATTGTCGGATTGGGTAGAGACTTAACATTTTGAAGAAACCGTCATACGGATCTTGTGATGGGGTGAACCAGCCAGAGTTCAAGCCTGCTTCTCAACTATAAAGAAATAATGAAGGGTTTTAGAAAAATGAATACGTCGGAAAAACTAGGATTAAAACGAAAGATGTAGCAATAACTTACTAAACTCGAATTGAAGGAATTACACGACTGTCAGCTTTCACCTGGAGGCTGTAATGGGACGAAAAAAGGAAACGTTAAAGTCGCCTACATACGTGAAACTATGAAAGGAAGGCTCATGTGCCGGGTTGCTCACCTTTACTGGAAGTTCGAGGTGCACGTTGTTTCCCGTCTGACGGCATGTTACCGTGTGAGGCGAGTTGGTCCGACCTTGTGCCAGGTCAGGAACTAGGAGGAGGGGAGGGGGAGGGAGGAGATGTGTGTGGGGGTAAAGAATGACTTGATACAGAACGAAGTTTATTTTGGGTTGAGGCCTAATTGGCGGGCTATGTGTGCCGTTAGGGGGGGGGGGGGTGTCTTCAACTTGGGAGAAGAGATAAACAAGGAAGCTGACGAACTAATCTAAGCCTCAACAATAATGTTTGTTGTGGCAACGGGAAAATTTTTTGAATATTTTCAAAAAGTATGTTAGTATCGAAATTGATCTCGTTTAAATTATGCATTGGATTGATGCGTTGTGCGTTATCTATTTCTATTTGCTCCAGTATATTCATGATAGGCCCTTTCCTGACGTAATGGATAATTTCTAGATCTTTCTTAATGTCTGTGAACACAACAAATATATTGCTTGAAATGTTTTACTAGGTCATTATAACCGAGAGACTTGATTGATTTATCAGGGCCTAAAAATGCAGAGAGATTGTTATAATGAATTGCCCCTATTGATGAACACAAGAGTTGAGCTTTCTTTGTTGGATCGGTGGCATTGTTGAAGTTTGCATAATTCTCAAATCGTTCTAAATACGACACAAATTTTTCCTTTTTTAGCATCAAAATTTTCAAAAGGTGTGATGTTAGTGGCTTGTGGGGTTGTGACGGACTGGTGAGCTTGATACCTTTCAAGTAAATTCTCTTGAGAATCTGTAAAAATGTTCAGTAATTGTTGAAACTGATTTGCGTCCATCTTGACGGAACGTGGAAATGATTTTAAAAATCACAGTTCAAATATAATAAAATGTTTCAAGATAACCGATTTAAAACACACTGGGTCGTGATCGATGACCGAATATTTTCCTGGGCTTGAGAAAAAACAACTTTGCATAACCTCAAAGTTCGAACTGTGATAAATATTATTTTGAATATGTGGCATGCAGGCACACGCAGATGAATATACGATGAGTTGCTTAGGATAGTTTACAAGTACCCTGTGTACATTTCATGTCGATTTGCCTGATTCTTGATTTTACTCACGTGGCCGTTGAAACAAAACCTGACATAAATACCGTACTTCATTGATATAGGCTATATCTGTGCCGGTGAATCAAGTCCCAATTCCTCGTCGCCAACTATTATATTTTGATTAAAGCACATTATTGCTATTATGTGTTGAATAAAGCACTTTATATCACTTTAATATGTACACACATCTCGATCTACATCTTAACACATTGAGCAATTACAACTAATATCGTCAGAGAGTAAAAGCATATATACACTCCGACCAAGTTCCATAGAGGACATAAACTAGATACATAATAGTAGTCGTAGGAAGGTTTACAGGCATCTAACTAAGAAAATACTATACTACCCGATTCAAATTTACTCTATATTCTGAAGCTTTCTTTAGAAATCAAATACAATAACAAAGAAGGTTTACAGGCATCTAACTAAGAAAATACTATACTACCCGATTCAAATTTACTCTATATTCTGGAGCTTTCTTTAGAAAACAAATACAATAACAAAGAGGGATAAACCTAAGTTTAAAATTGATTGATCTCCACATTACCGGTAATGTCTTATGCCGTATGCCGTATATTTCCAATTTCGTGTTCCCCACTGTGAAACTGGTCAGCCATGTCATAGATCATGGTGGTGAACCATCATAGTCTTCTTCCAAGAAACACTCCCAGAATCACAATTATTATTACTGTGATTGTGGCATAACAGCCAAACCCTATCACGGGGTACCTTCTATACCAAAAACAATTTGAGGGTACAGTCTTTAAGCTTTCCGACAAAACACGTAGCACTCAAATCTAGAAAAACAACCTTACGAAACAGTCCTCTCAGTCTGCTTGACAGAGTATGTCTCAATCGTCTCAATACAAAAGGCTTCTTCCACGCTTCTTCCCAAACATGGCGCCCAAGAATAGTAATGTTATATGTACCTCCTGTAAAGTTTCCCTGAAGGAGAATGAAAATTTCGTACAATGTGACGGAAAGTATGGTGAAGTGTTTCATCTAAACTGTGCTCGTGTGACGAACGCCGTTTTTAAAGCAATGATTGCAAATCCGGGCGAAATTCTGTGGCATTGTAAACAATGCAAACATAACACACATTCAATCAGGACAGCTACATCTAGTTTTCAGCCGAATAAGGTCAAACCGGACACTGTAAGTTTATGTGAAGCAGTTAACAATATGCAACAAGTGCTAAAAGATGTTTGTAACTCTCTGGAGTATCAATCAAAAAAAAATTGATGAACTATTGGAGCAAAATATCACACTAAAATCTTGCATTGACCAACTCACCCAAGAGGTTAACAACACTAAAGTTGAGAATGGCTTGCTTAAAGAACAAAATGCGCATCTTAAGAGACAAGTTAATGACTTGGAGCAATACTCCAAGAATTACAACCTTGAAATCGCCGGGATACCAGTTTCCGAACACGAGAATGTGTATAATATTGTGGCTCAAGTGGCAGGTGCAGTTGGTGTTGAAGTTGATACTGATAGGGACATTGAATATTGCCACCGACTTCCATCCTTTACAGATAAGGATGGAAAGAAGAAAACGCCCCTCATAGTAGCAAAATTTTATTCCCGCCAAACTAAAAACATGATCATGAGCAAAAAACGCAAACATGGGAAACTTCTTTGCACAGATATCAAGATCAACGGAGACTCGCCAGTGTATATAAATGAACATTTAACCAAAGACAACCAAAACGTATATTGGCTTGCCAGGAATTCAAAACGGACAATGAATTAAAAATTCGCATGGACCAGGAACGGGAAGATCTTCATGAGGAAAAATGAAAACAGCCCGATTCTACAAATCAAGACTGCAGCTGATCTACCAACTGTTCATGGGAATCAAGGAAACTCAAGGTATGTTTGCCTGAGCCAAGTGATCAATCAATATTTCATGAAATTCTGTTTCTAAGTGAGTGTAAAGTAATTATGTAAGTACCCTGAAATAAAACAACTAACTTACGGTATGAAATCAGAAAACGAAGTAGACCTTAATTTCCAAGATATTACTTCAAACATTGTAAACAGTACTCAAGATTTGAACAAATTAATTAGCTTTACTGTGGGAATTAAAATCATGCACCTAAATATATGAGGCATGATAACAAATTTTGAAAGTATGCTAGTTATGCTCGATGAACTTGATCATAAACCAGATGTCATTATACTGTCTGAAACTCAGCTCATTGAGGATATACCATTTGCTATTTTAGGATACAATGAGTACTTCATACCACCTCAAAATTCTACCCATGATAGCATAAAGATATATGTGCATGAAAACCTCATTCAAAATATTACAATATCTACTGTAAAAACACTGAAAGCTGCAAATGCTAGCCTACTCACCTTCATATATAATAAAGAAAGATACGTGATACTTGCTATATACAGATCACCCTCAACAAGCCCAAAGAAATTCATAGAAGAACTAGGAAGTACTCTCCAGCCCTTGCCCACAGCTACACACAGTATATTAATAGGAGGTATAAATATTGATATTTTAAATCCTACAAGGCAATATGCCCAAAATATTAATAAAAATGAGTATTTAAATGTATTACATGCAAATGGTTTCATTTCGTACATAAACTCACCAACTAGAAAAACCCCAAAATCCAGAACATGTATCGATCACATACATGTTAAGTCCCACAGAAACAGCAACTTTGACCCTTTTGTTCTGCATACCAGTATCACAGATCACAGTCCTACATTTCTCATACAGAATAAATCTCAAAAATACACTCCACAAACAGGAGAAAATACTTTGAACAATGTAAGAATAAATTATGAAACTCTAAAAAATCCTTAACTAAGGAAACTTGGGAATCCATCATAACTGAACATGATGCTAACAAAGCAGCTGATAGTTTCATTAAATTACTGACCCAATACATCTATGAACACTCTACTACCATAAATAATGTAAGATCAAAATTTAAAAAAATTACTCCATGGATCACAACTGGAATTTTAACTTCTATTAGAATAAGAGATAAATTAAATCAGAAAATTGTTAAACAAAGGGAGAGATCCCCAAACAGTGATGAGGTCCAAGAAACTGTTAATAAACATAAATTGTACAGAAACTGGATAAACAGGCTTGTTAAAATAGCAAAAGAAAGGTACTATTCCAAACAAATTATGTCAAACTCCAATAATTCTAAAGTCCTTTGGAAAAATATTAATGATATAACATGTAGGAAGGGAAATAAATCTTCAGCTGTTGACAGCATATTTATCAGAGACTCACAAGAAAAATCCCAGCCAGCTGCCATTGCAAACAAATTTGTAGACTATTTTAGTAACATAGGTTTAGAACTTTCTGAAAAGATAAGTAATACAAGAAAGGAACCTGACAACACAAATGCACGTGATAGCGCTGTAAAATCTCAAACTCAGTCTATCTTTTTTATACCCATAACAAAATCAGAAATAACAAACCACATAGCTGCTCTAGAAGATAACTCAGCAAATGGCTATGATAATATCTCTAGTAAAACAATTAAGATAATTAGTTCAGAAATTCTACTACCACTGCACCATATTTTTAATTTATCACTAACGAAGGGGCAATTTCCAGACTCATTCAAAATTGCCATCATAATCCCAGTCTATAAATCAGATGATAAAAGAGAGTTAAATAACTATAGACCAATTTCCCTCACAACCCACCTCTCTAAGCTACTAGAGATATGCATCGAAACCAGATTACTTAACTATCTGAATAAGTTCAACATATTGTCACCAAATCAGTTTGGTTTTAGACCAAACACTAGTACTCAAGATGCAATATTCTCCCTTACTTATTATTTGTATAAAGCCATCGATGGTTCTAAAAGAACAATTTCTGTGTTCCTGGATTTAAAAAAGGCATTTGACACCGTGGACCACAATATACTCATTAGAAACCTGGAAAAGGAGGGTATTCGTGGTACTCCTCTAGAACTAATAAAAAGTTTTCTTTTTAACAGAATTCAAAAGGTACGAATCAAAGATACACTAAGTAGAAGTGCTGAAGTAAAAATTGGAATTCCCCAAGGAACAGTTTTAGGTCCTATTCTTTTTCTGTTATATATTAACGATTTGTGTGAGCTGAACTGTAATGCGATGATTACCTCATATGCTGATGACACTGTCGTCACAGTCACAGGAACAACTTGGGAGGACACTTTTAATAGAACTCAAGAAACCCTTGCTACAGTCCAAAAATGGCTAAGAAACCACCTCCTTACCTTAAATGAAACCAAAACACAATACCTATGCTTCTCACACAACAAAACATTACAACCCACAGACAATTTAACACTGAAGATCCACACACCAAATTGTAACAATGGTGAAAGATGCAACTGCTATACCCTACAGAAGTCAATGAATGCTACATATTTAGGGATTATTATAGATAGTCATTTAAAATGGAATATGCATGCATCAAAATTGGCCAATAAACTCCAAAAGTTAATTTATATATTTTACAGAATCAGAAATATCTTGTCAGCAAAAGTCTTGAGAACTGTATATTTTGCCTTAGTCCAGTCACAACTACAATATGGAATAAATGGTTGGGGTGGAATACTTGATTCACATTTGGCTCAGGTAAATACCTGCCAGAATTTCATTCTAAAAGTTATGTACAAAAAGCCACCAACGTTTCCAACATGTGAACTGTATAAACAAAGCATGGTGCTTAATATACGACAGTTATTTGTTCAGTCATCAATCATATGTATACATAAAAATATGAAGCTCTTCTCCAATGAACAACAACTTAAAATGTGCACTAGACTTCAAAACAGAACTGGAATAAATATCCCTCGTCGAAACACACTACTTGGCCAAAGGAATATAAGTTGTCTTAGCACTAGGATATACAATATATTGCCAGTAAATGTGACAAATAACACCCTGAATATACTGAAGAAAAGGCTTTTTACATGGCTGCTTAGTAACTTTGATAAAGTAAATGAACTTATACATTTTCACCAACATATTTAAACCAACTCAGTCACAAATAAGTGATGTAACGTCTTCTTTTATTTTAGTATCCTTTTAATTAATGCCTTTACTATAAACTTTTCTTACTACTATCAGTCAAATACCATGTTGCAAATAAATTAAGAAATTGTGTTCATGAAGCCCACGCACAAGTTTATCTTATGTGGGATTCACCCTGTATTTTGATACAACATCTGTATATGTACATGTTTTCTGTCAGTGAATAAAAATGTGTGCTCGTCGTTCTTCCATCTCGTAAGCATCAAGTAATTCACGCCATAGCGTCAGATAGCAGCTGCGTCCAAAGTTCATGCAAGGCCATCTTACGGTACAGATACAAACTCAAGCACGCTCATTTGTAATAGTTCCAAAACTTCGGATAGGTAGCACCACTTACAAGGACACATGCGCTTTCTAGTGACCAACAGCAGGATTTACATACATTTCACCAGGACCTTCTATACTACCGGACCTGACACTGCAATCCAAGATGGCCGCCGTAGTTGGTGGTCGGACATCAAACGCATGACGTGTGCCAGAATCCAACACAACACAAAATAACATCATGACGTGATTTTGTCTGCTGTTAATTCATTTTATGGGCTTGGGACAACTTGGTCATCAGCCCCGTGCAGTTGCGTGTGGGTTGAATTCCTCCGATTACGTGATGACTGTAGTAGTGTGTGTAGTTGTGTAAGGGACAGGCATAGGGAGGTGCCCCGGGAGTTAAAATAAGGTACTACCGGAGTTCCATCAGGAAAGGAATAAAATAATGTAGAGGCCCACAGGAGAGATCTGCAGAATATCTTGGCTGAGTGAAAAGGGAAAGTTGTAAATGTTCCTGTAGGAATTTCAATCTCTTTTTAGTAAGTTACATATTATTCGGGGCCTGTTTGTCATCTCTTGATGAATGCAGTACATTTGCATTTTTCTGTTGGCACACGCTAGAGTAAAATGAGGCTTTTCACCGATGTCTCAGTCTCAATCATGGCTGTGATTATATGGAAGCTACTGAGGTATGGGTGGTGCTTAGTAATGACATTCAGGGCACAGTAAGTGCCTGTGGATGCTGTGAAAGGTTCTACTCATAGGGTTAGTAGGCCTACTGCTGTACTGACTCAGTGAGGAAAGCAATGACAAACTACCTCACCCATCTTCTTGCCTAGTACGCCTCAATATAGCGCTGCCATGGGTTTTTGTGGGTATCTACACACATAACCTAACGTCAGTGCCTTTTGAGGATCCAACCAGCCTTCGGGCTGACTACCTAACAGACATACATATTATTCTTAAAAATAAATGTGACCAACCAGGTGGTGTAGTTCTTGGTTGTCACTTCTGGGGTCCAAGTTTGATTCCCGACTGTCAAGAAATCTTAATTCTAGTCTGAGGGTAAGAACGGGCTACACACAGCCTAGTGAGGTAAACCGGGAAATGTTGGGTTCGATTCTCCGCTTAGCAACCCAGCAAGTGGTTTACCATGGGTTCCCACACATACTGAAGATAAATGTCCAGGTAATTCCTATAATAAGGTCACGACTGCCTCCTGTAAATCCGTCAACAAGTAGGCTAGTCGTATTCATTCATGCCTATTCATGAGATTAAATGGCACTCTGTCAAACGCATGACGTGTGTCAGAATCCAACCCAACACAAAATAACATCATGACGTGATTTTGTCTGCTGTTAATTCATTTTATGGGCTTTGGACCTCTTGGTCATCAACCCCGTGAAGTTGGTTGTAGGTTGAATTCCCCTGATGGGAAATTATAAAATAGGCACCAATGGCTCATATTTATAATAATTGGATTTGCATCCAGTCACACAACAGTTTCAAGGCATATCACCACAATTTTAGCATAGCCTATGCAAGAGTAAGCCTACTGGTAGTTTATTAAAACGGGATCCACACCAAGTACGTGATAAGATTGATATCCTTGAACTAGCAGGCGTATAATTGCATGAGAGATTACTGTAGACAATTTTAAAAGTAGGTTATGTTCCTACGTACGGTAATCAATTTTCAGATCTCCTTAGACCTTGAATTGGAATACGTTAATTATTACTATGCTTGCTCATAATGAATTACCATTACTAATAATTTATAAACCCTAAACAGAATAATAAATAGACCAAACGTACCCACTGATTGGCAATAGTATTGATGGTATCACAAGCGTAACAGAAGTCACCGTTATCTCGTATTTATGAAGCACTAATGCACACATTTACTTACACGAACGTGTAATATCATTAAGCAATAATCAATAAGCACAGATAATCAAGGGAGACGATTGCTAACAGAAATTCACACCACTATCACATCGTAAACAAAACGTCTCAACTTATGAACAAAGCATGTAATCACCAACAGCGACAGCCATCTTTCCTCTGTCCCGCCGCCAGTGTCAGGTCCGGTATTATAGAAGGTCCTGATTTCACCAACACGTAACAGGCGATTACATCCCCACCATCAGTCCATACTTGAACATACCAAATCTGTTCAAATGAAATTATAACATATTCTTTACAACATAGGATTAAAGCAAGCTTCAGAATTTCGTCAAATATAACTAAACACATTATCCAGAATTAAAATGTGTCCTAAAATACATTGAATAATTAATATTAATAAGTATACGTCGATGATATAGAAATAATAATAATAATAATAATAATTTTATAAAATAGTGACACTGCCTCTCCTGCAGACGGACCAATGAAATTGGACACGCTGCCAACATGATAAAGTATTGATCTAAAAGAATTAATAAGAACAATAGCCTACATTTAATTGTCATGGGGACTCATAAATTATAGGTTACAGAACGCCCCCTTGCTTTTCATTCATTTGGTCCTATACCGTAGAACAGGACTGCCCAAACTACGGCCCGCGGCCCGGATACGGCCCCCAAGAATATTTTATCCGGCCCGACGCTCAGCGCCCGCGCCGTGTCGACAAAACTTTGAAACAACTAAATAAATAATAATAATAATAATGTTATTGGTTTTATGTCACGACGGCATTAGAGCCCCATTGCAAGCGCCTTATGATGGTCCTTATCATGTACTTAAACGACAAGAAAAAAGTTATGTCCTCAAAATTAAAGGAAAGCCAACAACAATAAGCATTGATCGGCTTAAGCCACCTATTTACTAGTTAATGAAAATGGAAACAACTCATCGCAGGCGCAGTCACAAACAACAAGATCTGGCCGCTGAGTACATTTTCCAAAGTAGTATTTGGAAACGTTACCACTGGAAGGGGAGTACTGTGGCAGCACGTCCAATGAAGAAAGAATACGCACGTCAAAGAACATAGAAGACCTGAGATAAACAGAGTGGAATCGTTGTATTATCTTGTAAGGACCACAATTGTAAGGACCACATTTAACTTTTTATTTTTAAGTGTTGGCAAGATATATTTACGTACTTTGAAAAAGAAAAGAAAAAACGTGAGTGCAGAAACATGGTGGGAAACAAAATAGTTGATGTACAGTGCTTATACCGTATGTGTATTAATTTGTAAAAGTTTATATGTATTAGTGTGTGAAAGTTTATAAATAAAAATAGTGGTACTAGTCGACGGTTAAATATTGGTGACCCTGACGTGATAAAGAGAAGAAAGATGTCGACAAACGAGACCATGCCGGACACGCGATTAGAAGCCAATAAGGTTAGCATCAAAATCCCACCTTTTTGGATAAAGAAACCCGAAATCTGGTTCTATCAGGTGGAGGCACAGTTTAGTATTTGCAAAATTATTTCAGAAGAGACTAAATTTAATCACCTAGTGTCGCAATTAGAACCTAAATACATTGAAAACATTTGGGACATTATTAGAAGTGCGGAAGTAAATAAATACTCATTGGCCAAGGAACGTTTACTGAACATTTTCAAGGAAAGTGAAGATAAACGTATTAAGAGACTCGTTACTGGAATTGATTTAGGAGACCAGAAACCTAGTCAATTATTGCGTAAGATGCAAGCCTTAGCAGGGATCGATGTATCAGAAACAGTTCTTAAGACTCTCTGGTTAGAAAAACTCGCGGATTCAATAAAGAATATTGTGATCGTCAGCGACGAAGGGCTTGAAAAAGTAGCTATAATAGCAGATAAAATAATTGAAATGAATCCCCGCAACGAATTATTTGCCATGAAAAGTGACTCTTGTAAACAATTGGATTTTCCTGTTACAATGCGCGATCTAATGGGCAGAATTTCTGGACTAGAGCAACAAATACAGTAGCTGCCTTATCCACTGGTCATCAGGTTAGGCCTCGCCATAGAAGTAGTGAACGCCGACGATGTGATAATAGTCGTAGTAAATCACGTAATAGATACAATCCCAGGGGCAAGTACTGTTATTACCATTTCCGATTTGGACAACAGTGTAAACCGGAGAAATGTACACCTCCATGTAGCTGGTCCGAACAGGGAAACGCCGCCCAGCAGCAGAATTAGCGGCAAGTTCTGCTGCCCAAGTCAATTGTCGCAAAACCCGCCTTTTTGTAACCGACAGAAAAACGGGATTGCAATTTTTAATTGACAGTGGGGCTGATGTTTCGATAATACCGAGCAACTCCAAAGTTAATACAGATTCGCAATATAAATTGTATGCTGCCAACGGAACCGAAATTCCCACATCTGGAATTGAACTCCGTACCATTGATCAAGGATTACGACGGCAATTCCAGTGGCCATTTGTGGTTGCGAAGATTAATAAGGCTATATTGGGAGCAGACTTCTTACATAAATTCCACTTGTTAGTAGATGTCCACAATAAGAGATTAATAGATGATATAACCAAGCTCTGAACCAAGGGCGAAGTTATGTCTATCTCAGATGAAAATGTAGTCAGTACAATGAGCCAAAACACAAAATTTACAGATCTATTGCTGCAGAATCCGGACATAGCTAAACCTAATTTAGTACCTGGCAAAATTAAACATGATGTCCAACACTTCATTACTACTGAAGGTCCACCCGTGTTTTGTAGTGCAAGACAATTAGATCCCAAGCGCATGGAAATGACAAAACAAGAATTCAAGTACATGTTGGACAATGGCATAATAAGGCCATCCAAATCATCATGGGCTAGTCCTCTTCACCTGGTGCCGAAGAAGGATGGTTCGATTCGTCCGTGTGGAGATTATAGACGATTAAATGAAAGAACAGTTCCCGATCGTTATCCTGTTCCTAGGATAGAAGATTTTCACTGTATTTTGCGAGGAAAGAACACCTTTTCTAAATTCGATCTATTAAAGGCTTACCGTCAGATACCCATTGCGGAAGAAGATAAACATAAGACTGCAATCATCACACCATTCGGACTGTATGAATTTAATGTAATGAGTTTTGGTCTGCGGAATGCACCTTCCACCTTCCAACGATTCATTAATGAGGTTATGCATGGACTGGATTTTGTATTCTCTTACCTGGATGACATATTGATCGCCTCATCCAGTGATGAAGAACACCGAGCACACCTGAAACTAGTTCTAGAGCGACTGTCAGAGTATTGCCTTCGAATGAACATCTCAAAATCAATATTTGGTGCGAATGAATTAGCATTCCTAGGCTACTGGGTTACGCCAGAGGGATCTCGTCCCCTACCTGAGACAGTACAAGCAATTTTGGAGTACAAGTTACCTAGTAAACTTCATGAGCTTCGCACATTCCTTGGTGTTGTCAACTACTATCGCCGTTACCTTAAAGATGCAGCACAAACTCAGGCTGAATTACATGAATATCTTAAGGGAGCGAAGAAGAAGGACAACAGACTCATTCAATGGACTGAGGAAGCAAAGCAAATGTTTGAGAAATGTAAAAATGATATCGCAAACGCTGCATTATTAGCGTTTCCCAACCCAGACTTACCTCTGACACTTTGCACTGACGCGTCTGATTTTGCTGTCGGTGCTGTGCTCCAGCAACTGGAAAATGACAGCTGGAGGCCAATTGCTTTCTTCTCACAAAAGCTGAGTCAGGCACAGAAGGTTTATAGTACCTACGACCGAGAATTGTTGGGAATTTACCTTTCTGTAAAGAAGTTCAAGCATTTACTTGAAGGAAGAGAATTCATAATCCTCACCGATCACAAACCACTCACATTTGCTTTCAAGCAAAGCAATGAAAAAGCATCTCCTAGGCAGATGAGACAGTTGCAGTACATCTCACAATTTTCAACTGATCTCCGTCATGTCAGTGGCCTCGACAATGTTGTTGCGGACGCCCTTTCCAGAGTTGATGAAATAGCAATAACGGATTATGATGAGATTGCCAAGAGCCAGCTAAAAGATCAGGAATTGCAGCAACTCCAGACAGGAAACAACTCCCTAAACTTCAAGCAATACCAACTACCATCAGGAAACTCTGTTTGGTGCGACACTTCCACTGCAAATATCAGACCTTACATTCCTAAAGCATTTCGTCACCCAATATTTCTACATTTTCATGGGTTAGCCCATCCTGGCATAAGGACTACAGTGAAGCTGTTGACTAGTAGAGTCATTTGGCCGAATATCACAAGTGATGTGCGACAATGGACTAAATCCTGTGTTAGCTGCCAGAAAACCAAGGTCACTCGCCACACAAGATCGCCGCTTGAAAACTTTGAAGAACCCGATGAACGCTTCAGTGTAGTGCACATTGACCTCATTGGACCGCTTCCACCCTCTAACGGTATGACTTATTGCTTAACCTGCATTGACCGCTTCACATCCTGGATGGAAGTCATACCCCTGGATGACATCACTGCTGAAACAGTGTCAAAAGCTTTCTACCATCACTGGATTGCAAGATTTGGCGTCCCATCTCGCGTAATCACTGATCAAGGCACTCAATTTAGATCACAATTGTTTAACAATTTGGCCATAGTATGTGGAATAAAACTTCAGCACACAACACCATATCATCCACAGTGTAATGGCAAAGTTGAGCGACTGCATAGAACCCTGAAGTGTGCGATCAAGGCTCACAACTCTTCTAAATGGACAGAAACCTTACCTTCCGTCCTATTGGGTCTACGCACTGCACTACGAGAAACGTCAAGCCACTCTATTGCACAGATGGTTTATGGTAAAACCATTAGACTGCCTGGTGAATTTTTTGAGGAGCCAATTACGAGGATTGACTCTGATTCGTTTGCATCCAACTTGCAAAAGCAGATGCTGAACCTGAAACCTGCCAGATCTAAATATAGCACATCGAGATCAGTGTTTGTCCCAAAAGACCTTCAGACATGTTCCCATGTGTTTGTGAGATGTGATAAGGTCAGAAAACCATTAGAACCTACATATGATGGTCCCTTCCCTGTCATAAAAAGACATGAAAAATACTTCACCATCGAGTGCAAGTGTAAACACATAAATGTGTCAGTGGACAGACTTAAGCCAACATATGTATTGCAGGAAGAAGATGAAGCAGTGAAGGAGCTTCCAGAGTCTGCAAAGGACACTCAACTCCAACAACCCACAAATGGATCTTCGCCAAATACCAGATTGTCAAAATCTGGAAGAACTATAAGGTGTCCAGTTCGATTTTTAGAGAACGTCATCTCTGTGAAGATTTTTTGAAGTGATGTGTCAAGTTCGTAACTGTGTTACTGGTGGGGGAGTAGTGTAAGGACCACAATTGTAAGGACCACATTTAATTTTTTATTTTTAAGTGTTGGCAAGATATATTTACGTACTTTGAAAAAGAAAAGACAAAACGTGAGTGCAGAAACATGGTGGGAAACAAAATAGTTGATGTACAGTGCTTATACCGTATGTGTATTAATTTGTAAAAGTTTGTATGTATTAGTGTGTGAAAGTTTATAAATAAAAATAGTGGTACTAGTTCAAAGTCGACGGTTAAAATCTCATTGTATCTGTTTATACGTTTCATTGTTTTCTCTATTATTACAAAATAGTTCATAAACATCTTTACTGACAATCAAAATTAAACAGTTTTTAAAATCGTATTCTTTGTTTTTAAAACACAATGTCTTGCTCCAAAAAGAGGATGATTGACAGTGAGTGTCGAGTTTTTCAAGAAAAGTGGGGTGAAAAGTACGTTGTGGTAGAAGACAGCAACAAAACATTGTGTCTCATCTGTAATAAAACCATAGCGGTCCTAAAAGAGTACAATGTCCGAAGACACTTTGAAACCAAACATGGTCAAAGCAAATATGCTCAGCTCTCAGGTAAACTTAGAATAGAAACATTAGCCGCTATGAAGGCATCCTTGACCTTACAGAAAAAGATATTTACTAAATGTACTGATGCAAATGAGTCAGTAGTACGCTACAAAATTACTCATATTTTAGCTAAGGCAGGTGTCAGGGACCAGAACCTACCCGGTTCTGGTGTAACCAATATTATTTTTCTTTAGAATGAAAAAGATTGACTTTCTACGTATTTGGTATTTTATCACACACACAGAGTTTACAGAAAACAAACACAAGAATACATATGAAAACAAATCAAAAGAGATGACTGTTCTGGATGCAACATCCTCCCACATTTTGATTCGACATCAAATCAAAACTAATCAAACGTTTATACGAAGTAAGTCAAGGCGGGAGGGAGGTCTGACTGTTCTTCCCCTCCTAGTAACAACACTTTTGTCAACGGAAGTGATGTCTCAGCAGGTGGGTGGCTAAATAGTCTTACACCCTCGAGGCCCATAACTTCAGGTCCAGCCTCCATGGGATAAACATGTTATATGGGTCGGAGAAACTCACCACTTGAAGTCTTCACTTGCACAACTCTGAGCACCCCGTCTCTGCCAGGGTAAACTGCAACAACTTTTCCAGTCAATTCTGACTATTTTAGAGTACTTCGAGATATAGTGCAAGTACCATTGTGGTTCCTTGTTCGAGGCGATTAATGTGGTAGTAAAGCTCCTTTTTCTCTCTCTATTCACTTCCTCTTCATCCGTCGGAGTAACAGGGGTCGGCCATTCATTCTCTGGGAGTTTTAACCAAAGAGGTCCCTCCCACTACTTGGAAGCTATCAGCTGTGGAACAGAGCAACCCCTAGAGGGCAGGTCAGCTGTATTATTTACTCCGGTCACGTGATACCAGCATTATGGATCCGTCAAACTTCTAACTTCCCTGATTCTGTTGGTCATTAAAGTTCCCCATACCTCTCCTCTCTTCATCCAAGAAAGAGCCGAGGAGGAATCACTCCAATAGTAAGTAGGAACGCCAGCTAAGCCCAGACTACCTATTGCTGAAGCAGCTAGCCGAGACCCCATTGTACAAGCCAATAACTCCAATCTCGGTATGTTAGTTTTCATTAATGGAGCTACTCTAGATTTTGCAGACATCAGCTGGATATTGATCCCCCTTCCATCGAAGGACCTCAGGAAGACAGCAGTGGCTTATGCCATGTTACTTGCATCACAAAAGTTATGGGAGCTCCAGGAAGATGCATACTCACTGCTTGCCAGTTGCCTGGAAATCTTCACTTCACAGATAGTAGGCAGGGCTTTCAACCATTTATTAAATCTATTTTTCATGTCCTTACTTACTTTCATAAGCTGCCAATACTCTCTCACCGGTAGTGCAACTTCAAACTTCCTTCCTCTTTCATCCTGACATTGTCTTCAAAACGTTTAACGGTAGCTAACTCCATATCCTGTTTTGTAAGAGTTTCAATGAGATCCCTAATGCCGATAGTTTCCAAGCTCCACAGCTCACATAAAGACATGCTTGCACAAACAAGGAATTTACAGTAGACACACAAGATTCACTATCCCCAATCTTCTGCCAAACCTTTCCCATAACTGTCCAACCGAGAGTAGTTTCCATGGCAACTAATCCTGATTTCAGCTGAACTACATCCCCCGTGAAGATTCTACCAGCGACATCAGCACCAATGAGAAGTTCTATTACAGGAGGGCATGGACCGAAATCAGAGAACCAAATGTTTTTTTTTTCTTAATTTCGTTCATCCACGGACCATACTGTAACCTTGGAAATTCCCCACATATTACCCTTCAGCTTAACACCTGCACATTTTGTTCCTTTAAATCACCTTCGTCACTAACCGAAATTTCATAGACATTGTGATCTTGTTCGCTAATTGACGAACCTGCAAATAGCATGTGGCCTATCCTCTCAGTTTTCAGAGGGACATACTTCATCTCCTTCGCTGTTTCTTCTAGTAGGTAAGACCTCTGTGAACCACAATCTATCAGAGCAGGTACTGTCTTCACCTTCCCGTTGTGTTGTAGTCTAACACTGACAGTCTGCAACAAAACATCTTGAACAGCTGAGGCTTGTCGTTGACAGTCACAACTCCATTTTCCTTACTTTTCATCTTACTGTTACTATGCATTGTGTCATTCTTGGTCGAAATCTTATTTACTTCTAGCCTCGGGCACATGATTACTTCATGTCTGTTACTGCATACTGGACACCTCAAGTTTGCGGTGCAACTGTTTGCCCTATGACCAACTTTTAAGCATGCAATACAACATTTGTTCTCCGCTAGTCTCTTACGCTTGTCATCTAACTTCAGATCTTGGGCGAAGTGACACTCCTTACTTTCATGTCACCTCTTACAAAAGATTTAAAAAAATCTCTCCCTCGCATTTGCTTGTAAACAAAACACTAACAGTAGGTGGCGGGTTATCTTCATATTCACTTAACTTAAATTTGTCATTATTTCTCTTTTGAGACAAATCAAAACCAGCCTGGGCAATAGCTATTCTTTCTTCGCCTTCCACTTCCCCTTTAAGGAAAGCAAGTAATGCTCCTAGTTTATCAGCACGATTGCACACTTGATCTTCCGTTGAAGTTGATTGATTTCTCATCCATACACGCAGAATATCCTCAGGGAGGCTCGATTCAACCAACGGAAATAGCATAGCTCCATATCCGTCGCTAGTGACACCAATGGACTCCAACGCTCTCAACTGTGTTTCAAGTTTATCATGTAACACGGCAAGATTAAGCCTGTCTTTCTTATTGCCAACATTTACAATGACAAGACTTATAAGCTCCCTCACATAACACTCAGTTAATAAATCATCCCGTCCAAATCTACTCTGTAGAGACTCTATCGCCTTTTGGTAATTAGCTGCAGTTGGTGGGAAACTATGTATTAACTCTCGTGCTCGACTGCCTGCCTTTGTGGCCTGTATTAAATACTGGAACTTGTCTTCAGCTTCAATGTCGTCATCCTCGTGGATACGTTTGAATTGTCCCCAAAATCCCAGCCATTCTTTAACCTCTTCTCCAAACTTAATAAACTCGATCTTAGGCAATTTTAGCTGTCTTTTGCTATTACTTATACACGATGAACAATCAATTTCTCGTGTCCTCTTATTGATGATAGACTGCAGTCTATTGGAACCTTTCAGTCTAGCACTGTCCAATTTATCTCTATATTTATCAATAGTTTCGTACTCACTGATGTATGTGTCGTCATCTATCTCGAGTAACGGATTCAATTCCTTTTCATCAAGTGTTGTCATCTACGTACCCAACTTCTCAATCTTGGCCAGCAGAGATTGTAACTCCTCTTTCTCCGCATCTTCAATATTCTTCGTAGTTAAATGTTTTTCAAGCATGTTGTATGTTTTCGTAAAGGACACCCTTACGGGGTTTCTCGCCTTTATTAACTTATTAACCTCCATCGTTGACACGTATGTGCTATCGTAAATACAATCTTACAGACGCATCCACTAATATTCTCCAATTAATACCTTACTGCAATTAATCACGTCGGGGTCACCAAATTATGTCAGGAATCAGAACCTACCCGATTTGAGTGTGACCAATATCATTTTTTCTTTAGAATGAAAAAGATTGACTTTCTACATATTTGGTATTTTATCACACACACAGAGTTTACAGAAAACAAAAACAAGAATACATATGAAACCAAAGCCAAAGAGATGACTGTTCTGGATGCAACAGCAGGCAAACCTTTCACTGATAGGGAAATAGCAAAAAATTGCATTTCAAAAGTTGTTGAGGAGCTTTGCCCTGACAAACTTCCGTTGGAAAAGAAAATATTTGCAATGCTCTAAACACTCACTTTATAAACATAGCACACAAGTTAGCCAAAAACATCCTCCCAGGGAAGAAAGTTAATGAAATTAATGTCAACACAGATTCCATATTTATGACCCCGACTAATGAGATGGAAATTCGCAATATTATATTAAGCCTTAAAATGAAAAGTAGCCAAGACAAAGATAGTATGTCAGTAAAATTGTTAAAAAACTCCATTGACATGCTAAGTAGCCCACTAACTACGTTAATAAATTTATCGTTAGAGACTGGTCTGGTGCCTGATGATCTAAAAATTGCACGAGTCATACCAGCCTATAAAGGAGGTGACAAAAGCAATCCAGACAATTACAGACCCATTTCCATCCTCCCACCCATATCCAAGGTACTCGAAACAGTAGTAAAAGCAGAATTGTTAATTTTTTAATAAAAATGATTACTTCCACAAAGGGCAGTATGGATTCCGTGAAAACTCTAGCACAGAAATAGCCACAATTGATATAATCTGTAACTTGCAGGATGTCATAGACAATAAGATAACAGCGAGTGGCCTTTTCATAGACCTGAGAAAGGCGTTTGATACTGTTGACCATGAAATTCTCTTAGGGAAACTTGATAAAGCAGGTATCCGAGGAGTAGCTTGGACATGGTTTAAAAATTACCTATCTAATCGTAAGCAGTATGTTGAAATAAATGGCTACAGAAGTGAGGAAGTAAATATTACCCACGGTGTGCCCCAAGGATCAATACTGGGTCCTTCCCTCTTCTTAGTATATATTAATGACATAGCAACACTCAGTTTTCATGGTAATATAACGTTGTTTGCAGATGACTTAAGCATCTTTTACAATGCGTACACCAGCAACACGCTGATTACACACATGCAGGAGGACATGAATAAAATACTTGGCTGGACCCAGTCAAATAAATTAACTATAAATGAAGATAAAACAAATTATTTAATAATATCTAAGCGTAGAACAAAGTTAGACATCACTCAGAATATAATGCTGAATGAAAAGGCAGTTAAAAGGGTCTCGTCAAATTCCTAGGCCTAATAATAGATGAAAATCTCTCATGGCAAAAGCACATTGATGCATTAGTTAAAAAAATGTCACCTGCTGCTGGGATGATAAAAAAAATTGAGCTACTCTATCCAAAAATATCTACTCAGGAAAGTATATTTTTCCTTAATCCATAGCCACTTACAATATTTGAATACAATTTGGATAAAATGTTCAAATTACCTAAAAGAGGAAATTGAGGTAATTCAGTATAGAGCCATAAGAAATATGTATAACTACCCTTTTTTAACACCAACCAAACACCTTTATATTACGATTAAAATTCAACCAGTAGCCCTAAATGCAGAAATCAAATCAAATATCCTGATGTACCAAATCCTACACAAAGGTATCCACACAAATTTAAACTTCACTAAACAATCTGATTTACACGCTTACAAAACTAGACATGCAGGTGACATATCACTTTTCCATATCAATTCCAAACAATATGGCAGTAATAGCATTAGTATAGTGCCTTTGTAAAGTTCAATAGACTACCAGAAGAAATAAAAATTGCACCTAGCCTACCAATCTTTAAAAGGAGGCTAAAACAGTTTATGTGGAATGATTATAAAATGTCAGTTTGAAGAAATTCCAAAATCTGAGAAGACAAAAGAAGACTACATTGTGTACAAAAACTTATGAAAGCTACAAAATGTTGTATATATTTTCATACTGAAAACTTTGTAAACTAAACATTGAATTGTAATTTGTCGCTAACATGTTAAAACTGTACGATTCCTTTGTATATGAGTCCTTGACTCGTTAAGGGATTAATAAAATGCATTATTATTATTAAATTCTATTAGTCTGTCTCGTAACACTATGACTCGTCGAACCAAGATCTTGGCAAAGGCGTCAATCGTCAATTAATGTTAGCTTGTGCAATATTTGAGTGTTTTTCTATTGCTTTGGATGAGTCCACTGATACCTCTGATTCAGCTCAGGTTCTATTGTTTATTAGAGGAGTGAATAGTGAATTTCAAATTACCGAAGAACTGGCTGGAGTTCACTCAATGGAAACTACAGTAACTGGTGAAAAAAAATTTTTTAAGGTTAATGAAACTATTTTTGCACTTGGACTTGACGTAAAGAACTTAGTTGGAGTGACTACAGACGAAGGTCGAAACATGTGTGGTGAAAAAAACTGGGTTTGTTGGAAATGTATGCAAAGCAGTGAAAGACACCGGTGGAGAAAAACCAATCATACTGCATTGTACCATACATCAGCAGGCTTTGTGCGGCAACAGTTTGAAAATATCTGAAGTTATGACTGTTGTTGTTAAAAAAGTAAATTACATACGCTCACACACCCTAAAACACCGCCAGTTAAAGTTATTTTTGGCCGAAATGGACAGTGTTTATCCGGACCTTCCCTATCATTGTGAGGTCTGATGGCTCAGTAGCGGTAAAGTGTAACAAAGGTTTTTTGAATTTCGTGCAGCAGAATATATGTTTATGTTTGAACAAGGCCGTCAAGTGCCTGAGCTTTCTGATCCGTTGTAGCTGTGGAAGTTAGCTTTTTTAGTTGACATTAAAATGCACATAAACTTTTTAAACTTGAAACTACAGGGAGTTCATTCACTTGTTTTTGATGCCTAGCATAATGTTAAGGCTTTTAGGAAAAAACTTGCCCTCTTTGAGAAGCAGCTTACCAAGAACGATTTGGGTCACTTCGAGACATGTAAAGATTTTTTATCTGAAGCAGGTGCGCCCTTCCCTTCTGACTTTGCTGCTGATGTCGTCAAGCAATTGAGCCAGCAGTTTAATGACAGATTTGAAGATTTTGACCAAGAATGTGACAAAATCAACCTATTTCACAATCCTTTCAAATGTGAATTTGATTCTGTGCCAACATGCCTTCAACTTGAAATCATTGACTTAACAACAAATGAAATACACAAGGAACATTTTCAGGAGTGCTACAAAAATGGTGACCTGTTGCCGTTCTACAGCTCCTTGAACAATGAAGATTTCAAAAACTTGAAAACGTTTGCGCTTACCATGTTTTCAGTGTTTGGCTCAACTTTCGTTTGTGAACAAGCATTTTCCAAAATGAACTACATAAAATGAAAATTTCGAGCTTCTCTCACTGATGAACACTTAACATCCTTATTAATGATTGGTACAACTAAATTCGAGCCAAATGGGGAGTAATTTTAAGTACCGGTACAAAGCAGTTCCATTCATCGCACTAAACTAAATTTTTATGAACTTTATTTCATAATTTTATTAATAATTGTGTCAAATGAACATAAATACTCACTCTGTATGAGTGTATTGAATATCATCGTACATCTATTTTGTAGGAATTTATTAAAAATATTTAAATTTATTTTTTGGTCTGTTTGCCATCTCTTGATGAATACAGTTAAGTTGCATTTGTCAGTTGGCACAGGCTAGAGTAAAAGCTGGCTTTTCCCCGATGGCTCAGTCTCACTCATGGCTGTGATTATATGGAAGCTACTGAGGTATGGGTGGTGCTTAGTAATGGCATTCAGGGCACAGTCAGTGCCTGTGAATGCTGTGAAAGGTTCTACTCATATGGTTAGGACTACTGTTGTGACTCAGTGAGGAAAGTAATGACAAACTACCTCACTCCTCTTCTTGCCTAGAACGCCTCAATATAGCGCTGCCTTGGGTTTTTGTGGGTATCTACTCACATAACGTAACGGCGGTGCTTTTTGAGGATCCAACCAGCCTCCGGGCTGACTACCTAACAGACAGAAATTTATTTTTAGTGTTTTATTTTTGTATCCACTAGCTATATATATATAAAACACAAAGTTTGTCTGTCTGTCTGTCTGTTTGTCTGTTATGTATACAAATCTACACCGTTTCACCGATCTGAACCAAAATTCGTATACTTACCCTTTGGAACCCTGCGGGTAACCCTGTCAACATTAAAATTTCGGACAGACCACCCCATTCCCTGCATTTAGGCCCTTTGGTCCAAATCTACACCGTTTCACCGATCAGAACCAAAATTCGTATTCTTACCCTTTGGTACCCTGCGAGTAACACTGTCTGCTTGAAATTGCGGACAGACCACTCCATTCCCTGCATTTAGGCCCTTTGGCCCAAATCTACACCGTTTCACCGATCTCAACCAAAATTTGTATATTTACCCTTTGGAACACAGCGACTAACACTGTCTGCTTGAAATTTCGGACAGACCACGCCATTCCCTGCATTTAGGCCCTTTGGCCCAAATCCACACCGTTTCACCGATCTGAACCAAAATGTCTATACTTACCCTTTGGAACCCTGCGAGTAACACTGTCCACTTGACATTTCGGCCAGACCACCCCATTCCGTGCATTTAGGCCCTTTGGTCCAAATCTACACCGTTTCACCGATCAGAACCAAATTTCGTATTCTTACCCTTTGGTACCCTGCGAGTAACACTGTCTGCTTGAAATTGCGGACAGACCACTCCATCCCTGCATTCAGGCCCTTTGGCACAAATCAACTCCGTTTCACCGATCTGAACCAAAATTTATATACTCACCCTTTGAAAGCCTGCGAGTAACACCGTCTGCTTGAAATTGGGGACAGACCACTTCATTCCCTGCATTTAGGCCTTTTGACCCAAATCTACACCGTTTCACCGATCTGAACCAAAATTTGTATACTTACCCTTTGGAACCCTGCGAGTAACACTGTCCACTTAAAATTTCGGACAGACCACCCCATTCCCTGCATTTAGGCACTTTGGCACAAATCTACACCGTTTCACCGATCAGAACCAATATTCGGAAACTTACCCTTTGGTACCCAGCGAGTAACACTGTCTGCTTGAAATTGCAGACAGACCACTCCATTCCCTGCATTTAGGTCCTTTGTACCAAATCTACACCGTTTCACCGATCTCAACCAAAATTTGTATATTTACCCTATGGAACACTGCGACTAACACTGTCTGCTTGAAATTGCGGCGAGGCCACTCCATCCCTTGCATTTAGGCTGTTTGGCACAAATCTACACCGTTTCACCGATCTGACCCCAATTTTATATACTTACCCGTTGGAACCCGACAAGTAACACTGTTCACTTTAAATTTCGGACAGACCACACTATTCCCTGCTTTTTGGCCCTTTGGCAGAAAACTACACCGTTTCACCGATCTCAACCAGATTTTACATAATTACCCTTTGGAACTCGACGAGTAACACTGTCCACTCGAAATTTCGGACAGACCACTCCATTCCACGCAATTAGACCCTTTGGCACAAATCTACATCGTTCACCGATCGAAAACAAAATGTGTATACTTACCCTTTGGAACCCGATGAGTAACACTGTCCACTTTAAAATTTGGACAGGCCACTCCATTCCCTGCATTTTGGCCCTTTGGCACAAAACTACACCGTTTCACCGATCTCAACCAGATTGTACATAATTTCCCTTTGGAACTCGACGAGTAACACTGTCCACTCGAAATTTCGGACAGACCACTCCATTTCCCGCATTAAGGCCCTTTGGTACAAATATACAACGTTCACCGATCGAAAACAAAGTGTGTATACTTACCCTTTGGAACCCGATGCGTAACACTGTCCACTTGAAATTTCTGACATACCACTCCATTCCCTGCATTTAGCTCAGGAATTCCTCGGGTTTGCCAGCTTCCTAACTCACCAGTCATGAGCCCTTGAGGGTGTACCAGAAGTGGTGGGTCTAAACACACCCTGCCTCTTTGAGGGCCTTGAGCAGAAGACAGGAGATATTATGAAAAGGAAAAGAAGGCAGACCCCTCGAAGAATGAGGGTATCAGGAGAGATGAGACAAAGCCAATTAAGGCGTGAAATTGAAAGACTCCCTAGCCCTCGGATACCCTAATACAGTCCGGGTCGGAAGAGAACAAGAGTTGACCAAGGGAGGCCGACATGAAAGAGAACTGAAATGAGCCCGGCACCAGGAAGTAGAAGCGATGCCAGACTCAGCTGGGGTCCCGTGGTCGCCAACCCACGTCCCACAAGTTGTGAGACCCTGGGGGGGGTCAGTTGTGAGAATAGCTTGCTGATTCATCGCGAGGTGACTTGAGAGTACTTTCCAGAGCCCGCCGTGTTATCTCCTGCTGTCTATGCTGATGCCAGCACAGGGCCGTTGCGAAACAGTGAGTGATTCCCGGTCAATCTAAATAGGACGGGGAACCCCGAACGTGTGTCATCATATTTCATCATCTGCGATCATCTCAGGTTCGTGCAGCTTGGACCTATATTCTTTGTCTTTGCCGCGCAGTACGATCTTTCACTAGACGCATCGAGTACAGACCTAAGCCAGAAAATAAGGTTGAGACTTTGGAAGACATCGAAGCTAGACACCTGAATTACCTATATCAGTTATAAAATAACACCATGTCATTTTTTCATTACCTTATTATTATCATCATAAGTGCAAATGACCTAGATGTTACGCGCATCATACTAATAATCACCGCCGCATAAAGTCTTTCTCGACTGTGATTTTTAAAATATTTATTTTTGGTTGGTTGGTTCTTAAGTTTAGGGGCTGCGACAACGCGGTCGTGTAGCCCCGTGTACTTTGGGTGTGTGTAGAATCTGTCTAATAACCGGTGTTAATTGTGATGACTGTATTAGTGTGTGTTATATGTTTTTTTAAATTTAAGTACAAACTGCAACTTAGAATTCTTCAAATAGTTCATACTTTTGCCGCCAAGCGCCACTGTCAATGACTACTAAGCCAAGTTCGGAACTTAGCTACTAGACGCCACTGCAGTCGGCTCTTGGCAACGGACGTAGACATCTAAGAGCGTTGTTTACATTCTTAACCTATCCAATTTAGCTTCACACAGGTGTAATTAGTGGAAGGTTCTTTAACATGCCATAAATCTATGACATGGGACCGCCGGCTTTACTTCCCCTCCGAAGAAAGGCATACTGAGGGATTATTAACGCTCTTAAAAATCGGACGGCTTCGGCCGGGTTTGAACCCGCTATCTTGGGCATAGAAGCTCAGCATGCTACCAAATACGCCACCGAAGCCACCATATATTTATTTTTATTACAGTACATTGTGTACATTATACGTTGAAGTGTCAATTCAATACCGGTAGTAGTTTCCCTTATCATCCCCATCATAAGAGCAAATGACCTACAGTAGATGTTACGCCCATTACACCATTAATCACCACACACAATAAGTCTTCCTCGCCTGTGAATTTTGAAATATGTATTTCTATTACGGTAGTTTGTAACTTTGACGTGTCAATTCAACAGTAGTTTTTATTATCATCCTTATCAAAAGGGCAAATGACCTAGATATTACTCCCTCATTGTCTTTGGGGGCAAATGACTTAGATTTTAAGTCCATTATATTTCTAAGGAGACCTTAAAACATTATCATCATTCCACCGGGCTAAGCCGGGTACTGCTGCTAGTAATTATATAAAACGGCAACAATACTAAGAAAACTAAGCTCAGACTGCTACAAAACTCACCATATTGCACTTATAGATTCCATACCCTCCAAATCCCCCAGAGGGTTATTGGCCCGCAACCCCTCCAACTATTTACAATGTGGCCCTTAATTTTAAAAAAGTATGGACACCCCTGCCGTAGAATAAAAAGCAATCCTTTTAGGCATGACTTCCCTTCCAAAATCCTAATTCCTACCTTCCACAAATATATACACAACGAACAGGGCTACTGGAAAATGTACATCCTCAGGTTGGAAATATTGTAAATCCCTAGCATCCCGTCGTCTTTTGTAAGGAGCTCGTACTCACAGGCCCCTACTTTCCGTACAATTTCATAGGTCCTTCATACAAATGAAAAAAAAACTTACTAATTTCTGGTCCGCGGACGAGATATGAGGCACCTTCAAAAGCACAAGGTCACCTACCTCTAACCCTAACCTATCTCCCACCCGCTTCCCATGCTGCTTCTATCGTTTCTTACTAGCCTTAAATATATTTTTCCCAGCTAACCTAATTCTTAAATCTCAGGGTAAGGCCTCCCCTGTCCCTAAACCCAAAATCCTACAAAGTTTGCTGACTGGCGTCCTGCCCAAATGGACTTCTATGGACGTGTGACCCGTGCCCTCGTGTTCGGTAACATTGAGCCAACGCTCAACGTCCCAAGCATCGAAAACCAGATATCATGTCGCTCACTCACATAGGACCTGAACATGCGCCATAGTTCCCTCATTAATCTCTCAGACATGTTTCCTTGGGGAAACCTAATGGAGGAATACTCGCTGTGTCCGTTTCCTCGACGTCACGTTGGTCCGGAGATTTCAACGTGAAACCGAAAAAAGGACACAGGGGATAAAAAAAATTAAGTCCTGGAAATATTTGTCCCAACAAAAAATATCGAAAAACTAGCTCGGGCAGGCAAGAGATCGATTATCTCGGGTCGGTTAAATGGATAGGCATGTACGGTTTAACAGGACAAATATCTCTCAATAAGAAAATATCACTGATTCGGGAGAAGTTCAAAAACTAAAGGAATAATATGAGAGCCTTTAAAATCAATGTTCTTGATTTATTTAGGAGCAGGCGAACACAAAAAGAAATGTACACTCCTATCACTCAATGACGATCATTAGGTTGGGATCATAAAAATCCAAAATGTCCATCTATATCATTGAGCTACCCTATTTGACTTAATCTGGGAAGTACTCGCTAAAGAAATTATTAGAGTTCAAGTGTTCGATGATTAGCTGAAAAATAATTTTAAAAAATACACTTCACTTCCACTTTCAGCTTTAAAAAATATTAAATTCATTATACATTTTTCCTTCCCATAACTGCTAACTAAATTTATAATTTACAAACAAATTTCACACATTTATAATATTTACAGACATTATACTGTCAATGATGACTGTTAATCAATGAATTTGACGAAATTAATTTGTAGAAAAAAAATATTATTATTAATAAATTATTAAAATAATTTAAAGTTTCTTTTTGAAATTATATCTGCTATAAATAACAACAACTTGTTATAGCCGCCTCATAACTGTCTTTAAATGACATCCTAATTCCTCATATCATTTATAAATCATTAGCTGAGTTTGTCATATCCTTATGGGATCAATTTAATTATTCAGATTGCGACATTATAATTTTAGCATTTACTAAATTAGAATACAAATGATTCATCCGTGATCTGCAGGAATTATTAATATTAAATTGACTAGCTCATGTAACTCTGATAACATTTCTTATATTATGACGATTAATTCACCAGTAATGCAGTAACTGTCATTGCACTATTTTCCACCATTGGAAATACTTAATATGATCACAAATATAAAGCACATTCGAATATCACATGTATTTCAACCGAAATCAATCGAAAAAAGGGTAGATTAAGAAATATTGCTGTAATTAAATAAAATGTAACACCTATAATTCGCACTTGAGACACACCTCCATGCTGGAACTAGTGCGCAGGGCGGCAGTCATCTGTTCAATATATCAAGTCAAGGAACATGGCGAGGAAGACGAAACACTCGCTCGCAGATGGCCAGGAAGACGAAACACTCACTTGCAGATGGACATAGTTTTTCGGACTGCATAAGCCCCTATACATCCTGGCATAATCAAAACATCAACTATATCCTCGAAGAAATGTATTAATCTATTAAACTATCAATAGTCCTAAGTTGGAATGGTATTTCTCATCTCCAACAGCTGCCACCATAAGACCACTATAAAGTGCCTTCAACTCATAATTCATTGTGCTTATACTCAAAGTGCAGTTCAAAATCCATTTGACATAATGCCAAAAAAATCCTCAAATCACTATAACTCCATTAATCTGCATTCCTAAATCTGGTCAAAAATTCCACTAATGTGAATGATCATCATAGGCTTTTTGTTCTTGTGCAATCTGAATTAAATTACTGTAATATCTAGGATCATAGATCATGAATCATAATTATAATTACAGTGCCATAAATTAATCAATAGGCTACAATCATTAGCGCTGCAAAAAGTCAATGGCCTTCATGGTAAAAAAAATTGCCACGAGAAAAAAAATCCTAAGTTTAGAACGATTAAATATAATTTAAAAAGATTAAATATCGGAATTCATGTGTGTGAAATAATCTCATTGTCTTAAAAATAATTTCCTCTCATAGTCTGGAAATTTATTCGAAATATATTTCTGCCACCTGGAAGAAAGAACATATTTAATTCATGGTAATGGTTTGCCATTAGTATTCAGAAAGGTGTGGTCTGAATATTTGCCCATGTTGACGATGAAAGTGTTTCCCATGGTTTTCCCACGACGAATTCATCTTGAATCTGTTCTTTAATTTGCAAGATCGACGTTTGATAAAATTGAGTAACGCCAACATTAGCATGATTCCTAGTATTCAGCCTCTCCAAATCCGGGATGCTTAGGCCATCATCTTGAAGTGTATTAAAAGTTCCATAAATGTTCCCATATTCTTGAGCAAAAGTATCATAGTCATACACTCCCTAAGTAGAATTAGGTGTACGCCACTGTCGAACAAAAATGTTCCATATATTTCATTGATTTGGAATGTGTGGTGTTGTTTCAATATTATTAATAATTTATTGATGCTCTTGCTAGCAATCCAGTTATTTGTTGTATGTATTTTTGTTGAATGAGATGTAATTACTGTTGTAGAAATTGTTCAACATTGACTGACTGTATGGCAGGTTTCATAGCATGACAAAGTCTGCTGTGACATGTTGCATATCAATGTCTCCTAACACCGGCTTTCACTGTGTATTTTTAAAGTCCGATGTGTTGCTATGTTAGGTTGGTTGGTTCTTAAGTTTAGGGGCTGCGACAACGCGGTCATGTAGCCCCGTGTACTTTGGGTGTGTGTAGAATCTGTCTCATAACCGGTGTTAATTGTGATGACTGTATTAGTGTGTGTTATCTGTCTTTTAATTTAAGTACTGCAACTTAGAATTTTTCAAATAGTTCCTACTTTTGCCGCCAAGCGCCACCGTCAACGACTACTAGGCCAAGTTCAGAACTTTCGCTACTAGACGCCACCGCAGTCGGCTCTTGGCAACGAACGTAGAAACCTAAGAGCGTTGTTTACATTCCTAACCTATCCAATTTAGCTTCACACAGGTGCAATTAGTGGAAGGTTCTTTAACATGCCATAAATCTATGACATGGGACCGCCGGCTTTACTTCCCCTCCGAAGGAAGGCATACTGAGGGATTTTAACGCTCTTAAAAAATCCGACGGCTTCGGCCGGGTTTGAACCCGCTATCTTGGGCTTAGAAGCTCAGCATGCTACCGACTACGCCACCGAAGCCGCCTTGATATGTTAATGTGTCCACTTGATAAATGTACAGTTTTACTCACGTCAGCTTCTGGCAGGAATTACTGATTTTAGTTTTACCTGTCACTTGTAAATAAGTTATCACAAGTACCGGCATTTCACAAGTAAGTTGTAATACTAATTGCATGGTGTGAACACATGCTTCCTGAACGTATAATTTTCGTCTCCGCGGACACTTGTCAGACGGGCATAAAAGAATAGAATAGAATGGTCTCTCCGCGCACAGATTAAACCGGAAAAGACTAGCGTGGAATGAATGCTCCGCACGTGCTACACCGAGCCGACTCACTGTCCTGGTCGCCTGATCAAAAGCAGTGAGTGGGACTGCTCTCATCCCTTATTGGCTGCGTCACGACAAGGTCAAAGACATGGGTAGTGCCTTACCTTCAAAGATGTTCCACTTTCTCCTGCAATATATTAGGTCAATTGTCAAATGATAATTTCTGTTATCTTTGCTTGACAAATACGAAGGATATTTCCATAACTCGGGTCTTTTACAATAAATATCTCTAATGCATCTCAATATGCTGCTAAAATCAAATGTTTTCAAAGTTGCTCTGAGGTAAATACTAGACTCCTGGCTCGCGAATCTCGGCAATTAAATTATCTACAATCGGCGTAGCCGAGCAACATGGTGGATTTCGGTCACAATACACTGTATTCCCAGTTCACTCAACTTGGTTCTCTATAACTTCGAGGTGAACTGAGAACCGTGGTCTCAGAATATTCGGAGTGGCTTATCAAACTCCGGAACATATTTCCCAACTATGCAATTTATACAACCACTCCCCGAGGCCTGTTTTAGCGGATAGAGCTTAACATACTTAGAAAATGTATCAACAACAACAAACACATATTGGTAGCCATACTGAGACTTCACCAACGGCCCATAGAGGTCAACACAACCAACTCACACTTGGTTTATGAGTTAGGACAGCCTGCCTTGCCCTTCTAAATATCTTGTGGGGTGCTTGTACTTCTGACACAACTCACATGTTGCTAGAGTTCTTCTGACTTCCCTGCTCATGTTTTTCGAGAAGAAGTTCTCCTGAATAACACCCAATACCTTCTCTGCACGATAGCGGCCTAATTCCTTATGATTAAACCAGATAATATCAGACCTCAAAGACTTATGAACCTACATGCACCATCTCTCACCAAAGCATTTTCTAGTTAGCAAGTAGTTAAAAAGCCTGAATTCCTTATTACCCCTCTTAGCAATGCTCCTATGTTCCATTTTCTCAAGTTCCCGGTAAATGTCCTGAATATCCTCGTCCTTAAATTGTTCCTCTCTCATTTTACTGAACTTTAACCTCTCCCCGTCCCTATCAGAAATCCTAGTTAAACAGACCAAGGTACCTTCCTCCCTCCTAGTTTGCGCAGTCAGCTGGCATTTGAGGATGCGCAAATGCGAGGGAGCCGTGTCAGTACATTTACTGGCACGTTAAAGATCCCCTTCGGGGAAAAATTCCGGCACCCCGGCGTCTCTAAAAGCCAGTGTAGTTAAAAGGGACGTAAAACCAATAACATTATTATTATTATTATCTCTCCTAGTTTCAACTCCCTCCCCAGCAATTTCTATGTGGCGACTCACAAGATCCGCGAATGCGTTTTCTGACCCTTTTACATGAAATATATCAAAATCGTACTCTTGGTTCTCCAATATCTACCTAGAAAGCCGGTTCGAGGATATCCAACATGCCCTAAGAAATTTAAGTGCGCTATGCTCTGTATAGATTAGGACTTTGCAGCCAAGCACATAGGTCCGGAACTTACCCAGCGCATACACAATGGCTAGCAATTCCTTCTCACTAGTAGTATATCTTTTCTCCGCCAAATGTAGACCTCTACTAGCGAGTGACACGACGCCTAGATTACCATCCCCCTCCTTTTGACAAAGCAACCCTGCTAAACCTAAGTAGCTAGCATCTCTCACCACTATATACTGACTATCCTGCCCGGGGTACCCAAGTGTGACAGCATCCCTAAAACCCTCTTTAAGTTTGATGAATGCCTCATCGTGTTCCTTTCCCCAATCCCACTTAGAATTCTGTTTGAGTAACCCGCTAAATTGCCCACAAAGCTGCGAATACCGCAGTACAAACCTCCTTAAATAATTTCGCACCCCCAAAAAAGAGCGAAGTTGTCTGACGTTACGTGGTTTCCGAGTGTTGATCATGTTGTCTAATTTTGACCCCTCTGGCGTAACCTCTTGTGGTGTAATATTGTGAACTAAGAACGTGATCTGTTGTGCACAAAAGGTCACCTTCTTTAGTTTTACTGTGAATCCGGCCCGATACAACTTCCCCAAAACGATTCTAAGGTGTTCCATATTCTCCAAATGTATGTGATGCGATGACTAAGTCATCGATGTAATTGGCTGTGAAATCCCCTGTGTCATGTCCCAGAGCGATGTTAAATGAGCGAATGATCCCAGCTGGCGATGGCCCCGTGTGGGTGCGGGTTAGAATACACCCACGGCATGCTCCTCCTGTCGTATGTGGCGACTAATAGGGCCGACAAGACCGATTGACATGACTGACTTTGATTTGGAAGACTCCCTGTTGATGAGGAGGGCAGAATTCGCCCAAGGTATCCCCTGCCTGTCGTAAAAGGCGACTTATTAAGGTCTTTTTCGACTTCCGGTCCTATTTTTGTTCGACCCTTAGAAATAAACGTGAATGCTGCCTGGGGAAGGGCCACCAACTTGGCCATCTGGCCAGAACGCCTGGACGGTATTCCCCATCCCGTCAGGTGGGTGCGCCATGTACCCTTGCAGTAGTATCTGCCTAACAACGGAGGTCCCTGCACGGCCGAATACTTCACTGAGCATTCCAAGGGGAAAGTGCCTGTTTGAGGTACTAGGCCCCCTTAACAACCGTCTCTAGAGTGTCATATCAATCCCAATGTATATACACGTTGGGATGAAGAATTTTAAAAAGAGATTTCCTATGGACAAGTCTCCTCTCTACCTGGTTGCTACCAGGACAGACGGGGGAGATTTTAAGCCCGTTAAATCCATTCTTTTTTCAGGAGAAATTGAGGGTATATTTGAAGACCTTAATGGAATTTCCAAGCTCCGGAACGGGCAGCTCCTGCTGCATACCGTTAGCCGGCAGCAAACCGAAGCGTTGCTCGAATTAACGCAATTCGGCGAAATTCCGGTTAAGGTTACCCAGCACGAAACGTTAAATTAGGTCCGTGGTGTAATATTCCACCACGACCTCATTTTGAATACGGATGTAGAACTAATGCGGGATCTAGGGAAGAGAGGCGTCTACAAAATTAGGCGCATCACCCGGAAGATTGGAGAGGACAACGTCAATAACTGCGAATTCTTGTATGCAGTCTATCTTCAGTTCTTATTAACGGTTCGTGGTTATTTTTAGTGAGTGTCAAGGTGTTTAAGAGTCAGATATTGAGTTTGTGTCGTAGGCTATTCGTGAGTGAATGGTTGAGTGCTGAAAAAGTTTATTTTATATCTTATCGTATGATCGGTACGTCCCGATGTGAAATGTTGACTATCAAGATTAGTGTAGGCCCTATATATACATCGGAAATCGAACCCTGCTCTGATATAATGTTATGAAAATACCAATATTTTCATATTTTTACTTGGCACTACCTCTTATGCGGCATTGGAGCCGCCCCTGGTGTAAATATGTGATAATACGCTTATTATGGACTAGTTCGTTTGTGTGATGATTGTTCAGTCGACCGATGGCATTGTGTCACTTACTGCAGATGTTGAAGTACCTAAGACTAAAGCATTAATAGAAGTGTCTCAAGAATATACACCGCAATGATTTGCTAGTTAGTGACAATATAATAATAGCTCAGTACAGTTCAGTAGTGTCGAACTTAAGTACGTAAAGGGAAAACGCAATGAGCATGTACAGCTAGACTAAACCGTTGACGTTGAACGCTTAGCAACATGTGTCTCCGTAAATTCTTACCAGTCAGGCAGATGATCTACACTGCCTTGTATACACTCCAAATAATACAGTGAACTTTTTTTATTGGTTAAGGAAGATGTGTCACCTGTGCCAAACAGTGAACTCAATGTGTTCCGTCATTATTCATACTTTTGTGATTCTTGCAGCTTGCAAGTTATTTTTAATTATGATGTGTGTAATAAAGTGTTTTGAGTACGGTACTTTGCCAATTATGCACTTAGCCTATATTGCGAGATGGTGTGCCGCGATAATTCCGTAGGAGGGAAATGGTGCTTGCCTATCTACTTTACGGAATCAACTATTTTCAACGTACAACTATTCCAAACGGTAAAAGCGAATGTTTAATAGGTTAAATGGTAACGTATTATCTTGTCTCTTGTGTGTAGTAATCTCTATATGTTCTGATATCCACACGACGACTTCTTTGCATGTTTCAATCAACAAATTCGGTGTGATGTTTAACCCGAGATTTTAGACAATTCCATGAGAGGTCTTAATTGAGTTGTATCTCTATGGCGTTGGTTCGATTTTTTCAAGCAACTATTCTCATTCCGATTGTGTACACAAATACTCTGCATGTGCCGAGACAGCACTTATAACTGGGGCACTTTCTTCTCTCCTACTTCCCAATCTGTTTGATTTCTTGCTAATAATATTTATCTATAATTATTGAACTTGAATACAAATCGTGATAACTCGCCAAAAAGCTCCTTATTTAACCACAAAAAGAGCGATACTATTGTAGCTGCCCCTTGGGTGAAGACGAAGATACCTATAAGTCAAGGTCAGCACTATATAGATAAATTAATTCAGGTAAGTCTAAATTATTGATGTATATTTATTCGGAATCTAGCCTCGTCTTGTGATATCTTGTATGCTCTTAGGTGAGTAAAAATAATAATTTACACGAACTGTGACAAGCCCGATGACATGATCTTAGCTATTGGTAGGGCATCCATCGCCACCATGATTTTTCTACATTAAGGTCTGAGATTGTAGTTGGTCTTGGTTGACGCCAGCTGATCGATGAACTTTCAAGTCGGAAGATTTTGCCGGACTAGATACAAATGTACCAATATTTTTTCTTAAACAGTTTTCAAATGTTCCCCCTGATAAAATGCCCTGGATTTATGGCATGAAAGAGAACATTCCACTAACTACACTTGTGGAAGCTAAAATTTGTAGGTTATTTTGATAACGCTATATTGGTTGCCGCCTGGTGCTGATTGCGATGGCATTTAGTAGCTAGGTGTCGTGGACGGTAGCATTTGGTAGCAAAAGTTGGAACTAGCCTACTTGAGAAAATTAATCGTCTGCAGTCCTTCTGCCTGAATCACAGATAACACACACTAACATAGCCATCACAATTAACACCGGTTATCAGACAAATTCTACACACACCCAAAGTACACGGGGCTATATGACCGCATTGTCGCAGCTCCTAAATTAAGGAACCATCCAGATTTTATTTCTATCAAAGACAAAACTGCCAATGGAATTGCTGAGGTAATAAAAAAGAAACTGCAGGAAGATGTCTTGAACTTTGCAGACTCTAGAGGTCTGTCCTACGACAATCAGGCGACAATGGCTGGAATTCACAATGGTGTCCAACAACGTTTAAAAGAATTGAACCATCAGGCCGTGTTTGTTCCCTGTGACAACAACTCAATTTGGTTGGCGTTCATGCTGCTCATGTCAACGTTTGTGCAGTGACGTTTTTTGGAACAGTTCAACAAGTGTATGCATTTATCTCTAGTTCGACTCACAGGTGAAGTGTCCTCAAGGAACATGTCAGCTTATTGGTAAAGGGCCACTCAGATACAAGATGGAGTTCTAAAGCAGAAGCCGTGAAAGCCTTATCATCTCAGATAGATGGAGTGCTTCATGCTCGAGAAAAATTGAGAGACACTGCAATTGAAACCGTCGATACCAGACAGAGTGCAGCGCTATTAATTATTGCAATAGAAAGATTTGACTCTGTAACTCTGCTATTTTTCTGGACTGAGGTACTTCCAAAAATTGACCGAACGCAGGAAACTTTGCAAATCGAAGGCATTTCGGTCACGTATGTAATAACTTGTCTACAAGCTCCCCAAGATCAGCTTAATATGTGGAGAGAAACCCTTCCAGTTGATGTTATATCAAAAGCTACTAAGAAGTGTGAGGAATGGGGATAACCCATGGAACGAATACAAAGAGTGAAACCAGGGGAAGCCACTGATGATGTTGGACTTTCCTGGAAAGATGAAGTAAATCAGAACACAATAGAGATCTTCGATAAACTTATTCGTGAGTTAAGTGAACGGTTCGCCAATATCAAGGAACTGGATGAATGTTCTGGCTTCCTCTGTAATTTTGATGAATACATTCATAATGAAACCTCCAATGAAAACGTTTTGAACACTCTAAAGAGGAGATATTTCGAACTTGCAAAGAAGTAACCTGAAGATTTCATCGCAGAAGAACTCCTTGAAGATGTTAAATATGTCATTGTTCTATTACGAAGATCAAAGAAAAATAATGAAAAGATAGACTTGAAGAAACCTAAAGAATTTTTGTTATATTTATCTTATTTGGGGTTAGAGGCATACAGTAACTTGATCATCGATTTCAAACTACTTTTAACCATTCCAGTGTCTGTAGCATCTTGTGAACGATCTTTTAGTAAGCTGACGCTTAAAAATTATTTAAGATCCACAATGACGCAAGAGAATGTCATGTGGCTGCCACTATAGACTTCAACTCTATTATAAATAAGTTTGCATCCATCAACGCAAGGAAGGCACTTTTTTTTGTTATGACTCTGAAACTTCTTTTCTCTTTATTTTTATTTTTCAAACAAACTAACCTTTTAATACTTACAGTTTTATTTTATTCATATTTTTCTCTTTATAATGTGTTAAAGTGACATACTACAGTGACTTATTAAAAATAATATTTATGAAAATTAAACTGTGTTTAAATTAAACTCATTGATTATTGAACCTTTTAGTGTTAGGGGGTGACTATAATCTAGTTAGCTCCGGGCACCAAGTAGTCTTGGTACGCCACTGCTGTTGACTACTAGCTTAGTTAGTTAGTTAGTTATTGTTGTTTTAAGGGGCGGAACTACGAGGTCATCTGCCCCTAACTACAAGCTTCCGCAAATATGATTCGAATTCTACAATTAAAATGAAAGCTAATTCTTTCCCAAGCAGTAACATAGCACATCATACTAAGACACCCAGGAATAGCAAGCTTAGTTATGGAAGGAAGGGTCGAGGACAAAAACTGTAGGGGTAGACCAAGGTTAGAATATGTTAAACAGATTGCCTCCGATGTAGGGTGTCGGAGCTATGTAGAGATGAAACGATTAGCTCAGGACAGGGAGGCATGGAGAGCTGCATCAAACCAGTCAAAAGACTGAAGACTCAAACACAACAGCACGTATGTTTCTTCTCCAGCAAATAATCGTTTTAGATCGCTTACGTACGGTATCTGTGAACAAAAATTGTATGTATGTCTACCCCTTATTATTCCCGTTTTCCAACGGGGTCAGGGATGAGATGCGATGGAAGTCTTAGTGGCGATGGTTTTTACGGCCGGATGCCCTTCCTGTCGCCAACGTCATGAGAGGAGTTAATGAGAGATGAAATGAATGATGGTGAATGAAACTGGGCAAGGATGTGGTAGGAAGCGGCCGTGGCCTGTCAGAAGGTACCGTCCCAGCATTTGCCTGGTGTTGAAAATGGGGAAACCACGGAAAACCATTTCAAGGACGGCCGATGGTGGGGCTCGAACCCACGCGTCTACCGAGTCAGCAGAGAGCTTGGCCCCATGACCTAATGCTGCGCTTTAGCCCGCGTAGCCACTACTGTCGGTATCTGTGAACAAAAATAAGTGAAATAATAGCATTACACGGGACGACATTATTCATATTAAGTATGATATGTACCTTAATCGTCAAAGAAAGATATTTGCACAACTTAACTTGAATAATCGAAAATATATTGATTTGTACTTACCTTAGCCCATCTTCAATGAATAACTTAATATTCAAGCCATTAAGTGATAACATACATATCGCTGTTCGCTTTCATCTTTGATTTATCGTTACAAATGGGCTAACCATGGACTACAACACGGCTAACAAGCCCTCGGAACATGCCTTTACACGGTGGATGGTTTAGCGGTAAGACCAAGACCAACTACAATCCTCAGACCTTAATGTAGAAAAAACATGGCGGCGATGGTTGCCCTACCAATAGCTAAGATCATGTCATCGGGCTTGTCACAGTTCGTGTAAATTATTATTTTTACTCACCTAAGAGCATAAAATATATCAAAAGACGAGACTAGGTTCCGAAGAAATATGCATCAATAATTTAGACTTACCTGAATTAATGTATCTATATAGTGCTGGCCTCGAATTATAGGTTTCTTCGTCTTCACCCAAGGGACAGCTACAATAGTCTCGCTGTTTCTGTGGTTGAATAAGAAGCTTTTTGGCGAGTTATCACGATTTGTTATTAAGTTCAGTAATTATAGAATAATATTATTAGCAAACAATCAAACAGATTCTGAAGTAGGAGAGAAGAAAGTACCCAGTTACTGAAGTGCTATCCCAGCACATGCAGAGTATTTGTACACAATCGGAATGAGAATAGTTGCCTGAAATAATCGAACCAACGCCGTAGAGATACAATTCAATTAATACCTCTCGTGGAATTGCCTAAAATTTCGGGTAAAACATCACACCGAATTAGTTGATTGAAATGTGCAAAAAAGTCGTCGTTTGGATATCAGAACATTATTATGGAGAATACTACACACAAGGGACACGATAATATGTAACCATCTAACCTATTAAACATTCGCTGTTACCGTTTGTAATAGTTGTACGCTAGAAATAGTTGATTTAGTAAAGTACTATAGGTTGAAAAGCACCATCTCCCTCTTACGGAATTATCGCGGCACACCATCTCGCAATATAAGTACATAATTGGCAAGGTACTCACAACACTTTAATACACACATCATAATAAAAAAATAACTTGCAAGCTGTAAGAATCACAAAAGTATGAATAATGACGGAACACAATGAGTTCACTGTTTGGCACAGGGGGAACATCTTCCTTACCCAATAAAACAGAAGTTCACTGCATTATTTGGCGTATATACAAGGCAGTGTAGAACATCTGCCAGACTGGTAATGATTTACGGAGGCACATATTGCTGAGCGTTCAAGATAACGTCAACGCTTTGATCTAGCCGTAGATGCCCATTGCGTTTTCCCTTTACGTACTTAAGTTCGACACTACTGACGTGTACTAAGCTATTATTATATTGCCACTAACAAGCAAATCATTAAGGTGTATATTCTTGAGACACTTCTATTATGCTTTAGTCTTAGGTACTTCAACATCCGAAGTAAATGACACAATGCCATCGGTTGACTGGACAATCGTCACACAAACGAATCAGTCCATATTAAGCGTATTATCACATATTTACATACGATTGCAGTACATTAACGCGAACTGGACTTTACAGACATACAGAAGACACTAAAAATATTACAGATGAGAGACAGTTTATCCCAACTTTCATCAAACGAAGCTAATCAAAGCTAAATAGTGTATCCCAGCAACGAATGTAAACAAAAAATATGCCGGGGCTTCAGCACACGCCATTTTCACACTTTCGAGACCTACATTAAGGTCTGAGTATTGTAGCTGGTCTTGGCAAGACCAACTACAATCCTCAGACCTTAATGTAGAAAAAACATGGCGGCGATGGTTGCCCTACCAATAGCTAAGATCATGTCATCGGGCTTGTCACGGTTCATGTAAATTATTATTTTTACTCACCTAAGAGCATAAAAGATATCACAAGACGGGACTAGGTTCCGAAGAAATATGCATCAATAATTTAGACTTACCTGAATTAATTTATCTATACAGTGCTGGCCTCGAATTATAGGTTTCTTCGTCTTCACCCAAGGGGCAGCTACAATAGTCTCATTGTTTCTGTGGTTGAATAAGAAGCTTTTTGGCGGGTTATCACGATTTGTATTTAAGTTCAGTAATTATAGATTAATATTATTAGCAAAAAATCAAACATTCTGAAGTAGGAGAGAAGAAAGTACCCGGTTACTGAAGTGCTGTCCCTGCACATGCAGAGTATTTGTGTACACAATCGGAATGAAAATAGTTGCCTGAAATAATCGAACCAACGCCATAGAGATACCATTCAATTAAGACCTCTCGTGGAATTGTCTAAAATCTCGGGTAAAACATCACACCGAATTAGATGATTGAAATATGCAAAGAAGTCGTCGTGTAGATATCAGAAAATAATTATGGAGAATACTACACACAAGGGACACGATAATATGTTACCATCTAACCTATTAAACATTCGCTGTTACCGTTTGGAATAGTTGTACGCTGGAATTAGTTGATTTAGTAAAGCACTATAGGTTGGAAAGCACCATCTCCCTCTTACGGAATTATCGCGGCACACCATCTCGCAATATAAGTACATAATTGGCAAGGTACTCACAACACTTTATTACACACATCAAAATAAAAAATAACTTGCAAGCTGTAAGAATCACAAAAGTATGAATAATGACGTAACACAATGAGTTCACTGTTTGGCACAGGGGAAACATCTTCCTTAACCAATAAAACAAAAGTTCACTGTATTATTTGGCGTGTATACAAGGCAGTGTAGAACATCTGCCAGACTGGTAAGGTTTTACAGAGGCACATATTGCTGAGCGTTCCAGATAACGTCAGAGATTTGGTCTATCCGTAGATGCTCATTGCGTTTTCCCTTTACGTACTTAAGTTCGACACTACTGAAGTGTAGTAAGCTATTATTATATTGTCACTAACTAGCAAATCATTGCGGTGTATATTCTTGAGACACTTCTATTATGCTTTAGTCATAGGTACTTCAACATCCGAAGTAAATGACACAATGCCATCGGTTGATGGACAATCATCACACAAACCAACCAGTCCATATTAAGCGTATTATCACATATTTACATACGATTGCAGTACATTAACGCGAACTGGACTTTACAGACATACTGAAGACACTAAAAATTACAGATGAGCGACAGTTTATCCCAACTTTCATCAAACGAAGCTAATCAAAGCTAAATAGTGTATCCCAGCAACGAATGTAAACAAACAATATGCCGGGGCTTCAGCATACGCCATTTTCACACTTTCGAGACCTGCATTAAGGTCTGAGTATTGTAGTTGGTCTTGGTCTTGGTAAGACCTACATCACAACAAGAATGCGATTTGGCGTTACAGAATACCAATTCGACCGCTAACCAGTCTTTACGGGTCCTAAAGACTGGTTATGGCTTAACCATTTCTTCCAGAATAAATCAATTCTTTACTTGTCTTATAGACGGTTAAGATATTAATAATATAAGCCAAATAATGGCTACACTGCGTTCTGTTGCATGGCTGAAAGCAATGTGAAACTACAGCCGTAATGCTATTCCCGAGGATATGCACCTCTCTATGCACAATTACATGTGATAATAAATCAGAAACCTCTATGGACATCAAATTGGCAGGTTAAAAGCTGAAGGGAGTAGGAGAGTTCTGATTATTTAAGAAGCAAACTAACCAGTGATAGACGAAGCAAAGTGGATATAAAACGTAGGTTGGCTCAGTCAAGGAAAGCTATTCTACAAAAAAGGAATCTGCTGACATCGAATATAGATTTAGGTATTAAGAAGTCAGTTTTGAAAGCCTTTGTCTGGAGCGTGGCGCCCTATGGAAGTGAAACTTGGACTATTGGTGCAGCAGAAAAGAGGAGAATTGAAGCATTTGAAATGTGGTGTTACAGGAGAATGATGAAGATCAGATGGGTAGATAGGGTTACAAACGAAGAGGTATTAAGACGAGTGGGAGAGGAGAGATGTTTCTGGCGACTGCTAATGAAGAGAAGAGATAGGTTAGTAGGACACATACTAAGACACCCAGGAATAGCAAGCTTAGTTATGGAAGGAAGGGTTGAGGACAAGAACTGTAGGAGTAGACCAAGGTTAGAATATGTTAAACAGATTGCCTCGGATGTAGGGTGTGGTAGCTATGTAGAGATGAAACGATTAGCTCAGGACGGGGAGGCATGGAGAGCTGCATCAAACCAGTCAAAATACTGAAGACTCAAACAACAACAGAGTCGGAGTGTAGTTATCCTATACAAATACAATTTTACGTTATACGTTTATCTTAGTAATACCGGTGTAGGTATACCAGGGCGAATAAAGTAATAAGTGAAGGAACTCCGGTAGTTGACCGTTTCCGCCGCTAGGTGGTACTAGCGTAACTTGTCCTGCGCGTGCAGGTGGACGGTCAGTCAGGCTCGTTCTTTATTAAAAGAAGTATTGCACTAAATACTAAGCAAGTTGTTAATAACAGAAACAAATCTTCAAGGGTAATACGAACATATTAAAATACGATCCAGAACACACTAAAATAAATTCCTAAGAAGAGTAGAGCTTACCTCTAAACAGAAGAGACCAACAACTTTGTGCATTTACCAGCCCTACAAACTGTAATAATCAGAATTCTCAAAAGTACGCAGAAATCATATCAGAATTAAGAACCGAATTCCGCGTTAGATTTCAAGACTTTAAGGAGAATGTTATAAGTTTCAATATGTTTTCTTCCCCTTTCTCCATCAACATAGACGAGGTTCCCGAGGATCTGCAAATGGAGTGCGTTGATTTTCAATGTGCGGCAGACCTAAAAATAACGTTTAACAATATCCCCTTACTACAATTCTATCGCGATTACTTTTCCAGAGAAAAATATCCGGGCATTAATAGACATGCACTTCGTTTTGCATCACTTTTCGGTAGCACATACATATGCAAACTAGTGTTCCCCAGGCAGGGCCGTGGAGAGCGATCACGGGCCCTAGGATAGAGTATTCCGGGCCCCTCCATTTTTTTAGCCTGAGACATTATTTTGGAAGTAGTAAGCTGGCTTTCTTTTAACCCATAAAATACTCCATGGAATTTAGCATGTTTATATTGAATATCAGTTTACTTGGTTTTCTGTTATATAAACACTCTTCTTTATGTCTCGCATTGATTCCTTTACTCCCAGATTTTGACCATCATGCATCTAACCATGTTTGGTCACCACAAAGATAAGCCATACTCCTTTCAGAAATGCATGGAGTAAATAGTCGATCTTTTAGAGATTGAATTGGAACCTTAACGCCCTGAACAGAACTTTCGTATTTTAAAAATTAAGTGGAGAATGCTGGCAATTCCTCGGAAGAGAGGCAAAAATACAATGGATACGGTATTTATAAAATTCGTTATGTTTATATTCTCCGTATTATGTTTTGAATAAAGCACATTATAGCTATTATGTTTTGAATAAAGCACTTTATATCACTTTAATATGCACACACATCTCAATCTATATCTTAACATATTGAGCAATTGCAACTAACATCTACGATGGCGTCTAATTGCAAGTCAATATGTGGGAGCTGCGAAGATAACATTACACAGAAAGAAGATTATATCGTGTGTGACGGAAAATGTGGTAAGTTTCATCACAGAACGTGTGCACAACTTAATTAAAGAGAGTTTATAAAACTAATATCCTCTAAGCCAGTAAATGGTACTGTGGACAATGTGACGACACTGTGAGAGAAGGCGCCAAAGAACATGTAGATAGTGATGCTCCTAACCTCAACGACCTCGCAAGTGTTATTAATCAAATCAACATCAGGTTCACTAAAATTGAATCAATCGAGTCAGAACAAAATGAGATGCAAAGGTCGGTATCGTTCTGTGCTGCGAGTTTTGATGAGATGAAGTTTGAACTACAAAATATGTCTGACAACTTCAACAAGGCTTTGGCGGAAATCACCGTTCTGTAAAACGAAGTTCGTACTTTACAACACGAGCGCGATACAAATAAGAGTGTGATACAACAACTGAGAGTTGAAAATCAAGAGCTCCAGCAATATGTTCGCAGGAATAACCTCGAAATTCATGGACTGCCTGTTATTAACAACGAGAAGCATGTGGAAATTGTGAAAGATATTATGTTTAGGCGTAGACATTAACACCAATAACATTGATGCGTGCCACAGACTCCCTCAAAGGAAAGTAGAACTACCGCCTCCTCTGATGGTAAAATTCTGTAGTCGCTATAAAAGAAGAACTATTAACGGCTGCTCTGTAATTACTATGCAGTAGGCCTATATCGCTCCGCTGTAATAAATATGTGTATTTCTTTGCATAACTGTGGTTTTGACAATGGTTACAGCCTAACGCGCCCACTTCAATGGTTTTGTGTCAACCGTACCCCGCCAGCTAGGCGCTGCCAAGGCCACACCTACACCTGACCTTCTAACCTTTGTTTGTCCAATCCAATGGTTTTTGACAATGGTTACAGCCTAACGCGCACATACCAATGGTTTTGTGTCAATCGTGCCCCGCTAGCTGCGCGTGACCAAGGCCACACCTACACCTGACCTTCGTTTTGTCCAATCCATTGGTTTATGACAATGGTGACAGCCTAACGCGCACATACCAATGGTTTTGTGTCAACCATACCCCGCTAGCTGCGCATGGCCAGGCCGCACCTGTCCGTAACCATTCGAACCTTCGTTTTGTCCAATCCAATGGTTCTTGAAAATGGTTACGGCCTAACGCGGCCAGATCAATGAGTTTTGACAATGCTTTCAGCCTAACGCGTCCCGATGTTTTTTTTATTTTATCAACAGTGATTTTGTATCCCACATGTGGACAACAATGTGTCCGTCTCGGTGCGTGCCGCTAGAGTGAGTCTTGATGACAGTTGAACGAGATGCAAGCGCTGTCGAAACATGGCAGCCGTCTTTAAAATAGCAATAAATAACATCACATATTTACGAACTTTAGCACATAGGCCTATATGAGGTTCAGTAGTGACCAGGGTTGCTAATTTAAATACGTAATATCACCCTGATGATGAAACGAGGACACAAGGTATGAAAAAGTCACATTCACATTACGAGGATGAACATGTCCACAGAGCATAAAGTGCCGGAAGCAGAGTTGCTTACCAAAGTTATCTCATTCAAATCACACTGCGTTTGAACATCAAAAATATGTTCTGGCGCTGTTTTAAACCTCTCTGTTCTGAAGTCATCATATCGAGCTACAGTCCAGTGGCTGCCTTCAGTAACTCTTTCCTCGTGTCGGGAACAAGAATTTGGAATAATTGTCCTCGTGACGTTAGAAATTGTACATACGGTGACTACGCCCCTGCAGTTTGGCTTTGGTCACCACAATTATTGTAGTTGTGATAAGAATAGAATACCCTCTGTTCCAAATTTAATGTGTATACTCGTAATTTTTGCCCATAGCTGCCAACAACCCATTTTTTGAACTCGGTGACTGAACATGCGCATGCTTGTAAGGTGCAGTGTTATTGTCCATGGCAAATATTGTGCGCTTATTTGCAATGTAGATGTAAAACTCTTACATGCAAACCACAACTATTTTGCAATTGCGATCGCAACTTGTGCAAACTCCCTCGTTGGAAGAGGTGGGTTCGATTCCCTCCTCATACATCCTGGAAGTGGTTTTCTGTGGTTTCTCAATTCGACTCCACGCAAATGCCTCCTTCCCAATCCTCACCTGAATTAAAAATACACACACTACTACAGCCTTCAGACTTTTCTTATACATAGGCCTGCACACAAAAGTACACGGGGCTAAATGACCACAATGTCCAAGCTCCTCCAATGAAGCAACAATATGGTATGACTACTCTCTATGCCAGTGTTCCAAACTTTTGTTGAGGTGCATGTATAACAATGTTTCCTTATGTTATGACTGCATAATTTTGAAATGTTTTTAAGCACCTAATTTGGTTAATCTCTGTCTTTATATTGGCAGGTGAGGAATTTGTCAAGGAAGCGTATAATAAGCCCCATTATACTGACAACATTTACATTCTCCCCCCTCCATCCAGCAACCCTGTCGATGTCATTTGCCTCCAGGACAGGATCTACACCAAGACCGAAGAAATGGGAGACCTTCCTTGTGGAATTGCTGCAATATACAGAAGAAGAAAACAAAAATGTGTAATAAGAAGAGTCAATAAAATAGAGAAATGAAATTTAATTTCAAAATCATATCTGTACAGCTTACATTAATTTAAATGTGTTCCAACCTTTTATTCCTGAAAGTATTTATAAACAGTAAATATTGCAACATTATAGACTTAACTCAATGTGGTACATCACAAATTTGCATAATAGGCCTGTTTTCATTCAACAGGATGTGCTGCCTGATTTAGGCGCATGGCGCAGAGGTAATGTTTTCGCCTGCTGTTTCTAAGGTTGCAGGATTGAATCCTGGCTCAGTCAGTTGGTGCATAAATGAGAGGGAGTCGTATCACAGATTTTCTGGCATGTTAAAGATACCCTTTTGGGTGGAAATTCTGGCACCCTGGCATCTCTAAAAACTGCAGTAGTTAAAGGAACGTAAAACCAATAACATTATTATTAATTGATTAAGGGTGTTCCAAGAATGAAGCATGACTGTCCCGCTATTCTACTGTAGGGCTCTTTTTTTTAACAAAACTCTAAGAAAAGTTTTCAGTGCTGAGGAGTGGAAGTATTATGTTGTTAGAAGCTACCTAATGATTGATGCCTTTTGAAAAAAACACTTTTTCTGAACCTGATTGGATTACATTGTTCTTCTAGGACAATGGTAATAACAGAAAGGCACTCCTGTGTGTATGCGAGTCAGTGTCTCAATGCATCTCTCATCCTAAGTGCTGCATGTCATATGCACTGATTTGTCAACTAGTCAGAATGCAGTTAATCTGAAATGAGCAAAAAAAGCAATATAGCATGCTGGAATGTGAATGCATGCTGCTCGATTTGAAATCGACTCTAAAACCTGCTTTTTCTAGGATGAATTGAAAGCTAGCATGGCACTTGGACAACACTCCAGAGTGACATAGCTGCCTTTGTTTGTGTGTTTGCCATGTCTAATAATTAAGTTATTCACTAGATGTGAAAATACTCTCTACAGTATATAAAGCAGGCTAAACGTGGGCACAGTGTTCCCTGGTTCAGTGAAACTCTTAGAAAAATAGCAGAAAGAAGGCAAAAATACAATAAAAGTACTAATTTTAAAATGTTATTTATTACTAGCTAGTCCTTTCATTTCTTGCCATTACTTGTGTGCACAACGGAATTCATGGCTTCTGTAGTCTAGTACCACATTTAACGCAGTCAATACGATGCAGGCGTTATACCATACGTCCTATTTACCTTCTTTTGACGAGCTGGGAAACATTTATCGCAGGTAAGAATACAGACTCTTAAAACTATGAAGTGTTTGGAATTGTCCACAAGTTGTTATTGCAGGTTTCTTAAACTGATTATTAAACTAAGAGTAACACATACCATAGCCTATGCTCTTGGTTTTGGAAGCTGTACCATAACATGGCGGTAGGTAATTATTCTCAAGCTAGTAGTTTTAACGTGGCCTGAAAAGTTATGATTGGTCAGGTATGTGGTGCAGCCTATAAGGCCCCATGTCTAGCCTACTACATGCAAGAGGCCTGTGTCTGTTTATATACTGACATTTTTAAGAACTCCACCAGGGGCTCAAACCATTGAAATTATAGAAAACGTTAAACCAATACTATCAAATTTCACAATTTTGAGCCACAGCATCTCCTTTTTATGTCGACCATACATTAATCGGGAATTGAACCTGGTTCTCCAAGATTATATACCAGGATCGTTATTGTGTCCTTATCAATACCTTCTGATAGGGATTACAGTACACCTCTACTACACAAGGAAATGGGAGTGGGATGAGATTCAGGTTTCATGGAATGCTCCCCAATGAAAGAGATTGAAAGCTTAACTCCCAGTTTATTCAGTAGGTAGCCTAGGCCTAAGTGAGTAATACATTTTACGCCACTAACAAGTGATTGAGCACTATCTCATTGGACTAAATGGAAGTAAAATGCTAAATAAATAAATGTAGGATTTATTCTTAAGCAATAAACTGCAGTAGCAGGTAGGCCTATCAGGATAGAAATGCTACAAATTATATTATCCTTCATCAGACATGAAAGCCTTTACATCCCACGGCTACTCATTAGCTTACTTTTCCCACATACTTAAGTTGCCAGAGCCAAATACACGATGTACCCCTTCTTATTCGCGATAATCATCAGATCGCAATGAATGTAAACATGAGACGGTCAGCTGTTCGTGCCGCCAGCCATTATACTTCGCGCGCCGCACTCAGGGAGAGCGACTGCAGATACGTTCCAAATTACCGAGTGTTTACACTTCGAGTGTGGACAGAGTGATCGAGTGCAAGTGTACATGAGAGAGTGCAGAGTGTTCATCATTTGGCAAACAGCCTAAGAGCCTCTGGCTCGTTGGAATTAATTGTTCAATAAATTATGATGATGATATACCCTCCGCCCAAGTTCCATAGAGGACATAAACTAGATACATAATATTCATAATGTTAAATTTTGGGCTTATGCCGTGTTTATTATATTAAAATTCGACGCGTTTCGAAAGAAACCATGCCTTTCTTCGTCAGGAATAATCTGGAATACGACAATGATTGCTAAGAGAAAGCAACAAAGAACATATAGAAGGTGCCCAAAGATGGACGCCAATATAGCCCCATGTTAGGGACAACGGAAAGCAGCAGTGAATTACTTTCTCAGGGTTCTGATAATAGGTAGCCAGGATTCACTGAGATTGTAGCCGGTGTCGCGGTTGAAATTATCTGGGTGTTTACGTATTTCAACCGCCTCCCTGATGATTCTGGGACGATATTGCTTTATACGGGCAAGAACATCCACTCCTTGGAACATGACATCATGGCCAGGTGTTAATGCATGATCGGCAACAGCTGATTTATCAGGTTGAATGAGCCTGATACATCTATTATGTTCCTTAATGCGAGTGCATATTGTTCTCGAAGTCTGCCCGATGTAAACCTTGCCACAAGTACAGGGAACTCTGTAGATAACCGGTTGTTGCAATTTAGGCAAACTGTCCTTAGTTGGTCGCAGGAGTTGCCTAATCTTAACAGAAGTTCCAAATACAGTCCGTATGTTGTACCGACGTAGGATTTTAGCAATACGATCCGTCGTGTTATGTATGTAAGGTAGGTAAGCAGTTCCTCTTACATCTCTTTTCTCAACTGACGTCCTATTATTATTTGTTGGTTTCAGAACCGTAGAGATCAAAGCCTTGCTATAACCGTTGCTCTCAAAGGTGGTTCGCAAGGTATTAATTTCTTCTTGTAAAGAAGACACTTCACAAATCCTCCTAGCCCGGGTAGTTAGAGTTGTAAGGATACCATGTTTCTGGGCAGGGTGATGGTGAGAACTTGCGTGGAGATATCTATTGGTGTGTGTTGGCTTACGAAAAACGCTGTGTCCTAAAGATCCATCCTCTTTCTTGGTGACGAGAACATCTAAAAACGGTATTTTGCCGTCAGATTCCTTTTCCATGGTGAAACAAATAGAAGGGTGCTGGAGATTAAGGTGATCCAGGAAATGGCTAAGATTTTCCTCACCTTCCGTCCAAACAACGAACGTGTCATCCACATAACGCCACCAGATCTTCGGTTTGAAAGGAGCCGACGACAAAGCTTTCTCTTCAAAGTTCTCCTTGAAGAAATTAGCCACAACAGGAGAGAGAGGACTACCCATGGCCACACCATCAGTCTGCTCATAAAAATTCCCATTCCATAGAAAGTAGGAGGAGGTCATGCAGTGATTAAAAAAAAGCCTTGTGATGTCTTCAGGAAAAAAGCCATTAATGAGAGACATAACACCATCAATAGGTACTCTCGTAAACAGAGACACCACGTCGAGACTCACTAGGATATCACCCGGCTGAAGTGTTATAGCTTTCAACTTTTCCACGAAGTGTGTGGAATCCTTAATGTACGAAGGCGTGTTACCCAGAAGCGGCTGAAGTAGTCTACCTAAGTATTTGGAAAGGGCATATGTAGGAGAACCAATCGTACTAACAATAGCAATCATTGTCGTGTTCCAGATTATTCCTGACGAAGAAAGGCATGGTTTCTTTCGAAACGCGTCGAATTTTAATATAATAAACACGGCATAAGCCCAAAATTCAACATTATGAATAGTAACACGGGCCGTGAAAGTCTAAATGACAATATTAGAAGCCTCTATCGGGAGGATATTTTCCGACTGATGTCTAGATTTAGTAGGTTACGACGCAAGAAGGTGTGCCTTATCTCTTCACTCACTTTTCTCCTAAGATGCCGGGATCATGATATTCTACCGAATTTTGTTATGTTGAAGCATACCTTCAGAACACCTAAGGCAACGAGAATCTATCGTCGTGCAAGCAAGGCGTTATTGATAGAGAGGTTACAGCATACACGTAAGCAGTTGGATTTTATTTCGAGGGAGTTACTACAGCTACATCTACGCCTCTCGAACATCGTAAGTGAGGAATTATGGAAGATCTTTGATCCTATTTCTTCAGTGCAAGCTAACAGCGTTCTAGATCAGGTGAGGGCAAGACATATTTCCAAATATGATAGGTTATGTCAGATGCAGAAATCTCAAGCCATTAGACTTGATGCTAACAAGGCTGTCGTAAATTTGTCCAGCATGCCCCTAAATGATACCCAACAGGCAGTTCTCGCTAAAGGTCTCAATTTTGCTGTAGCGCCTAGAAGAATTCCTATTGAAGAACTTATAACATCTGTAGAATCCTCGGTACATCACCTCACACCTGAAGAGGCCGAGGAAGCCAGACAAGAATGTTCCAGAGTTCTCAAGAACGCTAAGCCACCTAACACCAACTTAAAACAAGGCGAAAGCCGGGCACTTAAAGATCTAAGGGACAATTCTGATATTATCGTTCTCCCCGCTGACAAGGGTAATGCGACAGTGGTGTTGGATAAGGTTGATTATGATTCCAAGATCTCGTCTTTGTTATCAGATCCTGAATATAGGATTAATAGTCGTGATCCTACTACTCGCTACTCAAATGTCACCGTCAAATTGATCAAGCAATCATCTATTCCAGCGGATGCAGCGAAGACTCTCCTTCCAGGGGATGCTATTCCTCCGAGACTCTATGGTCTTCCTAAAATACATAAAGAAGATGTTCCTCTTAGACCTATTGTTAGTACGATTGGTTCTCCTACATATGCCCTTTCCAAATACTTAGGTAGACTACTTCAGCCGCTTCTGGGTAACACGCCTTCGTTCATTAAGGATTCCACACACTTCGTGGCAAGTTGAAAGCTATAACACTTCAGCCGGGTGATATCCTAGTGAGTCTCGACGTGGTGTCTCTGTTTACGAGAGTACCTATTGATGGTGTTATGTCTCTCATTAATGGCTTTTTTCCTGAAGACATCACAAGGTTTTTTTTATCACTGCATGACCTCCTCCTACTTTCTATGGAATGGGAATTTTTATGAGCAGACTGATGGTGTGGCCATGGATAGTCCTCTCTCTCCTGTTGTGGCTAATTTCTTCAAGGAGAACTTTGAAGAGAAAGCTTTGTCGTCGGCTCCTTTCAAACCGAAGATCTGGTGGCGTTATGTGGATGACACGTTCGTTGTTTGGACGGAAGGTGAGGAAAATCTTAGCCATTTCCTGGATCACCTTAATCTCCAGCACCCTTCTATTTGTTTCACCATGGAAAAGGAATCTGACGGCAAAATACCGTTTTTAGATGTTCTCGTCACCAAGAAAGAGGATGGATCTTTAGGACACAGCGTTTTTCGTAAGCCAACACACACCAATAGATATCTCTACGCAAGTTCTCACCATCACCCTGCCCAGAAACATGGTATCCTTACAACTCTAACTACCCGGGTTAGGAGGATTTGTGAAGTGTCTTCTTTACAAGAAGAAATTAATACCTTGCGAACCACCTTTGAGAGCAACGGTTATAGCAAGGCTTTGATCTCTACGGTTCTGAAACCAACAAATAATAATAGGACGTCAGTTGAGAAAAGAGATGTAAGAGGAACTGCTTACCTACCTTACATACATAACACGACGGATCGTATTGCTAAAATCCTACGTCGGTACAACATACGGACTGTATTTGGAACTTCTGTTAAGATTAGGCAACTCCTGCGACCAACTAAGGACAGTTTGCCTAAATTGCAACAACCGGTTATCTACAGAGTTCCCTGTACTTGTGGCAAGGTTTACATCGGGCAGACTTCGAGAACAATATGCACTCGCATTAAGGAACATAATAGATGTATCAGGCTCATTCAACCTGATAAATCAGCTGTTGCCGATCATGCATTAACACCTGGCCATGATGTCATGTTCCAAGGAGTGGATGTTCTTGCCCGTATAAAGCAATATCGTCCCAGAATCATCATGGAGGCGGTTGAAATACGTAAACACCCAGATATTTTCAACCGCGACACCGGCTACAATCTCAGTGAATCCTGGCTACCTATTATCAGAACCCTGAGAAAGTAATTCACTGCTGCTTTCCGTTGTCCCTAACATGGGGCTATAATGGCGTCCATCTTTGGGCACCTTCTATATGTTCTTTGTTGCTTTCTCTTAGCAATCATTGTCGTATTCCAGATTATTCCTGACGAAGAAAGGCATGGTTTCTTTCGAAACGCGTCGAATTTTAATATAATAAACACGGCATAAGCCCAAAATTCAACATTATGAATAGTAACACGGGCCGTGAAAGTCTAAATGACAATATTAGATACATAATAGCCTCCCCCACTTATATAAAAACAAATAAAACGAACTATTCATATTCATTTGGGCACATAGTCTTGCGGATATTGAGGAGGTCGCCTGTCTCTGGTTGATCTTCTTAAATATATATCAGCAGGTGGTGGAAGGCTGAAGTCTGTTTCGATCAGGGCGATCATCTGGTTGCAGAATGGTCTGCCTTGTATCATCTGAAGTGTGGGTTGCAGGAGGTATATCATCATTCTCTAGTCTTGGCTGGGTTGGTGTTGGTATATTTGGAACACCAAGCACTGGAGGATTTGTTGGAGCAAAAGTGACATGCTTATCTTTCTTTGGCACGAGAGTCGATAATAATTGGTCAACATGCCGCTTTAAAATTCGTCCCGAATCCAATTTCACATCATAGTGCAAAATATCACGGATTTTCTGGTGAATCCGGACTTGTACTCTCTCCCCCACTTTGAAAGAGCGAACAGGGGGTGGGAAACTGGATGTAGTCAAGCACTTTTGGTTTGGAAATAGAGCATCCCACCGGATACGTAGCCGACGTTTCAAATATAGTTCAGCTGAAGACTGGCCACATGCCAATGGCGTCAGTGGCGGACCAAAGGGGGTGCGAACGGGGCGGCCGCCCCGGGCGCCGCAAAGGTAGAGGGGCGCCAAAATCCAAAATCGAAAAACATATTTTTTACGTTTCGTCTTAAAGTATTTATAGACAGTACGAAAATGTTCGTGGGCGCCGAGCACACAGGAAATGTTTACGATGTACGGGTGAAAAGAGCGCCTGACCCGGAATCAGAGCGGTGATGGAGAGGAGATGCATGGTTAATGACGGTGCCGGTCGGCGCGGGGTGGGGGCATCAAGTCACAACAGAATTGATGATTGCTAGCTTGCTAGTCATGAAGTGTATTCCTTAACCTTAATCCTTAGTTTGTTCATTTGTGGAGTTGAGTTGCGTTTATTTCGCAGTCGTTGTGTATCAATGATTGTGAATATGTTTACACGTTTAGTAGAAAAGAATGAGTAATTCCTGTTCATGCACAACCAGGAAAAAAAACATAAAAACAGTGTTTCCTCTTATTTCATTTGCTATTGGCTAGAGCAATTTTAACCTAGAATCATTATTGATCAGCACCGAGAATCATAATTGATAATAATAAAATGTAATTTGTTTCATTGTATTTCAGTTTCCATTATGAAACGACACAAGGCAAGTGGGGCTCAAAATAGACAACTGAAACAGCAACGAACCAAAGCACTTGATAGTTTGATATCTTTTATGACAGCTTTCATAAAAGGATCACTGAACTCTGAAAACAATGAAACTCAGAAAGAATGTGAATTTGACAGTTTATCAACTTAAGCCTTGATATTAATGAATCAAATATTACAGTAGTTAATAAATTGGCTAAATACGATGATCTTGATGGTACGATTCAAATCTCTTAATCCAACTCTTGGAATCAAGTGCAACTTTTTGGAACAGTTCAACAAGTGTATGCATTTTTCTGTAGTTTGACTCACAGGAGGAGTGTCCTCAAGGAACATGTCAGCTTATTGGTCAATGGTCACTCCGATACAAGATGGAGTTCTGAAGCAGAAGCCGTGAACGCCTTATCATCTCAGTTAGAAGGAGTGCTTCATTTGCTCTAGAAAAATTGAGAGACACTACAACTGAAACCGTCGATACCAGACAGCGTTCCGCGCTGTTAATTAATGCAATAGAAAGATTTGACTTTGTAACTCTGCTATTTTTCAGGGCTAAGGTACTTCCAAAAATCTTTCCATGATCAGCTTAATATGTGGAGAGAAACCCTTCCAGTTGATGTTATATCAAAAGCTACTAAGAAGTGTGAGGAATGGGGAGAACCCACGGAACGAAGACAAAGAGTGAAGCGGAAAATGCCAGGGGAATCCACTCATGATGTTGGACTTTCCTGGAAAGATAAAGTGGAGCACACTTGAGATCTTAGATAAACTTATTCGTGTGTTAAGTGAACGGTTCGGCAATATAAGAAACTGGATGAACGTTTTGGCTTCCTCTGTAATTTTGATGAATAAATTCATTACGAAACCCCAAATGAAAACGTTTTAAACACTGGAAAGAGGATATGTTTCGAAATTGCAGGGAAGTACCCTGAAGATTTGAACGGAGAAGAACTCTTTGAACATATTAAAACTAGCAATAGTGCTCGGCTTCACCCGGTTGATTTGTTTGTTTTATGGATGATAATGCATACCACTACAGAACTGGCACATAATACTTAAATTAACAGAAAAAAAAATGTTTTAAAAATATAACTTTTTGTGGTGGTGGTGGTGGTGGTGGGGGTGTTAAGTTGTACAGTATAATGGACGTAACATTCAGGTCATTTTCCCGTAATGATAATGACAATAATGAATAGGGAAACGGCTATTTACTAACTACAGTACTGACACATGTAATTTACAAACAAATTGAAAAATATGATTAGAAAGAGGAGTATGTGACATAAATGACACTGCCTAGGGCCTATATCTCATTTGCTGTTAGAAAAGTAGATTTAAACGTTTAAAATTATACGCCAAATTAATACATAAACAAATATATATTTTATATATTGGTACATGTTTCGACCCACAAAGGGGTCATCCTCAGCCTAAAAAGAAAATCAATTAAGAATTGCATGCTGAGCTTCTATGCCCAAGATAGCGGGTTCAAACCCGGCCGAAGCCGTCGGATTTTTTAGGAGCGTTAAAAATCCCTCAGTATGCCTTCCTTCGGAGGGGAAGTAAAGCCGGCGGTCCCATGTCATAGATTTATGGCATGTTAAAGATCTTTCCACTAATTACACCTGTGTGAAACTAAATTGGATAGGTTAAGAATGTAAACAACGCTCTTAGGTTGCTACGTTCGTTGCCAAGAGCCGACTGCGGTGGCTTCTAGTAGCTAGTTCTGAACTAGGCCTAGTAATCGTTGACGGTGGCGCTTGGCGGCAAAAGTAGGAACTATTTGAAAATTCAAAGTTGCAGTCCCTACTTGAATTAAAAAAACAGATACACACACTAATACAGTCATCACAATTAACACCGGTTATCAGACAGATTCTACACACACCCAAAGTACACGGGGCTACATGACCGCGTTGTCGCAGCCCCTAAACTAAGGAACCAACCAACAACCAATTAAGAATTGAAAACTAAAATGGCATATGTGACTTAAAACTAAATTAAAATGAAAAATTAATGATAATAATTGTAATAAATAAAATATAGTAATAAAACGGATATCCTTACAAATGTAGTATTAATTAAATAAATATAAGATTGGCCTTTTTACAATAATTTCAAAAATAGTTAGAAAATAACAACTATTAACGGTGAGTGTAAAAATGTTAAGCTTTAAAAACTTTCTTATCAAAATATACACAAAATAATGTAGAAAATCAATAAAATAATTCAGTTCGGCGCTTGAGTTAAATAAGTTGAATCCTCTTCAATACGGAGTTTATTAACAATTTTGAATAGGTGCCAACCAGTATTACGATGACATGAATTAACCTAACAGATAGGAAAATAAAACATGTCAGAAAAAAAATTATATAAAAAATGAAACATAATTAGCCAGCATATGAAACTGTTAAAAATCTGCTTTATATGATTTATTATCACCTACCTCGTTGTATGGGATGGAGAAATTCGGAAATTCGTACAAGAATTTGAGTTGAAATGCCCAATATGGATATGTGGCAATTCTAATAATTGTCCAAAACGTTTAGAAGTAAAAACGGGATTCTTGAAATGGTATTACGGTATCAGATGTACATCTGAAAACGGGATTCTTCTAAACGTTTTGGACAATTATTAGAATTGCCACATATCCATGATGTTTCGGCACTGCAGCTTCATGTTTTTTGGGGGCGCATATATGGTGAAGTATTGTGATCCATGAAATTGATCACTGGTGAATTGTATTTGGCATATTAATAGAATGCTACCACGGAGCAGATTATGTCTCGTTTAGCATCTACATACCGCAGTAAGTTGGAACTGCCACAAAGCTGAGCCATTGTATTTTCGTTGACATCTGCAAGCCACGGTATAGCGTATGGTTTATTTCAAATGTGTTATTGTCGTCCACATACTGTATTTCAGAAGATTTGAACTACATGAAGAGTGCACAGTTCCTGTGATCAACAAGAAAGGGTGAAATTTTCGAGTGTGATCACACTATAATTTTGTTTTTCCAAATTTCTACTATTTCTTTCTTCCTTTCTTTCCTTCATTCTTTCTTTCTTTCTTTCTTTCTTTATTTATTTGTTTATGTACTTTATTTTCTTATGTTTCTTTGGATAAACAACTTTCACCTTTCATTATGGTGCACCATAATAGGGATTTTTGAAGGGAATGTTTTATGAGTGTTTAGCTATCCGACCACCTGTTTGCCTTGACTTTTTATCGATAGAGGCTGATGAAGAGGCCAAACCAATTAGGCCCCGAAACATGTACCAATGACCACTAAGTGATCATTTAAATATAATACAATAAATGTATTGATTAGGCGGAACTTTTGCAAAATATTAATAATAATTGTTGCATCAATACGGAACCAGAATGAACCATTCAAATACTAAAATTAGTAACAACCTGTCCATCAATGGTGCGGCGTTGACTATCATGATACAGTGTTAGTCGTTGTCGCCTAGTGACAATATGTCCGTCAAGTTATTAGATCGGTGAAACGGTGTAGATTTGTGCAAACGGGCCTAAATGCAGGGAATGGAGTGGTCTGTCCGAAATTTAACATAGCCTAAACCCTTCCACTTGAATCAGGCTATAATATACAAAAATAATTTTTCGAGTCCGACTGGTAGTTCCAGAGATTAGCGCGTTTAAACACATAAACACACAAACCCACAAACTCTTCAGCTTTATTATATTAAGTATAGATGGCATAATTTTATTACGATGATCAAAGAAAAATAATGAAACGATCGACTTGAAACCCAAAGATATTTTGTTATATATTTACTGTAGGTCTTGTTTGGGGTTAGAGGCATACAGTAACTTGATCATCGCTTTCAAACTACTTTTAACGATTCCAGTGTCTTGTTTTATTGGGTCTATATGATTTATACCTTTTATTTCTACTAGCTTGCCACGGTGGGTGAGTGGTTATAGTGTCGGACTACCAACCCCAAGATTGCAGGTTCGCTCCTGGCCATGGTAAGTGATTTTTGAAAGGCGACAAAAATCACGACACTCATGTCTTATGTTGTTGGCATGTTAAAGAACCCATTTGAATTCTGTAGGCCGTATTCAATGGCAAAATTAATCTCGGGATTTTTCGCCAACACAAAGTTCCTCCATTCTCTACTTGAAAGCGCTGTAGTGTCAATGAGTTTAGATATCTAACATCCTTGACTTTCATAGCGCTCAAAGGAACGACGAAATTCGACATGCAAGCTATCCTCTGGGTGTCAATTAACAAAGCTTGCACCAGGCACCCGAGGCCATACGATATTATTATTATTACTACTATTATTATTATTATTATTATTTCTACTTATGGTGTTAATTCAGTGGCATCTTGTGAAGGATCTTTTAGTAAGCTGAAGCTTATTAAAAATTACTTAAGATCCACAATGACGCAGGAAAGACTAACGTAAGTAATTTAGCAATTTTGTCAATTGAACGTGATGTGGCTGCTGCTATAGACTTCAACTCTATTATAAATAAGTTTGCATCCCTCGAGGCTAGGAAGGCAAATTTTTAAATTTTTGTTATGACTCTGAAACTTCTTTTCTCTTTATTTTATTTATTTTTCTAACAAAATAACCTTTTAGTAATTACAGTTTTATTTTATTAATATTTTATCTTTATAATGTGTTAAAGTAACATACTGCTTATTAAAATACATATTTATGAACATTAATCTGTGTTTAAATTGAACTTATTGATCCTTCAACCTTTTAGTGTAAGGGGTGACTACCATCTAGTTGGCCCCGGGCGCCAAATAGCCTTGGTATGCCACTGAATGGCGTTGCTCTGTATTGAAACAAGATGTTCTGTAACTTAGTCGATAATGGTGCCGGGTCATTTACAGCAGCACGAAGTCGTCTCTTCAAAGTTTGGATGTTTCTCTCGGCTAGCCCATTGGTTGCTGGTTGCCCTGGTGCAATATATTTCTGAAAAATCCCTTTATCCTTGCAATAGGATCTGAATACATCACTCGTGAAGATAGTGGCATTATCTGACACAAGGACATTCGGTTACCCATGTACGGTAAATATATTGTCAAGCAGACTGATAGTAGTTGTAGTGGATGGAGCGTCTTTCACTATTGAGACTTCGACCCACTTTTATTTCGCATCAACACACACATCAAGAAATGGTGGTTATCAAATGGTCCCGCATAACCAATGTGTATGCGTTCCCAATTTTCTTCTGGTTCATCCCAGGGGTGTATTGAAGCTTTTGGTGGATTTGAACGAGTCTGCGCGAACTCTTCACAAGATTTGATAAGCTTCTCAATGTCTTTGTCTAATTGCGGCCAGTAGACATATCGTCTTGCTAACTGTTTCGGTTTCACAATACCGAGGTGTGTTAAATGTAACTCTTCCAAAAAATTTCTTTGTTGTTTCTTTGGGATAACAATTCGGTCTTGATGGAATAGAATACCATTTTCAACTGTATATGGCTCATCCAAGGATTGAGTTTGAAGACCTTGAAGGGTGGCCCTAAGTTCTGGGTCTAACATAGTCTCTTCACGGATAGTTTCGTACGTAATGACTTCACTTGACACTTGAAGAATCGTTTCAGCATAGAGTTGTGAAACTTCTGCATTTATTGATGTTTCAATATTTGGCGAGGTAGATGCATCAGGGGCTCGGGATAGGCAATCAACATTTTCGTTATCTTTCCCATTTTTCACTCTTACCGTGTATTCAAACCCCGAGAGAAACGATGCATATCTTAGGAGCCTTGTGGTAGGCCCTTGTTCTGATGAAAAATACGAGACAGAGGTTCATTGACCGTCACAAGAATGAAATTTCTTGCAAAAATGTAGTTGTAGAAGTGTGTTGTGGCGAAAATTATTGCCAGCGCTTCCCGGTCAAGTTGACTGTAATTACATTCTGCTGGTGTTAGGGCACGAGATGCATAGGTGATGGGTCTTTCTTGGCCATCCATCTCATGACTTAATACTGCTCCAACACCAGTAGGACTGGCATCGGTTGACAAGATGATAGGCAGTGATGGATTGAATGGGGTAAGGACACATTCACTACATAACTCGGACTTGAGATTCAAGAAAGCTGCTTCACAGGCTGCAGACCATAAAAACCATTCACCTTTCCGCAATAACTGCCGTAATGGGTGGGACTTCGTTGAAAAATTAGGAATTAACTTTGCGTAATAAGTCACCATACCAAGGAAGCGTCTCATTTCTTCAATGTTTTTAGGACGTGGCATTTGTGACACAGCTTGAACTTCCTCTGGTGACTTGCGGATCTCATTATGTGATACAATATGCCCTAGGTGGTCTATGTTTTCCTTGAAAAATGAGCATTTGCTTTTGTACAAATGCAGATTATTTTTTGAAAGCCGTTCTAGGCAGGCTATTAAGTTCTTGGTGCATCCTTCTTCGTAGTACCATGTATTATGATGTCGTCAAAATAAGTTTCAGCTTTTGGAAGCCATGAAGGATCTGTGATAATATCCTATTAAATTCTGAGGGGGCAGTTTTGATGCCAAAACTCAGTCGGTGCATCCTGAAGGTTCCTTTATGAGTGGATATAGTTTGAATCATACTACCTTCTTCATCAACCTTCAGATGTAGATATGCTTTGTATAAGTCTAACTTGCAGAAACATTTTGAGTATCTAAGACTATGTAGAACATCATTAACTGGTCATATGGGGTGGTTTGCAGAAATCAACCTTGAATTCACTCCACATTTGTAGTCGAGACACATAACCTACCCCCCCCCCCCCCCCCATCCGGTACAAGAGGCGATCCCCAATCACTTAAAGCTGTGGGAGAGATATCTCCTGATCCCAATGAAGCGAGTTCCTTTACGACGCGTTCCCGAAGAGCAAAAGGAACATCACCTTCACGATTGAAGACAGGTTTCAGCCCCTCTCTGAGTTCCAGTTTTACTTCAATATTGGGAACGCATCCAATTTTTTCTTCAAAGATTGTACTATATTGATGTAAAATATCTTGAATTGACTGCACTGAGTTGACAGATTCAGTGTGAAGAGATTGATTTGTGTCTTTATCAATTTCCTTCAGATCAAGGCCGAGGCCCCTGATCCAAACACAACCAAGCAATGCGGCATGGCCTTGCGGAACTACAAACAGATCTGCAACAATTTCTGTTCTTTTGTATGATACTGGGACAAAAAATCCTCTGGGTTTGATAACATGATCAGAATATGATCGAAAACGGACCAGGAGCGTATATACAATTTTTTCTGGGGGGGCTGACTATCCTGGAAAATTGTAAGTATTTTCAGGGGCTTGTCACCGCAAAATACCCAGAATTATCAACCTATATCTTAGAGCATTTAACTTTGTGTAATTATTTTAGATAAGATTCAAAGTTTATATAGCCTACAATTATTACGCAAGACAAAAAAGTTGTAAAATGCAACACAACACTCAAATAAAATTTTATACTTAATGTATTTTCTATTATGATCTATGGAGCATGAATGGCAAATATCGAAATATTTGTCAATTTATTAAGCAGAAAGGTATACAGTTTTTTTTACAAGTTGATAATTTATTTCTCAATAGTACCGTACTGTGGAATTCACAGTTTTGCCTCACAAGGCTGAGTTTATCTCGTTCCAGCCCTCCGACCAGAATTAAAATGTCTTGGTAGAGCCGGGAATCGAATTCTGACCTCCGGGGCGGCAGCCAAGAATGCTAACCACTACACCACGAAGTAGTCTAATTTCTATCTTAATATTGTTTATAACTTAGCCAATAAGTTAACATTAAGGTACAACCAAATTTACAATTATTTTATGATTTTATGCTTTTACCAAAGCGACACTTTTTTCATTTTATTGGCTTTTTTCGGGGGGGGGGGGGGGGCTGGAGCCCCCTCAGCACCCCCTTATATACGCCCCTGAAACAGACATTTGTTGGCTACAATGGCAAACCAAGACCCAAGGTTGAACATTCGTTCTCTGGGATGAGTGAATATTTTGCTGCCGTGTCGACTTCAAATCTTTGTGATTTATTGTTGAGTTTAGCAGTGATAAAATATATATCCGATTCTTGCCCTACGTCAAAGAGTTCTTCGTTGCATTCCAGTTGTCCTATCCCTAAATTTTTTCGGGGTGGTCATGCAAGTTGTCATTTATGTTCTCAGTTGCAATGTTGTGTGTATTTGACTGTTGAAGAAGTGTAGTGGTACAAACTTTTGCAACATGTCCCACTTTCCTACATGACCTACATTTAAGAAAGTTTCTGTTTGTGCGACAATCTCTTGACCTGTGGTTTGAATTTCCACAATTTAGGCATAATCCATCAATACCTAGTGCTCTATACTTGACAGAACTACGGCAGACCCTGGACTGTGAACGTGAGTGAGAGCCTGGGCTAGGCTGTTGAACAAAACGTGACTGAGTATCACTGCTATATTGATTCATACTTCGGTCATTATATCTACCTGTGGCTTTTGTTACTTTGTTTGCGTCCTCTACAAAGTCTGACGGTGCAGTGAGCTGTTTTGACAGCTGATTACTCTCATACCGCGATGCTTCCAAGGCTATAGCCTTCTTCAGGAGATCATCAAATTTCGTGTCATTAGACTGAAGAAGTTTCTCTCTGATCCAATTAACTCGCAAGCCACGTATAAATTGTGCACGAAGAAAAATATCCGCGATTGAAATTCTGGCGTCACATGTACACTGAATATACAAGTCACAGTCTAGTAAGTGGCTTCTAAGAGTGGCAACAAATCATGCAATATTTTGTTTTTCTTTCTGATTGACGTTCACAAAATAGTGTTGGGAAACCACGGTTGAGACTTGAGGTGACAGTATTTGCTTGGAATGTTTTACTACGTCATTATACCCGAGAGACTTGATTGGTTTATCAGGGCCTAAAAAACAGAGAGATTGTTATAATGAATTGCCCCTATTGATGTACACGAGAGTTGAGCTTGCTTTCTTGATTCGGTGGTATTGTTGAAGTTTGCGTAATTCTCAAATCGTTCTAAATACGACACAAATTTTTCCTTTTCAGCACCAACATTTTCAAAAGGTGTCATGTTAGTGGCTTGTGGGATTGTAACGGACTGGTGAGCTTGATACCTTCCAAGTAACTTCTCTTGAGAATCGGTAAAAATGTTCAGTAATTGTTGAAACTGATTTGCGTCCATCTTGACAGAACGTGGAAATAATTAAAAAAATCACAGTTCAAGTATAATAAAATGTTTCAAGATAACCGATTTAAAACACACTGGGTAGTGATCGATGACCGAATATTGTCCTGGGCTTGAGAAAAAAAACCTTTGCACAACCTCAAAGTTTGAACTGCGATAAAATATTACGGTATTTTGAATATGTGGCATGCAGTCACACGCACCTGAATATACGATGAGTTGTTTAGGATCGTTAACAAGTACTCGGTGTAAATTTCATGTCGATTTGCCTGATTCTTGATTTTACTCACGTGGCCGTTGAAAGAAACCTGACGTAAATACCGTACTTCATTGATATAGGCTATATCTGTACCGGTGAAACAAGTCCCAATACCTCATCGCCAACTATTATGTTTTGAATAAAGCACATTATAGCTATTATGTTTTGAATAAAGCACTTTATATCATTTTAATATGCACATTCATCTCAATCTACATCTTAACACATTGAGCAATTGTAACTAACATCGTCACAGAGTAAAAGCGTATATACACTCCGCCCAAGTTCCATAGAGGACATAAATTAGATACATAATACTCCGTGTAATGTTTCGTTTACTAATCATTTGGTTCATTTACACCGTATAAAATCATACAAGCAAATTTCAAAATGGAAGTGAAGTTGCCCATACTCTCCCCTTTTACCACCCCAGGCCCCTCAGCATGTCCGGGCCCTGGGGCTACAGCCCTGCTTGCCCCTCCCTCTCGGCGGGCCTGTCTCCAGCATGAAACATGTGAAATGCACAACAAGAACACGAATCATCGACAGTCATCTGGAGAGTTCACTTCGAGTTGCTACAACATCAATCAAACCAAATATTGGATGCCTTCTTCGTGAGAAGCAGTGCCAGGTGTCGCATTGACGGGTAAAATATTAATTATATTATTTTAATATAACATTTATATATATATGTGGGAGCCGGATGAAGATCAAGATGGCCGAGTATGGGATCTAGGGGGCGCAGGAGTAAGCTCAGCGCCATTGTCTGAGAATAAAAAGATGAGAAGCAATATTCCGAGTTCCGATGAGCCGCGAAACACATTCCCTTAATTCTATATATTGTATTCTAATAAGTTTCATTGTTTTAATAAATAATTCAGTTCTATATTCGATGCTTGTGAGTGTCATGATCTGGAAACCGTTTCCCACAAATGGGGGCTCGTCCGGGATGAACTGAAACAACGAGTTACGACGCAATCCACGACACGAAGTACGACGCAAAATACGACGCTATTTTCGACTAAGTGGATGGCTAATCATATTTGTTGCTGTTGCCTACGACGCTGACGACAAGACGACGTGCAGTTTTGTGAGCCCACGACGTGCGAATCTACGACGAGGATTCATAGGCTAGCAAAATTTGTTCTTCAGTTTCAGTGACAATTAGTGGTGCCGTGACGACGACGACGAGGGTCGGAATCTAAACGACGACAGAGGATTGTGGATGTGGTAAGAAGATAGCGACTCGTCAGAGAGAAACGACGGGAAGCGGTATTCAACGATATCACCTACAAATATCACCAGTTTGGTGAATGAGGTTAAACAGGTTTGATAGCGAGGTTATGAGGAAGCGATATTGACGGAAAACTACTTGACAGACGTGAGTAAACAAATAAGATGACTACACTCGGTGCAATAGAGAAAATAAATAAGAACATAAGTGATGCTCCGGTCAAAGCAATCGAAGTTTTACATAACCTCATTTTCGAGCATATACCAGACGACAGGAGGAATCGAAAGCGACTGCGAGAGTTTCCTGGATTCGATTTTGCCGAAAATTCCATTGAAGAGGAAGCTAAGGAGAAATTTATCGAAGAAACATTTTCCAAGGCTGATCTGTTGCATGTTTCTGAGATTCTTAATACCCTGATCGGGACAAAGGAGGTAATGGTTAACACCATTTGTTATTACTTGAGAAAATTGGATGAACTCGCAACTAATTTAGACGATGTTGACGAAGATGAAGAAGACGAAGAAGACGAAGAGAGCGAAGAGGAAGACCAGCACAGAAGGTATAGAGAACAACATAAGTTTTCATTGTAGTTCCGCGACGTAGAGGGTGCTATGAAAACATTTAACGGTAAGGATGGTTACCCTGTGAAGAAATGGATCGCAGATTTTGAGGAGACGTCAATCTTGATGGGATGGAGTGAGCTGCAAAAATTTATTTTCGCTAATAAATCACTCGATTGTTTAGCTAAACTTTTTATTCAAGGTGAGAAGGGACTGACGTCCTGGACTGCACTGAAGAAGGCCTTGAATGAGGAGTTTGACGTGGCGGTAAGCAGTGCAGAGATCCACAAGTTGTTAACCCAACGACGAAAAAAGTGCGACGAATCTCTACAGGAGTACTTTCTTGTGATGAAGGAAATCGCCAGTAGAGGTGATGTTGAGCAAGTTTCTCTGTGTCAGTACGTGATTGATGGGATCGAAGACGATTCAGGATCAAAACTTCTTCTCTATGGAGCAAAAAATTCCAAGGATTTCAAGGAGAAAATGAGAAGTTATGAGATGGCGGTGAAGTCTTTGGCAAAGAAAAGCACAAAGTATAATAACAGCAATTTTCAAGGAAGTGCCAAGAGTGCCAACGAGAAGGACGGAAAGTGCTGGGGCAGTACAAAGAAGAAAGAGGCGAGTAGTGGAGGTAGAAGTTATAATTGCGGTGGATCTGGTCATAGTTCAAAGGAATGTGAGCACAAGGATAAAGGCAAGAGATGTTTCAACTGCAACGAGTTTGGCCACATTTCATCCGAGTGCAAAAAAGAGAGGAAGAACGATAAGAGGAATAATCAAGGTATCAATCTTATTGATGAAAAGAAAAGCTGCCTCAAGTTCAAAGCGGTTAGTTTGGGTCAGCAGAAACTTCAGGCACTTATCACTGTGGCAGTCCTTATAACCTACTGCGACAAAACATCCATAAGACCATGGGTTCCCCAGGATTGAAGAGCACGTACGGTATCTTGTTTTGAAAGGATTCGGTAATGGTTTTGTTATTCCTCAAGGTTTCTTCACAACAGTCGTTGAGGTAGACGAGCTGGAGTTCCAAACCAACGTTTATGTTGTTTCTGATGATACTATGGAGTGGGACATGGTTATTGGTAACGATCTATTGGATCAGGGTGAGATCATCCTGAGCAAGCAAGGAGTTACCATCAGGAAACTAGAGGTCCCAATGATGTTGATTAGGGTAGCCGACGAACAGGAATTGGATATCGAGAACTGCGTTGATGAGGAAAAAAGGGAACAGATCCAAGATTTGGTAGCGAGATATGTACCAAAGAAGACGAAATCTACTGATGTCAAGATGAAGATCACATTGAAAGAAGAAAAACCGATATTTAGCAGGCCCAGACGAATGGCACCGCTTGAGAACGACTTTGTCGATGAGCAAGTCGAGGCGTGGCTGGAGGAAGATATCATAGAACCGAGTCAATCAGAATATACATGCCAAGTGGTGGTAGTCAAAAAGAAAAATGGAAAAAAGCGACTTTGTACTGATTTTCGTCCAGTGAACTCTATCGTGGTTAGGGATCTATTTCCCATGCCAGTTATAGAGGATCTTCAGGACAAGTTACAGGATGCTACGGTGTTCTGCACCTTGGATCTCAGGAACGGATTATTTCACGTGGAAGTCGAAGAAGGAAGTCGGCAATATTTGTCATTCGTAACGCGTTCTGGACTGTACCAGTACAAAAAAAGTCCCATTTGGATTTAACAGCTCACCTGCAGTCTTCCAACGCTTTATTAAAGCTGTGCTCTGGGAGTTAATCCGAGAGAACATAGTGTTTACCTATATGGATGACTTAATCATCTCAGCGAAGGATGCCGACGAGGCACTCCTACGATTGAGACAAGTGTTGGAATTGGCTGCAGAGTACGGACTGGAAATCAACTTCGAGAAGTGCCAGTTTCTGAAGAGGAGGGTACAGTTCCTTGGATACACTACTCAACGTGGACAGATTCAACCCGCCACTGAGAAGGTCCTTGCTGTACAAAACTTCCCGGAGCCAAAGACGATCGCTGCGCTGCAGAGCTTTCTCGGATTGGCTGGCTATTTTAGAAAATGTATCCCAAATGTAGCCAAACCACTGAGCGATCTGTTGAGAGGTAAGCCGGAGTTCGAGTTTGGCGAGGAATAACGACGTGCATTTCTTGAGCTCAAACGTCTTCTCGCGTCAGAACCTGTGTTGAAGATATACTACCAAATCTGCCGAGACGATTGAAAAGATGGAGTTTCAGAGGACGAAACCCAGTTCAAGTGATCACCGACAGGGGGCCATCGTTCACCTCCCATGAGTTACAGGACTACTGCAAATCGCAGGGTATAAAGCGCGTCTTGATCACAGCTGGACTGCCAAGAGCCAATGGTCAAATCGAGAGAGTCAACCCAACTGTGACCAAGAACATCGCTAAGCGAAATGGTACAAGGCTGTACCTACCATCCATTCAACGAGCTATCAACTCTACGTTCCAGAGGAGCATCGGAATGTCACCTTTCGAGCTGCTGACAGGAGTCAGAATGCACAACCAAAATGATCTACGTATAGTGCGACTCATCGAAGAGGAGCTGATCGATTCGTTCAACGAAAAACGTGATCAGATGAGAGAAGATGCAAAAAAGCAGATAGAAAAAGTACAATCTGAAAATCGTGCTGTATTCAACCGACGACGTAAGGAGCCTAAGAAGTATCAGGTCGACGACCTGGTTGCCATCAAACGCACTCAGATCGGTCCACATCTGAAACTAAAAACCAAAATTCTAGGACCTTATCGAGTGACTCGAGTTAAACTCAACGACACATATGACGTCAGCAGAGGAGACCATGCTGGACCAAGAATCACATCGTCCTGTGCGGAGTTCATGAAGCCCTGGCCGGGCGGATCTTCTTCATCCGGGTCGGATGAGGATCAGGACGGCCGAATGTGGGAGCCGGATGAGGATCAAGACGGCCGAGTATGGGATCTAGGGGGCGCAGGAGTAAGCTCAGCGCCATTGTCTGAGAATAAAAAGAAGAGAAGCAATATTCCGAGTTCCGATGAGCCGCGAAACACATTCCCTTAATTCTATATATTGTATTCTAATAAGTTTCATTGTTTTAATAAATAATTCAGTTCTATATTCGATGCTTGTGAGGGTCATGATCTGGAAACCGTTTCCCACATATATATATATGTGTGTGTGTGGGAACCGGTGTCAAAAACACTCACGTTTGATTTGTTGAAAAAGAATATTTTACTTCACAAATGCAAATAAACTAGATTACCGATAATTATCAATACAGAATACGTTGATGCTTTCCCAGCTCGAAAGAACAACAATAATAAAGTCCATGGTCACTGGTTTCTCTATGTCCGCGCACCCTCGATATCACTCGCGGCAAAAACTCGAAATTCCCGCCCGTCTTCCCACATTCGGCCGTCCTGATCATCATCGTCCGACCCGGACGATAAGCCTTCCTCAGGCCGGGGCATCATGTATTCCGCACAGGTGGTGGTGGTCTTGGGTCCTTCGTTGCTTCCTCGTTTTTCGACATCGTACGTATCATTGGGTTTGACCTTCGTGACTTGATAGAGCCCCAGGTACTTGGCCTTCAATTTCATACCTGGACCGAATTGAGTCCTCTTGACAGCCAATAAGGCTTCTTTGCGTTTTTGTTGAAGTTCTTGCGGTTCTCCTCTTGAGTCTTGAGAATCTGCAGTTTTGCCTCCTGCCTGATCTGGTCAAGTTGATCCTAAAAATTGTTAATGGCTTCTTCTTCCAACATCTCCATGATCTGAAGATCTGTTTTATTTCGCATCTTGACCCCAGTCAAGAGTTCAAACGGTGTTCGACCTATACTTCTCTGATGAGTCGAGTTCAGTGCCAGTTGAACCGACGGGACGACTTTGTACCATTTGGTTGGATCTTCGGCGGACAGCTTGGCTATAATTGATGTCACAATCGCGATGATGCGCTCCACCTGGCCGTTGGCTCTGGGTAACCTGGTGGTCACCTAGCAGTGCTTGATCCCTTGGTCCTCACAGTACTCTTCAAATTCTTTCGAGGTAAAAGATGGCCCTCGGTCCGTGATCATCTGAGCAGGGTTTCCAACAAGGAACCTCTGCAGCTCCAGCTTGCTGATGGTTTCGCTCGACTTGGTGGTCTTGACTGGATACAACCAGGTGTACTTGGTAAAGCTGTCCACGACAACAAGGATGTGGTTGTAGCCTTCATGCGTTGATTCCAGCGGTCCTACATGATCCAGATGATAGGTGTGTAAAGGCTGACTTTCCTTGAACAGGGGTGAAGTAATCCATCCTGGTTCCCAGACTTTCTGTTTACAATCAGGCATTTCACACAGCTTCTGATCACTTTCTTCACCTTCTCTGTCAATCCTGGAACGTAGTACTGCTGTTTTATTTCATCTTCTCTTCACCGCGTAGTGTCCTTTGCCATGAATTGATCTGATGATCTCTTGCTGCATCGACTTTGGTACTACTAGAAGTTCTCGGCCGTCTACAAACTTGAATAACATCTGGTCTCTCAACACGAAATCTTCATATGGTCCTTCCTTCAGGATAGTTTTGATGGCGAGTAATCCTTCGTCCTTGTTTTGAATCCTCTTGATTCTAGCAATCAGACTATCAGCGAATCCGAAAAGGGCTGCGGTACACCGACTCAAGGCATCAGCATGTCGCATCTTCGTTCCAGAACGATGTTCGATGGTGCAGGAGAATTCTTCCAACGACAGGACCCATCGAGCGACTCTGGGTGTTAGATCATTCTTTTGCATAGTCTTTTGGAACGCCGAGCAATCTGTCACTATTTTAAAATCCACTCCCAAAAGGTAGACTCTGAATTTGTATACTCGTAACTGCAATATTTTTCTTCTTGCGGCGTAGTCTTCTTTCTAATGTATGAGACCGGTTGAAGTAGACCATCTTCGGGTACCTTCTGCAGGAGCACGGCGCCATAACCGAACTTGCTAGCATCTGTAAGAAGCTCAGTCTCATATCTGGGGTTGAAGATTATCAACACAGAACTGGATGACAAGATTCTTTTCAACTCCTTGAATGCCTCTCTCTCCTTGTCTCCAAACCGGAAGTCATGGCCGGTTTTGAGCATATCGCTCAAAGGTATGGCGATTGAAGCGTAGCCCGGAATAAATTTCTGGAAGTACTCTGTCAAACCCAAGAAGTTTTGGAGAGCTGTGATCGTCTTCGGCACCGGGAAGTTTTGTACACCTGCTGTCTTTTCATTTGACGGTTGAAGCTTTCCTTCCTGGATTTGGTAGCCCAAAAAATGAACCTTCCTTTTCAAGAAATGACACTTCTTGAAATTTATTAGCAATCCGTAGTCCCGTGCAATGTCAAGTACTTCAATTAACAATTGAATAGCTTCCAGTACAGTTTTCGCCGGAATTATCAAATCGTCCATGAAGATGAAGATGAGTCCTCTCTTTATCAGCTCCCAAAACACAGCGGTAATAAATCGTTGAAAGACAAAGGGGACTTTCTTGAACTCGTACTGACATGAGTGGGTAACAAACGATGTATACTTTCTACTCTCTTCTTCAACGTCTACATGGAAGAAACCATTCTTCAAGTCAAGATTAGAGAATACACGAGCATCTTGGAGTTTGTCAAGCAAGTCTTCGATGAGAGGGAGGGGGTAGTGATCCTTGACGATGATCCTATTTAGTGGTCTGTATTCCACGCAGACACGATGTGAACCGTCCTTCTTTTCAACGACTTCAACAGGACTGGCGTACTCAGATGCACTTGGTTGCACAATTCCATCTTTCAGCCATGTCTGAATCTGCTTCTCAACCACCTCCTTTTCTCTCGGTGCCAATCGTATCGGTCTGCTACATATCGGTTCTTCTGTCTTCACAATTATCTTCATCTGGATATTTTAATTGGAGTGTAACTCGCTACGATGTGCTCGACTGTTGCCTTGGCCTCGTCAGATACAGTCTTCTCAATGTCCAGCTCGTCTTCACCAGCGTCAATGCACATGACCAAGGTCTCTTCTTCAACTGAACGCCCTCTCTAGAAATCAACACCTCAGCCTGATCCAGTAAGTCAATTCCGATAATCATAGAAACTGGAATAGCTTCGTCGGGAACAACGTGGACGTCGACACAAAAATCCTGGTCGTCAACGGTGATCGTCGTGTTGACCCATCCCAGCACGGACCCTTTGCTTGCGCCCAAGCCAGTCAGGATCCGGTTGCTTGGTTGCAACTCTGGGGTGTCGATTTCCATGTCCTTGTAAGCGCCCTGCCTCAACAAGTTGAAATGACAAGCACAATCTACCAGGGCTGATAAATTGTGGTTGCAGATTTTGACGTCCTTGTATTTGTAATTAAAGACTGCTTCCTTCGACATGCTTAAGGCCACCATCTGTTTCTTTAATTCTTCATCTTTCATTGGATTGGTACAATCTGCGGAGATGTGTCCGAATTTGTTACACTGGGAACACTTCGGACCCTTGTCCATATCCTTGCACTCGCTGGGTTTGTGACTTGACTTGCCACAGTTGTAACATCTCTGCGCCTTGTCTTTATCCTTGCCTGTATCGTCGTCCTCCTGTTTATTTGAATCTGCCCCACCGAATTTCTTCTTGTTGTGCTGCGACGACGTGGAAGACCTCTTCGAAGTAATCCTTCCCGCGGCACGTCCATACTGACGTAGTTTCTCTTTGATGTCTCTAATAATAACAGCTTGGTGCCAGAGTCATCCTCTATTCCGTCTATCACGTACTGCCTGAGTGAGTCATCGTCTACATCTCCTCTACTTGCTATCTCCTTCATTGGAAGTTAATATTCCTGGAGCGACTCGTCCCTTTTTTTCCCTTCATCTAAACAGCGTCGAATGGATCTCCACTGTACTCGTCTGCACGTCAAATTCCTCTCGAAGAGATTTCTTCAACGCCATCCAGCTGGTAATTCCCTTCTCACCCTGGATGAAGAGTTTTGCCAAGCCGGTTAGAGATTTCTTAGCGAAGACCAACTTCTGCACTTTGTTCCATCCCAGCAGTTTCCTCAAACTCGGTGATCCATCGGTTGACTGGATATCCACTGCAACCATCAAATGACCTGACGGAACCTTCGATGTCGCGAAACGTCAAAGCAAACTTCTGGGAATACCTCGATGCTTCGCTACCGTCACTTGAGCAGTCCCCTGGTTCACTCTCGTCATCGTCGAGTTTTATTCGATTTAGCTTCTTTTTTATATTCCCCACTGTCAATTCCCTCTTGATAGTGCCACATAACCTCTTTGTCTCTTCTAGATCCACTTTGGAGAGCGCTGCAGCTTAAGATTGTGCCTTATTTTGTACTTGTTCGTCATCGTGCTCGTCGTCCGAAGATTTCTCAATCATCTCAATGTATTCTGAAAAATGCGTCGGGTGGTGACAAATAGTCACTGTCATTTCCTCCGGGGTGCCCTCGTCTAAGCGCAGGATCGCGCAAGATGCTTGCAGTTTCTCTTCGGTCAATTATTATGTTATAAACTCTACCTTGGCCACATAATCCTCTAATTCAGGTTCGAAAGTAAACCCTGAAAATTCTCGCAACCTCTTTCTATTGTTTCGATCATTTGGAGCGTTTTCAAATATAATTTTATGTAAAGCTTTTACAGCTGCCACTGGAACAGTTGAAATGCTTTTGTTTATGAGATCAATATCTCATAACGTCATCATTTGGGAAATATTGGGCTACGGTACTTATCTGCGTCAACACCGATCCCAAAGCTCTTTTGTCGTCTTTCTCAAATCGTCTTCAACTTCTTTACGTCTTTGTCCAGCTGCAAACCTTTCACTGATGAGATAAGCCTTCAGTCTCGAACATACATCGTCAATTCGAGCTGAATTCGTCGTTGGCCTTCCGTCGTTTCACCGTCAGCAAAATTGGCAAGTGGACATAACCTCAGAAATGTGTCGTTGATTCAATCCAGGACGTGCCCCCAATTTGTGGGAACCGGTGTCAAAAACACTCACGTTTGATTTGTTGAAAAAGAATATTTTACTTAACAAATGCAAATAAAATAGATTATCGATACATTATCAATACAGAATACGTTGATGCCTTCCCAGCTCCAAAGAACAACAATAATAAAGTCCATGGCCACTGGTTTCTCTATGTTCGCGCGCCCTCTATATCCCTCGCGGCAAAACCTCGAAATTCCTGCCTGTCTTCCCACATATATATATATTGAATTTAAATTTAAAAATATCTTAACTAACTTAATTATGATTAATATTTTAATAAAAAATAACATATCAATATATTAGCTATTTTTTTAAATTAATTGGTCTATCTTAGAATTTAGATCCTATTTAATACGGTAGAAAAATCGAATCACGTGGCCCGCAAACCAATTCACCTTAACGACAGTGGTCCTTTTTCAAAAAAGGTTGGACTTGCCTGATTAAAAAAAACCGAGGAACTGTGACTCCTCTCTGTTTCTTTTCTGGAAGAGGTAAGCTTTTTATCGGACCTTTCCTTTTACGAGGTTCGAAAATTAAATAACTAGGAATCCCCGGAAAATTATGCGGCACAGCATTCTCGGCTAGTTTCCACCTATCACGAACTAATTCCACCGTCTTTCCATCTAATATGAAAGAAACCACTTTAATAATCATGTCATCACTAAAATGTAAGTCACACACATGGTCACTCAAAGTTAATTGTCGGTCAGCTCGTGGAATTTTTCTGTTCCATTCTTCCAAACAGTTTTGACGTGGTCTGAACAAGTGCCGACCATCCCCTTTCTTATACCCAGACTTACAAGCAGGCACAAAACAGCCTGGCATATAATGATAACAGAAGTTTAAAACAAGCACAGAAATAAAACGTAAGTACAATAACGCGCGGTAATGTAACTGCTTGAATGCCGTCCCGTCATGTGCTTCAGACCATATGCTTGGCGCGGCGCATGGTGTTGAAATTTAGAACTACTTCATCGTAACCATTGACTCATTTGGAAGTTCTACCACTTATTACCTTATTCGCCCTGGGTATACTCATTAAACTGTAGGTGTAGTCTGTAGTATCGGCTACATCTCCCTGGTAGCTCTTCAAAATAAACATAATCTTTTCTCGATATTAAAAGTGGACTGTATATTATTTTACTAACGATCGTGCTATATCCTCAAACATGGTGTCTTGCCATGCTTGCTAAAATCACAACTGGCGCTCAGGCCTGAAAACATGGAGTTGCCATGCTTACAAGAATACAATAGCAATGAAACCAAATTAGCTATGATACAAAATTCTCCCGCTCGAGGGCGGAAGCCACTACACACTGGTCCACAGACTAACTATAACAAGCAGATATTAAGTTGAGAAATACGACATAAAACATAATACATAAACACTGAATAGCGACCTTCAGGACGCAACAGTAGGTACTACTGGAACAACTGACAAATCAACCAAGTGACAAATCAACCAAGTGCGGCCAGTGTGAAAAATGTGTAACTGATAATGAAGACTACATAATATGTGATGGGGAATGTGGTAAATCATACCACAGAACCTGTGTAAAAATAAGGGAAAAAAATTAACCGGCTTTTGTCCGACAAGGCCAAGCAATGGTATTGTGTCGAGTGCAGTGCAATGGGTAAGTCAACTACGGATGAGGTTTCTAAAATCGCCTCGCCAGACGAGAATGTAAGTAAACCAGATTTACACGATCTTGTTTGTGAAATCAACCTCCGACTGACAAAACTCGAAAACATTGAAAAGACTCAGAATGACATGCTTAAGTCCGTGACATACTTTTCTGATTGTTTTGATGGTATGAAAAGTGACATTTTAACTGCCACACAAACTCTGAAGCAAGCCTTGTCAGAAATAACAAAGCTCAGCCAAAGAGTTTGTGAGTTAGAGAAGGATAGGAATATCGCTTGCAGTGAAGTCAAATTGTTAAAGCAAGAGAATATCGAGCTTCAACAGTACGTTCGGCGAAACAACCTAGAGCTTCATGGCGTGCCGCACACTTCAAACGAAAACCCCGTTCAAATTGTCAAGACGATCGCTGACCAATTGGGTGTCACAGTTGTTGAGTCCGATATTGACGCCTGCCATCGGCTACCACAAAGCAGAGAACGTCTTCCACCTCCTTTACAAGTAAAATTCTGCAGCCGTCTAAAAAAGGAGGCAATTCTAAAAGGCAAAAGATCCAAACCCAACCTGAACTCAAGTGATGCAGGAATCAATGGTAGGGCTAGGCCTATCTACATTAACGAGCATTTGACGCCAGCCAATAAAGTACTTCACAAACAGGCAAGAGACCTCCGTAATTTAGGTTTTAAATACTTCTGGACCCGGGACAGTAAAATTTTTGTCCGTAAATCAGATGGTGACAAGGCTCTCAGGATCACCTCACCAGAAGACATTGAAACGCTAGTAAAAGACTCTTCCATCAACAAAGCTCAGCCATCCCATTGACAGTATTAATACCGGTAATGAATCAAGACATGGACCTACTAGTTGATGTTGACTTACACACATCAATTGATGAGCGTGAATATGACTGTATCCACGACTACATAGCAGACACTAAAAATGAGGTTAGCCAAATTAAGTGTCTTTACCTAAATAGCAGAAGCCTAAAAAATAAACTAGAAGATATCGAGATACTAATACATATTGTGGAAAATCTAGATGTCATAGTGGTAACCGAGACTTGGGTAAAAAGTAATGAAGCTAAATACTTCAACCTAAACAACTATTCTGTTGCATTTGTATACAGAGACAATCAGGATGGTGGAGGTGTGGGAGTGTATGTCTACAAAAAATGGAATACAAAAGTTCTTAACCTATTATATAAATAATTCATGCTTTTGGGCTAATGCCGTGTGTATATTTAATTTAAACCATGCGTTTCGGAGAAACCTTGCCTCCTTTTTCAATGGAAATAAACAATGTGGGCAAAGAAAGTATATCAATGAGATTACAAAAAATATAGATAAATTCCTCTGTTCGTCACCAGAGAGCAGCTGCCAGAAATTACTGTATGGACCATGGTGGAACGGCGGACAGAGTAGTAAGTAACAAGAAGGTAAAGGGGGCGGTGTGAAAATATAGAAACTCCTCGGAGAATGAGGAGAGGGGGAGGTGGGGGGGTTAGATGGATATAAGGAAACATAAGCAAAAGGGAAGTGTAGCTGAACGATACCTAACGTCATACAGTCAACGGCGAAAAAACAGATGGAAACTCCTCCAGTGACGAACAAAGGAGATCAAATCCAGGCTCTGAGCCCTAGAGGGACAATGTACAATTTTAAATATGCGAAGAACAGAGAGACTAAGAATTAACAAAGAATTAACCTAAGGGATGAAATTAGTCTAAATAGGGGGCGAGCTTGGCAACTGCTGTAAGAGGTATGGAGTATTTAGTGAATTGAGATCGTTAGTGCGATCAGCAAGAAGAACGCCCCAATGTACTGCTTGACGGGGTAGTTCTAGGTGAGGGGGTGTTTGGCAAGGTAATTAAATTATTACTCTGTGCGCGACAGCTGCGTCACGCGGTCTGCTGCGAGTCGTGGGCAGGCGAGCTAACGGGGGACCTGCTGGTGTCAGCGTTGAGCGATAGCGCTCGGCTAACGTCAGGAAGCAATTAAACAATAAACAGTAAGGCTAATTCTAGGTCCTACCTAAAGGGGAAGCTAATAGGGTAGGATCTTATTAGCTAAATAAATAAAGGATAAGACCAGTGGCTTCCATTACTTTTAACTTTAATGTGTACCTCGATTTTGAGGTACACTTGCAAATAGCAGTTCAAATGATAGCAAATAATAATTATTACAGTCCAAGCACAGGGGGATGTGAGTGTAGTGTGATGGTGAGTGTAGTGATCGCTTGAGACACTTACCCTTCCAGCCAACAGCAGCGGTTCGTCACGTCGGTAGCACTAAGACAGACAGTGATCCCGGGTGTATGACCTCCGGGGTTCTTATAGGTTTCTTGTGCTAGGTCGGCGGAATCCTTACATTCCTACCAAGTCATAGTCCTTTCTAGGGTCGTTGCCTGGGACACGAGGCTACCTGGGCTCATGTAGGTGCTAATTTATTAGTCTTGCAATTTTGTACTTGTAATTTGTAGGTTTTTAAATTAATTGTTTGGAATTTTGAATTGTTGGAGATTTTATTTAGGGGATGGGGGTAGCGTACCCTAGGGGTACAACAAACCCCTTTGTAGGGTTAGTTATCGTCCTCGATAACTGGACGAAGACGTGGGGGTGGTTTTCGTAAAATAGGGCATCTTCTTCTCTCTTGTAATTCTTCTATCTTCTGTTCTTCTCTTCTTTTCTTCTTTTACTTTAGTTAGTTGGCGTCGTCGGGGGTGTGTGTGTAGCCTCGTGGAAGATAGGGGTGAGTAAGGGGGTAGATATGAAATTAGTAAGATAGTAGTAATCGTCGAAGGTTGAAGGCTGTATATAGGTGCCTTCTATTGATTGTGCGTCCGGGTGTGCTCAGCGATCATGTGTAAGTGTGTATCGTGATGGGAACAATATTTCTTTACATGTATTTTCAATAATGCAACAATGGGTCGTGAAGCTTACTTGTTTTCATGTAACATCATTTACCTGGCGGGATACAATATTTGTCCCTATTGGTATGTGTAACAAAATGATAAAGTAAATTGTGAAACAAAACAGTACATATAACATAAACATAAAACATTATCAATATCCATTCAACTAAAGGGGTGCAGGAACACAACGAGAGGAAAAAAACATCCTAGGGGTGGGGGGAGGATATATAAGTAACGTACCTCCGGTGCGGATGAAAAACTGACCTCGCGTGCCCTGCACGTGTGTAAAAGAGATAGAGTGGAGAGAAAGAATGAAAGAAATATCGCAGGGTGTAATTTAAGGGAATATAGTTAGAAGTGTTTTATTGTGGGGAAGAAATACGACATTTTTACAACGAGGAGTTTAAAAGAATAGAAAGAAAAAACAATGTGTAAAATAAAACAATCCATATATCTTCATAGATTCGCTATCTTATCTGAACAAATCATCAATCTTACATACTTTCAACAAAAATGTCAATGCAACCATACCATGTGTAATCATTTAAAACAAAACAAAACTCTATTAATGATACCAATATTCTATATGTCAAAACAAAACTCTATTAATTATACCAATATTTTATATGTTAAAACAAAACTCTATGAATTATATCAATATTCTAGCAATACTGAAGTTGCGCAACTATATCACTGTTATCCCTTTTGATTTACCACAATATTGTACTCTATGCATGTTAACACTACGTCGAGTGCACTCTAACTTAATACCTATGCGTAAACTATTAGCTATGACCTGCAGGTTATGTACTACCTGTCTACATTATTGCTATTGTATGACTCGCTCCCTGTGGGCGAGCGAAGTCATCTTGGCAGCACAACTCGTCCTTTACAGAAATAGGCGCGAGCTGTGTGGCCGTAGTGCACCTCTCATTATAGGTGTCAAATTGTTTGTTGATCCGACCTCCAGTGGGGGGATATCCCACAGGTATATCTCCACCGTGGTTCGGATGTGCGCCTGGAAATATGTATCATGTGGGGGGGATTGTGTATTGGCCGTGTGAGTGTGAAATGTTGGGGCGGGAAATTTGTATAGTAAAAAAAGCCAAATTATTAATGCATATAACTCGTCGCCATCTGTGGGGACCAATAAGACACATATAAAATCATAATGGAGGGTATTCACCCCGTCATCTGTGGGGTGAACCTGTGGAGGTATATAGAGAAACAGTTCATTTGGCAAATATATCACATTTTGTCACTGTCATTAGTAATTTCGGCTAGTGCCCAAAATGGAGCTACTCCCGATGCATGTGCGCAAATTATGCACCATTATGTGCGCTGTGTCCGGATTCGGTGTCTCAGGTTTTCAAACTGCGCTGAAAAATAAATACATACATATAATCATAAAACATAGATTTATAATTATTACTGGCCATTTGTTATTTACTTTTTTATACCTTCATATACCTTTCTATTTGGTTTATACATTAGTCCTTATTTTCTATACCTTCGCATTTCCTTATTCTTATTCATCTTTCTCCTAAATCCTTGTACTACTTCATCCTTTATTCCTTACCGGCTATATCTTTGTATTTCTTTATTCCTTCTTACTCATTATTTCCTATAACTTCACTTTACTTTATTCCGATTCTTTCTTTCCTATATCATTGTGCTACTTCATTCTTTATTCCTTATTGGCTATATCTTTGTATCTCATTATTCCTTCTTACTCACTTTTTCCTATAACTTCACTTTACTTTACTCCTCTTCATTTCTGTCCTATATCATTGTGCTACTTCATTCTTTATTCATTATTGTATACACCTTTGTATTTCTTTATTCTTCCTTACTCATTATTTCCTATAACTTCACTTTACTTTATTCCTATTCATTTCTGTCCTATATCATTGCGCTACGATGTCCTTTATTCAATATTGTCTATTCCTTAGTAGTTCATTGTGCTATCGGCCCTTCCATTGAAGGACACTCATGTGAACGGTATGGACCGTTCCTATATACTATCGTCCCTTCCTTGAAGGACAATCTCGTGAACGGTATGGACCGTACCTATATACCATCGTCCCTTCCTTGAAGGACAATCTCGTGAACGGTATGGACCGTTCCTATATACTATCGTCCCTTCCTTGAAGGACAATCACGTGAACGGTATGGACCGTTCTTATATACCATCGTCCCTTCCTTGAAGGACAATCACGTGAACGGTATGGACCGTTCCTATCGGGCTTACACATCTGCGTAAGACCGCATTCGGCGCTCATATATTGCCACTTAGGCAATATCAATATATTCCTCTCCCTGGGGCACAATAATAGCTGTAACCTCGGCCAGGGAGAGAATCGTAGTTTCGTCGTATAATTCAAGTATTATATATCATGGGTGATACCCTCCGGGGGTACCAACAGAGGAGGTCATCGGTGTTAGATACCTCGGCCCGGGGGATCATATATTCATTATTTCATTATTTCATGTCAGTATTCTATCATTTCATTCCTTCCTTATTTCATTATTCCCTTATCTCATTATACTATTTCATTATTATATTCTGTCACTATTCCCTTATTTCATTATAGCCTTTCATTATTATATTCTGTCACTATTTCCTTATTTCATTATTCCCTTATTCCCTTAATTCATTATTCTATTTCATCATTATTCATTATTATTCATCTTCACCTGCCGCTGCAGGACTTGCTCCCGCTGTAGAGCATTTACTTAGCCTTATATGCTAACTAATGTCAAGTCATAGGGGTCGTCTTGGGAAGGAGGAAGTATCCTGTCCGATGTGGGGGTATTTTATTCCCTCATCAAACCATCAAGCCTCCATCCGCAGGTATAGTCTAGACGACGTTAGGTCATAAAAATGGGTATAACGGACCCTATGCTAGGGGGGACAGGCTATGTACTTCCTCTAACACAGGCGCTTGCCCGCCCTAACACGTCACCACTATGACCTCTCGTCGGTCGTCAACGTTGAAGTCATATCCTGTCAGGTCCTGGGCTATCCTTGCCGTCGGTCTTGGGTACAACTTACCAATATCTATTTTCCCTTGGAAAATAGGTTCACGTCTATTAAAGTGCACCTCCGAGCACAAACCATGAAAAGAAAGTGTTAAGCGGTATTATGTTGTGTATGGTGTCATAGTTATACGGGGGGGATAACTGTGGTGGCACAGTGCACTTCAATTTCGCCTGGCTCGTCGGATATCCAGCTAATGTCAGCTGCGTATTATTCCTTCTCACATGTTAGTAGGTAAGTGAAGGATGTGAAGGGTATTCCCGTGTTAATAGGCAGTTGTAAGTATGTTAAAATTTGTAAGAATCGGTAACTGGATGGTAAGATAGGTCCAAGGAATCGTGGTCCTATGGGGATGCATGGAAACGTTAAGTGGTAGGAATTCTCGACCGGTGTGGGTGAGGATTTTTATTGTTTAGGATCTGGGTGTTCAGCGTGGTAGTTAGGTACCATGCTGAAGGAGTTAGGTTGGCATTTATGTTCTGAATTTACATGCAGGGTAAAAATATTGGTTATGAAAATGAAACAATGCATGCACTGGTGTTAGCGGGTTAAGCCTGGAACGCTAAGCTGTTAGCTCTAAAGTTCCGAATGTTGATTAACATATAGCCACGAGCGATAAATCATGGTGTACACCCTGGTAATTGCATGATTACCAAGTGCCGTGCATTAATAGGGGTGAATTGTACAAGTGTTTATCTGTAGAGTGTTAATATGTATCTTGGGAGGGCGATGTGCTTTGAAGCTTGGACGCTCTAGACGCAATATATGGCATCTGGAGCCATAATAATAATATGAGACTGCTGTCCATACTCGTAATATATATACTAGACTTATATACTATAAAGCCTAGATTTAAAAACTGGTCCTCTAGGATTATTATATAATATAATCCCTTAACTAGAGATACTGTCTAGAGATACTATGTATAGATATTCTAAACCAGGTTATATTGCAGCGCACTATATGTGTGGCGTAAGTCCTTCCTATAGGAGGGCTTATTGCTGGAAAAAATATATTCTATCCACCCTATGGAAATGTGGGGGATTCATAAGTGTGTATTGCCATTCTATTAGTTGGGAGGATGGTATATGTGAATGCCATCTATATGTTAAACAAGGCTATAAATTCCACTGAATGTGGCGTTTTAATTATGGAGTTCAAGAGGGGTAAAATGCACGGGGGGATATTAACGTGCTATCGCTTGAAATAAGTTTGCTCGTCCAAATCTGGAAGAGAATATTTTTGTATAATATCGCTGTACCGCGAATAAAATAAATTAAAATCTCCTAAGTGGGAAGTAGATTTATATATTTATATGGTCACAGAAACATGCTCGTGTTTTCCTATGTTGGATGGCGTGTCTACATAAGGGTGTATTCGAGGGCAAAAGTGTATTAAAGCCCGCTGAGAGATAAAATACGGTGTATTTTGTGTGACGCGGCGCTGTGCGAATATCATCGAGAATACTGGCTTTTGGCCATGAAATATGCTGTCCCGGTGTTAAGTATTGAGGGATGAAGGGCGTGAACTAAAAGAAAAATATTTGGTTACCCTGCTGTGTATAGTGTATTCCGACAATTATATGTCTCGCTCCTAGTGTCGTTTGAATCCAGCGTGCGAGATTAGGCCTGTATTCATTATGGCTGCTTGCTAGTTACTCGTCACGTGGGAGGCGTGGCTGGTGATAACGTGTGTACATGGGAGTTATCAGCTATCGCTACTGTGATGCGTTACCTGTAGCATTGATTGGCTGGCGGGCTGTAGTAGTTCCTGTTTATCGTGGCGCTATTCTGATTGGACCTGAGCTGTAAGAGTGGGTGTCAAGCACGGAGCTTTGTTATTGTTCCGTAGATGAACTGTCATAAGCACGTGTTATGTGTCAAATGGTTTGGTTATCATCTATACATCGTTTGAAACTATACAGCCGGTGTATTATGTAATCTGGGTGGAGGGTATTAACTGTCCGTCTGTATATCGGGAAGCTACGCATGTCCTTCTATTGAGGAATTCTAATGGGATTACGCTGTCATCATATCGTACCTAAATGTGGCAAAAGTTATGTATATAACTATTGTGTTTTTGTATGCTATTTATGTAAAATGCTGGAGTGTGTTATACATGTCCGGAAGCATATGGCGAATTCCTGTGGCTGTAAAAATTCTGGGTACTACTATGTAGAAAAGTGTTTCAGTGGTTTGCACTTGTCTACCCCGGGAAAATGAAAAATTAATGCAGGGCGCATTAATATGCTGGGTGTCCATCTATAGACAAATGTTTCTGTGTTTTACTTCCCCTTTCTGCGGGAAAATGGAAAATGGTGTCTATAAAATATATTTATTTACTCTGTATTTAATTCACAAATTGTATTAACTTGTACTGGGAATGTGTGGACGCTTGTAGCGATTCCATGTGAGTGTAGCAATGTTGGGTGTTACCCTGTAGGAAAAGTGTTTCCGTGGTTTACCCCTGCCTACTCCGGGAAAATGAAAAAATAAGGCGGGGTGTAGTAATATGTATATTCACAGTGAATATTGCATTCCGCATGTTGGATTGTCCATGGAGTAGCATAATGGGCTACCTTTATCGGGCATTCTGCTGTATGGCAGTGAGAATTATACAGTGTATTCTCCTAACTGGATGTGTTTTTGTTAAGATGACGTATTCCTATTTCGTATATGCTGTTTGTGAAATCAAGTGGATATTTAGTCGTTATATATTAAATAAAATCATCGGGCTTTTATTAATCATTATCTATAAAATTCGGCATGATTATGTCTATGGTCGATACTCATTCCTTATCGTGATCCCAGGAGGGTAGGCTAACACCTGCTCTTGACTCGATTTACGCCTTAGGAAAACGTGGAATAGCTATGGACCATTAACGTATTAGTTGCCGAATATATTTACATGTATACGCTCATGGCTGATATTTATCCTATAGTGTTTTGACCCAGGAAAGTAGGACTGAACCTGCCTTTGACTTGCTGACGCCTTAGGTCAACTATAGGGCATTTATGGGCCATGGCGTTATTGTGCTACTAATGGACATATATATATATGTGTATGTGCCATGTCGTATCACGTTGCCTCAAAACGAAAATATGTAAATTTACTGTGGCCAACTGATGATCGTAATGCTAAGTGTTTATCTACTGTGTAGATGTAAATTAATGGGGATCGATATAAGGATTTGTGGTCCTGTTGGAGCCTTGTGGCATTTATGAAATTATGAAAGTATTTATAAAATTACGAATATCATTTCGTCATATAGTAGACAATTATGAACAGCTTGTACTTAGCGTAAGGATGATAAATGGGTTCCTAGGTCGACTATTAGGGGGATACCCCAATCACCTAGGGATGTCTAGGTGTCCAATCGCTCGTCGGCTAGGATGAGATGATTAAAATTATAATTGTAATTTAAATGAGGGCCCTAGTCCGTCGGCTGAGATGGAGGGTCGCTTCATATGAAAAGTGTTCATTTTGTCTGTCTTTATGACGGTACTTGGTGGTCAATTCCACTTTGATCTAGAAAATATTTTTTTAAAAGATCCCCTGTGAGGATAAAAATATGTGGAACGGATTATGTGTTAACGTCATAAGTGCTGTGTATAACATGTGAGTCGTGGAGTACTGGCGTCTCGGGTGTCGATAATCTGTGTGCGCAAGCATCCGGCGTTGTATGCAGAGCGCGACTCACTGTCTGTGTGGAGTCTGCCTTACTTAGTAGCCTATGTGAAGTGAATTTATATGTATTAAAAACATCTTATGGATTACAGTGTATGGGATATGTAATATGTGTAAGTATACGTCAACCTTATTCCCAGTGTTACCTAACTGTGTGTTCAGCTGAAATATATATGCTGATGCGGAGACGATATGATAACCTGTGTTATTGTGTCACCTCCTATTGGCTGTGGTGGTAATAATCCACCTGTGTGCTAGCGCAATTGTGTGCGGAATGATACTAAGTGTCGCTATATTCTGTCATGAGTATTAATCTGCTTTGGCCTATAGTGAAATCCGCTAACCTGTGTTGTTGTGTGTCTACTGCTATGCCTTTGCGAAATGTCGTTAATCTGCATTAGTGTATAAGTATTGCGTTCCATTATAGAAATGCCGCTAACCTGTGCTCCTGTATATGTTAGGCCATTGTGTGTATGCACTGCGGCTAACCTGTGTTATTGTGTTGCCTGTAGCTCTGTATGTTCTTTCGCTACTACTGTAGTAATGGCGTTCGTTATAGAGATCGTATTATATGTTCCGTAATGTGTTATATTTGGCCCTATGTATCAACTTATTGGCCTATTCTGTGATAATGTAGTGTTTCGGTCTGTCATCCCGCCTTAATATGGGGTGACTGTTGGAATCCGTGCACTTTCTAAAGTTGTCCAAGCAAAAATAGTGTGTGTTAATATCTTAGAAGTGGTCATTATCCATGGGAGTGTTAATTCCTCTAGTGTTATGGGAAATATATGTAATCGCCTATCATTTATCACATCTATCGGAATTGATTATCGGTCGCTGCCGAAGGTATATATATAAACAATTAAGTTATATATTGGTGTACCTCAACTGTGTTCTGTGATTATATAAGTGGGGGAAGGGCACGTCACTGTATCGTCCCGTACGACAGTTGATTTGATCTTTAGTCGGTCGCCTAATGCTCGTGACCGTGTGTGGTAATCTAAATGCGATTAAGTAGGTAAAAATGTGCGCTATGTATAAGTTTGTATGAATGTGAAGTGTGTAGACATCTTCTTATGGTAAAGGAATCCTTCTGTGGTTTGCCATGTGGCCTCCATGTGTGTGAATGACCCTTGTATCGCACGGCCATGTATGAGCGTGGTAGTCTACGTGACTGGGCGGAAAAGACTGTTGCCAGGCATGTATCGTGTATGGCTGACTGAGCATTACGGCTCTTGTTACTTTCGTATGTTGGGTTAGAGGATTGACGTCGTTTGCCGTGCACTGTGTATGACATGTGCAAGATCCTGTCTACAATATATTATATGCAAAAACATTATTGCACTTTACATATTATAAATATGGAACTATCATTAAGAATGTTAAGTCGGTATCTCCTATGTAAAATTTTACAATTGAAGACTAATTATGTTGTGGGGCCAAATCGGGATCGGTATTGACCACTATTTCAGATTGTGGTTACTAGATGCCATATTGCAATTGGCGCTATTGCCACTGTTTATTTTGGCGTACCTTGTCTATGGGGATCTACGGGGAATGTGAGGCATATGTACTACTAAATATATCTAGCCGTGTTCTATCTGAAGCTAGTGTGTGTGAACAAAATTCCTTATTCTATAAAGACATAGGACACAAAACATATAACCTGGTACACATTATTATATCATTTATAACTAAACATGCAACTTATAATTAAGCTTCGTGTCATGCATTTTTGGGGAACTGTTGGTGACTGCTAGTTGTGAGCATGGCTACTAAATGCCAAAGCGCGTAGGGCGCTGGTTTTAATTTATATGTTCCTGGGTTCGAACTATGTGTGGGAAAAATATAGTTTAACTCCCTGATACTGATGATTTAACGCTTTCGTTTCTTAGTCGCGGAGGGTTGAGGTGTGAGGGTGGTTTTTCGGGAATGGTATGGTTTCATACGCCGTACATGAACCGTATCTTTAATAATTTTGTGGTTGTGCCGAATGTTGACAAGGTAGTTTAGGTCCGAAATTTTCCTCTGGATTCTAAACGGACCTGTCCATTTCGGGATTAGGAATTCGGACACGTTCTTAATGCGAGTGGGTGACCATATCATAATGAGCTGTCCGGGTTTGTACTTCTGGTGTCTGTGAGTTTTATCATATGTGAGTTTCTGCCTGTTTTGTGAGGTGCGGATATTATGTCGCGCGTTATCACGGGCTGTGCATAAGTATTGCAACCTTTCAGCGTTGCTAGGGAGTGTATCCTGTGGGATGTAAATGTTGTCGATCGGACTGCGCGGATGGTATCCGTGTAAGAGAAAGTGCGGGGTGTGGTCGCCTGCGACACGGATGTGTTGTAACTAAATGTTACTGCTGGGAGGTAATTATCCCAGTCAGTGCCCTTGTCGTTAGTAAAACGAGCTATCGCGCTGCCAAGGATTTTGTTCATAGCTTCAGTTAATCCATTCGTCTGAGGGCTGAAACTAGTGGTTGTATAGGCTCTGATGTGAAGTAATTTAAGGAGCTGTGTGGTGACATTTGATCTAAAAACTGTTCCTCTGTCAGATAATAATGCGTGGAAAACACCATACTTGGTAATTATTTCCATGAGGAACTCTGCAATTTGGTGTGCGCTAGCTTTTGGGACCGCTTTGGTGATAATGTATCGGGTAAGGTATTCGGTTGCTACCAGGATGTATTTGTTACCTTTGTCTGATGTTGTAATTGGACCCTTTACGTCAATACCTATGCGGTGGAAAAGTTCACCTACAGGGATGGGGTGGAGTAATCCATGGGGTTTACCAGGGCGGTGTTTGTATCCCTGGCATGTGTGACAAGTTTTAATGAACTCTGTGATGCCATTTTTCATGTTTTCCCAATAGTACTTGTTGCGAATGCGCAAATATGTTTTATGGACTCCAAAATGTGCGCTGTTAAGGGGTGGGCAGTGATATTCCGTCATTACGTGGTTTCGAAGTGTAGTGGGAAGGGCAACGGGTGTGACGTCATGTGTGGCCGTGGGTTTGCACCTAAGGATATCGTCCTTATCGATAAAAAATCTGCGTGATAAGCGGGCAGTTTTACTGTCTACCTGGTCGCGATTCTGTAGAGCAATTCTAATTTGTCCCAACTGGGGATCGTGTATTTGATCTTGTTTTATATCAATGTGAGTGACAGCAAATGTGGGTAAAGAGTCCCAGGCATGATTAATATCCCCGTAGGGTGGTTCGAGTACAGGTAGTCTTGAGAGACCGTCTGCATCAAGGTGTGCCTTACCTTTCTTATGGTTAACCTCAAATGTGTAGTCATATAATTTAAATATGAACCTGTTAAGCCGGGAATTGGGGATTTTTAAATTTATCCCAGTAAAGAAGGCTGGCGTGATCCGTAACTACCGTAAAGTGGATACCATACAGGTATGATTGGAAGTAATTTACGGCCCAAGAGAATGCGAGCATCTCTCTTTCGGTCGCCGAATATCTGGTTTCTACCGGTGTAAGTTTTCGGCTAGCATATGTAATTGGGTGTTGTTTGCCATCATCGGCTTCTTGTAGTAGGGCTGCCCCGATGCCAAATTGTCTTGCATCCACATGTACGAAAGTGGGCCTACCTTCCTGAAAGAGCTGTAGCAGGGGCGGTGTAGTGAGTAAGTGTTTAAGTTTATCGAAAGCCTCTCTATGTATTTCTGTGACTATAAAGGGCGTTTTCTCGTGTGTAAGTTCGGTTAGGGGGTTAGCTATCTGTGCAAATCCGTGAATGAAACGACGATAATAACTCGCGAGACCCATAAAAGAACGCAACTGTTTAATGTTTTCCGGCATTGGAATGTCGGTAATGGCGGCGATTTTGGTAGGGTCAGGTGTGATGCCGTCGCGGCTAACAATGTGACCGAGAATATGGACCTTCGTTTTTGCAAATTGACATTTGGATGGTTTTAGCTTTAATTTAGCATGCCTAATCCTGTCAAAAGCTTCGTTCAAGTGTATAATGTGTTCTTCAAAGGTTTGTGAAAAGACTGTTATGTCGTCTATATAGGTTAATACCGAACGGTATTTGAGGCCCGCGAATGCCTTGTCTACCAATTTCTAAAATGTTTGACTGGCATTCTTTAAACCCATGGGAAGGACGCCGGAACCGTAGAGGCCGTTTTCGGTGACAAATGCCAACTTATGCCTATCGGGTTTATAGACAGGGATTGAACAAAATCCGGAATAACAGTCCATTATCGAGAAATACTTAGCTCCGCTTAAGGTCTCTAGATAAGTGCCTGTGCGCGGTAGCGGGTAATTGTCACTCTTAATGAGTCTATTAAGGCGTCGATAGTATGTGCAAAACCTATGGGAACCATCGGGTTTACGGGTAAGGAGTACTGGAGCACTATAATTGGACACGATAGGGTGGATGATGCCGGCTTCCAACATCTCCTGAATTTGTGTCTCTATGGCTTGTCTCTCCTTGGCGCTAACTTTATAAGGTGCCTGGTGAACTGGAGCATCACTGGTCAATTCGACACGGTGGTGAATTAAGTCGGTCACTTCTAAATCGGCAAGGGAGTGTGCAAAAATATCCTGATATTCTTCTAATAGGTTTGCAAGCTTTGTATTCTGCTCCAGGGTTAGTGACTGTGTTTCCCCAGTGGCGGGCGTGTCTGTGTCAGCACTTGTGTTCGTTGGCGGTGCTATGGTAACCAACGGAGAGACCTGGTGCGCGCGCGTGACTCGCTGCGCTAGTGGATTGTATGTGTTCCGGGCGTACGATATTGGGTGTGTAGTAATAAGGTCTCCGTTCACTAACCGTATTTCATTAGTGACAAAGCTAATGTTGGCTTCGAACTTGGCAAGAAAGTTCGTGCCGATGATGCCCGGGACGGAAAGATCCTTAATTACATACATAGGGTATCTAGTTTCAAAGGAACCTATCTGGAGATGTATATCGGTAATGCCTAAGCATGAATTTTTTTTGTGAATTAGCAGCCACAAGGAGAGTGTTGAGAGGCATCCTATGTATGCGCTCGCCGTTAATGTATTTACTGCTGACACAGCAAATAGCTGACCCGGTATCAAGTAAGATGTGAATTTGATATCCGTTAATTTTGGCCGTGCTAGAGAGGGCTGTAATATTGTGTCCATCCTGTGCAGTATACATGTTATTAAGAGTATATGTAATTATCGGTGCTGTGGGATCTTGGGACGATGAGTCATGTTTATCGTTCTTTATCGTATCCTGCGAGACTGTGTGTTCTGACGGTCTGTTACTTGTGTTGAGCAAACGCGGTGATATGGTCTGATCACTGAACCTGACACGCTTTGCTGAGTCCCGTGAAACTGGGATTTGCACTTCAGCTGTGTCATGCCCGTCTGCCATGTGTATTGTCCTAAGCTTTCTCTTGAGCATTCGGTGGCTCGATAAATATCTAGAATTATGTTTGCTGTCCCGAGATGTTAACCCTGGCCTCGGGAGGGGTGTTCTAAAGGGCCGGTATGTGTGAGTGGTTGTGGGTTTACAGCCGGTTTTCTGTGGAAGTAACTTATTCGCGCCAGTGGCGATACAAGTCACCGGCTTTGCCGCGCCTGGTTTAGTGGTCGGGCCGCTTGGGTCCACGGGTGGAATCAATGTGGGTGGGCGTATCACGGGTACTTTAACTACGCTGGTTGTGGAAGCGTCTTGAGGGGTTGTGATCTTATTACTGGTTTTTAATATGCCTTTAGTGTGCTCTTTTCCAATCTGAGGGGCGGATGGTTGAGGTTTGTGAGGCGATTTGTCAGTGAGAGGGCTGTAGTGACCCGCATTTGGATTGCCCGTGAACAAAAGGTATAGGTGTTTGTCATATCCTACTGTGGAAAAAGTGGGTTCCATCTTGTCCAGTGTATAGACATGGATGTTTGTCTTAAGGACATGGCCTAGAGCGGTAACCTCCGTTGCACCCGCGTAGGTGCCATTTCGATGCATATAATCCCCATATGCATATTTATTGGAAAATAAGGCATCATTACCGTCGGCGAGGAAATATTTGTACTCGTCCCAGTGTGCCATGACATACATGACCAGCTGTGTTCTGAGCTCTTTATGCTGGTCCTCATTTTTATGGAGCAGGAAACTAAGTGCTCGAAAGAGGCAGTTACCGTCCCCTTTGACCGTATGTGCCTGGAGCTGCGATCCGGGAGGGATTTCCTGCGCTGTATTCTGGCGGGCGGAAGTTGGGGGGATTTTCGGCTTACTGGATTTAACAGGGCGATTGTTCTGCGAGGGTTGACTGGAATGCTTAATGGTTACCGGGGAAGGGTTATCCGATTGTGTGGGTGCTGGCCCTTCCCTAGATAATAGTTTTTTGGCTGGGAATAACCTCTGTTGTCTGTATAACGAGGTTGTCCCCTGGGCGCCTCGTTTCGCCAGTTGTTTGGCCGGGGCTGATATTGGGGGTTGGGGTGTAAGCCTCGTCTATCACGCGGGGGTGAATGCCTTCGTGAATCCCGTGGAGGGTGGTCGGGCAGTGGATATTCCTCCGGTCCTCTTTCTCTTTGGACAGGGACGTATTGTGGGTATGCTGGGGGAGGCCTTTCGTATTGAGGCTCATACCGTTCCTGCTGGGGGGGGGGGGGGGTGTTTGGCCGACGATATTGAGGGGCATTGGGTGGTTGTGTGTATCTGGCGCTTTGGTTACGATGCCAATTTCGGTCGTCCCTATATTGGGGATGACGGTTTGGTGTATGATCTGGGGATGGATTGCTGCGTGGGCGAGTATTTGCCAGATACTGTGTCTGCGGGAAGGGATGGGATTCGTTACGGCGTGGCACTTCCTCCTGGTATTGCGAATAATAATTCGCCTCTCTTACCGGGGGTGAATTGCGCCAATGGGGGTGGTTAGGTCTACCCTGATCCTGTTGATCGCCCCTTGGTGATCGCCATGTATCCCTAGGGTCATCCCTTCGAGGGCGAGCTTTAGGGCTAGCGTGGATGGCCGTAATCTGCATCTCCTGCATCTGTTTGGTCAGATCGCGGATTTTTTGATGCAAATCACCGTTATCCGTACGGATGTGCTGATCCACGGCTTTTTGCGTCATTTTATTGCCCTCTTCGATGAATATAATATTTGCTTGTAATTCGAGTACTGTGTTGCTTTGCAATGTGCATAGCTTGTCCACTAAGCTAGGGCGCATTCCTTGCATAAGGAGCCGTACTTTCTGCCTGTCTGGCATCTCCCTATTATATCTTTCACACATTAATAATTTTGCATTAATGTATGCCTGTGTGCCTTCCGTGGGACCTTGTGTGCGAGCGCGGATTTTGTCATACAAATCATCCTCATCAGGGGTCAATTGAAATGTATTGACGAGGGCAGCTGAAAATTGTTCCCACGTGGCACTGGCCAAGGTGGCTTCATGGAGTTCGTACCACGTGAGGGCCGATTTAGTGAGGTAGACTGGTAAGAGGCGTTTTTTATCCTCAGCTGTCCAGCCATTAATCTTAGCCGTTCGATTGAAGGCTCTCAGATATTCCTCGGGGTCCTGCTTATCACCAGGGTATTTATTAGGTTGTATCATTGGATACTTCGTAGGCATGGCCATGTCCGCGCTGTAGGAATTGTTGGGGGTACGCTCAACTGGGGAATCTAAGTCGCTGTTATGTAATGCAACGTTAGAGTGTGCGTGGCTTAGGGGTTGCTGGTGAACCTGAATTGGTGTGATATAGGTATTCCCGCTTTGGGAAGTGCCTGGGTGGTTAGGGGTAGAGTGTGGAGCGTCCTGAGGATTAAATTGCTCAGTCCCCTGGATATTATCCAGCGACAAGTTATGCTCAATATTAACCTCCTGTAGTGCGGAAAGCGCCTTGTTAATCTGTCCGCCTAGAGTTAAGGCGATGGTGTGCATATCTGCGATTAGTCTCCCGTTTAAAGAATTGTGTGGAATTTCGTCTAACTGTTGTAACAGGACCTGCAACCCGTTGTAGGTTTGCTGCGTGTCACTGACGTGTTGTAATAAAGCGTGTGGTAATGTGGGTGTCAATTCCTCACTATCACCGCTATCAGAGGGCGATTGTCGAGCGTTCTGTGTCTGTGCCCGTGTGATGGGACGTTTTTGTCTGATTGCTCTTGGGTATTTGAGTTTAAGATGTACAACTGCGTCCTCAAGTTCGGTAAGTAATTGGCCTGCGTTATGTTCTGTTATTAAGTCAGGGTTTTTAACGAGGCTTTTAGGGCGTAGTGGTTTGGTGGTAACGGCGAGGTTGTGTGCTGTATCTCTAATTACACGCTTGACCTTACTAATATGTTGATATCTGAGCATGGATCTTTATTGTACGTCCTTCTGTAAGGGCGTATATATGGGGATATAAATTTTGTATTGGTAGGTAAGGGTGGCGTTTAAAAATGTATTACCTATCGGGTTGGGTTTAGGTTGGGTATAAAAATATTATCTAACCCTTATTTCAAAAAAAATCCCAATTTTGGGTGGCGTTTGCTTGGCTAGTATGAGGTTTTAGGTCCTAGGGATCTTTTCCGTAGAGGTGCGTTGTTTGCACTCCCTTAGGCGTTGTTTTAATACAACGTCGCGGTACCCCTTGCCTCCACCATTTGTAAGGTACCTGTGAGGGTGGCCTGTACAAAGAATTAACCTAAGGGATGAAATTAGTCTAAATAGGGGGCGAGCTTGGCAACTGCTGTAAGAGGTATGGAGTATTTAGTGAATTGAGATCGTCAGTGCGATCAGCAAGGAGAACGTCCCAATGTACTGCTTGACGGGGTAGTTCTATGTGATGGGGTGTTTGGCAAGGTAATTAAATTATTACTCTGTGCGTGACAGCTGCGTCACGCGGTCTGCTGCGAGTCGTGGGCAGGCGAGCTAACGGGGGACCTGCTGGTGTCAGCGTTGAGTGATAGCGCTCGGCTAACGTCAGGAAGCAATTAAACAATAAACAGTAAGGCTAATTCTAGGTCCTACATAAAGGGGAAGCTAATAGGGTAGGATCTTATTAGCTAAATAAATAAAGGATAAGACCAGTGGCTTCTATTACTTTTAACTTTAATGTGTACCTCGATTTTGAGGTACACTTGCAAATAGCAGTTCAAATGATAGCAAATAATAATTATTACAGTCCAAGCACAGGGGGATGTGAGTGTAGTGTGATGGTGAGTGTAGTGATCGCTTGAGACACTTACCCTTCCAGCCAACAGCAGCGGTTCGTCACGTCGGTAGCACTAAGACAGACTGATCCCGGGTGTATGACCTCCGGGGTTCTTATAGGTTTCTTGTGCTAGGTCGGCGGAATTCTTACATTCCTACCAAGTCATAGTCCTTTCTAGGGTCGTTGCCTGGGACACGAGGCTACCTGGGCTCATGTAGGTGCTAATTTATTAGTCTTGTAATTTTGTAGTTGTAATTTGTAGGGTTTTAAATTAATTGTTTGGAATTTTGATTTGTTGGAGATTTTATTTAGGGGATGGGGTAGCGTACCCTAGGGGTACAACAATATTCTTTTAACTGAGATTTTCTGGTCAAATTACTATCCAGGCAAAAGCCCAATCTCGAACATGACATTTAAATACGCCCCCAACAAGCAAAGGTCTAGTTCAAAAATCTCGAATAAAAATTACCGGTACATGAACAAAATCAAAGTCTCTAATGATCTCAATCAAATAGACTGCCTAGATGATCTAAACGAAACTTACATCGCCATGAAACACAAAATCTTGACACAGACACCCAACAAAGAAACCACTGACTCACATTTGAAGGAAATACACCAGAACCACAAAACCCATGGATAACAACAGAATTAATTCAACTAATAAAACAAAGGGACCTACTACATGCTAAACTTCAAACTAGCATTCACAGAAACAATAACCTCTTAAAGGAAGAGCACATAATATGTAGGAACAAAGTGACACCTTTAAAACGGAAACTGAAATCCTCATACTATGAACATAAATTAACATTGAATGCCAATAGCATAAAAGTTACTTGGAAAGTAATCAATGAAATGATCTACAACTGCACAACTGAAAACAAAGATGGTCCCAGTGAGATAATAATTGACGGTAAATCTTTCACATGAAAAGAAATTATTTGCAATGCTCTAAACACTCACTTTATAAACATAGCACACAAATTAGCCAAAAACATCCCCCCATGAAGAAAGTTAATGAAATTAATGTCAACACAGATTCCATATTTATAACCCCGACTAATGAGATGGAAATTCGCAATATTATATTAAGCCTTAAAATGAAAAGTAGCCAAGACAAAGATGGTATGTCAGTAAAATTGTTAAAAAACTCCATTGACATGCTAAGTAGCCCACTAACTACTTTAATAAATTTATCGTTAGAGACTGGTCTGGTGTCTGATGATCTAAAAATAGCACGAGTCATACCAGTCTATAAAGGAGGTGACAAAAGCAATCCGGACAATTACAGATCCATTTCCATCCTCCCACCCATATCCAAGGTACTCGAAACAGTAGTAAAAACAGAATTGTTAATTTCTTAAATAAAAATGATTACTTCTACAAAGGGCAATATGGATTCCGAGAAAACTCAAGCACAGAAATAGCCACAATTGATATTATCTCTAACTTGCAGGATGTCTTAGACAATAAGATGACAGCGAGTGGCCTTTTCATAGACCTGAGAAAGGCGTTTGACACTGTTGACCATGAAATTCTTTTAGGGAAACTTGATAAAGCAGGTATCCGGGGAGTAGCGTGCACATGGTTTAAAAATTACCTATCTAATCGTAAGCAGTATATTGAAATAAATGGCTACAGAAGTGAGGAAGTTAATATTACCCACGGTGTGCCCCAAGGATCAATACTGTTTCCTTCCCTCTTTTTAGTATATATTAATGACATAGCAACACTCTGTTTTCATGGTAATATAACGTTGTTTGCAGATGACATAAGCATCTTTTACAATGCGTACACCACCAACACGCTGATTTCACACATGCGGGAGGACATGAATACCATACTTGGCTGGACCCAGTCAAATAAATTAACAATAAATTAAGATAAAACAAATTATTTAATAAGATCTAAGCGTAGAACAAAGTTAGACATCACTCAGAATATACGGTAATGTTGAATGGAAAAGCAGTTAAAAGGGTCTCATCTGTCAAATACCTAGCCCTAATAATAGATGAGAATCTCTCCTGGCAAAAGCACATTGATGCATTAGAAAAAAAAATATCACCTGCCGCTGGGATGAAAAAAAATTGAGCTACTATATCCCAAAATATCTACTCAGGAAAGTGTATTTTTCCTTAATCCATAGCCACTTACAATATTTGAATACAATTTGGATAAAATGCTCAAATTACCTAAAAAAGGAAATTGAGGTAATTCAGAATAGAGCCATAAGAAATATTTATAACTACCCGTTTTTAACACCAACCAAACACCTTTATATTACGATTAAAATTCAACCAGTAGCCCTAAATGCAGAAATCAAATCAAATGTCCTGATGTACCAAATCCAACACAAAGGTATCCACACAAATTTAAACTTCACTAAACAATCTGATTTACACGCTTACAAAACTAGACATGCAGATGACATAACACTTTTCCAATCAATTCCAAACAATATGGCAGAAATGGCATTAAGTATACCGTAGTGCCTTTGTAAAGTTCAATAGACCACCAGAAAAATATAAAAATTGCACCCTAGCCTATCAATCTTCAAAAGGAGGCTAAAACAGTTTATGTGGAATGATTATAAAATGTCAGTTTGAAGAAATTTCATAATATGAGAAGACAAAAGAAGACTACATTGTGTACAAAAACTTATGAAAGCTACAAAATGTTGTATATATTTTCATACTGAAAACTTTGTAAACTAAACATTGTATTGTAATTTGTCGCCAACAAGATAAAACTGTACAATTGCTTTGTATATGAGTCCTTGACTCGTTAAGGGATTAATAAAATGCATTATTATGGTAACCAGATGGTAACCGTCGCTGAAAACTTCTTCCTGGTCATCGCCTCCTTCTTGACGTTCACTACCAGGTATAACTAGCCGTACCAAAAACCGCTCTTTGCACCTATACAGTCGGCATTCCAGTACTACCTAGAGTTCAATGGGTATACTATACCTTCCTGTGTCGGATGTAGTACAAGAAAGAAGTTTAACTCTTCTAAATCCACTGAATTGAATGATTCAAACACACACATAAATATCTGAATTGCTCTTGCCAAGAAGACCTCCTTTAATTTTGGAAACCAGATTGAGTAATACCTTGGCTGCACCCATCAATGAACTACCAAGAATAAACTGGACGGTACGGTAGAAGAAAAGGAGAAGAAGAGTATAGAAAGAATAAGTGCTTGAATAGGGGAAGAGTTTGTAATTTGTCATAATTGTTTACTTTTCAATTACATTTAAAATCTGTGTGAATACTTTTTAAAGTCGTTGTATATATTAATAGAATGGCTGCTGTGGGTGAACCACTCACACTAGCAAGAGGTGAATATCTCTACTCTTACATCTGCTTGATTGAGTTTATTTAACAAGGGTGTTGTGTCATTTAGTTCATTCCAGCTGTATTATCCACTCTGCGTTACCTAATTTGATTGATATCTTAGTTCTTATTGCTATTTGTGACAATAACAAGTTGAAGTGAACGGTAGTAACAGGAATTTGAAGTATCCGAACTAAATATATTTTAGGCCCTATTAAGTTATATGTTTTCAGTGGATAGTACTCCATTGAAGGGGTAGGCTTGTGCTAGCTTCTCCACGAAATAAAGAATTCAAGAGCCAATGCAGAGATGTGATACTTAGGCTAGTAGTAACGTGATGATGGTAATGTCTTTTTTTTAATGCCCGCAAATGTGTGCAATACCAGATGAATTAGCTTTGTGATTTGCATAGTCACTTATCGATCTGACTCTTTATTCTGAATTACCACTAAAGCTCGCTGACAGCTGTCAAAGCTAGCATGTGGGGAAATGCTGCGGTGCCACTGAGGCAGATCATGACTCATATAACATTCCAAGAGGCTTGCAGGAAGTCACAAATACTGGCGGTCTAATGACCGTGACGAGTGAAGACACACTGAGTCAAACCATGTGCTTACTGCTGTGTCGGCAGACATTGCAACATTGCTGACTGTTGCCATGGAGACCGTTACCCCTCTCGTCTCCTCTCCTCACCTCACCCATCAAGCGAATGACAGCTTTCACCGAGCATCTTTTGTAAATCAGAGTATAGATGTCTGCTCATGTCAGGTTCTCCATAATATCCTGCCAAGGCTTGTAGCACCCTAGAGGGAACACTCCAGCAAAGTTGCAAGCCATTAGCATAACATTGGAAGTGGCATTTACCATTTATAAGCTCTGTCTTATTGATACCAGGAGTCACTTCCAATGATTAAAGAGGTCATTGCATCTAACTAGACAACTACCACCCACCTCAAGCTGGACAACCCCAGCCAATAAGGTGCTGTGTCCCACAATTACCTGTCTTCAATAGTTATGTGAAATTAACGGAATTCATTGACTGTCAGATCAGGATTATATAAGTTACCAGGCATAACTAAGGAGATAGAAATCTCCAAAACTAAAGAAGGCCATACCATTTCATATTGCCACCTGAAACTTCAGGACCATGTGTCCGGCAGTGGCGGATCCAGGCCTTGCGCCTGGGCGATGTGATGAGGTATCAAATCAAATGGAAAGTAGTTTTGTAGTAATAATATATAAAGAATAGTTACAATATTTTGAATACACTGCAGTACATTTTTTAATAATATGAAAGAAGCATTTAAGTCCCCTTGAAGAAGATTATGTAAACTATGAAATATTAAAATATTATTTTGCGACTTTTTTCCGGCTGAAGTCTTCTATTATTTACTGAAATCTAAACTTGCTAAACGGCCAAGGGAGGTCATAGCTTCACTGAAAAAAAAAAAGAAAAAAAAAAAAAAGGTTAGTTTGAAAAGTATAATTAATTAATTAATAAATCCATGGCGCGGGGCCCCCCGGACCGTGGGGCCCTGGGCGGTCGCTCTCCTCGCCCTCCCCTAGATCTGCCCCTGGTGTCTGGTATACATTAATGTTGTTCAAGAAATCAACTTCACATGCAGGACCTCTGTTATTGGCAGGGAACTCTGCCACTTGAATGTGGACATCGCGTGTTTACAAGAGGCCTGGCTATGAAACAGTAACTGTATCAGAGAGGCCCGATATACGTTCGTCTGGCAGAGCAAACTCCAGGACCAGCCAAGACAATTTGGCATTGAATTTGCAGTAAAAAACAGTCATCACCAGCGCTGATCCCCAAACTGATGAAACAGAGCACATAATCACATTATGCATATCCTTGTAGAGCAAACTCCAGGACCAACCAAAGCAATTTTACGTGGAATTTGCAGTAAAAAACAGTCTCATCACCAGTGCCGATCCCCGAACTGATGGAACAGAGCGCATATTCACATTGACTTCTCCAACTCGGAGGAGAGAAAAACTTTTATGATGCTCTGAATGAAGCAATATCCAAAGCTGCTATGTTTTGTTTTGTGACAACATATTATGACAGTCAAAAATCTTCCACATCGAAATTGTAAGCATCTTTGAGAAAAGTTGCTTAAGTAGAAATATGGCAATACAATTCTGGGTAGGCGACATTTCTCGAAGTATGAAGTATGTTTTCTGACTTGTGCCACTGTTCTTGCAGCAGTGCAACATGTGCAAGTTTTCAGTATTAGCGTCAAATGTTATGAAGTAGATTCTATCCATATGCTTCCGTTCAAAACAAATATTGTAAAAGGTCTGTAGTGCCAGAGGAATGTCTATATAAAGTAGGCTACTGTATTGGTTCTTAAGAAGAACTGGACTGTGAAATGAACTTTCCAGTTAGCTATTATTGGTTGTATTATTTTACCCGCGGCTTCGCTCACGTCATAGTCATGTCATATTGTTATTCAATGAATTGCAGGTTTAACCTCGTTAACACCCCTTTAGAACCTGAATATCCAAAAATCCCTCTTTAGTGGACGTTTTCGACACACAACAAACAAATCCCCAAAATATCATTCTTCTAACTTTAATAGTTTTGGTTGGTCAATGAGAGTGAACATCCAAAAATCCTTCCTTAGTGTGGACGTTTTTCTTCCAGAATTTCATCCCTCCCCATAGGCCCCTTATATTGGATTTATGAAAAAACGGTTGAACACCTATTAATTTTAATTATTTATTTATTTATTTATTTATTTATTTTTAAGCTGATTGATTTCTCCTAGTTTCAAACTCCTTGCCTATGTCGTTTAAGAGATACACGCTCCGTTAGGAATCCTTCAACCCCCACTTTTCACCCCTTTCACCTCATAATATACACCACATCGAAAAACCCTAGGACACGTGTCATATGCTGAGTATCATATCCCCCAATGAAACCTATCGGGAGATATCGCTATTCAATGAAATGCAGGTCTACCCCCTTAACAATCACCTGAAACTAAAAATGCATGGAACGAAAAAAAAACATCAAAATATCATGTTGGTTTCGGACCCTAAAAGACTTGAAAAATATAATAAAAGTATTAAAAATTTCCTTCGAATCAATCTTTATGCCATTCCTGAACCTTAGAAAATTACAGCCAAAAAGTACAAATTCATTAATAACTCCCTAAGTATTCGTCGTATGATGAAATAGCAAGAGACAAAAAAGTTGTATTGTGTTATTGTCTACAACATATGCCATGTATAATTTTACATATTACCTGTTTCTTTCCCCCAGAATTTCACCCCTCCCCATGGGCCCCTTAAATTGGATTTATGAAAAAACAGTCAATCACCTATTTACTTATTTTTTATGCTGATTTTTTTACGCTGAGTTTCAAACTCCTCGCTTATGTCGTTTAAGAGATACACGCTCTGTTAGGAATCCTTCAACCCCCACTTTTCACCCCTTGCACCTCATAATATACACCACATCGAAAAACCCTCAGACACGTGTCTTCTTATTTTTAATGATGAGTTTATATGCCGAGTATCACATCCCCCAATGAAACCAATCGGGAGATATTGCTATTCAATGTTTCTTTCAATTTTCTTTTTTCAGAATTTCACCCCTCCCCATGAACCACTTAAATTTGATTTATGAAAAAAAAAAAAACTGTCGAACAGCTATTTACTTATTTTTAAGCAGTTTTTTCCCCCTGAGTTTGATGAGTGAGTGAGTCAGTCAATCAGTTGGGACACTTTCTTTCCTGTTTTTTTTTCCCTCCAGAATTTCACCCCTCCCTATGGGCCCATAAAATTGGATTTATGAAAAAATGGTCAAACACCTATTTACTTATTTTTTATGCTGATTTTTTCCGCTGACTTTCAAACTCCTCGCTTATGTCGTTTAAGAGACGCACGCTCCGTTAGGAATCCTTCAACCCCCACTTTTTCCCCCTTTCACATCATAATATACACCACATCGAAAAACCTTCGGACACGTGTCTTCTTATTTTTAATGATGTGTTTATATGCCGAGTATCACATTGCTATTCAATGAAATGTAGGTCTACCCCCTTAACACCCCTTTAGAACCTGAATATCCAAAATTCCTTTCTTAGTGCGCGTTTGCGGCCCTTGAGGAAGCGGCATACCAAATTTCATTCCCATCCGTTCGGTGGTTTCTGAGATTTCGTGATGAATGAATCAGTGAGTGAGTGGTATTTGAGCTTTATATAGTAGATTATGTTCCAGTTTAAATATAAGGGAAATTAATATTTCACTGTATGTCTTGCGGCCAATAAAACTATCTCGTAAATAGTCCCATCATGTCATGTATTAGAATTATGTCTTATTTTAAGTGTGTCTTGGTGTAGTGACTAGCATTCTTGGGTGTCACCGTGGAGGTCCTGCTTCGATTCCCAGGTGGTCTGAACACCCTCGCGAGGCAAAACGAGAAGAGTTAGGTTCGGAAAAGACCATGGCTCCTCCTATCCTAATCCTAACCCCAATTACGAATACACAAATTAGTACAGCCATCATAATAACACAGATTATCAGACAGATTCACCCAAGTTCACAGGGCTACATGATCACGGTGACTGAAAAGTCCATTAATGGAATCGACAACAAAGTACGGTATGTTGATTCATTTATGAATTATTCTAACCAACCATTACTGTGATGGATTGATTGATTATAATATTGACATTTCCAATTTCTTTTTTAAAAATCCTTTTGACCCCACAGCATAGCTGTATTTGTTAAGTCGTACACCATAACTGCACGGAGATCTCAAGTTCGAATTCTGGCACCGACAGTGGCCATTGTGAGTGAGGTTCTCTGGGGGTTTCTCCACACTCCCTCTAGGAAAATGCTGGGACGATGCATATTTTAAGTCTTGAGGCACCTACTCCATTCCTAAATAGTGAAAATTGTAACTGCACACACTAATACAAAAGCACATGTTATCAGGCAAATTCAACACATCCAAGTACATGAGGCTGATGACCAATATGACCCAATCCCCTGATATGAATTATTAAGAACAGAAATATTTGAATTCTAAGATGTGTGAAATTTCATAGCCATTAACGGATATTTATTACAAGCTGAGTCACCGTCGACATTTCCAACATTATTCAAAAGTATTCTAACGTCAGTAGATCGAAAGATGTGTGCAATTTCGTACCTATTAACTCATAAATATTTAAGAAAACTGCCTCACACAAACTATCTGCAGGTAAGCAGCAGTGCTGTGGGACTCACCCGTGTATTTTTTTTTTTTTCACGAGGTGACCTCACATGGCTACCATTACTCTCTCACAGCTCAAATCGGTACCCCTTGGTAAAATCATTCAATTTCTAAAGTTTTTTTTTAATATTAAAGGATTTTCACATTAAACTAATTTTAAATCTTTAATTTAAAAGAAAAATATATTTTTGTTCTTTCTCCAATGAACTGCACACATTGGAATATTCTGCACATAATTTTGATTGGTTTTACCTCACATCTGGGGTAAAACTGATCACCCATGTCCACAGCAGTAACATTCTCGCTTGCTGGGCCCAAGGTTGCAGATTCGTATCCTGGCGCAGTCAGCTGGCATTTGAGGGTGCGCAAATGAGAGAGTCTGGGTGTCTGTAGATTTACTGCCATGTTAAAGATCCCTTTCGGGGCAAAATCCGGCACTCTGGTGTCTCTAATAAAAGCCAGAGTAGTTAAAAGGGATGTTAAACCAATAACATTATTACCGATCACCCATGTATGCCTGAATAATAATTGAATTTGTATTTTATTAATCCGATCAATAATTATGGATATTTTAATGTTCCGCTTTGGGACCAGTTAATAAAATTTAGTCTTCCATTGAGAGAAAGATGTTTTCTTTCTTTACTTTTATTCAATATGATAGGCTATAGCTTGCATTTTGGTACACATGACAGAAAAATGATATAAGTAATTAACTAAAATTACAACTAGCAAAACAACATATCTAAGTACATCATTTAATAAAAAGTAATTAAGATCCTTTTTTTAAGATTTCAAAATAACTTACCTTCTAAAAATTAATAAACATCCATAAAAACATATCTGCTATGCCTAATCTCCCTTCCTTTCATTTTTTGAAACTATTAGATCCCTTTTTACATGCTTGAAAATCAAGAAAGATGGGGTTGAAAACATAAATGTTCTTAGAATTAAGTTTATTCCTCATGAAGTTCATATCGTATCTCCTCCCCAGTGATCTTCCTTTCTGCTACTCCAACTTAATGTTAAGGCATTTGTTGGTTGGGAATTCCACAAGGACAAAATCATTTGCATTTGTTTCTTCACATGTGTACTGTGGAAAGCCTGAAAATCTTAGAAATGATTTTAAAGTATTGTTACGGCTGTGAGTTTGTGTCATCGCTCGCCGCTTGAGTCACAACTGCCCCAGGGGCTGGGCTGTGGCATGCCTCCTGTATTGCGTGTGCCTTATGCAACAGGGCTGCTAGACAAAGGGATAGTCCAGAAGATTCGTGACTGGACCAGCGATGGAAACCTCGAGAAGCCGTGGACCCTGGATGGATCTAGAACCATTTATTGAGTCACCGGCCTGCTATATAAGAGTGACCCGTGAAGCAGTTGTTGTTGTTGTGTTTTACGAGCTAGTGTGAGCGTTTATTCCGAGCGACAGAAGTGTGGTGACTTGCGAAACCCCTAGTGTAGCGGCGAAGTGAGGAACATACAGGGGACTGCCGTGTTCTGAGTAAGTGTGCTTTCACTGAGTGTCAGATGTTGTGGTGTCGAAATCCAGTGACATTGTTTCTCCCAGCTGGTGAACAGCGCGCAGCAAGTGCCCGTAAGTACTGTAGTAGGCGCACATTAGAAAGAAGTTGCATGTAGTTCTGTCAAGGCCACCGTACTCATTAGGACGGATTAACTTCTGTGATCTGTTGACAAGTGGAAGGGCCAGGAGCGCTCAAGGAAGAGACTTGAGGAAACTGGAATAAGGCTCCTAATTGCTTGTATTTGCTGACTAGTGTAATTTTCTGGCCACAATAAAGTTAATTATTTCTTTAAGCAGTAATTGGTATTGTGCTTTGTACCCCCACCGTAATCCAGTTAACAAAAGTGCCACTAGGGGGTGGCACGTAACAACTGGTGTCAGAAGCCGGATTACGAACTCAAGCACAACACCTGACGGTCCTGGTTTCAAAACCCGAGCAGGTCATTTTCTCTAATTTTCCTGTGAGTGCATGCCCTTTACAAGGCAAACAACTAAAATGGAGGCGCAATTGGCAGCATTGCTAGAAAAGTTAAATGGCATAGAAGACGGCCAGAAGAATTTAACCAAGGACCTAACTGCCAAAATGGAAGACGGCCAGAAGAATTTAACCAAGGACCTAACTGCCAGAATGGAAGAAGTTAGCAGAGGACCTGAAGGACAGCCAAAATAAGTTAGCAGAGGACCTAACTTCCAAATTAGAAGAAGGCCAAAATAAGTTAGCGGAGGACCTGAAGCAGATGGAAGACAGCCAGAATAAGTTAGCAGAGGACCTAACCGCCAAATTTCTGGATGGCCAGAAAAATCTGGAAGAGTGTCTGCTGACGAAATTAGAGGAGAGCCAAAGGAAATTAGAACAGGGCCTACGTGAGGAAGTCGCGGCAGTGGAGGAGAAGTTCAACACCTTGCAAGTGGAAGTTGCCGAGCTGCGCCAACGCCCGCTGATGGGGGTGGAGGAGAAATTCAACGCCTTGCAAGTGGAAGTTGCCGAGCTGTGCCAACGACCGCTGATGGGGGTGGAAGAGAGATTCAACGCTCTACAAAAGGAATTTGCTGAGCTGCGCCGACTCCCGCCGACAGGGATGGAAGATAGATTCAAAGCCCTACAAGAGGAAGTCGCCGAGCTGCGCCGACGCCCGCCGACCGGGGTGGATGAGAGAGTCAAAGCCCTACAAGAGGAAGTTGCCGAGCTGCGCCAACGCCCGCCCACCGTTACACCGGGAATATCAGGAACGGGACATAGCAGAGTGACGCCCCCAACCTTCGACGGAAAGGTGCCGTGGAGCACCTACTTACGTCAGTTCGAGGCGGCCTGTTCCATAAATAACTGGAACAACACAGAAAAGGCTACAGCTCTCATTGTAGCGCTGAGAGGTGACGCCCTTAACATCCTTCAGGCCATTCCGACTGGATCCCAGGACTACGCTTCACTGATCGCCCATATGGAGTCCCGATATGGAGATAGCCATCTTCAGCAGGCCTACCAGATGCAGCTCCGGACCCGGGTACAGAAGAACGCGGAAACCCTGCAGGAGTTCGAGATGGACATCACACGCCTCGTAAGGCTTGCCTACCCAACAGCGCCGGCCGACTTTCTGGAGCAGATAGCGACGCAGACCTTCACCGACGGGCTACGGGACTCGGACACTCAACAGGCGCTGCGACTCGCGCGCAATAAGACCCTGGCAGATGCGCTGAGCCACGCACTCGAATTCGAGACGGCAAAACAGGCATCCAGAATGCACGCGCGGGTGCGTCAAGTGGACGTCGATGAACCAGCAAAAACCAACGAGACCAAGCCCCTGGCCGACGAAACGATGGAGGCGCTAAGCCGTTTCTTCAAGAATCGCAGTACCACCAACAAAAACGTAGCCGAAGGACATCCGGAGAGGCGGCCCGGAAGAGGACTACCGACCTGCTGGACCTGCCGTAAGAGAGGCCACCTGAGCAAGGACTGTGGTGATCGCCGCCGCCAAGGGTTTCCGTCTGGACAGTCAGTCGTAGGGAAACCGCGCGGCCCAGGAAAGCAAGTATCAGCCAGCCTAGGGGGGCAAAGGTTGGCTTGTGGCAGTCGTCAAGCCCCGGCAGTCCAAGTTCGTGTGACGAAGTTACGGAGGGACAATAGCAGCCTGATGGTCGACGGAGTCGTCAACGGAGAGAGCTGGCCCATGCTAATCGACACGGGAGCATCGAGGACCATCGTCAGTCCCACCGTAATCCCGAAGTGGAGAGTGCAACCCACACAAAGGAATCTCCAGCTAATAACCGCGACCGGAGAGACCGCACCGGTACATGGCGAAGCATCACTGGAGTTCGTCATTGGTCGACGGGCGATAAAGCATCCAGTGCTTGTGGCTGACGTGTCAAATGAAGTGATCATCGGACTGGACTTCCTGGACTAGAACAACATCATCTTGGATCTGAGTGCCAACACTCTGCACTTCGGAGGTGAGGAACTTGCTTTGCAACCAGCACACGAGGCCGTCACCGCACGACGAGTAAGGCTGAGAGAGGACGTCATCGTTCCTGCCAGGACGGAGGTCAGCGCCGCCGTAATTGTCGACGGAACTGCTGAGGGAGTGGCTGCTGTCATCGAGCCAAAATATGAGGACATCCAGGCAAAAGGATTGCTAGTTGCCAAGACGCTCATCAACACGACGCCTCGGCCGTACGTCCGCCTGTCCAACCTGAACGACTACGATATTACGGTTCACCGGGACACCAACCTAGGAGTCTGCGAGCCCGTTACCTGGATTGCCCGCATCACCGACACGACGGACGGACACCTGCAGACGGACAACCGAAGAAGACGCACACTGCCAGAAGAACTACAGAAGCTGTACCAAGGATCCCAGGACCATTTAGACGAGGAACAATCACGCCAACTTCGGGACCTGCTACACGAATTCCAGGATGTCTTCTCCCTGGGAAGCAAAGACTTCGGCAGGACAAGCTTGGTCCAGCACAGAATCGACGTTGGGGACAGCGCACCGATTAGGGCCCCATTCCGACGTGTCCCGCTCGCCAAGCAAGCCGAAGTCGACCGGATGGTTGAAGAGATGAAGGATCAAGGGGTGATCGAGCCATCACATAGTCCTTGGAGTTCTCCGGTCGTGCTGGTGAAGAAGAAGGACGGTTCCACCAGGTTCTGCGTGGACTACAGGCGGGTGAACGACGTCACGAAGAAGGACAGCTACCCTCTACCCCGGATCGACGACACGCTGGACACCATATCAGGGTCAAGATGGTTCTCCACCTTGGATTTGAAGAGTGGCTACTGGCAGGTGGAGGTCCACCCTAAGGACCGCGAGAAAACGGCGTTCTCTGTGGGTAGCGGGCTCTGGCAGTTCACCGTCATGCCATTCGGTCTGTGCAACGCCCCTGCAACCTTCGAAAGGCTAATGGAGTCCATTCTGAGGGGTATACCTAGACGACGTCATCGTTCTGGGGAGGAGCTTCGAGGAGCACTACAGCAACCTGAAGGAGATCTTGTTGAAGCTACGGGCTGCCCAGCTGAAGTTGAACCCCAAGAAGTGTCAGCTCTTCCAGAAGCGGGTCCAGTACCTTGGGCATATCGTCTCCGAGGAAGGGGTGCGCACCGACCCAGAGAAGACCGCAGCTGTGAGGGAGTGGCCGGTTCCGAAGGACAAGTCCCAACTACGAAGCTTCCTGGGACTCTGCACTTATTATCGTCGCTTCGTGAGAGGATTCGCCGACATCGCCAAACCTTTACATCGACTGACTGAGAAGGACCAACTCTTCACGTGGACAGCAGAATGCCACAATGCCTTCGAGCAACTCAAGCAGGCTCTGTGCACCGCGCCTATTCTGGCCTACCCCAGACCTGGAACAAGGTTCATCGTCGATACCGATGCCAGCGACTTTGGCATAGGGGGGATCCTGTCGCAAGTAGTGGACGGCGAGGAGAGAGTAGTGGCCTACTTCAGCAAGGCCTTGTCAAAGCCAGAAAGGAACTACTGCGTCACCAGGAAGGAGCTGCTCGCCATCGTGAAGACCATTGAACACTTCCACAAGTACCTGTACGGGCAAGAATTTCTCATCAGGACCGACCATGCATCCCTGCGGTGGCTCCTGAACTTCAAGCAGCCCGAGGGTCAACTCGCGCGGTGGTTAGAGAGGCTTCAACAGTATAACTTTGAGATTCAGCACAGGAAAGGCCAACTGCATTCTAACGCCGACGCCCTGTCACGAAGACCGTGCCCCGAAGACTGCACCTTCTGTGCCCGAAGGGAGGAGAACACCGGGATACAGTGCCGAAGGACTACCGTGGAACTTCAAGGGAGCTGGAGCCGCGAATCTTTCACGCGGGCGCAAGCGGAAGATGATGACCTGGGACTGATAGCCGAATGGAAGAGGGCCTGTGTCCCCAGACCCGGGTGGAACATTGTGAGTGACTGCAGCCCAAAGTTTAAGTCCTACTGGGCACAGTGGGACTCGCTGATTGTAAGGGATGGCCTCATCTGCCGTACCTGGGAGAGCACCGACGGGAAGACATCTCGGGAACAAGTCGTCGTTCCAAAGGCTATGACGGAGGAAGTCCTGAAGGAAGTGCATGGAGGATCATCTGGTGGACACCTAGGGATAAAGAAGACCCTGGAGAAGCTGAGAGAGCGGTTCTACTGGATCGGATGCCGAACAGACGTGGAGAATCACTGCGCGAGGTGCCACGATTGCGCAGCCAGCAAGGGCCCAGGACGAAGACGACGGGGTCCACTGAAGACCTACAACGTGGGCGGCCCCATGGAGAGAGTGGCCATCGATGTTGCTGGGCCATTCCCGTTAAGCGAGGCAGGGAACCGCTACATATTAGTCGTCAGCGACTACTTTACCAAATGGCCGGAGGCGTATGCGCTCCCTAACCAAGAAGCCGCGACGATCGCAGAGACCCTGGTGAAGGAATTCGTCAGCCGGTACGGAGTACCCCTGGAGCTGCACTCCGACCAAGGGAGGAACTTCGAGTCGCAGGTGTTCCAGAACCTATGCCAGCTGCTGGGGATCCGGAAGACAAGGACAACGCCGCTACACCCTCAGTCCGACGGGATGGTAGAGCGATTCAATCGCACCGTCGAGAACCATCTCCGAATAGTCGTCAGCGAGCACCAGAGGGATTGGGACAAGCATCTTCCACTATTTCTCCTGGCCTACCGCGCCGCCGTGCATGAAGCCACCGGGTGCACACCAGCCCGGGCCATGTTTGGGAGGGAGCTCCGTCTACCTGTCGATCTTGCCTTCGGCCGACCTGGGAATGATCCGATCCCGGTAAGCCAGTATTGTCAAGAACTGGTCGACCAACTGGAGGACGTACACGCGTTCGCGAGGAGGAAACTGCGGATCGAGACCGACCGAATGAAGACCCGATACGACCAGCAGACGGATGCCGGCGGATTCCACGAGGACGACCTGGTCTGGCTCTTCAACCCATTACGGAAGAAAGGCCTGTCACCCAAACTTCAGAAGTCCTGGGAGGGCCCGTACCGAGTCGTGAAACGGATCAACGATGTCGTCTACAGGATCCAGCGGAACCCGAGGGCGAAGATGAAGATCGTGCATCGAGATCGCCTGGCAGCCTACGGAGGGACACAGACGGACCAATGATTGATCGGGACGATCAGCCTTTTTAGGAAGGGGGTGGTGTTACGGCTGTGAGTTTGTGTCATCGCTCGCCGCTTGAGTCACAACTGCCCCAGGGGCTGGGCTGTGGCATGCCTCCTGTATTGCGTGTGCCTTATGCAACAGGGCTGCTAGACAAAGGGATAGTCCAGAAGATTCGTGACTGGACCAGCGATGGAAACCTCGAGAAGCCGTGGACCCTGGATGGATCTAGAACCATTTATTGAGTCACCGGCCTGCTATATAAGAGTGACCCGTGAAGCAGTTGTTGTTGTGTTTTACGAGCTAGTGTGAGCGTTTATTCTGAGCGACAGAAGTGTGGTGACTTGCGAAACCCCTAGTGTAGCGGCGAAGTGAGGAACATACAGGGGACTGCCGTGTTCTGAGTAAGTGTGCTTTCACTGAGTGTCAGATGTTGTGGTGTCGAAATCCAGTGACATTGTTTCTCCCAGCTGGTGAACAGCGCGCAGCAAGTGCCCGTAAGTACTGTAGTAGGCGCACATTAGAAAGAAGTTGCATGTAGTTCTGTCAAGGCCACCGTACTCATTAGGACGGATTAACTTCTGTGATCTGTTGACAAGTGGAAGGGCCAGGAGCGCTCAAGGAAGAGACTTGAGGAAACTGGAATAAGGCTCCTAATTGCTTGTATTTGCTGACTAGTGTAATTTTCTGGCCACAATAAAGTTAATTATTTCTTTAAGTAGTAATTGGTGTTGTGCTTTGTACCCCCACCGTAATCCAGTTAACAAAAGTGCCACTAGGGGGTGGCACGTAACAGTATAGTCTTCAAGGAGGACATACTTTAAAACACAAGATTTAAAAATGAGATTTACATGGGGATTGACACCTCAAGTAGATTTAATCAATTTGAGACATAGTAACTTAACCCATAAACGCCTAGCGTTACCATTTGGTAAAGCAGTACCGATCATTGCATTTATTGCCCTACAGGACTTTGCCAGTTAAATATAATCAAACTTTGAGCTTATATGATCATGGGAGGTCTATTTATTCATTTCCCGCGCACGAGTTGCTAGGGAATGTTTTGGGTGATGTCGCAACAATCGTGTGCATTTCGAGGTTTGTTTCTCACGTCGTGATGGCATGCCGCAAAAGGTACGGCATGCTAAATTATTGCGTGAAATGGAGATAGTTTACTTTGTCTTCAGGATTATGGTGGTAAACATATCTAATTTATAATTCAGTAACATATCTTACGTGTATCTTTACACCGGCTCATGCCCGGGACTAATTTTCCCAGCGTTACCATATGGTAACCATATGGTAACGCTAGGCGGATACAGGGTCAGTGGTAAGGCAAGATATTTTCTGTAGCACATTCATATGAAATGAGTTAGAATACATTTCATGCATTTATACACAAAACGTTTTTCCATATACAGCGTTTTTTAACAGTGCGTGCCTTGATATAATATGTTTTATGTCACCGTAGCATATTTTTTATGCCAGTACCGTATTCAAGACCATACCTTTGCCGAGATATCTGGCTGCAGGCAGTGTTTCAGAAAATAAATACTTGAATTATTTCGATATTTCAGAGGTCTAAACTGGCTGCGTGGCTCAGCGGCAACGTTCACTCTTGCTGTGCCCAAGCTTGCAGGATCGAATCCTGGTGCAGTCAGCTGGCATTTGAGGGTGCACAAATGCAAGGGAGTCATGTCAGTAGATTTACTGGCACGTTAAAGATCCCCTATGGGTCAAAATTCCGGCAACCCTGCCAGAGCAGTTAAAGGGGATGTAAATCCAATAACATAATTATTATTTAGAAGTCTAACCTTGGCAGAAATATTGGAGGAAGGGGAAAAGGAGTAATGACGACATGATTATTGCTTGCTGGCATGAAAACAGCACAGTAACTGTTGCCTCCACGACTCTCCCCGTTTTTCCCCCCTCGACCAGGTCGGAAGATTCTCTCGGGCTGAAAAGAAAAATAGTTACAATCCCATGTCCTCTCCTGATGGGCACCTATAACAAATTTATGGGGGGAACGAACCTTATGGATGAAAATGTGAACTGATATCATCTGTCAATAAGAAACAAAAAGTGGTGGTGGGCCATATTTTCTTGGCATCTTGACGAGAGTCACCAAAACGCATGGTACCTTATTACTATGTCTCGGTAAAGGACAACTCAACTGGAGTTCAAGTGGGAATTGACGCAATTCTACGTGAAATTGTACAGTGTAGAACCACGTGGAGCCAGTTGGCTGTCAACAGCACGTGTAGTACAGGGCTGCAACATTGAAGACTTGTGATATGATGGACACACTTGTGATATGATGGACGCAATCTGCTGGTCATCAATGTCCCAGGACATAAGCGGAGGCGGTGTGCTGGTGAATTGTGTGTAAGCAGTGTCTGCACTGCATGTTGTAAATGTGATGTGGGACCGTGCATATCATGCTTCTTGACGTTCCACACCATGTAACTAGTCACTAGACTATATGATCGAAGGTTCAAAGGTGTCAAAATACTTGCTCAGTGCTTTTTCAAGTGTAATATTATCATGATAAGTATTTAGCAACAAATATGAAATTTGTACATCATTGTATTTATAAATCACCATTCAAAATATGCAGTAAGGGTTTTGACAACACAAGCGCCTAGCGTTACATATATGTAACGCCCTGTATTTCCGGAACTTAATATGCCAACTTCATAAAATATGGTTTGAGCAGCTTAATAACTCCCTATGCTATGACTTATTAATAAAAAAGCAAAATTTTCAAACAGTATTAATTCGGGCGTTCATGGGTTAATGTTGATCAATATTATTAACACCTTGCCTCTTCTCTTTCAGATGTCAAGCGAGCTGTTGAACTTCTGGAGAAACTTCAGAAAAGTCAGTATCTGTAAATTATTTTCCTTTCATATTTAATTCCATTCCTGTGTCACCTGTTGTAGTTTTTACCAGCCCAAACACAGTTGTGAATATCAACTGTAGTTTCTCACATAGTTCCATAAGATTCTTTTGCTCGGGTGATACATATTTGTGTCAACTCTATTACAGTCTTGTGTAGGCCTACTGTAATTACTAAGAAACCAGGTATATTTCTAGCAAAGGCATTTTTTAGCATGCTATGAAAGTTTGACATTGTGTTACCTCAAACTACTTCCACCGTGCCATATAGCTGTGTGCATTTGTTACCCTATCTACCCATCTGACTTCATCATTCTCCTGTAACACCACATTTCAAACGCTTCAATTATTCTCCTGTCTTCTACTGCACCAATAGTCCAAGTTTCACTTCCATAGAGCGCCACCCTCCAGACGAAGGCCTTCAAAAATGACTTCCTAACACCTAAATCTATATTCTATGTCAACAGATTCCTTTTCTGTAGAAATGCTTTCCTTGCCTGAGCTAACCTACTATTTATATCCTCTTTGCTTCGTCCATCACCGGTTATTTTGCTTCCTAAGTAACAGAAGTCTCCTACTTCCTTTAGTTTTTCACTTGCCAATTTGATGTCCATAGAGGATTCTGATTTATTTCGGCTGCATTCCAATATTTTTGTTTTACATTTATTAATTTTCATCATGAATTCTTTCCTCAAGACGGAGTCTATACCATTCAAAAACTCATTCAAATCCTCAGGCGTGTCGGCCAAGATGACTATGTCATCGGCAAATCTCAGAGTTGAAATTATTTCACCTTGAATCTTCACTCCCACTTTAAATTTTTCTCCAATTTCCTTCATTGCTTGTTCAATGTAAAGATTGAAAAGTATGGGTGATAAGTTGCAGCCTTGTCTTACACCTTTTTGAATACCAGCTTCTCTCTCATGTCCTTTAGCTTGAATGACTGCTGTCTGGTTTCTGTATAGATTGTAGATCACCTTACTATCCCTGTACTTTATTCCAATTGTTCTCAAAATGTCAAACAATTTAGTCCAATCAACGTTATTAAAAGCCTTTTCTAAGTCTACAAATGCCATGAACGTACTTTTATCTTTCCTTATTCTACCTTCCAAAATCAGCCTAAGACTTAGTACAGCTTCCCCCGTTCCTACATTTCTCCTGATACCAAACTGTCTTCACCCAGCTCCATTTCTATCTTGCTTTCCATCCTCTTGTAAATTATTTTAGACAGGATCTTTGAAGCATGAGTAATCAAGCTGATTGTACGGTAATCTTCAGATCTGTCAGCTCCTACTTTCTTTGGTATGGGGATGATAACATTCTTCTTGAAATCAGAGGGTACCTCACCTGTCTCATAAATCCTACACACCAAGTGAAATAACCTGACCAGACCATCATCTCCTATGCAGCATAACAACTCAATCGGTATATCATATACGGTATGCCTGGTGCTTTGTTTCTGGTTAAATCTTCCATTGCTCCGTCAAATTCTGATCTCAATATTAATCTCCTTTCGTACTCTCATCAATTTCCTCTTCCCTTTCCATTAAATGATTCTCCATCTCCTTTCCCTTATTCAAACACTCTATGTAAGCTTTCCATCTCTCAAACTTTTCTTCCCTATCTGTTAGAGGCTTTCCATCTGTGTCCTTAATATTACAGCACTTAGTCTTCTTTTCCCCAAAAGTACTCTTAACTTAATCCTTATGCCCGTTGCTCACGGTAAAATGTTTCTTAAAATTTATTTTACAACCAATTTTATAAAAATTTGATGAAAGCAAGCTGTGTTGTTCACGGTAAAATTATTTTATAAAATCCGTGGATGTGTCAGGATCGCCATCTACCGCTAAACTTCTGAACCAAGAATCAGCTGTTCAACCCACATTGGTTTGAGAGTATGGCTCCAACAAACAAAGCAAAAATTGCTAAAATTGCTGCTTTAGCTACAATTATATGTCATACAGTGGTAAAAAGGAAGAAAAGAAATGCTAGGAAGTCCTGGACTTGGGAATGGATAAAAAGAAGAGTAGAGGAATGCTGTCCTTGGTCGAAAATGAGTTGAGGTTAGAAGATGAGAATTCATATAGGAATTTTCTAAGAATGGAGGAAAGCAGTTTTAAAAATCTCCTAGATCTTGTTGGTCCAAAATTATTCGACAGGACACTAACATGAGGTTAGCCATTTCTCCTGAAATGAGACTGCAAGTGAGTTCGAAGCCCGTTTATCTTCGCCTTCACATCAGCCTGGCTTGTGTTTGGTCGAATTTGTGAAACATATTTGGCGATTGAGATTTCTGCCTCTTTTCTTGCATTTCTATTGTGGTATATGGGCGTTTTAATCTCATACAAACACTGATATTTCTGGTACTCGTCCAGTAAAACACTAACAGCTTCCTTAGTCCAGCCGGAGCCTGCCATTTTCGAAGTGTTTGTTTACAAGTGAGCTTCACAATCTTCTTGCCATGTGGCGCCAGCATCATCTTCATGTCAGCTTCCCTGATTGGCTCGTTTCGTAAAGTTAATTTTACGGAATAGAACATGTCCTATTTTATGGAAAGTTTTATCAAAGGTTTTATAAAACTTGAATTTGACCATGAGCAACAGAAATTTTATAAAATTAAATTATTGTACAATAAATTTGAAGGAAAATTTTACCGTGAGCAACGGGCATTAGTCTTCTTTTCCCCAAAAGTACTCTTAATCCTTCGATAAGCTGTATCTACTTTTCCTAATTTCAGACAATTTTCTATTTCTGCACATTTCTCTTTCAACCATTCTTCTTCGCTTCCCTACACTCCTTGTTAATCTTATTTCTCAGACATCTGTATTCTGCTTTCCCCTTTTCATCTCTTACATTCTTGCGTTTCCGACTTTCATCTATTAATATGAGTGATCCACGGTTTTCTACCTATTCTTTCTTTCCTACCAATGTTTTCCTCTGCAGATTTTGTTATTTCATTCTTCTAAAGTGCCCATTCGTCTGCAATTGAAGTTTGTTTAGGGTTTTTGATTAGTCCTTCCTATATACTCTTCTTGAATCTTTCGTTTACATCCTTCTCTTTCAGTCTATTTCCCACCGTTTTGGCTTTTGACTTTCCTTCAGTTTCTTCAAATTTAATCTGCATTTCATAACAACTAGATTCTTGTTTCTATTAATAATGACGATACTTTGCCGCCCTTCTCATGCGCAACACTTCATAGACATTTGAAAGTGCTCAAATAAACACATAATACAAAAGGAAGAAGAAAAAAAATATGCATAAAATAGATGGCAGTGTTCCTGTAGAGAGCAACATCTTAACTAAACAAGAACGTCTTGCATTACTTTCCATTTATTTATTTATTTATCGTATGGTATAGAATTGCTCTTTACTTATTCTGAAAGGGAGTAGCAGCCTTTCAGAATAAATCAATTCTTTACTGGTCTAATAGACGGTTAAGATATTGATAATATAAGCCAACTAATGACTACACTGCGTTCTGCTGCACGGCTGAAAGCAACGGGAAACTACAGCCGCAATGCTATTCCCGAGGATATGCACCTCTCTATGCATAATTACATGTGATGATGGCCTCCTCCCTTGTAAAATTTCAATCCGGAGGTAAACTAGTCCCCCGTTCGGATCTCCGGGTGGGGACTACTCGAGAGGGGGTTAACATCACAGAAGTGACCAAGAGGAAATCTGACATTCTACGGATCGGAGCGTGGAATGTTAGAAGTCTGCTAGGAAGTGGAAGGTTAGAAAACTTAGAAAGGGAAATGGATAGGTTGAGGTTGGATTTGGTTGGGATTAGTGAAATGTGCTGGCAGGAAGAACAGGACTTTTGGTCAGGAGACTATAGGGTCATTAGCACTAAATCAAACAATGGCCAAGCAGGGGTTGGTCTCATATTGAGTAGGAAACTAGGACAGCGGGTGGAATATTATGAGCAATATAGTGAACGGATTATTGTAGCAAAAATCAATACTAAACCTACGTGCACCACAGTGGTACAAGTCTATATGCCTACCAGTCAAGCTGATGATGAGGATGTTGAAAAGGTCTACGAAGAAATAGACAAAATTCTGAGGTATATCAAAGGTGATGAAAATGTTATAGTAATGGGAGATTGGAATGCTGTGGTAGGAAAAGGGAGAGAAGGGAAGATAGTAGGAGATTTCGGATTAGGTGAAAGGAATGATCGAGGAAGCAGACTGATGGAATTCTGCACCGAGCATGAGTTGGTCATAGCTAACACCTTATTCAATAACACAATAGAAGAATATACACATGGATGAGACCAGGAGATACAGGGCGTTACCAAATCGACTTCATTATGGTCAAGCAGAGGTTTCGAAACCAGATTTTGGATTGTAAGGCATATCCTGGTGCTGACATAAACTCTGACCACTATCTGGTTGTAATGAAATGCAGATTAAAGTTGAAGAAGCTGAAGAAAAGTCAAAAGCCAAAAAGGTGGGCAATAAACAGACTGAAAGTAAAGGATGTAAACGAAAGATTCAAGAAGAGTATAAAGGAAGGACTAATGAAAACCCCTAAACAAACTTCAATTGCAGACGAATGGGCGCTTTTGAAGAATGAAATAACAAAATCCGCAGAAGAAATCATTGGTAGGAAAGAAAGAATAGGTAGAAAACCGTGGATCACTCAGGATATACTAGAATTGATGTATGAAAGGCGGAAACATAAGAATGTAAGAAATGAAAAGGGGAAAGCAGAATACAGACGTCTGAGAAATGAGGTTAATAAGAAGTGCAAAGAAGCGAAAGAAGAATGGTTGAATGAGAAATGTGCAGGTATAGAAAATTGTCTGAAATTAGGAAAAGTAGACACAGCTTATCGAAGGATTAAGAATACTTTTGGGGAAAAGAAGACTTTAGTGCTGTAATATTAAGGACACAAATGGAAAGCCTCTAACAGATAGGGAAGAAAAGGTTGAGAGATGGAAAGCTTACATAGAGTGCTTGTATAAGGGAAAGGACATTGAGAATCGTGTAATGGAAAGGGAGGAGGAAATTGATGAGGATGCAAAAGGAGATTTAATATTGAGATCAGAATTTGACAGAGCATTGGAGGACTTAAGCAGGAACAAAGCACCAGGCATAGATGATATACCGATTGAGTTGCTACGCTGTATAGGAGATGAAGGTCTGATCAGGTTATTTCACTTGGTGTGTAGGATTTATGAGACAGGTGAGGTACCCCCTGATTTCGAGAAGAATGTTATCATCCCTATACCAAAGAAAGTGGGAGCCGACAGATGTGAAGATTACCGTACAATCAGCATGATTACTCATGCTTCAAAGATCTTGTCTAGAATAATTTACAAGAGGATTGAAAGCCAGATAGAAACGGAGTTGGGTGAAGACCAGTTTGGTTTCAGGAGAAATGTAGGAACAAGGGAAGCTGTACTAAGTCTTAGGCTGATTTTGGAAGGTAGAATAAGGAAAGATAAAAGAACGTTCATGGCATTTGTAGACTTAGAAAAGGCTTTTGATAACGTTGATTGGACTAAATTTTTTGGCCTTTTTGAAATCTATTGGAATAAAGTTCAGGGATAGGAGGGTGATATACAATCTATACAGAAACCAGACAGCAGTCATTCGAGCTGAAGGACATGAGAGAGAAGCTGGTATTCAGAAAGGTGTAAGGCAAGGCTGCAACTTATCACCCATACTTTTCAATCTTTACATTGAACAAGCAATGAAGGAAATTAGAGAAAAATTTAAAGTGGGAGTGAAGATTCAAGGAGAAATAATTTCAACTCGGAGATTTGCTGATGACATCATCATCTTGGCCGACAAGCCTGAGGATTTGAATGAGTTTTTGAATGGTATGGACTCCGTCTTACAGAAAGAATTCATGATGAAAATTAATAAATGTAAAACAAAAATACTGGAATGCAGCCGAAATAAATCAGAAACCTCTATGGAGATCAACTTGGCAGGTGAAAAGCTGAAGGAAGTAGGAGACTTCTGTTACTTAGGAAGCAGAATAACCAGTGATGGACGAAGCAAAGAGGATATAAAAAGTAGGTTGGCTCAGGCAAGGAAAGCATTTCTACAAAAAAGGAATATGTTGACATCGAATATTGATTTAGGTATTAGGAAGTCATTTTTGAAAGCCTTTGTCTGGAGCGTGGCGCTCTATGGAAGTGAAACTTGGACTATTGGTGCTGCAGAAAAGAGGAGAATTGAAGCATTTGAAATGTGGTGTTACAGGAGAATGATGAAGATCAGATGGGTAGATAGGGTTACAAACGAAGAGGTATTAAGACGAGTGGGAGAGGAGAGATGTTTCTGGCGACTGCTAACGAAGAGAAGAGATAGGTTAGTAGGACACATACTAAGGCACCCTGGAATAGCAAGCTTAGTTATGGAAGGAAGGGTCGAGGACAAGAACTGTAGGGGTAGACCAAGGTTAGAATATGATGTTAAACAGATTGCTTCGGATGTAGGGTGTGGTAGCTATGTAGAGATGAAACGATTAGCTCAGGACAGGGAGGCATGGAGAGCTGCATCAAACCAGTCAAAAGACTGAAGACTCAAACAACAACAGATTGTGGTCAGGGTTTATGTCAGCACTGGGATATGTTTTGCAATCCAAAATCTGGTTTCGAAATCTCTGCTTGACCATAATGAAGTCGATTTGATAAAGCCCTGTAGGCCTATCTCCTGGTCCCATATATTCTTCTATTGTGGTTATTGAATAAGGAGTTAGCTATGACCAACTCATGCTCGGTGCAGAATTCCATCAGCCTGCTTCCTCGATCATTCCTTTCACCTAGGATGACCAACCGTCCGGCATTTGGCGGACATGTCCTCCTCTTTTCATGCTTGACCTCTGTCCGGCAGGCATTTATTATTTGCTATTAAATGTCTGCCTTTTTGCATATTGCATTCTTGGTCATTCAGTTTCCTATCGTTTTCTCTGTTGCAAAGCTATTTTTTTTGCACTTCCTCTATCTCAGTCTATATTCTGGATACCCCTATCAGACTATGTCATTTACTCAATAATAAATCATATCTTAAGTTAGAGCTGTCTGAAGGGCCTGTCATCGAAGTGGTGACACCGCCCGATGTGATATGAACGTGCTCGGTCGGGGCCGGGGAATTCTCGGCGGAGATTCACCAGTCAAGTGATGCTGGCTGCGGTATTTTGTAGTTTTGTTATTGTGCTAGTTGGATTCGGACCTTCTGAGTGAGTGGAGTGTTTGTTTGAATAATATCAGTATGTCATCACTCAAAAGTGGCTGGGCACAAAAGAGGAAATGTAAGTTCACGGAGAAATTGAAACAAAAGTACCTGTGTTTTAGAGAGGGATGTAACGAAAGTGAGGCGAAATGTTATATTTGTGACTGTTATGTAACTGTTGGAAATAAAGGTGCAGGTGATGTCGAGAGACATATTGCTAGTGAAAAGCATAGAAAAATAATTAGAAGCAGTTCTTCTAGCAGTAATATTGATTCATTTTTCCCGATTAAACATTCCCCCAGGGGCTGTTCGAGTGGGGGGGTCTCTCTGCCCCCCCCCCCCCCCCCCCGCTCAGGTATTTTCTCAGTCGGCAAATAAGACATCAGTCGGCAGTCGGCAAATCCTGAAGAAGTCGTAACATTTCCCAAAACAGCATTTAAGAAAGCAAAACGGGGCATGGCCATATACGATTTGGTCCGATTAATATATATATTATACTGACAGTCGGCATTTTTACCGACAGTCGGCACAAACGGACGCTGCAATAATTTCATACAGCCAGGCAATAGCCAAGTGCGGCAAGGGGAAGAGTCGGCAAAATAACCATTTAAAAGTTTCACTTCCAGTCCTCGGTGCACCGGCTGCCACTTGCCATTGGTTTCTTTGTATGGAAACTGAAGAAAGAATGACAGATGAGCAATATGGGACCAAGGACAAGGGATGAACACATCGGCACGTTCCTGGGTGGGTGTATCATCCCGCATTCATTATGCAGAGCGACTCAGCTTCACAGCGAAGCGAGCCCAGCTTCTGTGCCATGTGGCTACACAAAAGGTGTTGGTGAGCTCATTGATAACTTCAGGTCAAGCCAACTCATTGAGATGTTGTCGGAGGAATGTTATGAATCATAACTTATGATCTGCTACCGCTTGTCTCGGCGCGTCCTCAGATATCCGCGCTATTGTGACAAAATTGACTGGTTTATGGTTCCAAGGTTCGTCAAGGGGTGGGGTGCTCACTAAGGTCAGTGCAATCAAACGTAAGTAATACTAATACAATAAATACATGCGTATTTTCAGCCATGTTTATGTTTAATGTTATTAACAAGAAAAAAGTGAAGAATGATCGCACGCTGGAGTACGTCTGTGGCACAAATTAAAAAGTCGCGGAAAGAAGAAAAAGGGCAAATTACAAGAACACTCAATTCAGAAGCTCGTCAAGCAGCGATGGCAGATTCGTGCCACTTTGTCAATGGAAAAGGCCACGAAGACGTTCTCCTTGATAAACTTTTACGGACGATCAGAATTGAGGAAGAACAAGAAAAGGAGTTCCACAAAAAAGTTATCCAGAAACTTATTGACACAGCAAGAACCCTTTGTCGGCAAAGTTTGGCTTTCCGAGGTCACGAGGATGGAATCACTCAAGATAATGGAAACTTCACGCAAATTGTGAAGTTACTTTCACGGCATAGTCCGATCATGAATAGGTGGTTGGAAGAAGTGAATACGCGGAAGCACAACGTTACGTATATGAGCAAGGACTCTCAAAATGAATTCTTGGAGATAAAACTCGTGAAATAATTACAGAAGAGATCAAGAACGCTGGTATGTTCTCCGTTATAGCAGATACTAATCCCGATATGTCACATTAAGACCGCCTCGCGTTGAATATCCAATACGTCGTCGAAAAAGATGAAGAGCTCGTTCCTGTGGAGCGTCTTAAAAAAATAGGTGCTGTTTTAACAAAAAGAGACTGGAGAGGAGTTGGCTGAAAAAATATTTTTAATTTTAAATTCAGAAGAACTTTTACTTCCACTCGATAAACTAGCGTTTCAATCGTACGACCCTGCTAGTAACATGTCTGGTATATACAACGGCACTCAAAAAGCTATCAGAGAAGTGCAAAATAGATATTCCGTACGTTCCATGCCAAGCTCACAGGTTAAACATTTCCGTAGAGACAGCTTATAATGCTAACGCGCTTATCCGAGAGTTTTTTTGACACTCTTGAAGCGTTATACGCTCTGTTTTCGGGTAGCACGAAACGACATTTAAGCTTGCAGAAAGAGCTGGATAAAATTGAAAATTCACTTCAACTTAAGAATTTATCAAAGACAAGGTGGACTGCGCGCGCCGAATCTGTGAGAGCTTTTTCTACGTCTTATGGAGAGATAGTCACGGCATTGGAAACAATGAAAACCTCATTCGATTCTGAATTTGACAATAAAACCCGAACTTTTGCGTCAGGCTTGCACAAAAAGCTTCTAGACTTTGATTTTATCTGCGGCATGTACTTTACCATAAATATCATGTTTAAAATTAAGAACGTAACCGAGCTTTCAGAAGCGGAGGAGCTGAATGTAGTAGACGCGATGCAGCTAATTCAGAGCGCTTTGAAGTATTTTGAAGGTATCAACGATGACGGCAAGATGAACGCTTTAATAAAGAGTGCATCGTCATTTGCGAAAAGTATGCACCACAGGACCCGGCGACATGCAAAGAAGTATGACGCGCACGCTGAAACGACAGCAGAAATTTCTTTCCTTACATTCTACAGAAAGGAGTTCCGAATACTTGTGGATGTATTTACTACAAGCCTGCAAGACAATCTCGCAAAACTAATTTCTTTGCTAGAGCCATTCCACATAATTTTTAAGATACCCGCTGACAGAAAAAACTGAACCATCGACCGCGTCCGATCTATAAAGCAATCGCACCCGAAAATCATCCCTCAAGATGAAGAGATTGTGCTGGCTGAGCTTGAAATCCTGCTGGATGCCAGTAAACAGTGCTCATCTTTTAAAGAAATCGCAAAAGTTGCTGTTAAATGAAAGAGGATTATCCCGTGTGGTTATCAAGTAGTTCAACTGATTTTAACATCCCCAGTGTCTTCTGCTTCTTCCGAACAGTCCTTCAGCAAGTTGAAGCTCATATTCAATCATTTGCGGACATCGATGGGTGACGACGCTTAGACTTCCTCATGATGTTTTCAACGAAAGATAAGGTCGACGACATTGCAATTATGGAGATAGTGGAGAAGTGGTCCTTGTTAAAACATCGTAGTAGGGATTTAACAAGAATAACTAGTTTTTTTTAATTCTTGTAATATTTAAACATGCCCTCGTTTTGTTCATTTATCAAATTTTCCTGCGATTCAAAATTCTGGAACTAATATAATCTATATATAAAAATATTTATGAAAACTTAACCGAGTCCGTCCGGCCATTCTATCCGGTCGATGTCCTTTATTCTTTTTTAAAATGAAAGGTATTCATGCACAGATTTGTTATCAATTATTACAAATCACTTAACTTCCGCCTTCCTCAAAATATTTCTTTTTTTCAACTTTTTTTCTCATTGAAGCAATCATATCTATGGTTATAATTGAGGTACCGTACGCAGGTCGTTTTAGTCTAAGAACACTCGGTGGATCATGCTCTTTCATTCGAGCTTTTAACTATTCAAATCGGCTGATTCTGAGGAAAGTTATGAGTGGACATTCAGTATTAATTCTCATTTTTCATTTTCTTGCACCGAGAAATGAACATTGCCATGAAATTAATAGGCTAGTTTCAGAATTACTTCCAGGAACTTCTAGATTTTACAGGAGTGTGAATACATTGCGCCGGCTTAGGACCAGGAACCTAACCGTAACTGGTGGTGACGTGAGGTCTGCCAGTCCACTTGAATCTTCAACCTACCGAGGCGAGCTAACCAGGGCCACTAAAATTTCATCAACGAGGGTGTTAAGTGTCAGCATGAGCACGCAGATAAGAAGGCAAACATAAACAACAGTTTCGTGCAAGATTTAATTAAAGAAGCACAGATGTTTGTTTATTTTATTTCACGCCACCAGTTAAAGGTTAGGGGGCGTGGTGGCGCAGTGGTCCAGCCATTGGCCTCTCACCACGGACCGGGTTCGATTCCCGGTCAATGTATGTGAGATTTTCAAAGTGAAATACCATGTCCTGTGGTTCAGATTCCACGTAAAAAGGAGGTCCCGTGGCTCATTATTAGGAGATTAACGGTCACGTGAAACTACAAACTTCACTTCTTCAGTTAAAGGTTGTAGTCATTAAATGATTCAAAATAAATTTACTCCTAAGTTCAAGTTACCTACATAAGCTAATGTAAAATAATTTCAATAGAAGATCATTAGAGCCAAAATAGCATATCTCTATTAATGACCTTAAAAAAATCTATACCGGTACCATGATTCTATAACACTGCATGTAAGCATACCTGCCAACTTTTACGGTTTATCCGTAAAATTTACGGAAATTGCAGCATTTTGCGGTTTTACGGATGAACGGTGTCATTTTACGATTTCGCGGACAAAAATTTGAAACGATAATTAACATTCGATAATCCCTCCCACTTCCGTACAATCGATTGTTTGCGTGGGTCGAAGGCAAGTCCACGATAGTCGATAACTCGTTCTTTGAGTTGATTCGTACTTTTAACCGTGTCATGTTTGTGCCGTCATTGTAATTGAATTTGAAGCCGGGATAACCGTTCTTCCATGTGAATCTTAGGTGTCGACACGCTCTGCTTCGCAAATTCTTTGTTCCCCTACGTTCGCTCGTTGCGATTTAAACGATATTTTTTGACCACGTGAGTTGTTTATTGTTCGCGAAGTTGGCGTTCTTTGAATGTTTTCGTATTTTAAGGTTATGGCATATTTTAATGAAGTGTTCGAGTTTTTGTGCTATATCTTCGTGCTTCGCAGTTTCCTGTATTCCTTGGACTAATTACATTCGTTCCACGTGTGTGTTTTTTCCTCTCTACCATGTGCATATTCTTTCTTTACGAGGTTGGCGTCGTGTTCATTTGACTTGTGTGCTTTGACTTGTTTTAATGAAGTGTTGGCTGTGTTTTATGCGATTTATGTTATAATTTTATGTGACGTTTAGTGATCCAGGTTCCTTTCGATGTTTTAGTAGATATCGAGAATGAACAAATACAACAAGAAACAGTACTTCCAGACATTTAAAGAATCATACTCGGTTGATTTTCCGTGCATACTTAAATCAAGAAAGGGAGAAAAAATTGCCTTTTGCACGGTATGTGCGTGTGATATTAATATTGCTCATGGTGGAAAAAACGATTTAAGTAATCATGTGAAGTGCGGTAAACACATAAGTTATGTTAAATCGAAGGAAGATAGCAAGAAAATCAACACCTTTTTTGCCAAGGCTGGTAACGTTGACAGTGACGTAATTAGGGCCGAGTGTCTGTTTACTTCCTTTTTGGTGGAACACAATGTGCCCTTAAGTGCGGCTGATCATGCTGGCGCTTTATTTAAGAAGATGTTTCCCACATCAGAAGTTGCAAAGAAATATAGTTGTGGTCGCACGAAAACGACGTGCATTGTTTGTAAATAAAATGGCAAAAAATGCATCATCTGAAGTTGTTAAGTGCCTTCAGAACGGACCATTTTCTTTGGCAACGGATGGAAGCAATGATACGAATGCCAAGTTGTATCCTATTGTTGTTACATTCTATGATGTTCGGCAGGAAAAAGTAGTGAGCACTGTGCTATCCATACCAGCGTTGGACGGGGACTCAACAGGGCGAAACATAGGTAACCTGATGTTATCACAGCTGAGTTCTCATAATATACCAATTGAAAACTGTGTGGCTTTCTGCTCCGACAATGCTCCTGTTATGATAGGACACAAAAATGGGGTTTCAGCAGTTCTGAAGGAAGTTCAACCAGGTATTGCCATCATAGGGTGCATTTGCCACCTGATTAATCTAGCAGCTGAAAAAGGTGCTGGAAGATTACCAGTTAAAGTGGATGAGATCCTTGTAGATATATTTTATTTCTTAGAGAAGAGTGTAAAGAGAAAAGAACGCCTTCAGAAATTTCAGAACTTGCACAATAAGGAAGCAAAGAAAATTCTGAAGCATGTATGTACTAGGTGGTTATCTTTAGGCAGATGTTTGGATAGACTACTGGACCAGTGGGATCCTCTTCTTTCTTTCTTCAAGGAGGAAGTAATATTATGTACCAAAAACATTTCCACAAGCTTGACATCTTTCAGAATACCTCAAGTTGAACAAAGTGGATCCAAAGAGTATCAGAAGAAGAGAATTCTTGATTCTGCTACTACACATGCCCCTAAAAGAATAGCATATTCTTCCAAATGTGACAAACCCATCCTAAAAAATAAGACTTCTGCTACAACTCGTGAGGAAAAATTGTTTATGTTCCTGTCCTCAAACTTGAACAAGGCCTTTTGCACTTTTCTTCATGTGACTATTCCTGTATTTGACAAATTGAATGTTGCCCTTCAGACTTCTTCCCCACAAGTTCACTTGTTATTAGAACTTCTAATGGATTTGCTAAAGCAGCTGTTCACCAAGTTTGTTAAGCCCAAAATTGTCAAAAGCTCCTCATTGCTTGAAGTTGAGTACAACTTGATTCAAAATCAAAGAAGTGATGATGAGTTAGTTATTGGCATTCAAACTTCGAACATAGTGAATGATCTCCAGGATACAGATAAATCCCTTTTCTTTTCATCAGTGAGAAACTACTTTTGTACTGCCTGTGACTACATCATCAACAAGTTTCCACTCAAGGATGACGTGCTAAAGAATGCTCAAGTTGCTAGGTTAGACAAAATTGAAGATGCACAGTTTTCTTCCGTTCGTTTTTTCTTGGAAAAGTTTCCTATCATGTTATGCAAGGAAGAGAATGAAACTACCGATGAGGTGGTGAATGAGCTTCAGAGGCAGTTTACAGCTCTTCAGGTAGATGACACTTTGGCTGCACATCAAGATGCTGCAAGTGATTCCAGTTGGGCACAAATATCAAGAATTCGTGGAGCCTATGGACTTCTTAAGTATAACCGAATTTCTAGAGTAATGCTCTCTATTCTCACCATACCCCATAGCAATGCAGAATGTGAACGTGTTTTCAGCCTTGTGAAGAAAAATAGAACACAGTTCAGGTCATCCATGTCCAATGAATCTCTGGAGTCTATTTCTATTTTGAAGACCAGGAGTTCTGGTCCCTGTTATGACAAAGCATTTTCTCAAGACTTTTTGCTGGAAGCTAAAAAGGCAACAACCATGACTTTAAAGTCGAACTAGCATGTGATTTGCAGTGTGTATTATATTATTTCTTGCCTGTGTTACGTTAAACAAGTTTTATTGTGTAAAACCTTTTTCAATTATCGTATATCGGCTTAATTTATCAAGGAAGTCCTGTTATGTATGCTCCAAACCAATATTCACCACGCCTGCTGCTGATTAACATGGATTTCTTCTTGATTGTTATGTTCATCTACAAATCATGTAAGTAGATATGATTTCATTGAAATATCCTGTTTAAAGCATGAATTATTGTATTTTGTAGCCCAGAAGTATTATTATTTTCGTCAAGCCGGGGTATGTCGAAAATCGTTAAATTTTTTTGTCGCGCGTGAGTTTTACTGATAGCCCTTTTCAAAAGTTGGCAGGTATGATGTAAGAAATAACTGCACAATGATCTTTGGAAATATGTTAGCAATATATAAAAAATTACCGACTTCCAAATCAAAATGTATAACCAGTTACATGCCAAATAACAATTTTGTTAGTTTTTCTTGCCTCCTGAAAAGTAGTGTTTTTGTAGATACGCTATCCTGGTCTTAAGCCGGCGATTGGTAACTGAAGAAAAAAGTGAAGTTTTGCATTTTCCCACTGAATTTTTGAACAGGCTTGAGATGAGTGGTCTACTTCCCCATGTGCTGACATTGAAAGAAGGTGCTATTGTAATGCTCCTTAGGAAATGCAATGCAACTAAGGGATTACTGAACGGGGCGAAACTAATAGTTAGAAAAATGTACGGCAATATCATAGATTTATAAGTTCAAACTGGTGTGAATAGTGGGGAGCGAATACTGCTACCTCGCGTAGATTTGTCACCATCTGACACTGCAATATCTTTCTCTTTTAAAGGACGGCAATTTCCTATTCCACTGTCGTTTTGTATTACGATCAACAAGGCGCAGGGTCAAACACTTCATCGAGTTGGAATCTACTTGCCTGATCCTGTTTTTTGCCACGGACAATTTTATGTTGCCTTATCCCGAGGAAAAGCATTTAAAGTTGTAAAAGTAGAAATTAAACCTAAGGGTCGACGCACAGCGAAGTATTGTGAAATAAATGTTATAAGATATTACATAATGTCGTTCTTTTGTAATTCCAATACTGAAAAATAATGCTGCGGAGCAGCACGGGGGCCCTAGTCCATTTTAAAAGTAAGCCGTCAATTTAGTATATTTGTCTTGTGTATCGTTTGCCACCGCGGCCCCTCCCCCCCCCCCCCCCGCCCCCCTTCCCCTCCAGCCCCTCCCTCTTCCCTCCCGTTGCTCAGTGTTTAAGCGTATAGTCGGCAATGTTAGACAGCCAGTCGGCATTTTTTAAATTCTCACCCCCCCCTAGATGCACAAGTTCGAACCGCCCCTGTATTCCCCACTAGACGGGAAAGTTCGGGCAACAGAGGCAACATTGGCATATCACACTGTTTCTCACCATCAGTCGTATAGGTCTATGGACTGCACATCGAAGTTGGATAAAGTGCAGTTGGCAGATTCTGAGATTGCTAACAAAGTATCATGCGCTAGAACCAAAACTGAAGCTATCATAAATAACGATCACTCCTCATTCCATTGACATTATCACTAAAACATTGAATGATAGTATTCCTTTGTTCGGAGTGGGTACTGATGCTAGCAACCATGGGGCTTCGAAACTTTTTCCTATTGTTATACAATATTTCGACTATAAAGAAAATGGTATTCAAACTAGTCTTAGAACTATATGTCCTAATGAAACTTCCGAGACAATATCCAATTATGTTTTCGAGACTTTTAAGAAGCATAATATTTCTGCTAAATGCGTTGCTTTTAGTGGAGACAATGCAAATGTAAATTTTGGAGGGGTTAATCGTAGAGAAGGCAAAAACGTATTTTCAGCACTTAAAATTCAATTAAATGAACATATAATCGGGGTTGGATGCCCAGCACATATACTGCATAATTGTTTGCAACAAGGTGCTGATGTACTGCCACTTGATGTAGAGAGTATAATTTTAAAAGTCTTCAATTATTTCCATATCTATACAATTCGCACTGAACAACTCAAAGAATTCTGCGAGTTTGTTGAAATAAATTATGAACAGCTTTTGTGTCCCAGCAAAACAAGGTGGTTAAGTTTGTTTCCTGCAGCAGAAAGAATGCTAAAACTGTTTGCAGCTCTAAAGCTCAGCCTTCAAATTCTGTTCCTGCTATAATTAGGTACTTTTTTGAAAATGAGTTTTCTGAGCTTGACCTGTGGTTTGTTCATTCCACTATGTACATTTTTCACAACAAAGTTTCATACATTGAAAAAGAAACGCTCTCTATAGCAGAAGTTTGTGATATATTAGGTTCAGCTTTGGCCACACTGAATGATAGGATGGCAAATAAATTTATACCTCTCAAAGTCAAAAAGTCTCTGAAATCCCTCACTGAAACTGGCTTTGAAAGAGAATGCATGCATTTGTAGAACATGTTGTTTTTTATGAAACGTGCATTCAATACCTGTTAAAGTGGTGTAACCCTATGATGTAAGAATTTAAATGTTTCCAATGGATGAAGCTTCATAGTATGAAAGACATTCATTGTTTGAAGATGTTCTTCCTTGTCTCGAGTATTTGCAATCTAAAGGTGTGGAAATAGACGATTCTAAGCTTTTTGACCAATTTTGCAATGTTCAGAATTACACTAGGAGTTCCGAAATTGATAAACATACAACATTAGATAAGCAGTGGTGTGAGTCTTTCAAATATAGCCCTGACATTGAAACATTTAGTGAGCTGCTTAAAATTTGTCAGTTTTATTTCGCTATTCCAGGTTGCAATGCAACCGTTGAAAGAGTACAGGGTCTTTCATATAAAGTAAGAACGGCAAGCGGCAGTTTGGTTGTTCGCTGCTGCGGTGGTCTTGGTCGAACTTGTGGCGCGCCACGGCCCCCTGCTTTAAGCGTGTGTACAATCCTATATGAAATCTTACCTTATAAAAGATGCTGGAAGTGTCGTCCTTCCTGGGTTATACAGGCATTGTATCTGGCAACCACATGCTGAGTTCTGCCACTGTAGTGTTTCTGATTTTTAATGTTATGCTTTTTATTGAGCACTGAGTCAGTAGTGTCAAACTTATTTGCAATTACGTGAATCTGTGCTAGTGAAGGTAGCACTTCATCACGAAATTGCTGAACAAATTCATCACGTACCCGCCGAGCCGATTCGTACTTAAAATAAGTTTTACATACAAAAAATATGATGCTGCAATGATAACTGTCTCATGTTATCATCTGAGGTTCAGACTGGCGACTGAACACTTGCACGATTATTGCAAGGTCAAGTATGCACTATGCACGTGCTTTCAATACTACAGCAGGGGGCCGTGACCCACCACAAGCTCGGCCAAGGCCACTGCATCAGCGGAGAACAAAGCCGCCGCTCACCGTTCTTACTTTATATGAAAGACCCTGTATTTTCCCTGATTAATACACAGTGGTCAGAAGAAAGATACCGTTTGCTGACCGAGCCGTTTAAGGGTATTATAATAGTGAGGTATAACTTTAAAAACATGTCATGTGGAGAGTTTAACAATTATTTATTACAAGAAAATAATTCATCTTTGCTGTCGAAAGTGGGTGCAGTCGATAAGTATCAGAATAAAATAGCTACAACTTCAGCATCTTCATCAACATAACAGTTATAAGGTATGTAATGCTAAATTTTGCATGTAAATATTAAAATTCCATTTGTCCTCCATTTTTAGAACATTCTTCATCATCAGCTTAACTGGTTGGCATATAGACTTGTACCACTGTGGTGCACGTAGGTTTTGTATTGATTTTTGCTACAATAATCCGTTCACTAGATTGCTCATAATATTCCACCCGCTGTCCAAGTTTCGTACTTAATATGAGACAAAACCCTCGAATAGCCGTTATTTGATTTAGTGCTATTGACGCTACAGTCTGCTGACCAAAAGTCCTGTTCTTCTTGCCGGCGAATTTCACTAATCCCAACCAAATCTAACCTCAACCTATCCATCTCCCTTTCTAAGTTTTCTAACCTTCCACTGCCTAGAAGACTTCTAACATTCCACGCTCTGATCCGTAGAATGTCAGATTTCCTCTTGGTCACTTCTGTGATGTTAACCACCTCTCGAGTAGTTCCCACCCGGAGATCCGAATGGGGGACTAGTTTTCCTCCTGATTGGAATTTCACAAGAGAGAAGGCTGGAGAAATATCTGCCCTAAATCTTCCCATAAACAGGGAGAACGCAGCGAGAGATAGACTGAAGTGGTGCGGTGACGTGGGCAAGGAGGTGCAACACCAGATAAACCAAAAAATTACATAAACAGATGTTAACAAATTTATTAAAGTTTGTTTTAAATATGACATCAAATGCACAAGAATACTCCTAGGGAGATTGCACAAAAATTACTAATTTTAAATTGTAGAGTAAAGGTCTGGTAAAATAACCCAATGGGAAGTTAAACATTAAATAAGGAATACACATTAAGAAAATGATGAAAATGAATGATGTAAGTAAAATGTATATGTTTCATAAAAGTGAACTTATCCTCTTGATTCGTAGAGCCCGCTCCTTAAAAGTTCTGCCTAGCATAGCGTTGATTTAACAAGTTCCTTGTAGTTTCTGCGGAAGGAGGCGCACATGGCCTCAGGACGTACATGCCGTAGAAAAAGTTCAACCTTTCTTCTTCTCTGGCGAAGGTTAGCAACCCGTACTACAGCTGATACTTTAAATAATAAAGAGGAACACACCATTACTCGGTGGCCCGTTGTTGAGTAACCCAGCCGACAATTGCTCTTGCAATTGCTGAGGCAATATGTTATAGCGAAGACCTCATGACGTAACTGCCAGGTTTTGCAGTAACATAGGAATGCAGCACTTCCATATAGTAGATAATAATGCAGGCTCAGATCGCGGTGAAGCGGTGAAGGCCGCGTACTGAGTGCAGCGAGCAGAATGTTGAATGTGTATATTAGCTGCGGGCGGCTTCTTATATAGGTGACCATGGAAAGCTCGAGAACAAAGACCGTCTGACCAAACAAAGTCTTCCGATTGGTCGGATGAAGGTCAATGATGACGTCACCAGCGATAGGAAGGAAGGAAGTAGGCCACTGAACGTATCAGTAGTGACAATGTGTTTGGAGATGAAGGAGCGCTGAAACACTCGAGGTAAGAACTTAAGAAAAACCTGAGCAACTAAGCTTATACAAATTGATTTATTACAATCCATTACCAATAATAAAAAGATAATTATCGCTTGTTTAGAGGTTATCGGGAGAACAAGAATTAAACGGACAGTCAAAGAGGGCTGTCTCAAAACGAAACAAAACATACACGAGAAGCGTTAACTGTCACGAAAGTGACCATGCTCCGAAAACCATCAAAACAAACAAGAAATCAACAACTACAACAACAAAGAAGGAAAACATTAAGAGTCGAGTGGTAGAGGAGCAATCATGGAAATAGGTCTAGTATAATGACCTTTAATGGTGAGAATATCCACCATTCGAACATGATTATCGCGACCAGAGTGGCACTGGGTCACTTTGCCGAGATTCCATACGAGGGGGAGTGGGGTCCCGAAGGAGCACCATGTCACCCACACGTACATCAGGATGAGAAAGGCGCCACCTCTCCCTCCGCTGAAGTAAACGGAGATATTCCCGCTTCCAACGGCGCCAAAAAGCATTGCGGAAAGATTCTATCTTTCTCCAATAAATAGGAAGATTGATATCAAAGCGCCGAATCAACAAGGGAGGAGTAGAGGCTAAAGCGCAACCAATTAAAAAATGACTGGGCGTTAAAGGAATAAGATCATTAGGATCATTGGATAAGGGAGTAAGTGGTCTAGAATTAACAATTCCTTCAATTTGAATTATGAGGGAATTACATTCTTCATAGGAAAGTACAGAAGGACCAAGAGTTTTCCGTAATTGCCTCTTAGTAAGCTTCACGCACGATTCCCAGCGATCACCATGGTTAAGGGCGTAAGGAGGGGTGAAATGCCACTTGAAACCCTTATTGTAGGAAAAATTCGAGACTTGTTCCTTAGAGGTTAGTGCCTTTCTTAAAAAATCAGAAGCACTAATAAAAGTTTTTGCATTATCTGAGAATACTTCAGAAGGTACGCCTCGTCTAGCGGTGAACCCAGAGAAGGCGGCCAATAAATATGAAGTGGAAGCATTGGTTACCAACTCGAGATGAATGGCTCCTGTAACCATGCAAACGAATAAAGCTATGTATAGCTTGCCCAACACCTTGCGCTTAGAAGTAGGAGAAATCACTTGATAAGTATAAGGACCAGAAGAATCAACACCGGTAAGTGCAAAAGGCTTGTTAGGCTCAGATCGAAAGGAAGGAAGATGACCCATAATCTGAGTGATAGGACGTGGTTTAGCCTTAAAACAAGGTATACACTTGCGAACAACAGATGACACTTGATGAGCTCCATTAATAAGCCAGTAGTGTTCTCTAATCAAACACAAAAGAGTACGAGTTCCTGCATGTAAATGCTGGTAATGAAACTTCCGTATTATGAGAGCGGTCACATGATGTTTTGATGGAAGAATATTATAGGATGCCTGGTTTTTTTTTTTTTCATCAAAATAGTTTGAAAATAACAATCTACCTCCTACTCTTATCAAACCATCCTTATCAAGGAAGGGAGTAAGGGCTGAAAGTCGACTAGACTTGGGTAATTCCTGACCAAATGAAAGCATTTGCCTTTCGGAAGAAAACACTTCTTGTTGGATTAACAGTAGAATTCTTCGCGTTGCGAATTCCAGTTCTACTGTAGTGAGAAACCCTTGAGGTTTGAGAGGTTGATTGATTACGAAATATTTCCACCGAAAGAAATATGCCATCAGTCGAATTAATTTAGAGAATGAGGAATAGGGCTGAAAAAGACTAATCGTAACTGAAGTAACATAAGAGGAAGCGAAAACAATGCGAGTTTCTGGTACTTCTGTCAACATATTACATGGAAGACGAGGCCAGAATGCGGAATTTTGCAAAAGCCATGGCGGCCCATGCCAGTATAAATCAAAAGAAGTCAATTTTGCAGGTGAACAGCCACGTGATATAATATCCGCGGGAATTTCCTTCCTAGGAACATGACACCACTGCTCTGAGTGGGAGATTTCCTGAATTTTGGAAACACGATTCGAAACAGAAGTATTCCAATGAGAGGAGGGTCTCGAGAGCCAAGCCAAAACAACCGCAGAGTCACACCAAAAACATGTGCGGGAAAATTGAACATTCAGATTTTTGTTTAGTTTGACAGATAATTCGGCGGCCTTTAAGGTGGCACACAATTCCAGTCTAGGAATGGAAATTGACTTAAGCGGAGCTACTTTGGATTTAGTGCAAATCAAATTTGAAAATCCACTAGGAGAGGTGGGGGAACGTCATACTATATGGGCACATCAGCCATAGGCTTTCTCGGAACTGTCCGCGAAAATGTGCAATTCAAAGGATTGACACATGGGATCTGAAATTAAAAGGCGAGGGATAAGAATTTTAGAAATATCAGATAAGCTGCTTCGATATTCCAACCATTCATTCAGAAAGGGAGTGGGCACTAATTCATCCCATCCTGATTGCAATAACCAGAGCCGTTGCATAAAGATTTTTGCAATAATTACAATAGGGGCTAGGTACTGAAGGGGATCAAAGATCTTGGCAATTTCTGATAAGACTTCCTTTTTAGTTCGAGGATTCAAATTTGACAACTGAACCTTATATGAGAAATAATCAGAAGAAGGATACCAGAAAATACCTAGGGCTTTCACGGTAGCTTCCTCAGTAGGCAGCTCAATTAATTTAGTGGTGGGTGAATCAGATGAAATTTTTGACAACAACTCAGTGGAATTTGAGTTCCACTTGTGGAGCGGAAAACCACCTCCAAGCAATAAGGATTTAAGATATTCAGAAATAACACAAGCATCCGTTAAATTTGAAAAGGAATGGAGGAAGTCATCCACGTAAAAGGAATTTTTAAGTATCTCTGATGCTAATGGGTGGTACTGATGACCATCTAGTTCAGCCAGCATATGCAGAGAGCGAATTGCGAGGAAAGAAGACGGTTGCAAACCACACGTTACGGTTCTTAGGCGAAATATTTTTATGGGTTTTGAATGTTCGTCCCGCCACAAAATCCTTTGCAAATCCTGCTGCTCGGGTTTTACCAAGATTTGTCGGTACATCTGCTTGATGTCAGCTAAGACTGCAATGGGGTGAAGACAAAATTCAATAAGACAGTAGTAAGATCATTCTGAATTGCGGGTTCTGAGTGCAAAGTGTCATTGAGCGAAATGCCACTGATGTCAGGAGAAGAACCATTATATACCACTCTTATCTGTTCCCGCGTGGAAGGGTTTTTCTAGACAGCGTGATGGTTTAAATAAACTATATTTTTAGAAGGATTATTTTCATCTTCAATTTTGGAAGTTACCTCCATATGATCAGCACTCATATTCCTCCATAAAAAAGTGTACTGAGTTTTCGTAGCCTTGTCTTGCTTGAAGCGATTTTCGACAGCGAATAAAGCCTTTAGCGCCTTAGGGTAAGAATCAAGAATGACAGGGGGGATCAGAAATTCGAGGAAGAGTTTCAATAAATCTACCTTGAGGGGTACGAACTGTACTTTCACGAGAAAGCTTTTCGCAAATCTCGTTATTCGAGGAAGAAGAAGTTGCGGCTTGGACATTTTCTATATCCCAAAATTTTGTCAAGTCATGGCCCAAATCGGCGTGAACATGATAACAGGTTGAGACAGACTGAACCGGACTGCGATGTATTTGTCCGGTGGCAATCCATCCGAAGCCAGTTTTGCGAAAAAAAAAGACGCTAGGGGCAACCTTTCGTTGAAACGTGGATCAGCAAATTTTATGAAATGCGGAATATGCAATTTATTAACTGGAAAAAAAGAGCTAGGAGTTTCATTGCCTATGGAATCAGTCGCTAAGCAATCTAGTTGACAACGAGTGCCAAAGTTATGAGAATCCTTTAAGTCGACCTTGACGAAACTTAAAGATTTGGACTTTGAACGATTAATTCCAGTGACTTCAATTGAAGTAGGATGTTTTTGCAGACCTAACTTATGAATTAAATGCTCACTGATGAAGTTGTTAGTAGCAGCATTGTCTAGTAACCCACGAGCAGTAATCAATTTACCATGAGCATTCTTCAGTAAGACTTGCACAGTGGATAGCAATACTTGAACCTTACTAAGGGAAGTGGAACTTTGAGTAAACGACTGAGCACTAGTAGAAGGATTTTCAGAATTTGGCTTTTGAGGAAAACAGCTAGGGGCTGACGATCGTGGTTTCTCATTTCTATGTAATAAAGTATGATGCTTGCCCTTACAATGAAAGCACAGGCGTTCGGATCGACAGTTACTCAAAGAATGTGTTCTAGAAAGACAATTAAAACAATGTTTTTGTTGAGATATTATGTTGCGTCTCTCGTCCACAGACAAGGCTTTGAAATCGGAACATTGATATAAGTTGTGGGACTGTTGGCATAAAACACAACCTTGCATCTGACTAGGCGATTGAATATGTGCGGCAAAGGCATGAGACCTCAAAACTCTTTGATCATGACTAATGACCTTTTGGTTTGAAGGAATTTTAGCAGAAACAATAGCACTTTTTTGGCAGGCTATAGCGGACAAAACTTGGCACCTGGCCTTTATAAACTTAACAAGGGCCTCGTAAGTGCATTGCGAATGCTGAGACAGTTCCATCTCCCAGGCTTTTAGGGTACCAGAATCGAATTTACTGGTAACAAGATGAATAATGAATAAATCCCAAAATTGCACAGGCTGATCTAAATTCGCCAAGGCACGAATGTGAAGTTCTGCTGTGTCAATTAAACTGCGAAGGGTTATAGCATTATCAGATTGAATATTAGGAAGATTAAACAAAGCCTGCATATGTCTTTGAATCCTAAGCCTTGAATTTCCATAGCGATCTTTAAGTAATTCTACAGCGACTTCGTAGTTGTCACTTATCAGGGCTAATGCCTGAATAAGCTTAAGGGGCTGGCCTTGAATGGCTGAGCGCAAGTAATGGAACTTTTGTATCGGCGGAAGGGTTTCATTGTCATGAATTAGTGAAGTAAATAATTCAAAAAATGGTTCCCATGAACTTTCGTCACCACGAAATATGGGTAATTCAATTTTAGGGAGGATGGTTCGGTTTGGTGCGGAGATAGAGAAACAAGGAGTTGAATCTTCTTTCTTAGCTTCAAATGTTAGAATTCTAAGTAAAGCTTCTGCTTCTGCATAGCCTTGATAATACAATCGTTCAGTTTCATTACGATCACTCTGTTGTTCGGGGTTCTGAATTTCAATACTGCATTGAATCTCATTGTATTTTTCGAAAGCCTGCTCATAATTTTTGAGTCTTTGAGAGATGATATCTAGGTTGCGTTCTTGTTCTGTTAGCTCTGAAAGAAAAGTTCTCAAACGAGTTAATTTGCCCTTATATGAAGCGCGAGTGTTGATACTTGTGTTACCGACAGGCATGTTGGAAACTGAAGCAAAACTCACCACCTTTATCTTGACCTGCGTGACTTACGTCAGCCAAAGTGAACATCAGCGGAGGAAGAACTGGCACCTCTCCAAAGTCCTCCTTGCTGCTGCTCGATTCAAGTTTGAAATGAAAAATGCACATATATTAATACATTATGAAATAGTTTAACTATTATTATTATTATTATTATTATTTTACTTTCATTTCACCACATAAGTGGGACATATCAACATATCGTCGGCTTGTATGCAAGACGGCAAGGCTAATTCTCTTACGGTGGCACATTGAGAAACGAGCGAACAATGGAACAGGTCTCCAAGATGACAGCCTTCTGCATGGTGATATGTAGACCAGGATGTATTCCCAATATTTGTAGATTGCGAGCCAATGATTTGGGAATGATGCCGGTAGAAGAAATGACTATGGGCAGAACCACTACACTTTCCTGTCTCCACATTTGCCGTATTTCCTCAGCCAAGGGCAGATATTTGATCTTATCACAGCAGGTTTGTTGCAGATTATGGGAATTGGGCACTGCAATATCAATTAGGAAGGTTCCCTTCTGCACCTTGTCCACAAGAACGATATCTGGCCGGTTTGCTGGTATGGTTTTATCAGTAATAACTGATCGGTCTCATAACAACTTGTGGCTAGAATTTTCCAAAACAGCGTCAGGAACATACTGTTAGTAAGGCAAAATATTATCAGTTAATAAGTGCTTTTGAGCAAGGTGTAGGTGCATTATTTTGGCCACTTGGTTGTGCCTTTTCATGTAATCAGTAGCCTACAGGAGATTGCTTGGCAGCCTCCTGTGACATGTTGAATCGTTTCCGGTTCTAGTTGGCATCTTCGGCATTTATCATCCTGAATATTTGCCTTAACTATATATTTAAGATAGTTTTTGGTTGCCACAACTTGATCCTGGATTGCAACCATGAATCATTCAGTCTCAGTGAATAGGTCCGCATGAGTCAACCAGCTGTTCGACGCATCAATGTCGACATGTTTCTGGTTGAGATCATACGGATGACGACCGTGCAGAGCTTTCTGCGTCCACTGCTGAAGCTTCATGGCTGAACATTCCTCATCAGTGGTAACTGTATATCCCTTACGTGAAGAAGATCTAGCGGTGTGCACTTGTCATCTGCCTTCACAGCGGCTTGATGTATGGGAGAGTCATGTCTGCCAAGAAAGTATCTCTGAAGGTTCCTCACTTGCCTTGTATGCAATTGGATAATGTCCGTGAGCCCTCGTCCACCTCTTTGGCGCGGGATTGTCAATCGCTCAACAGCTGACTTGGGTGGAGACATCTGTATTTTGTTAAGATGGTACGTGTCCTAATTAGGATGTTTTGCAAGTCAGTCTGCGTCCATTTGATAATACCGAAAGTGTATGTCAGAGCAGGAATAGCATAGGTATTAATAGCCTTAAAGGTGTTCTTTCCATTCAACTTCGATTTTAAAATCTTGTTAAGGCGTTGATTGTAGATAGCTACGGTTCTATATGATCTATTCGATTAGATTGCAGGAGACCAAGATATTTGTAGGTCTCATTACCTTTCATCGGCTTTATGAAACAACCGTCATCAAGTTGAAATGCTCGGGCCTCTAATTTTCCACGCCGAATGGTGAGGGTGTGACACTTATCTAATCCGAAGGACATTCCAATATCAGAAGAAAATGAAGCAGTTATTGAAATTAGATTGCCGATGTGTTTCTCAGAGGATGCATATAGTTTAATGTCATCCATATACATCAAATGAGAAATTTTGTATTTCACTATACCATGGTGCTTTGCATTGTTCAGCAATGATTATAGCGGACTGAGCGCCAAACAGAACCATAGGGGGCTCAAGCTGTCACCCTGAAAGATACCTCTTTTGATTTTAATAAATCCCAATTCCATACATGTGTCTCCATTAGACATTAATAAATTGGTCCCTCAATGGGACATCATATGTTGCAGACGTATAATGATGGCAGGATCAACTTTATATATCTTCAGGGTTTGGATTAACCAGGAATGTGGCACTGAATCAAAAGCTTTCTTGTAATCAATAAAGGTCATGTAGAGGTTACGCATCATCTTTCCTGCTTGTTCCATAGTAACTGCATCGATTACAAGTTGCTCTTTGCAACCTTGAGACTTCTTCATGCACCCCTTCTGCTCCTCAGCCAGGATGTTATGAAGATTTATGTGTTCACAAATCTTACGTGCAATGCAAGATGTAAATATCTTATACAGGGTGCACAGACAGCTGATAGGTCGATATTTGGAAGGATCATTGGTTCTATCACCTTTTGGCAGAAGGTATGTTTTACCTCGCATCAAGTAAGAGGGGATAAGCTGTGGATTTTGGATGAAATCTGTGTAGCAGCGGGCAAGATGCTCATGAGTACAAGTGAATCGTTTGATCCAAAAGTTGTGGATGTTGTCTGGTCCTACCGCTTTCCAATTTTGGGTCTCCTTAACCACACGGGTCACATCTTCAGTTGATACCGAAGAGTCACTCATCGTGTCAATTTCTGACATTCTTTCTTCCTCCTCCGTAATCCATTTAGCGTTGCTGTTATAATCTCCAGCATTCGACCATAGGGATGACCAGAAATTCTCTACCTCTTCTTTTTGCGGTGAACTGCCCATTTGTGTTCCAGGATCGTCCAGATTCCTATAGAACCGTTTCTCATTGGTAACAAATAGCTTGTTCTGTTGCTTTCGCTCGTTCGATTCTTTATATCGACGTAATCTTTGTGCCTTTGCCTCAAGTTGTTGCTTTAATGTGTCTAGGATCTCAAGGGGGCTAAAGTTCGGAGGATTATACTTTGCATGTTTACTCTTCGTATGGCTCAACATTTGAACACATTGAACAACCTTCTTACTTCTATTGCCTGCAACATACTGATGCATTCTTCCGATATTTACTCTCAGTTCATCAACAGACTTTCGTAAACGTATCTCCCAAGCCGGCATCTTCTTCTGTCGACCTGAGGTATATTTAGGTCGCCATAATCTACCTCCTGTCACTCGTATCACAGCTATCGCTCCAGCGTAAATTACAGTCTGAACATGGCTGAAACAATATGATTTCTGGGACAGATGCTGAGAGAGAATGTCGTTCATTGTTACAACAGCGGTAGCAAGTTTCTTAGAGCAATGTTGGTTCGTGACCATGGGCCGCTCTATTGGATCAGTCCCTTCAAATTCTATGAGAGCCTTCACAAATTCATCTTCGAGTTGTTTCCGCACTGGTTCTCCGAGTGCTTCCGGCTGAAGGAAGATCGGTGTGCCTTTGTTCATTGACCAGACGGGTACTCTCCTGATCTATGGATTATTATTATTATTATTATTATATTTTGATTTCTGGTGTGCAATATTCGAAATGGTTAAAATCCCGGGATTGAGGTACCGGTATCAAAAACTTATGGAGAAAGATCTGCCCTAAATCTTCCCATAAACGGGGAGAACGCAGCAGGCATGAGCCTGACCAAAATAGCTGTTAAAGAGAGATAGACTGAAGCGGTGCGGTGACGTGGGCAAGGAGGTGCAACACCTGATAAACCAAAAAATACATAAACAGATGTTAACAAATTTATTAAAGGTTGTTTTAAATATGACATCAAATGCACAAGATTACTCCTAGGGAGATTGCACAAAAATTACTCATTGTAAATTGTATTAAAGAGTAAAGGTCTGATAAGATAACCCAATGAGAAGTTAAACCATAAATAAGAATTACACATTAAGACAATGATGAAAATGAATGATGTAAGTAAAATGTATATGTTTCATAAACGTGAACTTATCCTCTTGATTCGTAGAGCCCGCTCCTTAAAAGTTCTGACTAGCATAGCGTTGATTTAACAAGTTCCTTGTAGATACTGCGGAAGGAGGCGCACATTGCCTCAGGACGTACATGCCGTAGAAAAAGTTCAACCTTTCTTCTTCTCTGGCGAAGGTTAGCAACCCGTAGCCTACTACAGCTGATATTTCAAATAATAAAGAGGAACACACCATTACTTACTCGGTGGCCCGTTGAATAACCCAGCCGGCAATTGCTCTTGCCTTCTGAGGCAACATGTTATAGCGAAGACCTCATGACGTAACTGCCAGGTTTAGCAGTAACTTAAGAATGCAGCACTTATAGTAGCGTGTTGATAATAATGCAGGCTCAGATCGCGGTGCAGCGGTGAAGGCCCCGTACTGAGTGAAACGGGCAGAATGTTGAATGTGTAGAGTAGCTGCGGGCGGCTTCTTAAATAGGTGACCATAGAAAGCTCGAGAACAAAGACCGCCTGACCTAACAAAGTCTTCCGATTGGTCGGATGAAGGTCAATGATGACGTCACCAGCGATAGGAAGGAAGGAAGGAAGTAGGCCACTGAACGTATCAGTAGTGACAATGTGTTTGGAGATGAAGGAGCGCTGAAACACTCGAGGTAAGAACTTAAGAAAAACCTGAGCAACTAAGCTTATACAAATTGATTTATTACAATCCATTACCAATAATAAAAAGATAATTATCGCTTGTTTAGAGGTTATCGGGAGAACAAGAATTAAACGGACAGTCAAAGAGGGCTGTCTCAAAACGAAACAAAACATACACGAGAAGCGTTAACTGTCACGAAAGTGACGAAAGGCCATCATCACATGTAATTTTGCATAGAGAGGTGCATATTCTCCAGATTATCATTACGGCTGTACTTTCCTGTTGCTTTCAGCCGTGCAGCAGAACGCAGTGTAGCCATTAGTGGGCTAAGGTTATCAATATCTTAACCGTCTATAAGACAAGTAAAGAATTGGTTTATTCCGAAAGGCTGCTACTAACCTTCTACTTACAACTAAATACTAAAATTCTACCAACAGCAAAATACTACCACTAAAACTGTCCATCATCTGGCACATTTATATGGACCTCTACACACCACAGTCTAATGAAACAATGAACTACATTGACCGGCAAAGGAAACCGATCACTTGAAAAATTCAGCATTAGTTTTGTTTAAATCATAAATATGAACGCTCTAGACCTAATACATAAGTTACTGTTTATAGCATGGAAGTAAGGTTAATTGTTTTCCTGGATGTATTATCTTTCTTCATGTCATTGTTTCACTTAACAATAGCGATTCATTGACATGATGCTGTTTCCCGCGGAAAGATGTGGGCGCCACCATTTTCGATCAGAGCCACTGCCCGGGCAACAACTGCAGGCCTCAAGTGCATATTCGTTTCTGAATTGCACGAGAACAACTGAGGATATTAGAAGAAATATCCATTTCAGGTTCCGTGCTGACAGTTAATATGCGAATTAAAACTTTAAGTTTTCAAACTGGGGATATGGCTGTATTGATCTTTTTCTATGCCAACAAGTGGCAAAAGATAAAAGAATAAAACATTGCATTGTTGACGATAGCTATGGCGTGCACATCTTTCCGCGGAAACCAGCATCATGTCAAAGAATCGTTATTGTTTAGTGAAACAATGACATGATATAACTACTGTATGTACTGTACTAGGCCTATACCATTCATATTTATGATTTGAATGAAAGTAATGTTGAATTTTTCAAGTGATCGTGTTTTTTTTCGGTCAGTGTACCTAACAATGTAACTGTCACCAGGCACACTCACATGGACCCTCGCACACCACAGGCTAATGAAACAATGTAACTGTCACCAGGTACACTCACATGGACTCTTGCACGCCACAGGGTAATGAAACAATGAACTATATCTAATAAACAATGTAACCGACACCAGACACTCATATGGACCCTTGCTCACCACAGGCTCTTATCTAATAAATAATGACTGGTAGGCATATAGACTTGTACCATAGAGGTATGCTAGAGAAGTGTAAAATGTATAAGGTGAGGTATGCTAGAGATACATAAAATGTACGAAGTGAGGTATGCCAGAGAACTGTAAAATATATAAGGTGAGGTATGCTAGAGATAGGCTACATAAAATGTACGATGTGAGGTGTGCTAGAGAAGTGTAAAATGTATAAGGTGAGGTATACTAGAGATACATAAAATGTACGAGGTGAGGTAGGCAATGCCAGAGAAGTGTAAAATGTATAAGGTGTGGTATGCTAGAGATAATTAAAGATCATAAATTCAATACGAGAGAAAATTAATCATGACTAAAGTCTTTGATATACAGTACATGAAAGTGCATAGTATTGTATATGTTTGGTTAGCAGCTATTTTGAGACTTTCAATTTAATCTAGTTAGTTATTGAGGTTTGAAGGGCAGAACTACAAGGTGATCTGCCCGAAACAATTTAATCTGGAGCCTTTATTCCATATGGCATTTCTCACAGAATCTGGAATTAACCTTTAGAGGGCGCTAAAGTCAGCCGGCTGGCCACTCGTGGCTGGCTCTGCTTATAGCATTGAGAGAGAGTTAAAATCTACGTTTTAAATAGGTCAATGGCTGAAATTAAACAAAACTTCAGTTTCAAATCACGTAAATACCTTCAATATCACGTATTAAACTTTTCAAATGAGATTTCATTCATAGTAACATTTTGAATCATTGAAACTGAGAAGCAATTTCCTCATAAGGCAAGGCCTTTTTAGCCTACTTTCGATTTTTGCAAAAAATGAAAGTAGACTTATTACACCTACACAGGGCCAAAAATTGTGTGGCTGTGTGTGTGTGTGTGTGTGTGTGTGTGTGTGTGTGTGTGTGTGTGAGAGAGAGAGAGAGAGTGTGTGTACTCTGAATGTATGTCCCCCTCCCCCCTATCATTTCGAACACGGTGAAACCGAATTGAACGAAATTTGGTACAGAGGTAGCACTAGCAAAGGACACCTCAGTGTCATGTTTTATATCGCCGCCATCTTGACGAAAACGTAATGGCGTCCACCCGAATATTAAAAGCATAAATCAAATTACTACCAATCTAATCATCTGATCTCTACCGAATTTTGCAACATTATACCTTTATGACTGAAAAATGTTTTGACCAAACTACAAGTTCATCAGCCCAATACTTTGCGGATGGCGGCCATGTTTGTGTGGAAATCGAATCTCCCTATCTATTCAAACACGGTGAAACCGAATTGAACGAAATTCGGTACAGAGGTATCACTAGCAAAGGACACCTCAGTGTCATGTTTTATATCGCCGCCATCTTTACGAAAACGTAATGGCGGCCACCCTAATGTTAAAAGCTTAAATCAAATTACGACCAATCTAATGCTCTGATCTCTACCAAATTTTGCAACATTGTACCTTTATGACTGAAATTTTATTTGACCAAACTACAAGGTCATCAGCCTAGTACTATGCGGATGGCGGCCATGTTTGTAAGTAAATCGAATCTCCCTATCTATTCAAACACGGTGGAACCGAATTGAACGACACTTGGTACAGAGGTAGCACTAGCAAAGTACACCTCAGTGTCATGTTTTATATTGCCGCCATCTTGACGGAAACGTAATGGCGGCCACCCAAATGTTAAAAGCTTAAATCAAATTACGATTAACCTGATCATCCGATCTCTACCAAATTTTTCAACATTATACCTTTATGTATAGAACATCTTTTAGCCAAACTACAAGGTCATCAGCCCAACAATTTGCGGATGGCGGCCATTTATGTGTGCAAATTGATTCACCCTAACTTTTCAAACACGGTGAAAACAAAATGAACGAAATTTGGTACAGAGGTAGCACTAGCAAAGGGCACTCCAGTGTCATGTTTTATATCGTCGCCATCTTGACGAAAACGTAATGGTGGCCACCCAAATGTTGAAAGCTTGAATCAAATTACGACCAACCTAATCATCTGATCTCTAACAAATTTTTCAACATTATACATTTATGTATAGAAAATCTTTTAGCCAAACTACAAGGTCATCAGCCCAACAATTTGCGGATGGCGGCCATTTATGTGTGCAAATTGATTCACCCTATCTTTTCAAACACGGTGAAAACAAAATGAACGAAATTTGGTACAGAGGTAGCACTAGCAAAGGGCACTCCAGTGTCATGTTTTATATCGTCGCCATCTTGACGAAAACGTAATGGCGGCCACCCAAATGTTAAAAGTTTGAATCAAATTACGACCAACCTAATCATCTGATCTCTAACAAATTTTTCAACATTATACCTTTATGTATAGAAAATCTTTTAGCCAAACTACAAGGTCATCAGCCGAATAATTTGCGAATGGCGGCCATGTATGTGTGTAAATCGATTCCCCATATCTTTTCAAACACGGTGAAAACAAAATGAACGAAATTTGGTACAGAGGTAGCACTAGCAAAGGGCACTTCAGTGTCATGTTTTATATCGCCGCCATCTTGACGGAAACGGAATGGTGGCCACCCTAATGTTAAAAGCTTAGATCAATTTATAAACAACCTATTTATTTATTCCCTACCAAATTTTGCAACAACATACCTTTTTGTGGGAAGCATCTTTTAACCAAACTACAAGGTCATCAGCCCAATAGTTTGGAGATAGCGGCCATGTATATGTGCAAATTGATTCCCAATATCAATTCAAACACGGTGAAACCGAATTGAATGATTTTTTTTTACAGAGGTAGCACTAGCAAAGGGCACCTCATATTCGCGTTTAATATCCGTATAGCACATTGTATTTCAACAAGCTACTACAACCAACATTCAATTATACTCCTTGAAAAGGACAAAGAGTTATAACAATACCCATGTATTTAGGAGAAAGTAGGTATATGTTCTTCACTGAACATCTTGTTTTCGCCGATTTTACTTCAGAAATTAAAAATCAATGTGAATGTCTAAAGTGATGAAAAGTTACATGGTTGTAAAGGGTATTTGTTTAAGAATGCTTCTATAGAGATGAATCTTGCTTTTCTCCTGCGTGTTTCTATAAAAGAAGCAACTTTTAATGCTCTTCACTTTCAGTCGTAATGCCGCTGCCGTAGAAGTTCGCTACTTGGCCGCAAGAGCGCAGGCGTAATGGGTCGGTAAGGCAGAGTGACGAGTTTGTTTTAGCGCTGAGAACAAGACTTACAGCTGATGTATTGTGTTCGTTGAATAGGATTCTACTGTGTTTACTTGAATAGGATTCTACTGTGTTTACTTTCGTTTTTAAAACGAACTGTTAGTAGTTTCATTTTCTGTGTACAGTGTTATTATTCAACGCGTTAAAGTGTAATTTATTGTAATGGGAAAAACTCGGATGCCTCCTTCTGCTTGGCGAAAAAAAAAGAAGATTAAATCCAATGCTACAACGATACAACGATGAAAGAAGGTAAGCAATATTGAATAATACTGTAACGTTTTTGGGGTTCGTAAAAATACTGGTCAGGCCATAATGCACTGAATCTTTATTTACAATAATATTATTTACAATAATTAACACTAAATCAAATTAGGCCTACTTACTCGCACACACGCATACACAGAACCTAACTTTATACAGCTACAAGTCACTATTTATGTACACTGATCTCTGCAAGTCAGTATCTCTTGCAGTCAATATTTATCTTCCACAGTCACTATCTACGTTATTTATTTTCACCGCACTGTCTTAGATATTTATCTTCAAATTATTTATTTCTACTCTTCGTGCTTCCGCACGGCACACTGCTTCAACTCCACTTACTCAGGACTAACACTGACTCCGAGCTCACACTGACTGACTGCTCGTCGCACATCACTGGTATATAAACAATCGGGCTCCTGGTTTGGAATGTTCTGGGCGTCGCTACCTCCAGTAGCATCGATTAAGTCCTCGTGGTTGGCTTCCAGAATTATCTAGCCCCTCCCAGCGATGTTCTGGATCACCTTTCCTTTTCCTATTCTGGTCGACCCTATTCAACGTTGCGTGGGGAGGGGCCTACCCTAATTAGCTGGTCGGATTGGCTATTCTGCATTCTTCACACATCCCGCCCGCCTGTCTGGCCCACAGTGACACGTTACACTTGGTATTTGTGGCGGCCTTGGGAGGAACTAAGAGAGGTGCGTACCTGAGGACGGTCTCTTTCGTTGGTAGATTCGTCGTACGGCCCCTCCCCCGAGAACTGTCTGTCCGGCTAGCGGTGACACGTTTCAATACCCTATATTATTCTTAAATAACTTTGTCCCATACAGTACTTATTGGAAAATAAAGTACTGTATTTTTTAAACTATAATTTTGAACAAATTGATAAAACAGTTGTCATCTCATAATTATCAGGGCAGATGGCCCCGCCTTCCGTCCTTTGAAATAATAATAACTAACTAAATATTTACATAATTATGAATTCATTTATTCGAGTTATCTTTCCAAGAACGCAGTAAAAATAAATCGAAGGTTGTAAGTATTCTATAAATTGTCCTTCTAATAAATACAGTATTTATTGTTAAGTTTGTTTTCATTAATGAATATTATAGTAAAAAATTGTTTAGTAACTGATGAAAACTGAGAAATTTTATGTTTGCCTTTCGTTTTGTAATTGCATTTTGTGGTTTAATATTAACCGCAACAATTGTTGCAGGTGTAGTTAGACAAAAATATTGTAGTTTTAGAAACAATTAGCTTAATGTAAATTACGGGCAAAATCGAGCTTAAGATACCTTATATAGGCTACACCGCTTTTCTTATAATATTTTACTTTTCTTGAAAATTTACTATCAATTAAGTTTTTAAATGCCTCAGACTAACTGGCTGCGTGGCTCAGCGATGTTCTCGCCTGCTGTTCCCAAGGTTGCAGGATCGAATCCTGGCGTAGTCAGTTGGCATTGGAGGGTGCGCAAATGCTAGGGCGCCATGTCAGTGGATTTACTGGCACGTTAAAGATCCCCTTCGGGGTAAACCTCCGGCACCCCGGCGTCTTTTAAAAGCCGCAGTAGTTAAAAGGGACGTAAAACCAATAACATAATTCAAATGCCTCAGAATGCACCATTTTGTTTATAATGTTTCAAATGTTATGGAAAGAGGGCTAAGCTACTTAACCGCGAGTATTCCTCTGTCGTAAATTCTGGACCCGCCATTGACTGTCAATTAGTTGATAGGATAATTATACAATTTATATTGACAGTAAAACGTATAGCATAAAAATGCCGATTTTGTGTTTTTAATCTTTGCTTGATTTTCTTTACTAAGCCTTAGGCAATATGTAAAAAATAAGAGTTTTTTTAATTCCCTGAACACAACTATCCGACATGATCTAGGTCCGATATGTGTGTCATTATAGAGAGACTAATAATGGTCAACAAATAACCCTAAATGTACTTTGTAAAAACTACTTTTTCAGTACCAATACTGGATTATTATTATTATTATTATTATTGTTATTATTTTTAGCAAGAAGAATACTGATTTGATAGGCACACATGAGCCGGAAGCTGTACAAGAGAAACAAGAACAACCAGTATCGGGAAAGCCACAATGCATCTCACTGAAACTTAGCGGGAGAAGAGAACAAACACAGCCCGTTTGGTTGCACCTTCACCAATATAGAAGTGGTTTCTGAAAAACGTCAAGGCTTAAAAAGTATTTTCGTTTTCATGTGTAACATGTGTGGTTTAAGAAATACAGTTCTTTCTGAAAAATCACATGACTACCTGATGGACGTAAACACTGCCAGTGTTTGTGGTACAGTTACCACAGGAGGTGGTCACGCACAAATGGAGGAGTTCATGAGCGTCCTTGACATCCCTCCTATGAGTCATGTCACATTCAAGGAAGGTGCTCTTCATCGGCGTAAAGAACAAGTACTGTATTGCACAACTTGCGCCCGCGCCGAGACAAAAGGAGAGCCGGCCAAGACACACACGTGCTATAAGAATTGGAACATGACTCAGAGCTCGACAAGTATGGAAGCTGCGATCATTAGCGAGGGCTTCCAGAGAAGTGAAGAAATGTAGGCTACAACTAGAGCCCTGCGCGGATGAACAAAACGTTATCCGCCCCGCATCCGCACGACTGTTATCCGCATCCGCCCCGCATCCGCACGACTGTTATACGCATCCGCCCTGCATCCGCATGACTTAAATCCAAATCCGCTGATATTTCAATATTATTTTTAATTTATTAGATAAAGCATAAAGTGTTGATGTCATAACTCTCTGCGTTGCAATATCACAGTTAACGTGTGCCAGCGCCAAGTTGGAAATAAATCTACAGATAAACCTGGAACCAGATCTTCCAGGAAAGCTTAGACCGCGAAGTAGCTGACTTGAGGAATGTTAATGATGTCACCACGATGAACTAACAGGCTTATTGACAGCATTATATCTCGTACGTATAGTAATAATGGCAGTGAGAATTGATGAGATGTCAAGATCATCTACTACAAACATACGGCACTTAATAAAATGTAGTTGAAAGCATATGAGTAAAATATTCTCCCTGTGTATAAGTGCAATACGTGCCTGAATATTTCGTACGCAATAGGCTATATAATATTATCGTAAGTTCCACATTGTATTCTAAAAACTACCCGCAAATTTACTCGAAACATTATCCGCAGCGTATCCGCTATCCGCACAGCCATGCAAACTATATCCGCGTGGCGAAAATTTTTGCAGATATCCGCGGATTTTCGCATCCGCGCAGGGCTTTAGCTATAACGTTAGGTATGCTAAGCTGATCGCAGATGGTGATAGCAGCGTGTACAAAAGAATTTTAGAGACTATTCCGTATAAATGTTTGACTGTAGAAAAGGTAGAGTGTAAGAACCATTTGCTGAGAAATATGTGCACTCGTTTGAGGAATATTGCTAATTCCAAAACTGAGAAACCTTCAGTCATGCTTCGCAAAAGGATTGGGAACAATTTGTTACGCTGTAGGGTTGCATTAACCAAGCCTCTGAGCACAGAATAAGAGAAGACCAGCCCATAAATGAAAGAATTGAAAACCTGAGGAAAGACATACTGAATATCCCCAGCCACGGGTTTGGTGAACACAAGGAGTGTTTAGAGAGGGGCTACTTCTGTGAGCTGGACACAACAACTGCTCCAGTCGATTCTAACCTTGTGCCTCGCCTCGCTTCTGTTGGTCTGTACACTTTGATTTTGGATGTTTTCAGGGATGTTAGCCGTCACAGCCGCAGCTTGCTCGCCGATGTAAATAGCAACTATGTTGAGCATTACAACTCCATAGGTGCTAAGTTCATTGGCGGGAAAAGAATAAATTTTGCATCGACCGGGTCAATCCAGAGGCGCTGTTCTGCTGCTGTTGTTCAGCACAATTCCGGTATGGCCAATTACAAGCTTCACAAAACATTGTATAGTTCAAGTCCAGGATCGTTTGCGAAAGGCACAGAGGTAAAAAGAAAGAAGAAGGCTGATAGTCGGAAGAACCAAAAGAAATGTCGCAAGTCATTATTTAGTAGTACACTAATCAATGAAGAGAAGGATTATGGCCCGGCGGCACAAAGACCCGATATAGACGAAGAGGTGATGAAAAAGGAATGTGATGAGTTCCTGAAAAGTCTACACAGATCAAAGGAAGAATTTGAAAGAATTGAACGAGAAACAATTCAACAAAGAGACTGTAACGAATGGCTGGAACACCGCAGAAATATACTCACTGCGTCGAACTTGGGGCGAGTTTGTAAAATGAGAGCAACAACTGGGTGCGAGCCATTAGTAAAGCAGATCCTCTACACTGCATATGATGCGAGGCAATGGAGTATGGCCGAAGGAACGAAGAGTCAGCTCGCAACGAACTCGCTTTTTCGATTGACGAAAAAATAAAAAAAATGTGGTCTCTTTATCGATAGAGAGTTTCCTTTTTTCGGAGCCAGTCCCGACAGGCTAGTCAATGATGATACAGTCATAGAAATAAAGTGCCCTTCGTCGGCTAAGGACTTGACTCCAGACGAAGCTATCAAGAAACGCAAGGTCACTTTTTGGGCAGTAAACAAGAAGGGAGAAATCGGGGAAGTAAAAAAATCACATATTCTGTTTCCAAATACAAGGTCAACTTCAAGTGACAAAACGGAAGTACTGCACTTTTGCCTTGTGGACCCCAAAATGTATCAAAACAGCAAAAATAGAACGAAATGAGACCTTTTGGAAAAAAGAAATGTTCCCAAAGTTACATAGGTTTTATATGGACTGCCTACTTCCAGAAATAGTTGACCGTAGACACAGCCGCTCCATGCCTATATAAGAAACCCTGCTTACATAGTGGGAGCCCCAAGGATGGCTGAGGAGAAGAAGGCTAACAAAACTGTAAATAAAATGTAATTTGTGTATGTAATTCACAACTATTTGTATATAAAAGCTTGTAACCGCTTTTCGGCCTCTTGTCTAAGATCTGAGTGGTTTTATTTTCATGTAAATTATGAGTACAAACTACATTTTAAGTTGCTTATGTTAGTTTTATACAGTTTAAAAAAATGTTTTAAATCACGGAATATGTTAGTTTTGACACAATTATTGCATTATTATAATTGAACTTTATGATGCCATTGAATCATTGCGTTTTGTAAGATATTGTTTCATGCAATTTTTAACTATCAGTATAATAGTATTTGTAACATCTTTGTAAATTACGAGTATAAGTTACTTTCCAAATTAATTATGTTTATTTTGTTACGACAACGATTGCAATAACTATAAATTGATTTGGATTAATATGTCATTGTTTTGTTAAATATTATTTTGTGTAATTTGTAACTATCAGTATAAAAGTGTTTGTAACATGTTTGTAAATTACGAGTATAAGTTACTTTCCAAATTAATTACGTTTATTTTGTCACGACAACGATTGCAATTACTATAAATTGATTTGGATTAATGTGTCATTGTTTTGTTAAATGTTATTTAGTGTAATTTGTAACTGTTTACAAATGTTAGTGATATTTTTGTAAATTGTGATTATGTGTTACTTTCAAAATTACTTATCTTATTTAAATCTTGTCAGCTAACAATCACCATTGTTATACTGTTCTTGATGTTTTACCTTTTTGTAGTGCTATATTTCCATTTGGAATATTACGTGATTTATTACGATATGTAAGACATTGCTTCATGTAATTTGGAGTTTTTTGTATGTTTGTAGACCCAACAGACCTTCGTGTGGTCATTGTGTACTAATGTTAAATTTTAGTAACGGTATAGTCTATATACAGTTTTATTAATAAACCTCTTTTATCATACACTTATTAACTAAAAGTACAGGGTCCTTCTTTTTTTATCCGTCTGCAACATAGCAGCGCAGCAATACATCTCTCGGCAATGAGTCACCCGGCTACGCATGCATTTTTCCGCTGCGGTGCTATCTCGCTAGACTGATAAAAAAAAGGTCCCGGTACAAAATTCTGATCTATTGCGATTTAACATTTGTCCTACAATAATACTCGGGTAGTTTCATGTATTTTAACTAATTCTAAACATACGGTATAAGATACGCGTAGCACTAGAAAATATCAGAAAACGCATGACGAGAAAGAATCACTTATGGAAAGGAATGACATGATAGCGGCGAGAACTGTATTTTTAAGGGTACCGGTACCACAATGTACGGGATCGGCGGATTAGGGACATTTGTATTTACAGTGCCGGATTTGTGCCTAGGCCTACAAGGCCCCGGCCTAGGGGCCCAGTGGAATCTTAACATACGCTCAAAGGCCTGGCTTGCCTTATCAAAAAGCTTTATCGAAAATACTATTGTAATAAATATTTTTACTACATTTTGCCAAAACTTACAGCCCTACGCCATGGCCGGCTATACGGAAGGCCGCGGCGAGCGAAAATTGGCAACCTCGCCGTGAATGGCCAGTCTGCTCTGCCTAGAGTTACCATAATATTTTTAGGCCAAATCCGGACGTCGGATCTTCCGGAGGGTCTGGGGGGTATGGACGAACAAAATGAAATGAACTGAACTTGATTTTGTAGGTTTACAATCCCTTTACAATTACATAACATCAGAGGCGGCTCCAGGCCCGCGCAAGGGGTAGTGCCAAGTAAAAAATATGAAAATGTCTGTATTTTCATTACAGTCTTTCAGAGCAGGGTTCGATTTCCGATGTATATATAGGACATACACTAATATTGATAGTCAACATTTCACATCGGGACTTACCGAATATAATGTATACGATAAGAAAATTTATAAAAATATATAAAAGAAACTTTTTCAGCTCTGAACCATTCACTCACTAATAGCCTACAACACAAACTCAATGTTTGACTCTTTAACACATTGACTCACTAAAAATAACCGCGAACCGTTAACAAGAACTGAAGGTAAACTAGACTACAAATAGGAATTCGCGCGATTTCATCCAAGCCTGACAGTTGCAGATGGTTTATCAACCATAAATATTTAGCTACCGAGAGTAATCCGCGAAGCCTTAACATGTAGGCCTACGGTAGTCATGATCTTCCTTTTTTTTTCTCTTTTATTAATTCTCTTAGTTAGGCTGTTCACTTTACCAAATAAGGAATTAATAAATACATACATATTATTTTCACTATTTATTACGGCAAGTTTAAATTTCACTGTTGGACCCAGAGCCCCCTTTTAGAGAAATCGAGAATTAATGCTCTTTGCGTGAGAGCGATTGGTTGTCAGTTTGTGTCAACCAACGCCCCACCCCACCAATAACCAATGAGTCAATTTACTTCCAGCCAATCAGGCCATTGGCCCACACCCTCTTCCCTTTGTGACAGGCATGTCGCTGGCCCAGTACCTCGTAATGGCCGATAGATAGCATCGCACTTCACTTTCAGTACCGCTTTGAGCCAAACTCTATTCGGCACGGAGACCACCATATTTCCTCATAGCGAGTGACGAGAGAGGCTACGGAAAAGATCGTAAATTTGACTGCGCATGCGTCAACCGTGCCGCATAGACCGCGGCTCAAGATATAGTATCACTGGGGCGAAGATGGACTCAATGATCATACTTTACGGACGGAATATTTTAACTACAAAGTAATTTGAAATTAATTAGATACCGGTATTAAACGTAGGCGTTCGAAATTATTCTTTCAAGACTATGGATAATTTATTTTCTCTCAGAGGGCAGTGCCATGGCACGGTGGCACTACGCCTAGAACCGCCCCTGCATAACATGATTACATAAGAATATACAAAAACATCAATCAGTGTTCATCATATATCATACTGATCCCTTGAACATTTTTTTCTCATCTTAGATTAATCTGTGCTGGGTCCAGGGGCAGGTTCCTCAATTTTCCTTGCATCGTATTTTTCATTAGAGCTGACTTTCTTCAGAAATGGCTTGTTATTTTTTATTTGGCCGTGGAACTCGCAGCATGTCATATCACTATTTGCCTTGATAACTGGCAGGCCCCTGACAACTGCAAGAGATAATCGTCCTCGTTCAGCTGTCCATATTGCTCCCACCATTGAAAAAATTCGCTCAGCTGGAGCTGAAGTTCCAGGCAGACACATGGCGAATTCTACAAGTTTGTAAATATTCGCAAAGGACACATTGCTCTTGGAAAATACTTCAAACAATTGTCTCCACTTTTCATGACTTTTAGGGGTTTCTTCTTTTGGCAGGGCGTCCCATTCGGGTCTCAGATTCTTCAAAACTTGAATAAGTGCCGAATGTTCATCAAATAGCTCATCCACATTTATTGAATCTGGTATGACACTGACTACTGTCAGAGCACTGTCTTCCATTTCATCCCAAGAAGGGACATGTTGTAGTGTCAACCACCTGAAGTGTTTAGCTTTGTCAAAGCTGCTTTCCCAAAGTTTCAAGTAGCTAATGCCAACTTGATAAAAACCTTCGGCACATTTTAAAAACTCTTCTTCTTGCTGTCATTAATAGCTTTTTCAGTTTTCAATTTCCTTAGTAAGTGTTTAGCAGCAAATGGTATGTAATTGTCAGCCTTCCTTTCTTCCAGTTTCTCAAGTAATTGTTCATATACTTGCGCCGCTTCTGTAGCTGATATTTGATCAGACTCGACTTTCAATATTGATAGTTGAAACATTTGCAGACATCCGTGAACAAATGTTAAAAGCAGTTCATTGACTGGGTCTTCAAAAAATTATTGAATTGTTGCAGGGCAGTTGTTAAGTGATGAGAAATATGCTTTCAAGGGCTCAAACAAAACCAATATTCTTTCTACTGCTGGCATCAAGCTTAAAAATCTCGTATTGCCGTGGGAAAGGATCCTTTTGTACTCTACTTCTACAGATTCACAAAATTCTTTCAATGCAGTCACTCTGACAGTATATTGGAAGAAGTATTTGTACACTTTCACAACGATTGCCTCGACGTCCACATGTAGAGCATCACAGGCATGCTGCACTGCGTTATGCAGAACGTGCGCCGAACAGCCAATGCCAAGAATTGGCCTTGAGAGGGCATTTTGAAGTTTGCGAAATACATTTCCTTGGCCCTGCCTTTTAATACCACCAAAGTTGGTATTGGTGTTGTCAGCGCATAGGCATACGACCTTGGAGTCAACAGAGAACTTTTTGATGCATTTTAAAACGTGTTCTACTAAGATATCAGAGGTTTCACCTGGAAGTTCATCAAAAAATAACAGCTTCACGTTAACACCTTCATTTTGGTTAAAATAACGAACACAAACAGGAGTCAATTTAACCTCTTTTCTGTTTGAACTGTCAATTGTTAGTGTAATGAAATTTGCATCCTTCAGATCTTTGAGAAGTTTGTCAAATATGTAAGGGGATATTACATTTACAATGATGGCTTCGGTCTTAGTACGAGCTCCCGAGAATTTCGGTTCAAAAAGCTTTTTGATCAGTTTGGCATTGCAATCAGACGTTTTGAAACTAAGTCCATGCATTGCAGTATGGTAGGCAAAAGTAGCTTCTTTTGCTGAACATTGCAGCTCAGCATCAGTGGCATCAGTATTTTTTTTAAATGTTTTAATACTTGCCGAGGACGCTGCTTGATTCGCCTTCTTATGTCTTTCAGTCTGCAAATGATTTTCTATATCATAGCGTCCACGATGTTCCACCGAAAATTCTGAATTGCACACCGTACACCTCACGCGATCATGCTATTTTAGCACTGTCTCAAAAACTTATATTCTCCTTTAACTTTGTCGTTAAAAACACACTTACGCTTCGGCATTTTCTCAATTTATAACACTACTTTGTTGTTATGTACTTAAAAACTACTGATACTGAAAACTAATAGCATAAAACGTCTAGAAATGGACGCAGTCCAGCAAACAAAACAGTAGCACTAAACTGACTGAACGCACTCCTTCCAAATAAAATGGCGACAGGAGCGGCACACAGAACAGGTGCAGCCGCCTGAGCAGTCCTGGTGCTCAATGTGACCAACCTATATGCGGTGTGAAGTAAAATTTCCCCAAATATTTGCCACGTATTGGGTTTCCGGACAATTTTTAAATCCGGACGCCAAACCGGACACATGTTTAAAATCCGGACTGTCCGGACGAAATCCGGACGGATGGTAACCCTAGCTCTGCCTAGCCCACTGAGTTGCATGGAAAATGTGTCACGCGCTCGTGTTTTCTTCAAAATACTCTTATGTAAATGAAATGATACCATTGATTAATACTGTATAGTGGCTAGCTACAATGCCAAATACTTGTGTTGTGCCGAATTGTAAGTCTAATTATCGTTCATCGATAATAACTGAAGGATTTGTGACAGTGTTTGGGTTTCTTAAAAATCCGCAATTGAAAGCCATATGGGAACGTGCTATTCCTCGAGCCAATTGGGTACCTACGAAATATTCCTTCGTATGTATTAAACACTTTCTTCCTGAAGACGTAAGTTATGTTGAAAAATACAAGGAAGATGATGGGAATAATAAGGAATTCACACGGAAGAAGTCTGTATTGTTACCTCGTGCAGTTCCAAAGGTATTCCCAAACTTACCATCGTATTTCAGTAAGTGCTCCTCCAAGATGAGGAAATCTCCAGAAGAAAGAAGAGAAAGAACGGTGAAAGTTTGCAGAGGAATGTGAGAAGACCCTTGCTGAGGAAGCCAACAAAATTGCGACTTTCGAGTCCTCTGTTTGTGATATACAAAATAAATTGGTGGAGCATAAAACAGACTGGTCTGTAGTTACTAGTGAAAACTACTGAATTTTGTATAAATTAGATTTGTCAAGCATATCTAAAATAAGGTCAAGTATAAGGGTAAACAATGATTTTACGGTCGAAATCCATGCCAATGGAGGCGTAATTCCTGTGGAGTCAGTTGTTCCAAGCAATAGATTTTGCCACGACTTTTTCGTACCTGGAAGTTCTGTACGTTCACTAATCGTCCATATTAATAGTTTAATAGATAACCTAAAAACTGACCTTGAAAACCAGGGAGGCGAAACTTCAGAGATTCTGTTAAAGAAGTTAATGTTTCTACAAGATCAGTTTACACTTACTTTTTTTTTAAACCTAGATATAACGTCACTACAACTATAAATGCATTCTTCATTTATATGCAGTCTACAAAGTGTTATGATGCAATTAGATTTAACCATATTTTATCCCTACCTCATCCCGAGTTTTACAAAAATTAAAACTTCCTTCGCCATATCCCCGAAAGCTGATGAAGAGAACAGTAACTTCCTAAGTCACATTGTGAAAGATTTATCAAATTTAGAAAGGGTTGTAAATTTACAGATTGGTGAAATACTTGTCAAACAAACTTCTGTCGATTTAGCTAAGACAGTTCTGGCCTTTCCCGTTAGTTCTGCTTTTGGAAATTTGAAAGTGGTTGTTAAATTAGTTCAAGTGAAACAGTTAACGGGTTTGCAACTGTGGATGTAATGTTATGACAATAGTCACAAGTATTGTCTTAACAATGAGTAACATTTTGTTAAATAATTACAGGAAGTTGAGGAATGAACGGGTAACGTGCCATAGTAATCACAGAAAACTTGCTATTCTTTGTTAGAGGCCAACCTGTTGTATATTTTGTAAATGTCAATCATTGAAAGCAAATTGGTTTTGTTCCTCCAAGTAATCCCTACTCACTCTTGACAATCCTTTTACTTTAATGTTGAAAAGAATAAATACATTATTTCGTTATTTCAATAATTGTTATCGTGGCGAAGCAATGGCCATCCCAGGTCAGAGAAATGCAGCGTTGCAAGGTCGAACGCCGCGGCCTTCCGTATAGCTGGCCATGCCTACGCGCAACAAAGCTAGAATTAGGCCTCTTCGTTCCCCCTCTATCTCTACGCTTACGTCTAGACCTGGTTCTGGCTCGAGTCCTAGTATTATAGTACTGTCATCGCGGCAGGAGATGGCAGTTGAACACGCTGCGACGGGGTGCGTCTTTCAGTACGCATGTCCACCTATTCCAAACTTAAATATATCGGCTACCCGCATGCCAATGGTTATTATTGCAGCAGACGACACGCAGCTAGTGAAAGAAGGAATGTGCTGAGTGAGTGAAGCAAGTAGTGACAAACTGAATGTTTTTGGAATGCGCGATACGCAGTGAGCGGGAAGACCTCTGCAGTTCAAACCCAACTGCCAACTCCTGGTGCGATATCAGTAGTATGGTACTAGTGCATTAGCCAGTGGCGGTTGCAGTGATGCTGCTGCTGACCGTCAACAGGCAACTCCAACAAACGTGTCTGACTGCAACGAGCTGCCTGAAAACATTATTTCTGAAAACTCCGTAACGGCTACAAAAAAACGATTCTTTAGAAAATCCTGAATCTAATTCTTCTTTAAGTGACGATCCTTCTTAGTGGATGCTAGACGAAGTTACATTGGATTACCTTGTTCAAAATGGCGTGAAACAAAATATTGATGCCGACTTTTCTTCTTCAAGGCGTCAGTACGCAGATAAAACCAGGTATCTATCGCTGTCACTCTTTAGCCGAACATTAACACGTTGGCTGCCATGAGGATCACCGGTGTTCCTCAAATTAATTTCACTTGTGTGCCATGAGAATCACAGTGGATCCTCAGGCTAGTGCTTTTTCAATGGAACCTAGCATGCCGTGGCATGCTATTAATTGTCTGTAACTGTTATATGGCACACTGGGAACACAAAATAATTGACTGATACAGAATTGCCACCTGGTGGATTGGTATGGAACTAGTTATTAATATTTTTATTTCTTTGAACCATTGGTCGATTACATGTGTTTGTATCAGGTTTGTACAGATATACAACTTGAAACTCTCAGATTCTTGTTATTCTGTGGTATTCTAATATAATTTGAATCTATTATCGTTGCGATTGTTGAATTTCAAATAGTGTTTTATTGCTAAATGAACATTCGGGCGTGTTATTCAATGGAATATTGACAAAACGACTGCATTGAGAAGTCATTATTGAGGTAAGTAATAATTGTTATATTCATTCATATAAAAAGTAAACATATGTATCTAAATAGTTGATATTTATTGACTTTCATTTATGTATTACATTACATATTTTCGTCATGGTCATGGATTCTGATCCCGGTCCCAGTGGTATAAATAGGAACGGAAAAGCCATGACCGAAGACGATGTTTTAGCTGTACTTGAAGAAAGTGAAGATGACATTAGCTTATTTTCAACGACTTCTTCCATGGATTTTGAACCAGAGGGTATGTCAGACTCTTCGTTTGAATCTGATGATGAGGTAGATGTTGAAACGGCCAACCATCAAGACGATCCAGTTGAAGAGCAAACTGAAGAATGGCAGGAGGTAGATATGAACAAGTTGCCACTTCACATACAGTTTACTGGCTCAGAATCGTATAAATATCATGACAGTTACCCAGATAATGTAGACAATTTATCTATCCCTTGACGTGTACAGGAGGTTTCTTGATGCCGATGTCCTGAAGCTCATTGTTCATGAAACTAATAGAAATGCCTCAAATACCATTGCAAACACCAGATTAAGTCGCTCTTCAAGAATGAAAAAGTGGGTGGACACAAACGAAGATGAAATGTGGAAGTTTTTTTGCAGTGGTGCTTTATATGGGAATTGCAAAATACCCTAAAATTGCTGATTATTGGTCTAGCAGTATTTTATAGAAACTGTCTTGTTCCAAAAGTAATGAGTAGAAATAAATTTCAGCTATTACTGAGATTCGTCCACTTCGCTGACAATTCAGCAGCTGGTGATGTTGATAGATTGTACAAAGTTAGAAGTCTGATGGACATGATGAAAGAAAGGTTTGTGTCTGAATACGTGCCTGGAGAAATTTTAGCAGTTGATGAAACGATGATTCCTTTCCGTGATAGATTATTATTCAGACAGTATATTCCCAACAAACGCCATAAGTATGGGTTGAAACTGTTCAAATTGTTCAGCCCCTTTGGCTATACATTGCGAATGACAACGTATTCTGGGAAAACGCTCAACACAAGCACTGGACTTGCTGAAAGAGTAGTTCTTGAACTTGCACAACCATATTTATCTGAGGGAAGAGTTATAGTAGTGGATAACTTCTACACATCAGTGCCATTGGCAACTTCACTTCTTCAAAGAGATACCCATTTGTTAGGAACACTGAGAAAGAATAGAAAATACCTACCAAAGGATGTGATCGCAAAGAAACTATGAAAAGGAGAGGTTGTAGGGAAGCAAAATTCGAAAGGAACTGTTGTCGGAAAGTGGGAAGACAAGCGCGACGTGCATTTCCTATCTACTAAACACACGTTGCAGAAGGTAACAACTGGAAGAAAGAAAAAAGACTTGGTGAAGATGTGAGCAAGCCAGTTGCTATTATTGATTACAATCAGGGCAAACAAGGGATAGATCTCTCAGACCAAATGTTGAGTTATTTTACGCCCTTGAGAAAAACGATTAGATGGCACCACAAGGCAGCTTTCGAAGTTCTGCTGAACACATCAGTAGTCAACGCACGTCTTATTTATAACCACTTCCTGAGAAGAAAATAACTTCAGATCACTTCCTTCAGGGAGCAGCTACTTCTTCAAATGCTGGGAGTTGTGGAAAATGATATTCCAGCTAAGCCATCAGCTGAAATAACATTGTTTAGTGCAAAGTCAAGAAAGAGACCAGAATAATCGGAGGAAACGAAGAAGATGCACAAACTGCTATACTGAAGCTGCCAAAGAAAGCCGTTCCGTGGCCCAGAAACAATCAAAATTAGTTTCAACCCAGTGCTATTTTTGTGGGAAGTATTTGTGCTTTCCTGTTACACAAAACTACACTAGTTGTAAAAATGTGACAGTGAAATATGGCTTTGTGACTGAGGATCACCGGTGATCCCCATGGCACTTGGGTAAAACAGATGTTATTGCAGTGCCATGAGGATCACCGGTGAACTCAGAATTTTCCGAATGTTCTGATGTGTATTTATGCTTTTCAAAACATAAATGTGTTAGTTGTCACCCAATGGGCACTTATTTACCATTCCCTTACTGTGGCACTTGGGAAATGTCATCATGTTTGTATGGTGGCACTCAACTAATGGTGAAACACGACCTCGACCTTGGCTCATATTTTCGAAGAGCAAGGGTGCAGTGTTTTGCGCCCCTTGTAATATGTTTGCGAAATTGGGGTCGCTAGCTAATGAAGGGTACAACGACTGTAAAAACGCAGTTCAAAGAATGAAGGAACGTGAGAATTCGGACGAACACAGGTCAGCACTTGCGACACTATTAGCTAGGAAGAATGCTGGCGATAGAGTTGGCAAAAGTCTTGTTCTTTAAACGGAAGAAGAAATAAAATACTGGCATGAGGTTTTGAGGCACATTGTGGCTGTTGTCAGGTCACTTTCTGCACGCGGATTGCTGTTTAGAGGTTCCCATGAGAGATTTGGATCAAAAAACAGTGGGAACTATGTTATGACCTTAGAACCTTTGGCTGAGTTCGATCCTTTTCTGGACCTACACATAAAACGCTACGGTAACAAAGGAATTGGCACAACATCATATCTTTCGTCAAAAATATGCGATGAAATGATCAATATCATGGCAGAAAAGGTACTAAATGCAATCGTGACTGAGATAAAACATGCCAAATGTTTATCTATCTCTGTGGACTCTACTCCGGACATTTCTCATGTAGATCAACTTACTTTCATAGTGAGATATGTCACTGAAGACGGATGACCTGTCGAACTATTTTTGAAATTCATTCCAAATTGTGGCCATAATGCGGAAAACCTGGCTGAAGTCGTCCTAGAGACATTGAAAAATCACGACTTGGATATCGCCGATTGCCGGGGGCAGGCTTACGACAATGCTAGCAATATGTCGGGTGTATATTCTGGTCTTCAAGCGAGAATAAAACAAGTGAACCCTCGGATAGATTTCGTTCCCTGTTCGGCTCACTCACTGAATCTTGTTGGATCCTGTGCGGCCGAATCTTGTCAAGCTGCTGTATCTTTCTTCGGTATTTTCCAGTCATTGTAGAATCTTTTTTCGGCATCAACACAAAGATGGGATTTTTTTCTGTCGATCCTGAAGTCAAATTCAACAGTCATGAAGAGTCTTTCTCAGACAAGATGGTTGCTCGAGCTGACGCCTGCCGAAGTCTATGTTGCTCCTGGGATGAGATCATGGCAGCTCTTCAGATAATTGCCATTGATGCAAATGAAAAACTATCTACGCGCTCTGAGACTTCAGGTCTTCTGAATTCATTAGACCGGATGGAAACTTGCCTTTTGTCACTTCTCTGGAATGACATCTTGGAAAGGGTCAACAAAGTAAGCAAATCTCTCCAATCTGTTAACATCGACCTGGGTACTGTGACCGTTTTTGTATTTCCGATTATGGATGTCTGAGAGAGCGCTACATGGCGCGGTGGTATTTTGTGTACCTGAGCGGGCTGTGTTTACAACATCTGATGTGACGTAGCGCAGGGGCCATCGCCCTTTCTTGCCTTGTTCGGATCATGTGACTGTGGGTAGACTCGAGGTCGAGTGACGTCAGTAGCTGACGGAGGGGTGAGTTGTCTGGGGAGGTCTGTGAGATACATTCTTGTTCTTGCTGGCTTGCTTACCAGAGCGGGACCGCAGTGTGTACGACGCTCGCTGAGTGTGATTCGTAAGTTGCTGCAGGCGGAATTTGCTTCGCGTGGATTGGCGTGACCACATTATAGCACAGTACGTGAAGTTCGTTATACGCACTCGAGTGGGTCTCTGTATGCTTCAAACCTTCTTTAAGTTTGTTTAACTTTATTCTTGTTTCGATTTGGATCTACTGATATCCTATTCAGGCATCTCGCCATAAAAAAAAAACAGGACAGAAGTCGACTGTGGAAATTAAACGCTGCTTGATCTTTATCCACAGTCTAACATGCATTCTAAGCGGTCGACGATAGGAACAAGACTTTGGTGCTCGCGCTCCCCGACAATGAACGCTTAAAATGTTATACAGGAGCACAGTATAATCGAGTGGAGTTCTGACATAGTGAAGTAATTGTGGAGTACATCTAGCCAGATATGTTTTTAGAGCATTTTCTGAATACCTTCGCCATGAACTGTAACTCACTCAGAGTCATGGATGAGACGAGCGTAAACCGCGGAAGCAATTTGAAGTTACTTCTATGCTATCATATCAAGATTGTCAATGAAGAATGATGTCTACAACATTCGTGTGGGAACTTCTAGAATATACCGGATCTGATGCATAGTTCCACCCGGGGTGTGGTCATAGGGAGACGTGAATCTGGGTTCGACGCCAGGATGTTGAGTCACTATACTCAAGGCCAGGATTCTTCTGGAAGACGGACTCTGGATATTTTGTTCCGAATGAAGCCCCTCCATCATCTGAAATTAAGGTATAAATCTGACAATCTTTGGTAGTAGCCGAGCATTTTCATTTGTTGTATCCAGTTGCCAATTAGTTTGTGTAATTAGTTTATTTGATGACGGGGTTTTAAGTCAGATAAATCATTGTCTTTCTTGACCCCAGATTTTTTTTTCTTTTTGAGTTCGTTTGACGAACTAGTTTATCCATGTCTTGTTGGAATTTAGTGTTTCTTTCTTGCTTCTGCGTCAGTTTTTCCGTTCGTCGTAATTTTCTGAAATTTTCAATCGTTGGGAAGACCGTCATATAGGAAGAAGATTTGCGTTTTAGTGTTATGATTATTTTATCAGATTTTTGCACCGTCATGGTCGTGTCACTGTAATTCCCTGCAAGTAATTTTTTCCTTCACATTTAAATCGTTTGACGTTATAATATACTTCAGCATCATGGTTTCGTGATGGTTTTTTGATTGACATTTACTATAAAAGATTATTTGATTCCGAACTCAAGGATGTATGTTTAAACCATGGTGTTTTTCGAAATTGTATTTTTTCTAAGCCATTTAGGAATTTGATCCTTGAAAAATACTGATATAAAAGATTTCTCTCGTTAATCAACTGTAATATTAATGTTATTAGTGAAGTAAAATTGATTGTGAAATTGAGCTCGTGGACTATTGGAACCACGTGATATATTGTTAAGCTGGAGAAGGTTTTTTGGATCACTGTGAGTGATTATGATTGTGAAACTTATAAAATGAAGTCGATAGAAATACTGTGTGACTGACAAGTGGTGGTTGATGTGTAACTAAAGTTTGTGAAATGTTTCGTCATGTTGTTTTATCCTTTAAAAAGGATTGGTTGGAGTTTAATGGTGGTTCTTGTTGTACTTAATTTTCGTCTTGTTAGAATACGTCATCGAGTGACGTCGGTGACATTTTGTTTTCAAATCAATTGGAGATAGTATCTCTAGGATATTTACTGTGTTTTAACTTTAGGTCTACTTCAAATTTCATATCTATGAAATTTAATTAGGTCTGTGGCGATTTTCGAGAGATCTTTTTAAGTACAGCCATTTCTCGGTAATCTTTTTCAAACTTTGCATTTTCGTTTGACACGGTGCAAATATATTTATACTTAACTGACAAGGGAAGTCTTCGCGCTACTACACTCCGATCGGGATGAAATTCAGGAGACAAATAGCTGAGGAAATGTACAACATGGGACAGGAAACCGCATCGGCTCAAATTAATATGCTATGTCATATTTATAACGTTAAAGTTATGACAATGATACGCGTGCCGAACCGAGAATGGTGAGCAGTAAGCCAGTGAGGCTGGAACAGGTCTGGCACACGCTCGCTGCTTCCAGGCGAGACGGAATGATACAAGCGTGTGGCCTTCAATGTGGATGTACTTTTTTTAAAATAATATGCAGGACGTGTTACCTATGATAAACACAATGGATGACACAGTAGCAGGGTTGCTGACGTAATTTGTTCATTATCCGAGATATATTATCTAGGTATTATTATATACAATTACAGAAATGAAATGCAACTGATACCTAATAATAAGTACAGTACTTTACACAATTAACGAGTATCACTTGTTTATCATGTCTTGTTTGTTTCAATCAATGTACGTATCACAAAGGTGAATGTCATGAACAAGGTGGTCAATACATAGATTTGTTTTACACCAGCCACACGTGAGAATGGCAGTATTTGTACACTGGCCACACATATCCAGGGAAGGACTTTTAAAACAAAAAACAACAGGCTTCGGAAAGTTGGACGGTCGTTCCTCTACAAAGCCAGCCTTAAACCAGCTATATGTCAACATGCTTTGAAAGCGTGGGGATGACGATTGGTTGTGTGTAAAAGACTGAACTTTCAAGATATTGTTACGTAGGTGAATATTGAACTCTAGACCATGTAACAGCACACTATCGTAGAAAGTTCGAATGAAATGCTTCCATATCCGAAATCCAAATACATCCAGGGGTTGAATTCTACCTGAGGTTCCTTTTGGTACAATCTTGACATCAATGTCCTTGTCATTTGGTTTGGCTACTAGTATAGCACCTTCTGTTGGTCCAGTCCATGAATCTAAAACCAGTACACTAAAATCGGGGACTAACGGAAAATACACATTTCGGAGCCACTCTTGAAATAAATGTTGAGTTAATTTACCCGACTTGGAAGCGAGTACATATAAATTAGGTGCAGTAAACAAGATGTCCTTAACTCTTGGTCCAAAGACTCCGTTCTTTTCCTGTAATACCACAAGTAGAACGGGAAGCAGACGACCATCCGCGACGGTGTAACTATGCGTTAATGAATTTAGGGATTGTGCTTCAGCAAATATACGCTTGTCTCCTTTGCTGTGAAGTGTTCGTCCAGAGTGAAATTCCATGCTCAACCCACTTTGGTCTGTATTAAAGACACACATTGGACTATAGGTTTCAATGGCTTCCGCAACATCTCCAACAAAGGTTGTCGCACTTGCAAGTAGGTCAGCATGATTTGTTGTATAATTATGTGACACGAATTTTGTCACTTTTCTTGACACAATACGGCAAGATCTTTTAAAATGGGAGGGCCAAACTTTTGATGCGATGCACGAAAGGTTTCATCACCTACTCGCCGTGCTGCCGCAAGAGCCCATTTCCGGATATCACTGTCATGAACAACCTTTCTTCCCTCTCTAGCTCATTGAAACTGTTTAGCGGTTGCATCGAAAATTAATTTCAGTTTTTCTTTTTTCGTACCTCCGCGCTCAACATGTTTCTCCCATGTGTAAAAGTCATTACGACACTTCAACTTCTTATAGCGGCGATGCACAGTTTGGAACTTCCGTTGTTTACCTCCTCGATTACGCCAAAAATCAATAGCGGCTTTCTTATATTGCACACTTACATCACTATTGTCTCCCGCAGGTTCATCGTGCTCCCTGTCGTATTCTGCATCGTTGTCAGGGTCAAGCATAGCCAAGCTATATTCCGTTTTAACGGAAAAACTTGAGTCATCTATACGGTTTGCCATGAGACCTGTAACGAAGACGTCAAATTAGCCCCCAAAACACGGACCGAATTAATAACCAATAAAGTACATGTTCTAAACGTATTCATGGATGTAGCCTACTTACGGTACAATTCACAGGCTAAATCCACCTCTGCAGCTGTAACCGTAGTGGGTGTCTTTTCGCACTCTGCAAAACAATTGTGCAGGCACACAACAACGTTCCATGGGTTGATGTTTTTTATGTCCTCACTGGCAGACATGCTTTCTGTAACAATACCTTATGATTGTAATATCAAACTTTGTTAATATTACAGTGGGTATACAAATTGTCAGCTGCATGTTCAAAGTTACCTGTCATTTTGCTTAAGTATCCGATGTGTCACACGTTCTGGCTGGAGCCCCATTCACATGACAAAGCAGACAGTCTAATCAACAACTCGTTTACGGTGTCTGCTTCGTTCCTTGTGCCGCGCTCTTACTAGCGCACACCCGATGTGTGGACGTTTCATACAATAAAAATGGTATTGAATATTAATTTGAGCCGATGCGGTTTCCTGTCCTGTATGGTACATTTACTCAGCTATTCGTCTCCTGAGTTACATCCCGATCGGAGTGTAGTAGCGCGAAGACTTCCCTTGTGAGCTCCTTCTCTTGGCTCAACTGCGTCCTCAGTGGCGATTCCTTTTTGTACAATTTAACCAAATAAGATGGTGTAGTGATGGTGAGTGTTGCCATTGGACCTTGTTTCATTAAGAAACATATATGTATATACGTGTACATTATTGTATTATATTCAGGTGAGGGATTCTTTCAGTACCATTTATACTGAATAAATATTTTATTTTACAGCAGTTCAATCCGAGAGTCATAATTCATAATAACTACTTAAATTGTGCCGGGAAGATCAGTATGTTTCCTTTTCTTTTCTTAAATTTTCTCACTACTCTCTGAGATTAGTCGTGTCACGTTTTGACCTGAGCTAGTTTTCCTTGTTTGCATTTTGGTTTGTCTTTGCACAATTTAGGTTTGTTGATATGCTCCTTTGTACTTCCTTCTCCTGTTGGTGGGATCTGGGGGGTGTTTTCAGCCGGGCAGTTTCAGATCCTACGATCCAGTGTTCCTCGAGGGATTCAACAGGTCTTGGTAAGTTATAAAAGGGTACAGTACGATCGTTGAATTGTATCAGACTTTGGTAACATACCTAGAACACTTAAGGAAATCCAGTACCTTTGATCATTATGAGTCGAAAGTTATTGAAAAATCCGGTGAAAATAGCTATGCATTTGACATGCAGGGGAAACGTACCGTAAGCATCAAGTCCAGTTCGACGAAGTAAAAGGAAACGATACCGAACTCTCTGGCAGGACAGATTCAGAGTTACCATTTATAACTTCATTATGGATAGACTAATTACAGAACTACGGAGACGCGGATCTGGTTATGAGGAGTTAAATAAAAAGTTTGACTTTCTTACGAAACTACATCGTTTGGAATCTGAAGACATCCGGGAAAGAGCCAGAAACCTTATATTTTTTATCCGGGGCACTTGGATAGGACTTTGGAAAACGAGTGTCTGCACCTGCAAGTTTTGGAGTTATCTTCGCTGATGCTATACAAATACTTATAGGAAAAAAGCCTTTTGGACATTTATCCAAACGTAGGAATTGCGCTCCGAATGCTGTTGTGTACACTAGCGTCAAACTGCTCAGCAGAATGGTCGTTTTCAGCGCTAAAGAGAGTAAAGAATTACTTAAGATCTAACATAGGAGAGAACAGTCTCAATTCACTCTCTGTAATGTACATAGTCAGAAATAATGCAGTCAATTGAATATGATGACGTTATTCATTCTTTTGCACAGAAAGTTCGTCGTATGCTTCTATAAATGTTATAGAATAACGTAACTATAGTAACATAGAATGTATTATTCTGATGTTTATTAAAGGCGATTAATTTATATGTTTTGTACTAGTGCATTTAATTTGCTAAATTTCCAAAATAGCTTCCAGATGGTGGGGGCCCCAAATGTCAAATGCCTAGGGGCCCTGGATCTCTAAGTCCGGGCCTGTGTATTTATTACCTTGATGAAACGTAATGTCAGTCAAAACTATACAGGTCATTGTGCTGGAAAATGAGCGACGGTTCCGGAGGACTGAAAGTTCCCATTGGTAAGGACGGCCGGCTCATCGTACTTCATGCCGAGTTGGCAGATACGGGATGTATTTCCGAGGGCGAATCCATTTAACTCTCCGGTGGTCGCGCTTGAAAATATAACGTCAGTAGTCGCGTGAAATACAATCGTAGCCAATTATTTAATGGGTATTTCATTAGTTATGTTTTGTTTTAAAATTTTGATTTTCGATTTTATAATAAGGATGGAATGTGATAAATATAATTACCATAGACAAATACATGAAATACCAAATATTTTGACACAGCAATAAAAAAACGTATTTAATTTGAACTTTTGAAAGAAATTTGGCAATGTTATTGAGTAAACATCAAATATTTGCGAACAGATGAGTATTTTTCTACAATTAAGTGTTCATAATATATTCAGTTTCCCAATTCTACACAATACTATACCTATTCAAGCAAATCAGCGCTGTTCAAGCGAAGTTCCGTAAATAGTCGCGTGGAAAGGAAAGGTAGTCTACTGAAAAGTATGTACCAAAATCTAGTGTGTTATGATCGCAGATATACACACATCAAAAAAAGTTTTGCATCACCTCGGTTCCAAGAGTTCCGGAACCTTTAAATACAAAGGGAATAGAGATCAACACAAACAACATTTCAGCTCGTTTTATTGCTCATGAGCCCCACACATTGCATGTTGTACCATCATACAGCTAGACTTTCAGCATTTGTGGTCCAGATTGCAGTACACACCACTACCTCTAATACCCAGTAGCACGTCCTCTTGCATTGATGCATGCCTGTATTCGTCGTGGCATACTATCCACAAGTTCATCAAGACACTGTTGGTCCAAATTGTCCCACTCCTCAACGACAATTCGGCGTAAATCTCTCAGAGTGGTTGGTGGGTCAAGACGTCCATAAACAGCCCTTTTCAACATATCCCAGGCATGTTCGATAGGGTTCATGTCTGGCGAACATGCTGGCCACTGTAGTCGAGCGATGTCGTTATCTTGAAGGAACGCATTCACAAGATGTGCACGATGAGGTCGAGAATTGTCGTCCATGAAGACAAATGCCTCTCCAATATTCTGCCGATATGGGTGCACTATGGGTCGGAGGATGTCATTCAGGTATCGTAAAGCCGTTTCGGAGCCTTCCATGACCACCAGTGGCGTACGTCGGCCCCACATAATGCCACCCCAAAACATCAGGGAACCACCACCTTGCTGCACTCGCTGGACAGTGTGTCTAAGACGTTCAGCCTGGCCAGGGTGCCTCCAAACACGTCTCCGACGATTGTCTGCTTGAAGGCATATGCGACACTCATCGGTGAAGAGAACGTGATGCCAATTCTGTGGGGTCCATTTAGCATGTTGTTGGGCCCATCTGTACCGCGCTGCATGGTGTCGGGGTTGCAAAGCTGGACCTCGCCATGGACGTCGGGAGTGAAGTTGCGCATCATGCAGCCTATTGCGCACAGTTTGAGTTGAAACACGACGTCCTGTGGCTGAACGAAACGCATTATTCAACATGGTGGCATTGCTGTCAGGGTTCCTCCGAGCGGCAATCCGTAAGTAGCGGTCATCCACTACAGTAGTAGCCCTTGGGCGGCCTGAGCGAGGCCTGTCATCGACAGTTCCTGTATCTCTGTACCTCCTCCATGTCCGAACAACATCGCTTTGGTTCACTCTGAGACGCCTGGAAACTTCCCTTGTTGAGAGCCCTTCTTGACACAAAGTAACAATGCGGACGCGATCGAACTGCGGTATTGACCTTCTAGGCATGGTAGAACTACAGACAACATGAGCAGCGTACCTTCGTCCTGGTGGAATGACTGGAACTGATCGGCTGTCGTACCCCCTCCGTCTAATAGGTCCTGCTCATGCATGGTTGTTTACATCTTTGAGCAGTTTTAGTGACATCTATGAACAGTCAAAGGGACTGTATCTTTGATACAATATACACAGTCAACGTCTATATGCCGGAGATCTGGGAACCGAGGTGATGCAAAACTTTTTTTGATGTGTGTACAACAAAATGAAATTAACAAAGCTCCGACCTCGAATAACAGAATGGCTGAAATTATCGAGTGGTTGTCTTCTAATGGTATTCCCCACAACCCATCACAAATCGGAGTGGAATATTGCTATTTCACAAATTGCACGTACGAAATTGATGAAATAGCAAGACAACATATACTCAGCCTCGACGGGAAGGAGGGGCAAACGGGGCTACAGCCCTGGGGCCCGAGCGTACTGAAGGAGAAAGAGACAATCACGTTTTTAAATTGCTATAACAGTCTTTTATATGAGCCCAAAGAAAGAAACTTGCAGAATATTGAAATACAAATTCGACTGAATTTTGAAAATAAGCAATACGTTTGAATTATCGCCAAAAAATATCTTGAAAAGTAAGGAGAGTAAACTTTAAAACAATGGTGAATCTTGAGCCGTTGTAGAGCGAAAACCATGCGTCCAATTTCAGTTATTCCTAAAGAACTGTTATTTACCTAGGTACATAGTCTATTGGCAGCAGATCAAATTTCAAGCGTTACAATGCCAAAGGCAAGTTGGAAAACGTAGGCAAGTTACGAAAGTTAAAAGTAAGAAAATCAAAAATTAATAGAAAATGAGATTATGACCCGGAAAAAATGCCTGGTTGATGAAGAATCAATTAATTGAATAGCTTCCCACATCATTTCACAAATACCAAATATTGAATTTTTAATTTATTGTAAGAAAAAAACATGAATATTAGGATTTCATGGAAGGAACTCAAATGTACATAACGGGCCCTGGGAGTCATTGCCGTGGGGCCCATGATCGCTCTCTACGGCCCTGCGTGCTCATCGTGTAGTTTTGGATGCCACCGTGCAACCCAATTGAGCTTGTGTGGGCGCAGGTGAAATCTTATGTTGCAGGAAAAAAAAAAAAAAACAATACGTTCTGAATAGCAGACGAGAGTATTACGGACGAGGCAGCGATTGACAGCCTCACAACAGCCTCTTGGGCAGGTTTCGTAAGTAATGCAGAAAGACTGAAGGAAGATTATAACAGAGAAATCGGCTGAGTGGAGCAACACTGAGTGATGGGCGGAAGAGCAGTCTGGCGACATCGCATTGGAGTGTGTCTATGTCCAAAACGCGTAGTAAGCGCTTCTCGTTCTAGCATTGTCGGTAAGGCAGATCTCGAGACAGTGACACATAGAGACTCATACAGCTGACTCGAGTAACCGCGACATTAGCGCTCGCCTCTCAGCTGGCCATTTCTGTAACTAAAACTCGATTCACGAGTCGAGTTTCGCCCGCTCAACAATGGTTCGGAACATAGGCGAGCCATGGAAGAATACTAGAAAGTGAAGCTCCCAAAAGGCCAATGGTTATCACTTTATAATTTCGATCTTCCGCTGTTACACCTTACTGCGCTCTGGTTAGTTAGTTACTTTTGCAAGTAATTGAGATAACAGTTTCCCATGTTTTAGTTTTAGAATTGCCTACATCACGTGGAAATGTAAATCACATTGTTATAATTATTTTATTTCTCCCGCGAGTGTTTTCTAAGTCCCAATATAGCCTACAAAGTTTCAATAGATCAACTTATTTATAAAATACACTGACCGGCAAAAAAAAGTGGAACACTTTAATTTTTTATGTAATTTCTTAATTCATTCCACTAATATGTTCAGGTTTTCCAATATTTGCATTATTCATGTAAATTTTAGGTGGTTGGCTACGGAAATACTGAAACCTGTTTTACAAAACGCTTTAACTCACAAATTCGTTACATTTTGCAAATCTTACAATTTTCTATTTTTTTAGTAATGTTCTTTTGGGCTGTTTTTTTTTTTCTTTCTTCAAACTAAAATGTGTTAATGTTTGCACTGCATAACACCACTAGTCACTGATAACAAGTGTTTCCTCCCTTAGCGTCTATGACAGCTTGTAAACGCTCAGGCATACTGTTCACAATTCGTCGAATGACATTTGCCGGGATGCGATCCCATTCCTCCAGCAGCGATGTCCTCAGTTGTGCTAAGGTGGTGGGGTCACACTGTGTGGCGTTCTTTCCAAGAATATATCATGCATGTTCGATGGGGTTCAAGTCAGGACTACGAGCTGGTCAGTCCAGGGTTTGAATCCCCACTTCCAGCAGATATTGTACAACACAGCGAGCAGTATGAGGGCATTATGCATCAGCATGAAATTCTGACCAATGAAAGGCGCAAACGGCATCACATGGTTCGTCAGGATCTCTTCGATGTACCTTTGGGAATTGAGTGTCCCATGATCGATGCACACCGACTCAGTGCGGGCCATAACGTTGATGCCACCCCACACCAATCGAGCCACCTCCAAATGGAGTCCTGGAGGAAAAAGCAACAGGGCTGTACCTCTCCCCGCGCCTTCTCCACACTCTTTCTCTTCCATCAGGAAATCTAAGATTAAAGCGACTCTCGTCAGTGAAGAGAATAGAGCCCACTGCTCGTGGGTCCATCCCAGATACTGCCTTGCATCTCGAAGACGCGCCTCTCTGTGATGTCGTTCGAGTGCGGGTCCACGCGCAGGTCTCCTGAACGAAAGATGAGCTTCTTCAAACCTTCTTCTTACTGTTCGCTCACTCACTCTTTCTCACATTTCTGACATTTTCCAGTTGATTTCGTGCACGGACTGCTGTGGAATGGCAACCACGTAGAACTTGCAGGGTGAGAAATCTGTCATCCCTGGCACTTGTGCTTCCTCTACGGCCTGACCCTCGTCTCCTGTCGTATGTTTGGAGTTCTCTGTAACGTTGCACTGCACGGTGAATGCTACTGAGAGATGATCCAATGACCTCGGCAATATAACGGATGCTGCGGCCATCCTCCACCAATGCAACTGCCTGTGCAGCTCATTCACGGCTAAGAGGCATGTTTTAGTGTGAACTGCACATGGATAACTTACTAAAATGTATGCCAATGGTTCACAGGTGTTCAACAAATGCTAGTTGTTATTCCTAGAACAACAATAAGCGAGCGGCGGCAACACTCATAACCCTTAAATGCTTACAGTGCGCTTCCCGCCATAAAACCATTAAGACAGGCTCATCGAAGATTGGGGGTAATTGGTGGTAATAAACCACCCTAAGAAATGTCATATTATCAATTACTATTCAGGAATGTTTCAGATGTTTGTTCTAATGCGTGAAAAGCATTTAAAATGTGATTACATCTTTTTCATGGCTAATTTTATACTATTTATATTACTTTTTTAACTGTTCCACTTTTTTGCCGGTCAGTGTAGCATGAATGAGGAAGTTTTAAAGGAAATAACATTACGAACAGAATAAGAAGTGATAAATCTGGCCTGGTCCGCCGCAGTGCAACCCTGGCTCCAATCTGCGATGTAAGTTAGCATTGGCGCTTACGAGACTTTTAAAAACCTTGTGACCTGTTTTACATGAGTAGGGGGGTAATAGGAGTTTAAACCCACTCGGCGTTGCTCGGGCGGCGTCCATGTTAAATCATTAATATCTGACGAACCCATGGTCGGATCTTAACGAATGAGGTGTCGTTGGACTCGAGCTGACGTTCTCTTTACTATGGACCACTCGTTATATATATATTTTTTTGAAAATTTTTGTTTTCGAAAGTAAGTGATAGTTTGAAAACCAAACATGATAGAATGTTGTGCCATGGTTCAAACGAACGGTCTTTATGACCTTTATTTTTATAATAAAACTTTTTTATTTTTATGTTTTTTTGAAAACACTCGAATTTTGAAAATCATATATTTTGGAATCTAGGAATTATTCAAAAAAGTTTGTTTTACATAAATGCCTATGCCCTCTACCCCCAAAATAAATTGCAAGTCTCTAGGGCAAATATTTGTGTTTTGTAAGTAGTGTCATGATGAGGGAGCTGCTGCATTTAGGAAGTTGTGAGCCCCTGCGACCTTGGAATGGAAGGAGTCATGCTAGGAGGGCGTGCTTGGATTCGTTTTTTTCGTCTCGTTGCGCTCTTTACGGGAATGTAGGTGTCGAAAAGGTGAAATGCTGGGAACATGGTTTTTTGGAGGTAAAAACGTGATTTTAGACTTTTTGTTACATCTCGCGAACGAATTATGCCAGAGGCGTGTACGAGGGGTCCAAGGACTCTTTGCTATGGACCACTCGTTATAATTTTTTTTAAATTGGAAACTCGATTTTGGGGTAAACAAGTGTTTTTTGTGATTTTTGCTGATATATCACGAACCAATAAGCCTAGAGACTTGTACGAGGTGACATTTTTTTCGTCGCGTTGTCCTCTTGCCGAGGATGTTCGTGTTGAGCAGGAATGAAAAACCATTTTGAGGTAAAACCGTGATTTTAGACTTTTTGCTATATCTCGCAAACCAATAACGCTAGAGACGTGTACGAGGTGTCCTAGGACTCTGGCTAACGCCCTATCTTTGAAACTATGTTTGAAATTTTGACAAAGGGCCTAACGACACTTTTGTTGAAAAAATAATAATTTTTCTTTACCTGTTTAAAATGTTCATGAAGCGTGGTTGTTGAGAGAGACGATACTGCTGGGTGTGTGCGTTTCAACGAACCTGTCGCTGACCACGGTGGCTGTGCTCAATAGAACAATCGATATTTCGACGGTCGGTTTATGACAGAGCGAGGGTTCGTTTTTCTGATCTTTCCAATGGCAGATGGATGGAGGCTAATATTTGAAAAATGTGTGAAGCATGCTAAGATTTTTTTACCCCCCGAAGAGAGCCTTTAACATGTAAACAGTGATGAGAACTTGGTTCTATGTTGGTCGAAGCGAGTACAGAAAACAAACTTGCAGAGGAGCAGACGAGCAGGATGCGAATGTCATTTGAGCTTATTGGAATGCGCTGATCTGACTTGACAACAGGTGCAATGGAAAATGACAAAGACGCAGAGGACGCTTGAAGGTTAAATAATCTGACAAACGTGGTGGCAGGGGCGTGCGAAATGCATGCATACACGTGTGAGATGAGATGTACGCTAAACAAGTTACATCCTGTTTTGCTTCGTACGTGACAAAATGCAAGTTCATGTGAAATTTGACCTGGCACAGGTGTTCACCTTGGACGTTAGCTGTCCACGTGCACGATAACGATAACAGAATGTTCAAAGCGTGGGAATCGCTGAATCAGTAAAACGTATGATGCAACTTGTGGGAATGATGTCACAACCAATAAATAGGCAAGAGCTGCGAACAGCAGTGGTGAGTGGTGAAGGAGGAGAGAGGGGAGGGGTGATGTATGAGAGAAAACAGGTGGAAAGAGAAAGAAATATGTGGAGCTGAGGACTGTACACACAGAGCTATAGGTGGTGTACAACATGTGTGAATAAATACATAAAAGTACACAGGTTTACACAACATGTAATTTATTGATCCAAGAATTAAACGTAGAGTTAAATCCGTACCATTTGACATATAGTTTACTTCCTTTTTGTTTCAACACTTTTTCCACAAGGTAATGCTTAGGAAATGCTGTTTTCTGAAGTTCATGGAGATAAAATCTACCTTTTATGGGTTGATGGTTGAGGTCTTGGAGTAAATAGGTGACTGGACTGTCCAAGTTGACTTGACGAATTCGAAATAGTTCAGTCCCCCACTGAGGTGTGTAGCCCTTCTTGAAGGCAGACTTAAATTTGCTCAAACGAACAAAATCCCCAATTGTCAGTCGGTGACGTTTAGGATCGGCTGTTTTTATGGGGTTAAACAGTTTATCCAATCGCTGAATAGTTTTGGTCACGAGGCGTGGCTTGGTCCTAATCGTTCCATGTTCGGTGTCATTGTAACGTGATACTAGCTCTGGTAACATGTCCAACCAGCGATACGTGCCCTGAGCGGTAAACGCTTTCCACATATGGGTTTTCAATGTTCGGTTGAACCGCTCAACCGCACTGGCTTTGAGATTGTTGTACGTGGTGTAATGGTGAATATCCTTAGATTTGAGAAAACAGGAGAAATCCTTGTTGAAAAATTCTTTACCCTGGTCAGTTTGTAGTAACTGAGGTTGGCGTTTGGAGTGTCGAATAATATGTTGAAAGGCCTTGGTAACTAGTGGACCAGACATGCGACGCACGGGTTCAACAAAGGCCATTTTGGAATAGACATCAATGACGGTCAACATATAGCGTACACCGTCGTTAACGCCAGCATAGGGTATCATTTCAACCAAGTCAGCCTTCCAAAGTTCATCCACACCTCGTGAAATCACCTTGAATCGTGGATAGTGACGCCTAGCTGGGCGATGCAACTCGTGAGCAATACCCATTTTAATGGGTGAGGGCTTAAACAATAATTTTGGCATTTCGACGTTCTTGTTCAATTTCTTGAATTTCCCAATCGTGACCGGTATGAAGCATGCAACAACTGTAGCCGCTGGACGAGCTTATTAGGATTGTGCCAGTAGGTAACATCCACAAGGGGTTTTAATGGTTTAAATGTCACTCCCGAAGCGGATGCTTTACGACGACCACTTTGACTGGTGGGAAACATTTTTGCAATGATGGTTTTATATTTTTGAGATATATTGGCATTCACTTGTTGAGCTGGATCATACTGCCTTTTGTGGGCATGGGTGTCCAATAAAATGGATTTATATTTGCCAAGATCCTCTGACGTATAATCAAGGGAAGAGAGGGTTCGAGAGAAGAGCAGCTTTAACAGTCCTGGCGTTAATTTATAGTTGATGTTTTTAATGACAGCTTTAGTACCAGCAAATTTAATGGATGAATCGCCAATTTTAAAACTATCATCCTCATAGCGAACACCATACGTGGAATCTGTGTTTCCAATAAATAGATCAGTGAAATAGCGTTCCAGTGTTGCTCCATATTATTTTATTAAAATGGTTTTCAGGTGAGCTTTATTTTGAGGGGTGGCCAAGACTTGTGAAAACAGAGACGATCTGGAAGGGCAAGGTGTTTCGACCATGGCCAAGGATTTCTTTTTTCTCATAAACTCTGCAAAGGGTGCGGCCTTTTTTTGAGGCGTAAACACTTGTTCCTGTTCTTCTTCCTCTTCCTCAGGGTCCTCGTGCAGCGTCTGCGTGGCTTGTGAAACGGTGGGTAGCGTTTCAGATGGCTTGAAAGTCGGATTTAACATGGCTTTTAGCGGAGGTTCTAAATGTTGTTGAATAAACAAAGCATGATCGGCACGTGATCGTTTCAATTGACTCTCTGCTACAGGCCGGACGTTTGTTTTAGACGATTGCCCTTGACCTTGAAGCCTACGGGTGAGCCTACACACACTCACTCTCTCACCCTATCGCTTCACAGTTGTCACCACCGATCTGATGTAATGGAATTCCAGACTTGAGCACACAGTACAGTCCACGTCGAAGTATTATGTCACGCGGAAGTACACGTTACGTAATTACGAACAGAACGTCATTATATTTGCCAATGACTGTACTTCAGCAGTAGGTGTGAAACAGCTTTCTCAATCATCGGACTGCTTGGGGCAGCTGATAACAACACAGGTACTGTAGTAACTCGCCTCCAGGCTTCCATTAAGATTTTTCACTCGTCTAAAACAAACGTCCGACCTGTAACGCCATGGTGTCGTAACAAATAACTTGAGAGGGAATGAGACAGGGCCTTAAATAGCAATAAAATGATCAAACCCTAAGCGATACCGTCCTTGGTTGAGTTCACTTTGTTTGTCAATCACTAAACAGGCATGACGTCGAGTGTTCCAGCACTTGGCACACAATTCTGTAAACATTTGAAAGGTTATATCCGGATTCACATGTTCTTTATAAATGTGACGACTGTTCCTCTCGTCCTGGCGAAATAAAACAATGACATTGGCATTGTCACGAATCAACTGTTTGGACATTTTAGAATACGTTTGTCCAAGATAGAAGCAATCGATATGTTTGTGTCGACCCATGCTGAAATAGCTTTGAATGATGCCTTGACGTTCAGTGGATACATCATCGAAAATCATGAGTGAATCAAGCTTTACCTCATCCGGTGAAATAACATTTTCTTGCATGGAAAATGTGAAATAACCCATATTCTCTTTTTATAATCCAGACATGACTTGATCCAGAAACACGTAGAGGGGTTGGTAGAGAGATTTTGCAAAAATATAAATATTTTGAAAACGCAGACCATTGGGCGCTGTGATGAGCGTCAGCAAAATATTGGTCTTTCCACAACCGCAAGGTCCCACATTGATGCAGCGAATGGAAGATGGAAACAGTGAACCATGGCGTTGTTCACGTGATGTGGGACAGAGATGGGAAACCATGTCCCCCACGGGGAATGACTCTTGCTGCTTAATAATCTTCATATCAATTAAGGCTTAGCCAGGCTAGCAGGCTGTCTATCTACAGGACACCGAGCATTGCCATAGAAACATTAGACTGGTACTACAAGTTGACGATGGATGTCTTTGGACGTGCGTTCATGGCCAAAGCTAGGTCTGTCCGCATACATGATCCTAAACAAGAAACAGATCCTGCTGATAAACACTATGTGGATAGGTCAGTAGTGCCACGCAATAAACAGGGAGATTATGACTTTAAGGGAAAGCAGTTAACCCATGTAGAACATACTCAAGTGTCTACAGACGTTACTACAAAAAAGTATGTGGACAACAAAGTGTATGAGTTTTATGACAAAGTGCCTCAGCTTACAGTGAATGGCTATAGCGCTAATCACCATCGTATTATTCACGTGGCAGACCCACAAGACGAAGACGATGTCTGTACCAAGCGTTACGTGACCTATGAAATGAAAAGGCTTTATAAATTTATCCTATCTGTATTTTTAGTGTATCTGACAAATGAAAAACCTGTGAATGACAGAAACCATTTACAGCTAGTCCATGACCAACACTTGACCTATGTGCTTGCTTCGGGTTTAAACCACTATCGATTACACTATGATAGAACCATTCACATGAAATACGCTATGCCTGATGAGAACCATTTACAAATACAGATAAATGGTCGTAGGATGTTGGTCCATAACCATGAAATGGTCAATGCAGGAGACGAATTATCCTTTCATCTCATGTTGACATGGGATGAAAAGCAAGCGGGAAAAACCATAAACGATTTCCCACTTTATATGGTATTGGAATATACAGCCATGAAATAACAATCTGACGTTAGTTGTGACTTAAACGTTCTTGTGAAAGGTTGTTGGTCATCATCATGGTGAAAAAAAGGTATGTGGTGAGAGACTAAAAAAGGAGTTTGTCCTTGGCAAAGCCTGGGCTTAAGACATTCGTGGACAAGCCCTTGCGAAAGAAAAAAAGAAAAAATAATGTATTGACCATAAGGAAAGCCCTTCGAGCAGCACATTGACGTGTTATTCCAAAACGTCAGCGACAGGGTTCAAACCAAGGGTGAGTGATTCCCGTCCCCAAACGAGCGGGTTTTTTACCTGCTTTATTTGCCGGTTTGGCTGCCCTGAGTTCACTTTTGGGCGGTGTCAGTGCAGTGGTGAAAACCATTAAAGCCGCGCAGCAGGGCAAGCAACAACTGAAAGAAAGTCAGCGACACAATGAAACGATGGAAGCGATTGATATGGGGGCTAGAAATGCCAATTTAAAGCCAGCCTTTTATCAACAAGGATTAGGGATTTCACCATTTCGAAATATTTAAAAAAAACTCAGCCATAGCAAGACATGCCCTGACGCATCAACAAGTGGAAAGCTATGCTAAACAACTAATGCTTTCTCATTTTCGAGGTGTGTTTATGCTAAACCAATTACCCCCCACGACCCTGGAAACAGGAATGCGCTGTTGTCAATTTGGATGATCACCGAGGACCAGGAACGCATTATGTAGCTTATGTCAAAGAGGGATCCATCGTATGGTACTTTGACACTTTTGGGAATTTTCCCCCGCCCATGGAACTAGTGACCTATTTTGGAAACAGGATCAAGATATATTATAATGTGAAACGTGAGCAAACGTTTAACAGCCAACAGTGTGGACGTTCGTGTTTATTTTTTTATATAAGACACAGCATAAGCAAAAACGCCAAGAGTATTGAGACCGTCGGTGGAGCTGTCAGGATAGCCAACAGCCGAAATGACTTCCCTAACATCTCATCCGTCGGACATAATTGCCGTGAGGATCAGGTGAACTTCCAAATAGGCCAAAGCGGCACGAGAAACTGTAGTCCACAGGGATCGTGGTACATGGTGACGATGGTCATAGACTGCCTAAGGAAAGGTTCACCTTAAAAACTAGACTGAGAAAATAAACATCCAGACTTATGTAAAACACTTTGAAAATGTATTGTTAAAATTCACAAGCCCCTAGCCTAGTTCGAAGTGTTTCAATCGGCTAATCCGCAAGCTAATAAACAAACAAAAATAAAGAGCAGGTCCCTACCTGAGAAGTTACGGAAAACCCTCGCGAAAGATCTATCTCACAATAACAAAGCAACAACAGCAACACTAGGAAAATGGTACGACGCAAGTCCCTAGGTCAAGTTACAAGAATAAGCTAATATCTGAATTTACATTTAACAGGGTAGCAAAACAAATCTAAGTTAGGATGATACCATCTCCACATTTACATTTAACGTTAATTCGTCTAGCTAAGTCCTATCAATTAATAACAAAATTTACGGCGATGACGTCCGTAATAGACAACAATTACATTCAAAGCTAAGTGAACAGCCATGTAAAAAAAACCATTTAATTATTCTTAGGAACTACGTGCTAACAGCACACAATAAGGTAACATGTAGGATTCATACACTTGTACATCATAAATAAGTAAAGAAAGAGACAACAGTTTTATTAAAATGCCTGCCTGCACCTTGGTTTACTCTTTGTAAGCCATAGTCATCTAATGTGTGTAGTTACGGTGACGACTGCGTAGTAAAGACTACGTCTAACATCGCATGGCCTGCGCTCCACAAGCTACGAACTCAAGGTTCGAGCATGCTTCAGGTCGCTACAATAGTGTCAGCTGTCCTAGTCATTTCCTCAAAAGAAAATACCTTCATCTGCACGGCCATGTCAGCAGGTTCCAAATGCAAAAGAACAAAGTTAGATAGAATTCGTTAGTTAGCTTTTGTTTTACCAAAATTATGCGTTTTATTATTAAGATGTCGGTTTAGGTTAATCGTTGGTTTATGGCGAATAATACTGACAATAGCCTGGGCACGGAGTGTCTCCACTGAGATCAATCTCCACCAAAAGCCTCGACTCAAAAGTCGGAATATAATCAACGAGCAATAACAACTCGGACACACAATAACACAAGTTACCAGCGGCGCACAGCTCGCGTTCAATAACTCTGGGATGGGTCTGCACACTCAGTCACCCTCCAATAACATCTGGTCAACGGGAACAATCCCGGACAAGGCACGCACCTTTATACAATAAATTCCTCCTATAACAGGGTAGCCTACAACATACTATAGAAAACCTGACATAACTGTACACGTCAAACGACGGTACACGCAACAGTGCGTTTAACTAACAAAAAACAATCTATAAAAACATGTGATCAGATACAAGAATGGACACTGGGTTCCATGAGCTAAGTTGCAATGAAAGGAAAAGCGAATACAACAAGCATTCTGTCTCACAATACAAACGTGCTCTCAAGGGCACTGGGTCACAAACCAGTTTGTGTCGCTGGCAGGCTACAACATTCCTGCGCTCATCTGACACAACGCACTAACTATCAAGGCCGGCGATTTAAACAAAATAAAACTGTACATCTGGCCTCATCATAAAATCTTTACCATAGGTTATAAATCTCGAAGAAGACGTGTATAAAAAACACGCTACAAATCTGAATACAATAATATAATTCCGTCTTTCAAACCAAAGACATCTAAATGGTAGCAATATCACTATTGCTGGAGCTCTTTGCTCTCAAAGATATAATTCTGTAGTTGCTTGTACAACATCAAATAAATACGTGTCTTCACATGACGCTAACAAAATAATAATTGTGGCGCAGATTCCACACTCTGGATCTGCTTAATGATACGTTGGGAACTGGGTTCGATGCTAGACAACGAAACATTCATTCTACTTATTAGGTCCACACTTGACCAAGAATGGCTTCTGAGCTCATTTCAAATGAAATATAATGCAGTTACAAAACTGGTAATTACAGTCGATTACCTAACTGATACGACTGTTCTAACGAAGTCAGGGGTGTAACAAAGACTGGCTGCAAAGAATGCAGTTAAAGTAATAACCATGGCATCTGATTGCCATAACTAAAGTCAGCAAAGACTTGAAAAATCACCCCAAATAGGGTTAAACAAAGTAGCCTCAAATGACTACGGTCACGTTTAGCAAAATATAGGCATTGACGTTCTACGACGTTCATCAAGCTGCACCAGGGCTGACCAAAATGTCTGACCCAAGGGTGTCTCACTCTAACTGAAATAAATGACATCTAATTAGACTAGTTACATTCCCTACCTATAAAAATGGCTGACACTGAGTTCGGTTGGTTCACAAACTACATTAAACCTACTATACCACCAGAAACTAGAACGGGAAAGGGTGTACAAAAACTCACGAAATGGAGGAGCTCTCACTCAGCCCTCTGTTCAACGACAAGGGTTGTACAAATTCATCTCTGGCTTTCCGGAACGGTATCATCCTCATCAGGATTCCCATCCGGACTCCTCCAAAGACCAGGGTTCGATCTGTCCCTGTCGATAACCTCGTGGATGTACTGGATATGCCTGGGAATGGCATCCTGGTTTCCTTCCTCCTCGTTCGCTGTTCTGGATGCTCCACCATCATGCTGGTTCCAATAGAAACATAACCCTCATACCATGATGGTATTAGCCCATGATGTCGGTCTCAAACATGGTGTAGAATAGTCTGATCACGTGGGTGGTGGAATAAATCGTGTAGTAGTTCATTCTTTCACTTCGAAAATCACAATGTTCGTAATAAATGTTACAGGCTTTAATTGCAATAGATAACACAGCCTTTATTTCGCAGATATGAATTAATACGTGGGCAAGCACTGTTCTATGGTTCTTCACGTGTGCTGACGCCACTTTTACATCACGTAGCATCCGTGAAATGTGCGTCGTTTTGGAATTGAAAAACTCACTGTGGCAATTCAAATATGTTATACATTCATAATCACACTTATTCAAAGTAGTTATAACACGTTTACCTCTATATTTTTCACCAGGCACTCGGCCCTCCACAAACACGTGGGTACAAAAATGTGGTGTTACGGTAATGTTATAAAATTCACTATACTTGCCAATTATTTCACAATATGCTTTCTTGTTGCTCACTGTGCATAACTAACAGTGATTTGCATTATATTCGTGCACGATGGCACCTGATAATAACTTCCACGCTAAACAGCGGATATTTTCTACGACTTATAGGACGGATACAATTTCACGCCTACACGGGGCGGATTCTCCAGACGTAGTGCAAGGCACTGAGTTCCTCTAGGAAGTAGGTCGTCAAACCGAAGTCGTTGAGCGACTACTTACATTCCTGTTTGCGTATCTGCAAGGGTATTACCTTACCTTAAGCGAAAATAACATTCTCCAAAATGTTTTAATAATGCTGCATGACGAAATGGAATATTCTGAGTCTCGTGGAAAGATAAAATTGATTAATAAGACCTCAGATAAATAATTAGCAGACTTCACCAAAGTCAAAAGTGCGATTCACTTCAAAGAGTATAGCGTGAGCTCTCAGCTCCACGTGGCTTTCTGGGTGTGTTCAAAGGTACTACATCCCATCATAAATGTGCTGTTATAAAAAATATCACATGAACCTTAGCTCAGCGGGTTCAGTATGTCGGCAGAAAGTAAAACGTTTACACTGCATGGACGTGGACCCGAAGTCAGCCTAGACTTTTACCCGCCTATCGAATTGAGTGAAAAACCCTATGGTTTAGGACTTGTTTCTCTTGAAACATACAATCGAATATACAACATACGTGAAAATGTGAACAACAAGTTTTACTATGTTGATTCTGTGCTCACCCTGAACTCTGGTGGATACACGATCGATGACATTTATGAGCACATTTATGTGGTTTTGGGTTGATCAATGAATATGGTTTAAAGTCATTTCTCGATGGAACGCGCAAGTTTGAACTTGTAGGCAATACCAACACTCATCGTGGTTTTGGGTTGATCAATGAATATGGTTTAAAGTCATTTCTCGATGGAACGCGCAAGTTTGAACTTGTAGGCAATACCAACACTCATCGCTGCAGTATTTTCTCTACATTCAACATTGACTTTAAAACACGTCCCGATTCCATTGGTCCATTACTAGGATTTAAACCACGCGTGTTGGAGCCAAACAAAAAACATGAATCAGACCATGAAGTGAAATTCATTGAGGACCATCATGTGTCGGTGACGTGTAATATTATTAGCCAAGTATACACCAATCAAGAACCATCGCATTCGCTTTATGACTTTATTGTGACATCGCCCAATGGCTATATTATTCGTGAAAACCCTCCAGGGGTGATTTTTCATTCTGTGGCTGTCGATAGTATTAGTAATATAACATTAAGACTGATCAATAGAGATCAACAACTCATTGATCTAGATTCTAACACACCGGTGACTTACAAGTTGGTGCTAAAGCCACTATGACGTTTGTGTATAAAGCAACAACACCGTGTAGGAATGGTGTTAGTTGTTTGCCAGGTGAATACACGTTAACATCTCAAGACAAGCAGATTTTACAGCATGTGGGTTACCACGTCAACCCCCATAATGAATTCTATCCTAGAGGTAGCGAACCGCATCGAGGAGCAACCAGGAGTGGTAAGAATTGATCTCCATTCCTATCAAGCTCAAACACCTGGATTCAATAACAATGATGAAATTCAATTTGTTATCAACAACCAAGATATTTACACCCTACCGCATGAAAGTGTCATTCAGATTGAAGGTCGGCTCACCAAAGCCGATGGCTCTACACCCACCACATCCAAGTTAGCCAACCACGCTTTTGCCTTTCTGTTTTCTGAAGTACGTTATGTCATTAACGATAACGTGGTGGATAGCACTCGAAATGTGGGCATTTCCAGTGTCATGAAACTATACCCCTCTTATAGTGAGGAAGAAGGTAAAACACTTTGCATGGCAGGTTGGTGCCCTGACTCGACCAATGACTGGATGGTACACACCGATGAGACCTTTACTGGATATTTACCTCTTAAACTGATTTTAGGCTTTGCCGAAGATCACCAGCGCATTGTGGTCAACGCAAGGCAAGTGCTTTATCTGGTGAGAGACAGGAGTGATAATAATGCACTCAAGGGAGCCGACAACGCCCCCATAGATTTAAAAATTCAACTACAACGTTTGCTGTGGAAAGTGCCCCATGTGACCCTTGACGATAGCTAAAAACTGGACATACTCAAGATGGTAAAGAGAGATATGCCTCTACCCATGGAATTTAGAAGCTGGGCACTCCATGAGTACCCGCTATTGTCCACCACCAACACACACAGTTGGTCTCTAAAAACAACCCGCTATACAGAGAGACCTCTCTACCTGATCGTGGGTTTTCAAACGAATCGCAAGTATCAACAAACCAAAGATGCCACGCAATTGGATCACCTGCAATTGAGAAATGCACGTCTTTTCCTCAACGGTGCTGTGTTTCCCTATAAAGGACTGGATTTGGATTTTTCAAAAAATAAGTTTGGTCCCCTGTACGACTTGTTTTCTAAATTTCGATGGTCGTATTATCAAAAAGAGAACGGCCCCACGCTGCTACCCCAAGCGTTTAAGGCAAGAGCACCACTGATGGTCTTTGACTGTTCTTACCTGGAAGAGTCTGTCAAGCCCACCAATATTGACATTCGACTAGATTTTGAAACGCATGACAATGTACCAGCCAATACCACGGCCTACTGTTTGATTATTCATCACAAACAAGTCAACTATTATCCACTGTCCAACCAAGTGACGAGTGTATAAATAACAGGTCAACCCACGTCAAGCCGCTCAGTCATGTCTTGCTTTAAAGCCTCAAGAGAAGTCACATCCATGAATTTAAACTCTGAGGAACAACGTTTCAAGACTTTTGCAACGTGGCCGGTGCCTTTCATAAACCCTCAAGCCTTGGCGGCCGCTGGCTTCTATTATTTAAAAACAAGAGATGAAGTGAAATGTGCCTTTTGTCCCATCATCATAGACCAATGGCAGGAGGGCGATGAACCCATGCAGGAACAGCAGCGCTGGTCACCCGCCTGCCCCTCCCTGTGCAGAATGGAGGTGGGAAATATATCCTGTCATTCAAGCTACCCCTCACTCGTGCCTCTGGGTGATGAAAAAAACAAGTTACGATACGTGTGGACCGTATGGTGTCAACGGTGCTTCGGTGAGCAGCTCACTATCAAAAACGCCTAGTTTAGAGACATTGGGACATCATCGGTGTTATGGACGTTACAAACACAAGAGACTATATTGTTGTATTAGTTGGTATCGTCCCTATCTCAAAATGACAAAAGCCTGCAAGACGTGTTATGATAATAAAATGATGTAATTCTTAAATTCTTATTTTTTCATGTCCCCCTGTCCTACCCTAAACCTCATTTTTTTTCAAACTAGCATGGTAGTAAGTCCATGTCATGTTCACACTTTAGTGGTCGATCGTCAGTCAGTCGTCAGTTGAACTCGGTCCAGGCAAGCGTCAACATGTTGCGCACACTCATTGTGGATTGCCAAGGGTTTAAAATTGGTGACAACAAATTTATATTTAAACAAGTGGCCATTATCGATTGTACCACGTTTTGGATATCGCAAGCTACGCATTTGGTATTTAAACCGCCTCGTGCTTTTGATTTGTTGTGTGAAAAAGACCGTAAACAAACCCAGTGGTTTGAAAATCATAGGCATTTAGACTGGAATCAAGGAACCATTTCCTATAAATATTTGGACGTGGTCATGAAAGCACACTTGTCCTCAGCCAATGTGCTATTTGTGAAAGGTAAAGAAAAACTTCAATGGTTGCAACCATTTTTGGCGTCTTCCTGTCAATGTATCGACCTCATGGAGTTGGGCTGCCCATCCCTGCGAACGCTCACGGATACTTGTTCCTGTGGACACATTACCCATGCAGCCCTAGCCCATGTGTGGCATCTCTTTCATTGGCTAACCACCCATGCCTGTTGGGAGTTGTTAAATAAAATTATAACTCAAGATTTACCTGTGAATGACGCCAGTGAGATTTCTACAAGCGAAGTTGATGGAGAAAGGCAATGCTACGGAGAAAGCCAGTGGCAAGTTCTTTGTGTGCGAAAAGAAACTAGACAGTTTTACCAAAGAGGAACACTTGGCGCTCCCCAAGTCGTTCATGTATTATGTGGCCGCCAACGCAGTGAAAGAAATCTGGCAACATGTACCAAAATCATGGACTCAAGACCCTGTGTTGAGTGAATTGCAACCCTGTGCGGATTACGATCATCATAAGCAAGTGGCCATGGCAAAACACCCTCTATGCGTCAGTGTGCGACTTGCCAGCTAGTTAAACTGTATCACGGTCATAAAAGTCCGTGTAAAGACTTTGTTGAATCATTCCACGGGTGTCATGGCGAGAAAAAGCAACAAACACAAACATCGTCCACAGAGGAGGAGGAGGAAGACCAAACCTTTTTTACCATCGATGGAAAAGGATATGCCAGACCTGTACTGGCAATGGCGTCATTGACAACGTGATTCCATACTTACCTTTCGAAATCCATCTTCCAGGTTATCGTTTTTGTGGCCCTGGAACTCGTCTCGAAAAACGTTTGCAACGTGGTGATGTACCCATTAATCTTTTGGATCAAGCATGCAAAGAACATGACCTATCTTATCGCCCTAGTCATCCTGGTTTAAGACATGTGGCAGATAAATTGTTATTGAAAAAGGCTAAACAACGTTTCACATCCTGTGATGCCTCCGTGGGTGAGAGAATGGCAGCCCTGATTGTGATGAGTGCTATGAAAGGAAAGTTGATGATGCGTGGACATAAACAGTGAGGAGTGAGGAATTGGGTTGTGTGTGTATTCTATTTTCTTTTATCAATCCCCTTATGGTTATGAAATAAAATCAAAGGTTTACCAGAGCACGATGTTGTTTAATTTTTTTTAAACCATGATGTTGATGGACTGATTTTTCATTTTCACATTTTCACACATGATGAATTCACACATTGCCATTTGTCAATTTGCAATTAACAGTTTTTAAAAATGTTCGTTTCAAGTTTTACGTTTTTGATGATATGGATTTTCCATTTTGTTGGTGACACTTTTTTAAAATGTCCGTTTGAAGTTTTTCTGAATTTTCATATTTTACACATGGCCATTTCCAGTTCTTAAAAAAGTCCGTTTTAAGTTTTGCGTTTTTGGTGATATGGAAACATGGATTTTCCATTTTGCTGTTTTCACATTTTTCCATTTGGTGTATGTCGAAAGTTGAGATTTGACAATGATGTTGATGCAAGTGCTTGACCATGGCGGTGCTGCAATGTGTTCATGGGTGTTTGGAGAAACGTCGAGGTCTACGACTACTGCAGGTAAGACTGCTTTTACAAAAATAATGTATATTGACTGCCACATTTTAAAGAAAACAAAACTATTGAAAACAAAATGACTATTGACCATTTGATATATAAGTAACCATTTCCCCCCACCCACCCACTCTACCTCACCGTGTTTGCTCTGATCATACATACACACCAGCTTTCTCTCTACTCACACATTCACAACTGTCTTTGGGAACAAACACAACCACTTTATTTATTCCCAAAAGCACATTCTCGACATCCACACTCATCCCAAAAGAACTTTTCATTATAAATTTAACATGTTACCATTACAAAAAATAATTAAATACTAGTCATTAAAGTTACTAAAAAAATATTACTTATTTCATATTTACAAAAAGAACTCCAACTTTGTACAGCTTTAAAAAATTCAAACTATTTACCAATCAAATAAATAAATAAGGTTGCATAAAACTTTTTAAAGAGCAAAAGGTCCAAGTGGGTTGCCACTATTTACAAAATCTACTATTTACAATGATAAAAACCAATATTTACAAAATACTAAATCTACAAGTTACAAAAAGCCATGTCCCTAAACGAACAAACAGAAAAATCACACCACCTCCTCCTTACGGTCTTAACCCCAGGGCAGGCTGGTGAGCAGGTCATCAGCCCACACACGTTTGTTATCCATGGAGGCGAGGGTGCGTTTTCTCTGTTCCACAAGATACAAATGATGGTTGCTGGATTGTATCCTGCACTGTGTATGAGACATAGCTTTGCCAGTGCGTAAAACCGCTAGATAGTCATCTACACGTAGCGATTTTACCAGTTCCCTACCTACACCTTTTGCTCTTTTGGCTTCCTTACAGTCGAGTGTGCGATAAGCGTACATTTTCGAAGCCAAACCTACGAATTCCGTCATGACTGAATCACCGCATTCATCTTTTAAAACGCCCATTTCCTTCTCGTTTTTTATGGGCAGCTGAAACACGTTGTCAGCGCTATACGAAGAGGTGTCGAACCAGTCACTATGCTGTCTCATGACGTCATAGGGGTTGCAGTGGCGAATGTGGTAAATGAATGAGTCCGTATCCATATACAAAAGAGAGACGTCCTCAAAATGCCGTTTGGCAAACTCATAGTGGAATCGATACATGACCGATTTGGAAAAGTCTAAAATGACTTGGCCCAAGTAAATGGGCTTATCCATGGTCACGCTGGTCTTACTCAATTCAATAGTGGCCAAATACTCATCGATAATGTTGATCGATTTAAAATTTGGCTTGGCAATGTACCATCGGGCACCCCATCGCCCCTCCCAGACGTTGACCAATTTAATGTCATGGTATTTGCGGACATTCTCCATGGACTTGCCATGGATGCAGTTGTTCATTAATTTAAAAAAAACTGCTGTGTTGCCATTTGTCGGTGCTCTGTGTTGAGTCGCATGTATGGCTCGAGCCATGCCTTTTGAGCAAAAGAAATACCCCTGTGGATTTTCTTTAACACCAAGCCTTGGGCGAGGCATTGCACCAACATTTGGATACGTAGCACATACCGATTTTTGTTGTAAAGTGTGCCCATGAGTTTTTCAATTTTCACTTTACTGTCAGGGGGAACCATTTGCTCAAGGCAGAATGGGAAATCGGCATGTTCATCATACAAGGATGAGGGATATTTAATATCCACTTCTAGCACATATCCACGGCCTGTTTCTTGGCTAGCCTTGATCACATCAAATTCTGACACTTGTTTGTCAGCCAAGCAAACTTTCCATAGGGCAAAGGTTGACTCATGGCGTAACCCTACAAATTATTCACGTCATAGTACATTAAGTACGTTTCTGGTTTGTCTGGTGAATAATCAGGCATGTAGACATTGTTCGCTTCGGCATGGCGCTGGTTAAGCGACATAAAGCCGCCACGAATGCCCTTTTCAAAAAATAGAACCATGTCTACATCAGTGAGTAAATCCAATTCCACTTGAGTGTATTTCAAAGCGGCGTCAAACGAGAGCCCAGGACTCGTATAATAGTGAGCCGGGTCAAGACCATAAATGTGCTGACACAACTCACGGAATTTTTCAAACACATCGGTGAGTAGCAATACATCCAGTTTTAGGTAATGCAAAACATATTCACTTAGCGTCTTAATGCCAAACACTCGCCAAACTTGACATGCATGTGCATAGTCTTCATCGGAAACGGTACTGCGTGTTAGTTTTGAGTAAAATTTCTCTTGTGGTGGGAGTTTTCTTTGCTTTAACACGTCCCAGCTGTTGTAGAAATCATACGGGAATATACCTTTCCGAATGCACAATTGAAATTGCTCAGGATCATTAAAATGCATTCTAGTATTTTTTAATTCCTCCTCATTCAAGCCATTCACAAGGCTGTCTAGCGAGGATGTCATAAACTTAAAGGAATCCAAAAATCGAATGCTAAAGTCGCTCAACCCTCATGTCAGGGCTGTAAAAGGCTCATGGTTTTGGAGGATAATGGTAAACTAGCCCTTGTTGACATGACCCAATTCACGAATCAAAAACTGAATGTCATAATTCGCCAGATTGTGGAAAAAGACACTGATGAAACGGGGAGCTGGAAAGTTCAAGTTGCATTTACTATGCGCAGCTCCACGAAACTCCCCCGTAAAGTGCGAGTGATCACGAACGGTGTCTTCAGCACTGATCAGTGGCTTTTCGCAAATATGGCATGTCGTGGCATGCTCATACTGCTGCTGCTGTTCTGGGGATAGACTCATGGGTACTGGGTGGTCCAGTAATTCCTGAACATCATAAGCCAACTTGACAAGTTCATCCAAAAACCATCTGGCACAATCTGGGCCCTCACGGTATTTGTAAACTGATTATGTGGGGTCATAGGCACACACCACATTAAATCCTATGGCAAAAGGTTCATGTTTTTGAATGGGTGTGATTGAGCTAATGGTGGGATCTGGTTAACATCCCGCCATGAGTGTGGTAAGAGCTTCGAAATCTGCATACACGACATAGGGGACAATGTCACTCTGGTGAATGTTGTTAAATTTCAACACAGCCTTGTCCCCTTGTGGCAATATCAGTCTCACCGCTTCCTGAGAAACGCAATCTACCCTATGACGTTCTAAAAGCATGGGTTGTAAAATATTGCAAGCATCGATCGCAAATATGTTTTTTACCATGTGCTTTGGACGCTTGACTGCTTAGCAATCTACTCAAGCTTTTAATCAGGCAATAGTGATTCACCTCTCCATAAGACAAGATATAAAAGATGAATGTGGTGTCGTTTCGGTTCTTGAACAATGACTTTGTCTCACCCAACATTAGTACATCAGTAATTTTCACCCAGACATTCAGTGGCGCAGTAACTTATGTCGAGAACTAAAAGAGAGCTATGAGATATTGTTGGTATTCTCTGAAAATTTGCATATGTGACTCTAGCGCAGTACATATACCATGCACATGTGAGTATATGGCTCTTCAGAATGATGATTGATTCATGTTGCACAACCCTTGAAGTTCGTTGAAGGGCATCACACTACTCTGTCGCAACCATGACTGAAACAAATAAAAATAGGCCTAATATAAATATTTTATCTGCCTACTACTAAGTAGGCTATAGGTCAGTAGCCAAGTACATAAGTTATAAACTTCATAAATAATCACCAATACATTCACTACCACCAACCGAGTGCGAATCATAGACTAGGCCTACTTCCAAGCTTAAAGAGTTACATGTGCAATGTATTATAATATTATGGCTGACGGCATTTGGAAGTCGAGAATAATATACATTACTATATTAGAAGGCGTATTGAACCTAAGAATACATTCCCGAGAGAGAACTTACATAGGCTATATTTTAGGTTATGTTTGAATTAGGCCTATACGGAAAATGCAGTCGGAAGACTATTTCAAAATTTCCAAAGACCATTGAGGTTTTTTATTACGTTATTTGTGCTCTGACTGAATATAAAAATAAATAAAACAACGATTAAATAACTCTGTACTTTAAATTGTGTAGGTCTAGGCTAGGCCTACTTACTTAAATTGTAGTGATCTTTGTAGAGTTACTCCAATCCATCTCCAATCTTGTTCTCGTATTTTTTAGGCGTCATGATGAAATCTAAATAAGAATTTATCCAAAAATTAATTAAATTAAAGCTTCGAAACATCTCAGACAAGTGGATTTGACACACACATATCAAGAGTCTATAATAACTGATTTAATCGATGTATATTACTAGTACTTACCTTGTACAACTTGTTACAACTTCATTAGTCTTGAATTTCCAAAGAAAACTGTGAAATTATTTAAATAATAAATCATTAGTTACAGTCGTAATTATAATGTTGGCTGACTTTGTGAAAAATGCATTCTGGGAGTTATTGCCAGAAACATGTCGGCAACTGTGTGGTACGGAATTTTACTGGTATTATGGTCTTTGGAGATCGCGGGATTTTAAGCAGGGTTGGCGACAATGTGCTCGCACCTGAAAACAACTTACCTTCAAGAAATGCAACCATAAACCAACATTTACTTAGGCATAGGGGACGGCTGTTAATGTTGCCTACCCTGTCTTGATCTAGTAACTCATTTAAGCTGTCCCAGACTATACACACGAGGAAGAGCGAATGCAAGAGTGGAAAACCTAGATCACAGCTCTTTAGAGATAAACACTCAGTGTCCGACCACAGATTACCTACTACTACAGATAGCCGACAGCCATGCTAATTCTTGGCACCTAAGACTTCAGCGCTGTCTGGTGATTGACTGCGGTACTAGTTGACGTGTAGCACGGCCGTGCGGGTAGCCTACCCCACCCCTTCCCCTCGTTCCTTAAATATTGTCGTCCTAAATGCTCTGCCTACTTCAATGTTCCGAAAATTACAATCTTCCCAATACTTATAGCACGTTTTTAAGTGTGGAGATAATCATATGATCTACAAGAAATAAATCACATTCAAAATACCAATAACATTTTTTTATATAATACCAAAGTGGGAAATTGTGAATTCCAGAACTCTGAAATGAACAATCACAGCATTTAGGACATGTTAGTTAGTTAGTGTTGTTTTAAGGGGCGGAACTACGAGCTCATCTGCCCCTATTTTAGGACATGACCTCATCAATAATGTACATGTTTACATTTCTTTCAGTTGTAATTGGAGCATATTGCATTGGTGACAAGAATTAGGCTACTAAAAGGCCTGCAACATAGTATTACTCACCTTAAAAAAATGGACCCTTCCAATTAACCACAGTAGGCCCATTTAGGCCTATAACCAATTAGTTATTAGAATAAACTGCAAAGGAAAAGTACTGGGAAGGGAGAATATTCATATCTTAAAATGCTGTTAGGAATAACAGTAAAATGTTAAGAGAAAATGCTAAGGAAACAGGTGGTGTAACCATATCACACTAAAATTGTTAGTGCAATTAGTGCCAAATTCATTAGGAGACTGAAATTTCAGAAAAATAATTGGATATTACAAAATTTCTATACAGTAGTTAATTTCATATTCCCTTTAAAATATATCCAGTTCACCAATTTTTGCAGGGTGAAATACAGTAAGTACATCAAAAAATCATCGCACACTAATACGGTAAATTCTATTACATGCTGTGAAGGGAAAGGAGAAATAGGACTTTCAATGAAAAACAAGAAAAAACACTCAATACTGCTAGAAATCATCATGTTTTATTTAAAAAGTTGTCAACGAAGAAAAATAACAGCGAGAGTCAAGATCACACTTAGGAAAAATACAGTAATCAAATCTGGTCCTCCTAAAAGTACGTGTTGAGGCATGTTCCTTTCTTCTTTCTTGCCAAGGCATAACAGTAGGCTATAGCACAGGATAATGAACCTCTTCCCTCCTTTATGCCATGGCTAACACTGATGAACAGCAAATTCCTACAACACATGCAAGTTTATATGTTGAAACAGTAAACTTAATAAAATATGTAATGCTTCAAATGGAGAACTTCAATTTGCTGATTCGTGTATGGTTGCATCTACTATAACTACATTTTAAAAGAATCTCTTATTGTAGAATCATAGGGTTGTTGATATTAATTCATTTAGGGCTTTTGATAACATTCATTTAGCCCCGTGTACTTGGAAGTGTGTAGGATTTGTATGATAATCTGTGTTATTGTAGTATCTGTAGTAGTGTGTACTGCTCGGGTCTAAGCTGCGTGAACCTAAGAGGAATGTGCATCGCAGACTATGAGAAGTGGTGTTGACGAGTGATGAGGTTCCTCAGTCCGTGCATAGTACAGAACCAAATACATTGGTCGGTGACTCACTCATTCATTCGTAACACCACAGTAGTTTGAGCAACGGCCCTATGTAAGCATTATTGGAATAGAAAGGAATACCAGATATCACGGCGGGCTGTTGACAGACCCTTCTCTTCTCGCCTGACCCTTCCTTGCTCTTTCTCCTCACCCCGCAAGTTCACAGAGCTTGGACTCGAGCAGTATAGCCTACTTTTTGTAATTCAGGTGACGACTGGAAAGGAGGCAGCCATAGTCTTAAGTTAGGATCAATCCCAGCACTAGCCTGGAGTGGAAGTGGGGAAACCACGGAAAACCACTTTTTGGATGGCCGAGGTGAGAATCGAACCTACCTCTTCTCATTTCTGGCTCACGAAGCTGATTGTGAGTCGTTCCAACCCTCAGACCAGAATTAAATTACTTGGAAACTATCCCAGGACCTCAGGAGTGGCAGCTACCACACCACAAGGTGGTATGGAGCACTGAATGAAAGTAGAACGAGTGATAACATTCTCTATAAGGGGCAGATGACCTTGTAGTTCCGCCCCTTTAAACAACAATAACTCACTACCTATAGGTGTATTTTCCAGAGTTGGAATCTGACAGTTCAGCACCACTGGGCAAAAACAGTTGACGACTAGATCGCTCGCATAGCTTGTTGCCATGGAAACTATACAACGCTGCCAATTTGAGAGATGCTACTTGACCACGTGCTTGTCGCCGATCAGTCGCTTGTTTGGTTGCCTCCAGTGCACACACACCTTGCTGCGTTTCTTAATCTGTTGTTTTTATGAGTTATAATTGTTAGATTTAATTGGTTAATTACTTTTTTGTGTAGGATTTATAACTTACTTATTTATACTTTATACTTATAATTCATTAGAGATAAATTTCATACTGTTAATCACCATGCCAATAAGAGTTTGTTATCTAGACCTCCTATACGGTTACCTAGGCAACAAATATTCATCATCTAGGCCAAGGGTTCTCAACCTGTGGTACGCGTACCCCTTAGGGGTATGCGAAACATTTCAGGGGGTACGCGGCAGGCCATCCTTCTACTCGATCCACATGCGCAGTGAGCTTCGTGCCGTGACTACTGTGTGAGTTATTTACGGCGCGTGTATTTGACTTCCACTAAGAATTGCATATTTTCTTTACCGAGCACAATTCTAATTAATCATCAGTACTCAATGACTTTGGTTGGCTTTTAAAATTGGCCTATTTAAGTGATATTTTTGAAAAACTGAACATTTGGAATAAGTGTATGCAAGATAGTGTTTCTGATATGTTCTATGTTGAAATGAAAACTAACGCAATGATTGAAAAAATCACCCTTTGTGAAAAGGAACTGAAAAACAACTACTATATTTTGTTTTATTAAAATATATTTCCTTATAAAATTACAAAGGTTAAACCATACTAACTAAATACCTTTTACATTTTTAATAACCATTATTACTGCCTAAGAAAGGTTAGTAGGGGGTACCCAGGATGTTAATTTTTTTAAAGGGGTACATGGTTGAAAAAGGTTGAGAACCCCTGATCTAGGCCTAAAAACATCATGTTTCTCAGTGAAGCGAACGAACTTCATCTGTATTATGCCTATTATTTGGAATGTTATTCGAAGAGAAAATTCTGTTTATTAAAACTGATTGAGACGAGAACCTTCATTTGACCCTCACAACTTGGTTAATACGGATGCGTGACTATCCCCACTTTGCGTGACAAAATTCAGGGTTGCATATATGGCTATCACGCTACCTATTAATTAATTATTGTTCCAGGCCAAACCCATTGGTCTAGAGAAAGATTTATTGATGTGTGACTTCGCACTGTGTGTGACAAGAACTTGGGTTGCATAGGCTGCACTATCTAAGTTAGTAATATTTGGTCGAGGCAAATACTTAAAAGTTGTTGCATCTAGACTGTCATTGGAGTTGCGATGGACTGTGGTGAAATCGTTAACATGATAGAGGGATTGGGATTTCTACGTTCAATATCTGCCATTGCTAAACTATTTGCTGGCTTATTCTCGTTGTAGTAGTTCGAATAGCTTCAAAAGAAATATTTATATTCTGCACCAAGTCTTGACATGTTTATCATTTCGTGTAGTTTTAGAAATGATTCCTTGTATAAAGTTTCAATCGAATTAATGCTCTCGTGTCCGGCAGGTTTCATCTGCATCGGAGTTGAAAAATGAAATTGTTCCAACGTTAATTGTATCTTGAGAATCACCTGTTGCTGGTTGTATTACTATGTATAACGTGGTTGTGACCATTAGGTTATCTAGTAACTTATCATGTTATGTGTACTACTTACAAATGCACATTTTGGTTGTAGCATATGGACATTGTACTGTGATCAGAACGTTGTGAAATTGAATACGAGTATCTCAAAAATAAAGCACATAAAAGTTTTCTAGTTATATCTTAATGCTACAACCAATATGTGCATTTGTAAGTGCACATATCATAAGTTCATAGATACTGGTCTCGCAACCATGTTATACATTGTAATACCACCAGCAATAGGTGATCCAGATACAATTATCGTTGGAACAATTTCATTTTTCAACTCCGATGCAGATGAAACCTGCTGGATACAAGAGAGCATAGCATTAATACGATTAAAACTTTTATACAAGGGATCGTTCATTAAACTACACAAAATGATATAGGCCTACATATTAAGTTAAGAGCTTTGTGGAGTATATAAATATTTCTTTTTGAGCTATTTGAACAAACAAAGAGAATAAGCCAGCAAATAATGGTTTGGCAATGGCAGATATCGAACATAGAAATCTCAATTCCTCTATCGATGTTAACAAAATCACTACAGTCCATCGCAACTCCAATGGCACAGTCTAAATGCAACAACTTCTAAGTATTCTACACTCAAATACTATGGTATATCACTGATCCAGTTTTGAAGAATTTGCTAACACCCAAAATACGAACCTATAAGGAACTTTTAATTAAATTATTAAAGGATATCAATTTCTCTTAACACTTGGTAACCTAGTTCATAATTCATTTACGCTGATGCTGAAGAAGGTACAGTACCGGTATCAATGTAATGCCAAAACATGTAGCCTACATCGTTTAATAAATATTACATCATAGTATTGACAAGGCAGTGGTTCATCAAATGTATCACCAGCCAATATGGTTAACTATAATCACAATAAAATGGTAAATATATACGCATTCTAATACTGTATTTGTCCATAATTCACACGTAGGCTATAATGGTCGACACAGCTGGAATTTTACTATATACCGGTAAGTCGTGATCTAATAAAGGGTACGGTGGGTTATAGATAGCGGAGGAGTAAACTAAGTTTCCGTACATAATTTCCAGATTCAATTTGTATCATTACAGAAGGTAGTTATTTTGGCTAATATCCTCCGCAGTCTATAACCCACCCACCTTTCTCTTTTTAGATCACAACTTATATATATATATATATATTCCATCTGTGTCAGCCATTATCCGCGTGAATTATGCACAAGTACAGTATTGCCAACCCCACGTATATGGTAACAATAATTACTAGATAGCACGGACTGAGTTAGCCATGTATGCAACCCCGGGTTTTGTCACGCATAATCTTTTCTATTTTTTTTTTTTTTTTTGTTAATATTTTCTAGACCAATGGGTTTTGCCTGGACCGATAATTACTAGGTAGCGCGGGCAGCATTAGCCATATATGCACCACTCGCTTTTGTCACACACAGTGGAATTAGTCAATCATATGACCGACTTCATGACAGGTGTATTTTGTAGGCCTATCTTACATGTTGGCAACACGAACGTGACGTCAATGTATGCACCTAGGTAACAGTTGAAGAGACCTCATGCGCTTGAGGAACATGGCTGCCATCAATTCAATGGGCAAGAAACAAAAGCACAAATTTCCAGCGCACTAGTGATAATGGACAGCAATTTCAATTGGTATTGTCCCCTAGATTATGAATATAAGGTATTATCCGTATTAACGAAGTTGTGAGTTTCATAGAGGCAGGTTCTCATCTCATTCACTATTAATATAATTAATTACTAGGTAGGACCGCGTTAGCCATATATGCTCCCCTGGTTTTTGTCACGCACAGTGGGAGAGTCACACAGGCAAAGAAAATTTGCAAATGAAGAGTTAAAAAAATATGTTAAGTGTTATACCGGTATATTTCCACACGATACTGCAATTTTTGTAGCAAGAGTATCGTTATTCATAATGTTGAATTTTGGGCTTACACGGCATAAGTCCAAAATTCAACATTATGAATAGTAACACGGGCCGTGAAAGTCTAAATGACAATAAGAGTATCGTTACTTCGCTTTTAATATTGCCTGCAGGACGACATATGTTATCGGTAAGGTTTACATTTCTGGACGGGTGTCTCTGTGTCTAACAGTAGGTCTATTTGGGTGGTGGATTCATCTTTTGACAGGAACTGTAGAATTTGTAACAATTTGAAAAGCCACACTGAACGATGCATGCAGGTACACGTGGAAAGTAGCAACCACGTAAGCATAAAATGCTTGTCGATAATATATTCAATGGTACACTGGCATTCATAGGTCCATGGCTTTTGCCAACTTGTGCTAAATTTCAGCATTCCACAGAGCATACGTACAGCTATTGTGATTCACCAGTTAGTCATGTTTCTCCACTTTGTTATAAATCCAATAAACATGCAATTTTTTAAAAATAAATATTGGCCTACTGTATATATTTTGTGCACTCCTTGTTAAACTGTTTTGCCTGGAGAAAAAATGCAAGCAGTTTACTTGCTTCATGTCACTGTGTTCAAAAGAGGAGGACATAAGGTTTTGAAATCAATAACATCAAGAGAAGCAAGGCATGCAACACTGTTTAAACTTAAGTTATTGGGGTAAAATGGTACAGGCTAGCTCAAATTATCTTGTTTTGCCATTTTCCATACCGTACTCAACAGCAGTGAGTTCCTGAGTTCTTAGCCTCATGTAAAATCTACATTATGTTGCAGATTGCCATCTGCAGTAGGAGTTCTTGCACTTGAATTGATGCAACTCAAACATAGACTTCTTACCTGGTCATTTGTTAGGAGAGTAATTGCCACATTCCTCTGCTATTTCGAGAACAGCAATTTAGGATTTGTTCACAGAATTGGTAGGCCTACCTATGGGATAAATAATAGTGAAATGTAATTGATATGTCAAGTAGAATGTCACCTGTACACTGCTTCAAATATCAATTCAAAACTATATTTTTCACACGCAATACAGAAACACGTTTTAATGTAAATTCTTAAAATAAGCGTACTTACGTGTCGTAGCAGAAGAAGAACTGTTCACTTCTCATTACCACGAAGAAGATTTGATGTAAAAAAGATGATAAAGAACACAACATCAGCTTATTTAGCTTATTTATATACGGCCAATATTACTACATGCAACATATAAACAGAGTCGCCATGGCGTGGTCAGTGCCGCCAACCCAGTAGAAATAATGTTTATTTAATGATAAGTGCCGTAATTATCGTCTGTGAGCAAGATAATTGCAAGGAAATGTCAATTAGGAATTATGTGTATATTTATTGACTAAATATAGGGATATGTTTGCAATTTAATTACAACGTGTATCATGCATATGTTGGCAAGACGATATACAGCGCTCCATACGACTGGCACGCGCTACTACACCTATGGTGCCAAATGATCCCTATCTGGTTGACACCCCCTGTGTCCGACGATGTCGACCCAGAAATTCTCCTAGGAGGACTGATGAAAGCCTTTAGCCAAGGAAAATCTGAGAAAGTGGATGAATCAGACTAATTTAACAAAGACCTGCTGAAACGAATAGACAGAACCAATAATGGCATCTTGGCATTTTGGACCAGGCCGTCATCAGCCTGTCAATGAAATCTAATGCAGTGACTAGGTGAATCAGCCTGATAAGTCAAGCTCTAAAGTGTTCCTAAGAATTTTGCACTCTCTATTATAGAGAAAAATAGCAGTGAAACTACATTTAGTTATAAGTGATCTCGGTACAAGGGATACCTTGTTTTTTAATTTCTTTTATTCAAGTCCTTAGTTCAAAAACATCTTGATCGATAGTTAATGTCATAGCTTGTTTTATTGATTTAGAAAATCTTTGACAAAGTTAAACATAAAGGGGATGATAGTAGTGGCCAAGCTGCTTGCCTTCTGCCAAAGCAGACTGGATTCAATTCCTGATTAATGCACCTGGAACTTTCAAGGTGCAATGCCACATCTGGTGGTTTGGATTCCACATAAATAAGGGGTCCCATGGCTTATTATCGCAAGATTAATGGTCGCATGAAACAGCTATGCTGTTCAGAAAGTACTGTAGAGAAGGTTGTAAATGAAAATGGTTCATCGAAGATTGCATTGCCTTAAGACTGGTATTGAAGTGGGTATAAAATATTCTAGGCTCTCTCTTTATGTGCTCAAAGCTGTAGGATCGAATATCAGTACTGGTGGGTGTCATTTGAAGGGGCTTAAATGTGGGAGATTCATATCAGTAGATTTATTGGCATGTTAATATTCCCCTCAGAGCGAACTTGCGATATATCAACATCCCTAAAACCACAAGTTAAAAGGAACATTATTAATATTATGTCTTACAGTCAACAGACTACTTCTTGGGAAACAGTTTTATAAGACCTCAATGTTTTGCCCTTCAAAACCTCAAATCACGACCACCATGCTTTTTATTTGACCTTAATTAATCTTTATGAATAAAATTTTAGGAAGGAGTATCGCCCTTTGATGGGACTTGTCTAATGCACAAAATTGGTCCACTAGGACTAGGAAACAACGTACGAGGGTAGACCCAAAAACGAAACGGATTTTTGGTATAAAAAATGTATTTATTACCTTTTTACAAAATCCCTTCAGTCAAAGTACTCTCTTTTAGTTGCGATGCACTTGTCAAGTCTTTTTTTTTTCCCCACTATTGGAACCACCTCTGGAACTCTTCAACTTTGATATCGTGCAGTGCCCTTTACGAAGCTGTTTTTATCGCCTCCACATCATCAAAATACTTCCTTTTAACTTTGTTTTAATTGTGGGGAACAGGAAAAAGTCACTTGGGGCTAGGTATGAGGAACACAGAGGATGGGGAACGACAGACCACTCCTGAGAGGCCAAATAGTAGTTCGCAGATTAGGCCGCGTGTGCGGGGGCTTTGTCGTGATGGAGAAATGAGTCGTCTGATCATCAAACTTCCAGGCGTTTCCTCAGCACATCCTCTTGCAAATGTCTTAAAACTCCCAAATAAAAGTGTTGGTTAACAGTCTGGCCAGAGGAAACAAGCTCCCGGTACACAATTCCACAAGCATCAAAAAAGACAATGATCATCTTCTTCACATTTGACCTCACTTGTCTTGCTTTGTTTGGTCTGGAGGAGTTGGGAGTCTTCCACTGGCTTGACGCTTGCTTGGTTTCTGTATCATAAACGTAACACCAACTCCCATCACCTGTGATGACTTTGGTCAAAAAGTTTGGATCACTTTCAATCTCAAGTGTTTTTTTTTTAATGCTCTGTGAGAAGGCGAGAAACAAATTAAGCGGCAACACGTCTCATTTGCAAATCCTCAGTCAAAATCCGCTGGCACGAGCTGCAACTCCCTTCTGTCTCTTCTGAAATTTCATCAATTCGAGATGTTGAGGGCGCCTAGAACGAGCATGGTCTTCAACCCTCACCTCACCACGTTTAAAGCGCCCAAACCACTCAAAAACTTTGTGCGGTTCATAGCATCCTCCCTGAAAGCCTGTTGAAGCTTTTGGAAAGCTTCAGTTGCCGATTTTTCAAGCAGGAAACAAAATTTCAAACACACATTGTTCCTTTAAATCTGCCATAGCGACATCGCTGGCGGAACATGAGAACCACACTACAATCAAACGGTCACATACAAACTGACGCCATCTGGGCAGTTGTTTCGTGAGAGCTTATATTAACCCCATCTAGCGGGAGAACTCGACTACGTCCAATAATGGCAGCGCGCTCTCAGTCCTTTTTTTTTTCTTTTTCGGGTCCACCTTCCGACATGCTCTTGTGTGTGATGAATAACATTTTATACAGTAAGTTAATTTGTGTAGCCCACCGGCCTGGAGCAAGTCTTCAAAATTGACACCAATTGGGTGATTTAAATATCAACGATCCCATTCCAGAACCTCTAAACAGAATTAAATTTCCGGCAAAGCCAGGTGAGCTTCTGGGGGGTGTTTGCCAACATGCTAACCACAAGGCACAGATTATACGGTGAAATCAGGAAAAACAGTAATCCTGTCTATTTCGGACAATTTTATATGTCCTGTTGAATATAGTGTGTTGTATGTTCTATTTCATGAATAAAACTGAAACTATCCAATACAAAAGTGCAAACTTCCTGCTACTGTTCAAAATGGAAGTAATACAGTATATTTTTTATGGAATATTACTACAAAATCCATGTTTTGTAACTCAGTATGAAAGTAGACTCAATGTACAGTACAAACTCCCTCAAATTGACCAATCCATTCCTTTGAGAAACGTTTTGCTATAAATGGTCTTGTAATTTTAACTCCTGTCTTTCACTGGCAACCCATTCGAAGTATGGCAGTCGTGGAACGGCCATTGCAGCTAGCTATCAACCGGGTCAACAGGTGGGCTCACGACCGGGGTTTTCGTTTTTCAGCAGCGAAAACCTCCGTCGTCCATTTTTGTCGGCTCCGGAGGCTACATTTACACCCTGAACTACATCTCAGGGATGCTGCGTTGCCGTTGGTTGACACTTATCGCTTCCTGGGGCTCCATTTTGATAGCAATTTAACGTGGCAGCCCCATATACGGCAATTAAAAATGACGTGTCTCAGGAAACTGAACATGCTCAAGTTTCTTAGTGGCACTACGTGGGGTGCTGCTACGGTTCTACCAAGCCCTCGTCCTGTCCCGGCTAGACTATGGTTCTGCGGCATACGGTTTAGCAAGGCCGGTAACCTTGAAAATGCTGGACAGTATCCACCCTAGTGGCGTTAGGCTGGCTACCGGTGCCTTCCGGACCAGCCCGATACCCAGCCTGCTCGCCGAATCGGGTGTTCCACATTTAAATTATAGACGCCAATATATGCTTTAAGCATATGCTGCCAATGTGCGTCAAATGCCGCAACACCCGACCTATCAAGCTCTCTTCGGTACCCAAAACCACCAGGGGTATTAGACTTGATAGGTCGTGTACTGAAATAGGAGTGGCTGTAGGTCCCTGTATGATCCGGACATCTAGCGAGATGCCTCCGTGGCAAGTCCCGCGTCCGGAAATTCGGTTAGATCTTCACCGAGGTCCTAAGGTGAACACGGATGCCTCCGTTCCACAGCATAGTTCACCAATTTCCGGACGCTGGCATTCTCTACAAGCCACATGGGAATTGCGGGAAATGAGTTAGCTAATCAAGCTGCAAAAGAGGCGGTATCACTACCACCTCGACCAATGGAGGTACTGCCCCCGTAAATTGAATTATATTGAGACCACGATGGCTGTATTGGCAAATATGAATAAAGTTATGGCTGTCATAGTTGTGACGTGTATATTCATGACGTAGGCACGGATGACGTAGATTTCATGCAAGTAGGCTGGTGGAGCTGAGATTCTTGGTGACGTCATGATTTTGTTCGAGAAAGATCTGAGATTTACGACGCAGTCGCAGGAAACAAGGTATTGTGCTAAGGAAGAAGTTACGCTATTGGAGGAGAGACTCGAACCAATGAACGATAGTTTGGAAGGAAGACGGAGATTGCTGAAACTACGATATTTGATTGCTTTTGGCGTGCAGATTTGTGGAAATCTATTTTCAGTTATGGCATTGATTTGGAATTTTGAAGAAATTAATTTTGAGTTTTTGAAATTTGAAAATCCGTCAAGTATAGCCAAAGTTAAAACTTCTAGCCATGACGGAGGAACGAACTATGGAAGGGATGGATACGCCCCTTAAGAAGTTGATAAAAGGTCGTGCACAGGAGAGAGGAGCTCTGATATCTCTCATATTCTCTCATATCTCTCATACCACTGATACCGCATATATATTTCTGATGTCAGATAGTCATTGTCGAGTGAATAAGTGAAGCAAGTTGTCTTTAGCGTGTGGTTAAAGCCCGGCGCATCGAACGAACACGGAGCAGTTCTATTTTACGCTGTTCGAAACTAGGTGAAGTTGTAACGCTCACATTAACGTTTCTACCAGATAAGATATAAAGAGTTAACTTCTGCCTTCATTATAATTCAATTGGGCAGTACAACATTGAGGTGTGTAGAAGATTTGAACAATTTCACGAGTATATTTTGAAAGATATTGACATTTTAAGGCTGCAGACAAAAGTGGTTTTCTCGCCACCTGAGAGGCACTTTTAAATTTCCACAGTATACACTACGGCTGACACGTGTTACAACCGTGATATTGGAGAATACGTTTGGTAATACAACGATACATTCTACTATGGAACATTATAATCTTGCAGTGTTTTCAATGATTATAACAGAAGTTGAGATGGAAGGCTAAGGCTTTAATGCAATTGGGACATATATCGATGGAGTGAAGTAACAGCATGGAACTTCGTTAATCGTCATTCTACAAAAGCGAGCATGTAGTGAACATCCAACTACACTCATGCATCGTGAATCCATCGCTGAATTATATCAAATGACAGTGGAAATATTTTCATACTCCACGATTATGAATATTTCTGCGGAAATAACTGCAATAAACTTCATGGCGAATTACGACTGGAACTTCAGGGAACTTTCAAGAGAGGCCAGGGTGGACCCGGCTCATAAAGAAGAGTTTTGCCAGAAGGATGTCTTTCATATACATGGAGCAGTGCAATTTCCGGAGAAGGAAGCAGTTCGATTCTCCGAGGACGCTGATTCCAGGTTCGAGGTCGGAGCACATCTTTACGCTGGTGAATTGGAACCAACAGCAGTTTTCTTTGAAAACTTTCCTCTAGAACTTCAATCAACAGATAAGGTAGTCGTGAACGTTTCTTGTATTATTTGAGTCATGTAGCGATATCTGAGCAACCATTTTCCCATATTTTTTTGTCCTATCTTTTGCCCCATTTTCTTGATTAACATTTCTGTACTCAGTAAACTTCGATGATTTATGCCTTTTTCTACGATTTGTTGAGACATTGTTATGTCAGTGGCATAGTTAAATAATTTTGGATCAGTTGAGACTGATAATTTAGATTCTTTCAGTAATTTGCATATTTTTGTAGTCACGATTTGACTGTAAAGTTAACGATTTTATATGGCAGATTTGAATTCAGACAGCGTGTCATTTTATTAAAGTAATTCTATTCAGTAAATTACTTTGACCAATTTTCTGTCATCCTCAAGAAAGAAGAATGATTAAATGATTTTAGAGCGTTAAAATCTAATACGTTATCGACGATCTTTGAAATACTAGTCGTCTTATGAACATGATTGCAACATAGACATTTATCATTGCATTATAGACAATTTTATGAAATATGAACTTTGATTACGATTTATTGAATACACTATAGTAATGAACATTTGATAGGAATTTTTCTCAATTCTAGATTGGAACAATAATGTTTGCATTCCACAGTCTAATTGTATTCTATTCGACTTTTTATGCAGTTAAGATGAACTTTGATTGAAGATAGTATTTTTATACTGCGTTACTTTGAAGATATTAATCTCAATTTTGATAGACCAGGGAGGAGTGTCTAATCGTATTTGCTATTAAATTTATTTGTGATTGGCAAATTTTTACTTCATATCGATTCATGAATGAAACCCACGAAGGTTAAATAATAACAGACATTAATACAATTGATGAATATAAGAATTTTTGAAGAGGAACAATGGATGTATAATCGTTAGTTCAGTGGACCTGTAAAAGTCGCTGATGAGTAATGCCCTTGAATAATGAAGGAGGTTCCCACAGTAATAAATGAAGTTGTTGAATTTATGAGTGGAGGTTTTTGTATGTAATTTGGAAGATTTTGATGCCATATATATGAAGATATATGATGAATTCTGGGCCTATTGTTGAGCAATTTTGTGCGTTTTGAGCGAAGTATTTTTCCGCTGAATGTATTGTCCTGGTTCTTTGAAAGTTATTCATGTGAAGATACTGTTAAAGTTAACAAGAGTGTTAAATAATTTGAGATGAAGATTTTGAATGGAGGTTACCGTCACAAATAATTATAATTATTATTAAACCTGAATTTGACAGTTAAATATAACTAACCTTCATTGGTCGATTATATCAACACAATTTGAGTAATTATCAACCGGATAAACGTGTGGTTTAATGTATTTCTTATATAAATAATATAAACAATATAAATATTGTAAAATAATGTTGTAAATATCTTTGTTAAATAATATGAAATGAAAGGGATTAATAGAGGCGTGTATAAAATTTTTAATTGTCGTTCGACATTGTTATAAACAATTTATTATTGTTATAAATAATTAATGAACTTTTGTTATTAACATTTGGAGTTTTGTTATTATACTCTAAACAACGCTAATTAAACAAGTGGTTTGAACAATTAAACATGATTTGGGATTGTTGGAGTAATCCACTGGTGTTTGAATGGAGCATTTAAAAGATTTGCGTGATAATATTTCAGTTGAGATGTGGACATTTAACGTGTTTTGAAAGGAGAGCTAAGCTCTGATGTAACTCGCATATGCTAGGGTTGAACGGAGGGGTGAGTCCACTTTGACGATGCAGGTGCATTGCAGCTGGCCCGGACAACTGTATGATAGAGGCCAAGGACGTTTACATAATAGCCTTGTGGCTATAAATAAAATATGAAGTATATAAACACGCAAACCATTTGATATATGTGTCTCGTCCCAAATCCCGTTTCCATTCCAAGTGCATTATTATTTTTACGTTATTTTGAGCTTGAGAAAGCTGAAACATTGTATGTAGAGTATACAAGTCCGACAGGAGGACATGGTTATGTGGTCGATGGCTTCTGATTGCCACGTGTATTTTGTTGTTTATTTTTGTTAAATTCATTCTTTATGTGAAATAAATTATTGTGCAGTTTAAAGTTTCTCGTCTTCGTTTTGGTTCATTTTAAATATCATGGTGGAGGTTATTGTGTGGGCACGCTTTAAGTGATCCAGTTGACAACCCAGTCCCCGAGATAAATTTAAAAGGTAAGTAAAGGTAAGTATGAACCCCCGTATATTTTGGTGTGTTCCACAATAATTTCTTGTTAACTATTGTGCTCTAATCTCGATAGTATCTGTCAGTGCCATTTTCATTGATGTAGCTGTGCCGGTGCGATTGATTATTGGCAATCCGATTGAGGGGGCGGATATCTGACAGCCTACTATCCGGATAACGGGGACAGTAGCTGCTACAGATATTCGCTCTCAGTTACGCCTACAAGTTCTGGCTTTTTGGGAGAGTCAGTGGCTAGCTGACCCACTGCCCAGTAAACTGAGAGCGATCAAGGGAACTACTCGCGTGTGGCGGAGCTCTTTCCGGTCACGGAGAGAGTCCGTCATTTTGTGTAGGCTAAGGATAGGTCATAAAAGATCCGCCCACTCGTATCTGATGAGAAGGGAAGACCCCCACTTTGTACCTGTGGAGCCGTTTTCACCGTGGCCCACATTTTCACCGAGTGTGTGGATCTTGCTGACTTACGAAGAATCCTTGGTTTGCAGATGGCACTCAAACTTATATTAGCCTATGACGCGGTGGCTGCTGATCGCGTCATCCGCTTTATAAGAGAGAGTGGGTTAGGGCCAGCAATCTAAATTTTCCAGTATAAATTGAATCATCGACTTGTTCGTTTTTGAATGATAATGTTTTGTTTTATTAATTTTTTGGTTCTTTTAAGTTTAGGCGTCCACCTCAAAATTTTAAATTCAATTCCAAATTTGTATTCTTTAATCTGTGTTAAGAGGGGCAGATGACCTCGTAGTTCCGCCTCTTAAAAAAACAACAACAACAATAACTAACTAACCAGTCGTTGTTAACTGTTCACTGACACTGACCCATTACTACTTTGACCTGAGACAAGAATGAACGTTTCACAACATTTTGCAATGATGATTGCCGTCACGGTACATTAGAGGAATTCCTTCACTACCTATATCTTTGTGCATCATCCCATTATTGGTGAGGGATCTAGAATGCAAGTCACAGTTATGACATTTAACACTCGGAGTTATTTACCTTATACAATTGAAAGAGAAGAGAGAAAAGTGATGCCGATTCTCAATCTTGATGTTCTATCATTAGCGTTAGATGTGAGTTGTCATCAAGTGTATTGTCCTAGTGCTAAGTCAGTAGTTTTCCTTCTGTGAAGAGTTCAGTACAGTAGAGGCTAAGAGGAGTAGTGCATCCTACAGCAACAGTAGAGCTTAAAAACGAGGCGCTATCATTAAATGATAACGTTCAAGTCATTGAATAACACGATGAACAGAATGTGTGAGAAAGAGTAAAGTGGGTCATTATGGCACAGCGGTCAAGTTGCTTGCCTCACATAAGGTGGGTTGGGTTCAGTTCCTGGTTAATGTGGGGTTTTCGAGGTGAAATGTCACTTAATTATTAAAAAAATATGAAAATGTCACATCGGGTGGTTCTGATTCCATGCTGAAAGGGAGTCCAATGGCTTGTGATCTTAAGATTAACTGTCAATTTAAACTACGAGCTTCCTTCCAGTTTGAGTGAGATAACGTTGCTATTCAGTGGCGTTAGTAAAACATTTTTGCATTACAAGATGATTATTCAGTGGATTTCATAGTGGAATTTGAGTGAATGTAATTAGCCAAACAATATACTTACTGTATTATATCCTTTTAATTTGGGAAATCTGGTGCTTGAAACACTAACATGAGGACTAGGTGAATTTGATCCATGAATAGATGCATTGTCGTCGACCAATACTCGTATCCGAGTGTATGTTTCTTTCCTGCATTACTAATTTGTATTCACTCGATGGTGATGTCGCTGGTGACTCAACAGACCAATTCTGGCATAGAACATACGGCTGCACACGATGCATATGATGGAAGTTGGAGGACGTGGCAATATCTGGCGCAGCTTTCTGCTCTGACGAGTTTCCATTTCCTGCCTTTGGCGTTCTTCTTTAAAATGTGAAACCGCAGCTGAGGTGGCTGCACGCCAATTATCAGGATCAATGGCTACACTCCTCAAGGTTTGTTTAAGCTGGTCTTTGTAACGCTTCCGAGGTGCTCCTAGAGGTTTCTTGCACATGCTGAGTTCGCTGTACAGGATTTTCCGTGGGAGTCTGTCGTTATTGATGCGTTGGACATGAACGATCCATCTTGGCCGGTGACTAATGATGATGGCTTCTTTGCTCTTCATCTCTGCTCTCTCGAGAACCGCAGCATTCGTTAATAGTCATCCCATTTGATGTGCATAGTGGAACGGAGTTTCTGCAGTTGAAAGCGTTCCAGTTTTTTGATGGTCTGGCGGTATAGGGTCCAGGTCTCACATCCAAAGAGCAACGTAGAAATGACAACAGCTTGGTATACCATTAGTTTTGTACAGATTCTTAGATCTTTGCTCTGGAATACACGACGTGAGAGACGTCCAAACGCTGCATGCGCAGCACGGATTCTGTTATCCACGTCCTTCTCAACAGTAGGCTACATTGCGTAGACAGAATACTCCCAAGGTATGAGAAGTGATCGACTTGGTCGAAAGATGTGGCAGCGATAGTAATATCAAAACCTGGGATAGAGGTTCCAGGAACAGGTTGAGCTAATACTTTGATCTTCTGAATGTTTATGGTAAGGCCAAAACGTTCATATGCACTCCTGAAACAGTTGACAGACTGTTGCAGCTCTCCAGATGTATGGGCTGGTGAGGCATTGTCATCGGCATATTGCAATTCAGTAACCTGGTGAATATTGGTTAATCTTTTGGAACGAAGTCTCCATCATACCGATATTTAATTTCCACACCTGTGTTGTTTGGAGATGCTGGCTCATAGAGCATGGCCGTCAGATATAGGGCAAAATGAATAGGTGCAAGAACACAGCCTTGCTTGAGCCCATTTGTGATCGGAAATTCTTCTGAGACATCATTCTGATACAGCACCTGCCCGACCATACCAACATGAAGAGCCCGAATCCAGCCAACGAAATGTTCCGGACATCCAAAACGCCCCAAAACCAATCACATTGCATTTCTGGGAACAGTATCGAAGGCTTTTTCCAAGATCGTAAACGACTAAGAATAGAGGTGTCATTTGTTCTCTGCATTTCTCCTGCAGTTGTCTTATACAAAAGATCATGTTTGGTCAGTTCTTCTTGAATAGTGTATCGGTATCCTTCAGCAACAGTTTCATTAAGGAGCCTCGAGGTGTTGAACTTTCTCCTGGACGGATTCATGAAGTGGGAACGTGGTCTTTTGTTGATAGCAATCCTGAATCGACTAATCAAGAGTCTGTGATATGTCCAACAGTCATCGCTGTTTCGTTCTGCCTTCGTGATCAGGACATCATTCTTGTCACGCTGTCGGGTGATGACATAATCTATCAGATGCCAATGTTTAGAACGTGGATGCATCCATGTGGTGTTGAAGCGGTCCGGGAGTCGGAAATGTGTGTTGATGTAGAGTTCATGCTCGGCACATAGGCCGAGGAGTAATAAGCCATTAGTATTACAGTTCCCTATACCATGATTTCCCATGACTCTTCCCCATAATTGACTGTCTCTCCCCACTCTGGCATTGAAGTCTCCTAGTAGTATGAGTTTGTCAGTGGAAGGCACTCTGGTGAGGACCGTGCGTAGCTGGTGGTAGAAATAGTTCTTGGAGTCCGCATCATCCATAAGAAGGGGGCATATGAGGAGATAAGTGTAATGAACCTGCCTCTCGAAAGAGGTAAACTGTGAGTCATGAGTCTTTCATTTATTGCAGAGGGAGTGAGTCGATGTTCTTGCATCAACTTAGTTTTCATTGCGAAACCTACACCATGAATGAGATGTTCCTCTTCCTTTTTTCCCTTCCAGAAGACAGTATACCCTGTTGAGGTCTCGCTGATTTTACCTTCCCCCGCAAGTCTGGTTTCACTCAGGGCAGCAACATCGACATTGAGTCTATCCAGTTCATGGGTGATGTTGTCTTTAATTTCAAGAAGCGTTCGGACGTTCCATGCGCCAATAATTATCGATTTGGTTTTGCATTTCTTTCAACCGCAAAAAGGGGAGTCCCTCTGGTGCGGTTTCCCAGACAGGTTTGGAGAGTGACTTCCGATGTTTAGCCCAAATTTTATAGGGTCTTCCCCATTTGGGGTGGGCAGCGGTGCTCCTAAATAGGCCTGCCCAGTCACAGATGCAGGACCGTATCCCTGAGTAGTCACACGGTCTCAGAGAAGCGACCATCACACATCTGCCGCCAACGTGCAGGTCCAGACTAGGAGCTTCCAGTTTACCCAAACCTGCTTCCGTCGCCCTTGTCCCATCGCCGTTGGTCTAAGAGGAATGGCAGGAAAGAGTGTCACATGCGTGACTTTGTTTAAGGTGGATCTCAACTTGCCAGGAAGTGACCCACCCACTATGATTCTGGAACCATTATCTGCGGCACATAAAAATGAGACATGCAGCTTCCAGCACCAGAATTGCAATGGACTGCCGCTAACTCAAGAAAACGTGAGTTGCGCCTTTACAGCCAGTCCATCTGGCATGGCCTCTTCCGCCTAGACGACCGATGGGGACCTCAAAAATGAATAGGCTCCTCCTCCACCCGTGTTGCCGTTGGGCCTTAGTTTCACCAGAGCCCTGTAAGCCGTCACGTTTCATGGTTCCTGTAGGACCTTCACAGCTACCGTAGTGGTGCCGGGGTACATAGTCCCCACTGTACCTCGTCCCTACAGGCAGTCCCATACTTCATGCCATTGCCCATCTCCCACGACGTGGACGAGGGGTTGGACTTGTGGGAGACTAGATGCATTGTACTGTATGCGTATATGAACAACTTGTCCAAAGGTGTGTATCAAATAGTGAGCTCCAGGGAGAAGGGACATAGTATACATTTTAACAACCCTGCGGCTTAGCCATGCGCATACCTGCCAAGTTTTCCGGTTTTCCCGGAAGGTTTCCGGATTTCTGGGGTGTTTTCCGGTTGTCCAGATTAACATAGTTTTTTCCGGATTTTCAACTCCCTAGCTTGTTTCCGTTCTCTGCATCCAAATCGCATTTCAGTTTTGATTTTCGATAATAGCTGCTATTCTGAGATGCGCGTGTTTAAATTCGACTGAAAATCGACTGATAAGACTCAGGGTGTCTACCGGTAACGAAAAGTAACGAAAAAGTTGCTAATTTTACAAATGGGTAACGAAGGTAACGAAAAGTATCTAATTCTTATGTCTGGATAGTTGGAGGTAACGAAAATTAGCCGAGGTCTGTTAAAATCATTTAAACCCGCGCCGCTAGGCTCGCGGATGCGATGAAGCGAGTTTCACGCAAGCGACGCCGATTGCGTAAGCTATATTTCCCTGTGCACGACCTCAAAGAAATGCATACTGAGGATACCTTCAGTGGTACTGTATACATCGGTTCAACGTTTATTTTCGGCATCAAGAAGAGTTTAGTTTTGTGTGAAATATTTTTCTGTATTAATCGGAAACCTGACTTTTTGCGAGACGTTTATTCGCAATAACTTCCGAAACTCAACATAAACCTCTCATTTCTGAAATTGGCCTCTAAATTTGTGTATCTCAAATTGAAGTCCAAAATAACGCGAAATAATTTACTGTCGCAATCTTGCGAAATGATACTGTTTCAAAAAATAATCGCAAAAATGCTTCGAAATACATAGACTATATTTTAAAAATCTGTCAGTCTAGTGAATTTGCGACATAAAGTGTACCTAATTCGAAACTCCGATATATGTCTTATTTTCCTTCGAACTATGGTTCCATTGGATATATAGGCCTAATCTAACCGTGCTATCTCGAAAACTTGTATAATTTGAATTCGAATGTGCCCTCTTGTCGGAGTATTCGTACAATCCTCTCTGAATAATAATATTCATAATAACCGAAGGTTCATCCTCCAAAATCACATCCTCAAGACGGGCGGCTGACAGCACGACTTGCCTGCGGGAATCTCGTCAAACGGACCACGATCGACGCCAGTTGCGTAAAATTATAAAACCCGTGCTCGGCCGCGAACTTGTGTCCACGAGGACTGCGGGAATCCTGTCAAAGGTGGTTGGGCACCCATCACGAAACATACTCGCCACTTTTCCCATGACCGTATACTTAAAAGTGTACGGCGAGCGAGAAGTGCATCAACCCACGTAGAAATAACAGACTACGTAGCATCTTGATACTCATTTCTTCTCGTGATCCACGGTGAACTTCCAACCACAGCATAGGGGCAGCGGGAATCACGGCGCCGATCATACAACATGTCCATAACTGCTCGTGAATTTTAACCATACGCAACCTCGAGCTCGCCCTCGCCATTCTGCCAGGTCAGATAGACAGGCCGACAATCTTTAAACGGCCGGATGCGGTGCCGATTGCATAATATCGCGTTCTCATTGTGCAACCGCGGGGACAACGTGAATCTCGTAAAACTACCGAGAGCGGCAGCGATTGCGATACATCGCGATATTTCTTCGCATTCGATGACTAGTAGAACTGGATTCTTGTCAAATGGACAGCAAGGGGGTGCCGATTGCGTAATAATAACAACTTTCCATATTTTTCGTGCCCGACCTCAAGGACAATAGAAATCTCGTCGAACGACTAAAACCGCGATTTTTGTCCGTGTTCTATCTAAAAAACTACGAATCGCGTCAAACGGCTGAGACCAGCGCCGATCGTGCAACGTCTCGATATTTCACCGTACCTGACATAATTCGGTGACGATCACGTAACGTCGCATGATATATTTCTTCGTGGTCTACTGCGTGGACAAAGGAAATCTCCCCAAACGGCCAAGATCAGAGTAACTTCTTGGTAATCATAACTTCTTGTACACAAGACGGCATATTTGCTGAATCAACTCATTTGATATTAAATATTCATTATTTATTTTTATCTACATTTTTATAACACCATAAGTGAATCTTATTCACTGCTTTAAACACAGTTCATTGTTGTTTTCCTTCACCGCGCGAAGAGCTTTTATGGTTGGTGACCGCAGACGTATCTTGAATTGAAAGGTAACTAAAATGAACTAAAAGGTAGCTAAAAAGTAACTAATTTTTACTTCATCCTTACAGTCGACACCCTGCAAAGTTTATCGATAATCCCGTCTCGCAGATTATCGCTGCGCTTATGTCATTAATTCCTTGCGTTTGACATTACGCTGAAATTCGATAGAACTGTCTCGATAATCACTTCTCGCAGGTTATCGCTGCATTTATATTGCTCTTTGTGCTTCGACTGTTTGTAAGCGGGAAAGCTTGGTTTTAAGGGTTGCTTGCTGTATTTCTGGTATTCGTGCAATTGTGTGACAATTTTTTGTGCACATTAGTGTTTTCGTGATGAATTCAAGTAAGAAACGATATCATCAGTCTTTCAGGGAGGCATATTCTTCAGAATTTTTGGAAACTGGTACAATGAATTAGATAGTCTCACATCACCAAGTGTTTGTAATCTCTTTCCCTGTAGTCTTTTCTTGCTATTTTTAAGACCTTGCGACGCATGTACGCGTTAAATTTATGCGCTTTGGGATCTTCTGGATTTCTATTTTTGAAAGTTGGCAGGTATGCATGCGCATTGGGTCATGCACCACGGATTGTGGGGAGCTCTAGGAAGTCAACACAATAGACAATAATTTACTAGCTAACTGTATATAGAGATGCCATCGTTACTTCCGACTTGATGTTTGTTTGCTATTCGAGAGCTATCTAGCGGTCAGAAGTGAAATCACTTTAACCAGTCATTCAGATCGATGCCTGCTAAAATCGCGACATCGCGAACGAATCTAGATTTGTTGTGATATATCGATTGAATAGCTGCCGGTGATTGGCTGGTTAATGTGACTTCACTTCTGGCCGCTAGAGAGCTCTAGCATAGCCAAGAAACATCAAGTCGGTAGTAACGATGGCATCACTATAGAAACAGTGGATGCATACATTCAGTTAGTAACATTTATAATCTACTGCTTACAAATTGGACTGTTGGTGCAGCAGAAAGAGGAGAATTGAAGCATTTGTTTTCACTCCTTTCACAAATTTTTTACTGTAACCAAAACAGCAATAATGCACCATCTTCTCTAGGAATTGAGACATATTTTATTGTTATTCATCCTGAAACACCAGTAATATTCACCTTAAGCAATAACAAAGGCTTTTAATGGGCCAAGCACATGTGCGCCAGCTCACTGACACCCATGTCACCTGACTTGGCTCACTGGATCTTGACTCCTGCGCAGTACACCAAAGCGCTCTGTCGCTGATTTATGTTCTATGGTTGGAACACACTAAGCTTGATAGCAAAGCCATCATCATTAAAAGGCTGTTTTCTAATGAGAGGGATGAGATACAATTGGAGATCATATTGCTAATGAGATCAGGATATTTAAAGGCGTGATGCAAGGGTGTGTCTTGTCCCCAACCCAAGCATTATTACAAAATACCCTGGTGTTGATCTAGGTCATCTTGAAACGGTTTCTATAGCCCTCACTGTTTGGTGACAAGTGTAACTGTTTCCTTAGTGCACGTTGAGCGTACAAATGTAATGTTTACTCTGACTAATATATGTTGTGTTAATGGGCGCCAAGACCTCAACGCTATGTTGTTGTTGTTGTTTGAGTCTTCAGTCTTTTGACTGGTTTGATGCAGCTCTCCATGCTTCCCTGTCCTGAGCTAATCGTTTCATCTCTACATGGCTACCACACCCTACATCCGAGGCAATCTGTTTAACATATCCTAACCTTGGTCTACCCCTACAGTTCTTATCCTCGACCCTTCCTTCCATAACTAAGCTTGCTATTCCTGGGTGTCTTAGTATGTGTCCTACCAACCTATCTCTTCTCTTCATTAGCAGTCGCCAGAAACATCTCTCCTCTCCCACTCGCCTTAATACCTCTTCGTTTGTAACCCTATCTACCCATCTGATCTTCATCATTCTCCTGTAACACCACATTTCAAATGCTTCAATTCTCCTCTTTTCTGCTGCACCAATAGTCCAAGTTTCACTTCCATAGAGCGCCACGCTCCAGACAAAGGCTTTCAAAAATGACTTCCTAATACCTAAATCTATATTCGATGTCAACAGATTCCTTTTTTGTAGGAAGGCTTTCCTTGCCTGAGCCAACCTACTTTTTATATCCTCTTTGCTTCGTCCATCACTGGTTATTCTGCTTCCTAAGTAACAGAAGTCTCCAACTTCCTTCAGCTTTTCACCTGCCAATTTGATCTCCATAGAAGTTTCTGATTTATTTCGGCTGCATTCCAGTATTTTTGTTTTACATTTGTTAATTTTCATCATGTATTCATTCTGTAAGACGGAGTCCATACCATTCAAAAACTGATTCAAATCCTCAGGCGTGTCGGCCAAGATGACGATGTCATCAGCAAATCTCAGAGTTGAAATTATTTCTCCTTGAATCTTCACTCCCACTTTAAATTTTTCTCCAATTTCCTTCATTGCTTGTTCAATGTAAAGATTGAAAAGTATGGGTGATAAGTTGCAGCCTTGCCTTACACCTTTCTGAATACCAGCTTCTCTCTCATGTCCTTCAGCTCGAATGACTGCTGTCTGGTTTCTGTATAGATTGTATATCACCCTCCTATCCCTGTACTTTATTCCAATCGATTTCAAAATGTCAAACAATTTAGTCCAATCAACGTTATCAAAAGCCTTTTCTAAGTCTACAAATGCCATGAACGTTCTCTTACCTTTCCTTATTCTACCTTCCAAAATCAGCCTAAGACTTAGTACAGCTTCCCTTGTTCCTACATTTCTCCTGAAACCAAACTGGTCTTCACCCAACTCCGTTTCTATCTGGCTTTCAATCCTCTTGTAAATTATTCTAGACAGGATCTTTGAAGCATGAGTAATCAAGCTGATTGTACGGTAATCTTCACATCTGTCAGCTCCCACTTTCTTTGGTATAGGGATGATAACATTCTTCTTGAAATCAGGGGGTACCTCACCTGTCTCATAAATCCTACACACCAAGTGAAATAACCTGATCAGACCTTCATCTCCTATGCAGCGTAGCAACTCAATCGGTATATCATCTATGCCTGGTGCTTTGTTCCTGCTTAAGTCCTCCAATGCTCTGTCAAATTCTGATCTCAATATTAAATCTCCTTTTGCATCCTCATCAATTTCCTCCTCCCTTTCCATTACATGATTCTCAATCTCCTTTCCCTTATACAAGAACTCTATGTAAGCTTTCCATCTCTCAACCTTTTCTTCCCTATCTGTTAGAGGCTTTCCATTTGTGTCCTTAATATTACAGCACTTAGTCTTCTTTTCCCCAAAAGTATTCTTAATCCTTCGATAAGCTGTGTCTACTTTTCCTAATTTCAGACAATTTTCTATACCTGCACATTTCTCTTTCAACCATTCTTCTTTCGCTTCCTTGCACTTCTTGTTAACCTCATTTCTCAGACGTCTGTATTCTGCTTTCCCCTTTTCATCTCTTAGATTCTTGTGTTTCCGCCTTTCATCCATCAATTCTAGTATATCCTGAGTGATCCACGGTTTTCTACCTATTCTTTCTTTCCTACCAATGTTTTCTTCTGCAGATTTTGTTATTTCATTCTTCAAAAGTGCCCATTCGTCTGCAATTGAAGTCCGTTTAGGATTTTTCATTAGTCCTTCCGTTATACTCTTCTTGAATCTTTCGTTTACATCCTGCTCTTTCAGTCTGTCTATTGCCCACCTTTTTGGCTTTTGACTTTTCTTCAGTTTCTTCAACTTTAATCTGCATTTCATTACAACCAGATTGTGGTCAGAGTTTATGTCAGCACCAGAATATGTTTTACAATCCAAAATCTGGTTTCGAAACCTCTGCTTGACCATAATGAAGTCGATTTGGTAACGCCCTGTATCTCCTGGTCTCATCCAAGTGTATATTCTTCTATTGTGGTTATTGAATAAGGTGTTAGCTATGACCAACTCATGTTCGGTGCAGAATTCCATCAGCCTGCTTCCTCGATCATTCCTTTCACCTAATCCGAAATCTCCTACTATCTTCCCTTCTCTCCCTTTTCCTACCACAGCATTCCAATCTCCCATTACTATAACATTTTCATCACCTTTGATATACCTCAGAATGTCATCTATTTCTTCGTAGACCTTTTCAACATCCTCATCATCAGCTTGACTGGTAGGCATATAGACTTGTACCACTGTGGTGCACGTAGGTTTAGTATTGATTTTTGCTACAATAATCCGTTCACTGTATTGCTCATAATATTCCACCCGCTGTTCAAGTTTCCTACTCAATATGAGACCAACTCCTGCTTGGCCATTGTTTGATTTAGTGCTAATGACCCTATAGTCTCCTGACCAAACGTCCTGTTCTTCCTGCCAGCGCATTTCACTAATCCCAACCAAATCCAACCTCAACCTATCCATTTCCCGTTCTAAGTTTTCTAACTTTCCACTTCCTAGCAGACTTCTAACATTCCACGCTCCGATCCGTAGAATGTCAGATTTCCTCTTTGTCACTTCTGTGATGTTAACCCCCTCTCAAGTAGTCCCCACCCGGAGATCCGAACGGGGGACTAGTTTACTTCCGGATCGAAATTTTACAAGGGAGGAGGCCATCATCACATGTAATTATGCATAGAGAGGTGCATATCCTCGGGAATAGCATTACGGCTGTAGTTTCCCGTTGCTTTCAGCCGTGCGGCAGAACGCAGTGTAGCCATTAGTTGGCTTATATTATCAATATCTTAACCGTCTATTAGACTAGTAAAGAATTGATTTATTCTGAAAGGCTGCTACTCCCTTTCAGAATAAGTAAAGAGCAATTCTACTACAAAATACTAACCTTCTACTAACAATTAAATACCAAAATTCTACTAACGAAAAAAATACTAAAGTTTCACCAACAACAAATACTACCACTAAAACAGTCTGTCACCAGGCCCACTCACATGCACCCTCACCAGACACAGTATGTTGAAATCTAAATTTATATTTAACAACACCTAGCTCTGGTAGAACACTTTCAAGAATCTTTACATTCAGATCGTGGTATGATTTGATCATTAACCCAACTAACAATTGTATCAGGAGAAGGAATTTGGTCTATATCTAATGCTACCTACTGAAAGCAAAGATCGCATGGTTAAAAGGAATGAATTTATTATATAAAACAAGTATGGCAAAATTAATAATAATTTATTTAGCGTATGATGAATACAATATTATATACAATATATACAGTACAACTACCATCTCAAGTTCATAACTAAAGTTCCATGTTTAAAGTTGAGAGCCAGAGAAGGGCTTCGCTTGAGACACAGTGTAAGTCTTCTATAGAGCCTCTGCACGCACGTAAAGGACACTCGAATGCAATGTGGTCCACTGTCTGTTCCTCTTCTCCGCAGTCACATTGAGGTGATGCCTTCCATCCCCATTTGAAGAGAGTGGCTCCACATCTACATTGGCCGGTCCTAATACGGTTTAGCGTCCTCCACTGTCGTCTGGGAAGTGAAAATCCATCAGGGCACTTGCAGGGGTTCTTAATGATGTGATGATTTGGTAACGAGGATTGCAGATGCCATTGTTCTTTCCAGGCGTCCGATATATTAAAGGAGGTGTCCTGTAGAATCATTGCAGTACGCCAAGAAGGGTGTCTGGATTTCAGTCGTTTGGTTGGAGAAGCTGCTATATCAGAATGAATAGGGAGGTGAGGATTGTTTTCTATTTTCTTCCATAAGTTAAGCAGTGACTGTGATCTTCTTAGGGGTGGAGGTGGTATGTGGCTTAGGGTGGGAAGCCAGTGTGTGTTAGTAGGTCGGATGCACCCTGTAATGATACGCATTGCCTGGTTCAGCTGGGTGTCTACTAGTGAAATGTGAGCACTGTTAAGCCAAGTTGAGCAACAATATTCAGCGACGGAATAAGAAAGTGCAAGAGCAGTGGATCTCAGGATTTGAGCATTAGCACCCCAGGATGTACCCGCCAGCTTTTGAAGGATGTTATTCCTGGTCTTGATCTTGGCTGACACATTGCAGAGGTGATTCTTGTAAGTCAACGACCTGTCCAGGGTGACTCCCAGGTATTTTGGGTTACTACAGTATTGTAGATTCTCTCCTCTGAATGGTATGGTTGGTTTGTACCCAGAACTTCTATTCCGCAAGTGGAAGGTAGACACAACAGTTTTCTGAGGGGTTGGTCTAAGGTTGTTCTGACGAAAGTAGCTGTCTAGGATCTCTAAGTCTGATGTAAGCATCGACTCAGGCTCATCAAAGCGTTGTTGTTGGGCGACCAATGCGATGTCATCTGCATAGATGAATTTTTTTGATTTCGTTGCTGGGAGATCATATGAGTACAGGTTGAATAGTAGAGGGGCCAATACAGAGCCCTGAGGGAGTCCACCATTTATCCTATGTATTCTACTCCTGGAGTCTTCTGAAAATATCTGAAAGAACCTATTACTCAGCATATTACTGAGTAATGTGGTGAGTTTCAGGCATGGGATGATACTGATAAATTTAAGAAGGAGCTTATCTTGCCACACGGTGTCATATGCAGCTGTCAGATCTAAGAAAACACCCGTGCTTACCGTTTTGTTCTCAATGCCATTTTCAATATGGGTAACTAGTGCTAAAACCTGTTCATCACATCCACGTCCAGGTCTGAATCCAGCCTGCTCGACTGGAATATGCTGATTGATTGTCGCAGAGATCCTGTTATGTATCAGCCTTTCCAGAAGCTTCATTGTGACACTGAGGAGTGCTATTGGCCGGTAACTCTCAACTTTTGTTGGGTCCTTAGATGTTTTTAATACAGCTGCTATTTTTGTCTTCTTGAAGAGTGAAGGTAGGTGACCTGTCTCTAGGATGTTCGTGAATAAGTTAGTAAGCCATTTGATAGCAGCTGGTCCAAGATGTAGAATAAACTCTGGATATATACCATCAGCACCTGCCGCTTTCCCAGGTTTTAAACTTTCTATGGCCTGCTTAATTTCTGGTGGTTGAAATGGGACAGAAAATTCAGAGGATCGCAGAGCCAGACGTTTCTTTTCCTTGAAGAGTTGCTTTACGTGTCTTCTATGATGCTTTTCAACTGAAACCTTTGAGGTAGAGATCATATGCTTGGCCATGTCATTTATACTGATGCTTGTTTTTGGTCTAATTTTGCTGTTTGATGTGTCCAATTTCCTGATCAGGCTCCAAGCTTCCCTGCTGGAGTGAGTGAAGTCTAGGGACTCAACAGTTTCTTGCCAAATTCTCTTCCTGTTTTCATCTCGGGATTGTAAAAGTTCAGAAGCCGTATCTGGATCACCATTGGCCTCAAATTCTTTGAAGAGCCTTTCACTCTCCTCGTTCCAGCCGGGGATGTATTGTTTACGATATCCTCTTGGGATACATCGTTTTGCTGCACTTTTATCTACACCGATGAATCTGCTGTAGTTGCTATGTATAGGTCTTATCCATCGCAGGTTGGAGTCAATCTGTTTAGAAAATTCATCCCAATTGGCTAAAATTCCATCTCTGTTTCGGGCAGGAGTGAACAATAGGCACAAGCAATCCAGACTGGAGAATTATTGGTCTGTGCTGACTGTGAGGAAATTTGTTGAGCACTGTGCGTCGTATATTGCTAAGTGGGATTAATAATACTAATAATATATTTTAAATTTAAATTGGAGCGTTGCGATTTGAATATTACCGCTAGAGAATTACGTGAAAACGGAGTCGGATGAATTACTGATTTTACTATTATTCCCAAGCTATGAAGTTACTGAAATACTGAATATGAAACAAAGAAACGAGAGATTATGTAGTTCTGAGTCATTCGCGCTTACCATTGGAAATTGCCGTAGCATTTCCCTCGTACTGGATGTTGAAGAGAGCTTCCCACAGCCTTCTGGACGTCGTCAGTTGAAGAGATACTTGTAGATATGATAATTTATGGTCCTATCACATCGGAACCAACCACACGTGCAACCACAACGGTCAAGTTTTACAAAGATTATCGCCCTGCCTCCTCGGCGCGCAAACCATATATGCACTCGTCGCCTCCCCTCTCTTGTTCCGGCTTCTTCTAGCCCGCTCTCCTCTGATTGGCTGAGCCACCACGCGATACTCCCCTCCTCCGGGTCAATGCACTCGGCGCGACGATGATGTCGATTACCGTTCCAGGCCATTTCGCCTTTTCTTGAAGCAGCAACCCCGCTTGCGTCACGCTTCTCGACAAGAATAAGCCTGTAGCCGAATTCCCAGTGACTCATCTCTCTCAACAAACTCTAACTGACAAAATCCGAAAAATTCCGTTATCATATAATTTTCCGCGATAATGTTGTTCGTAATAATTCGCTTGATAGTGTTTTCTATAACATCGACAACCTATCTGTATACTTATAATTTTATTTTAAAAAAACGCTCAAAAAATACCTTAATAATAATAATAAGTTACATTAAAACTTCTCTTGGCTGAACAATTTGCCGCGTAAATAAATATTAAATGGCTTCCTACTGACTTATGTCAGTGGCGTAAAGTACCCTTGAAAAACACGTTACATATTCGCCTCGGATCATCGGATGATTTACCGTGACGACGGTCCATCATGCGATTATCCCAGACACGTTAATAAAACCCCATCCAAAATACATATTACATAAATTAAATCACCCTAAATTACATATCGTCCCACCTCTGGCAAACTAGCGAAAGTGCAAAAATAGCGAATCGGCAATCTATATCATAGAATTACTATTAATATAAGATCTACAGTCTGGCAAAGTATTGTATCTGTAGCTCGTTCCGTTTGGCAACAATTAGCTCTTCTTATTTACGAAACTGCATACAATGGGATTTTGACAATGGTAAAGTAGCGAATCTACACTTTGGTTAGTTTGCCGTAGTCATCACAATAGCATACAACAATGTTTACTGCAGCAAAGTAACGAATGTGTCAGATTCGCCTGATATTGAGAATGTAATGATGTCAGATAGCTGCGAGGGACAACAAAAATATGCCAACTTTGTTTGTATGTGTCTAGAAACAATCAAGAAACACCAAAAGCTCCAGCAGATTGATCACATTTATTTTGAGCCAGGGCACATTTTAATGGAATGTGATTCTATTCATCAAACACTATATACTTCTGCAAAGAACCTCCCAGTGTGCACTCCTGAAGGATGGGTTCAACAGATACGAAATGCATGCAAGAATCCAGCACCCTACAATGTTTCTTTATTGGTGCACACTGACTTTATAGATTTCAGCCCGAAAAAGAACAGTTTTATATCGGTTGAAGGTAAGAATCCTTTGCCTTTCCGAAAACTGTTTGGTTTTGTTATACAAAGGTTCGTTCTCAGGAACCGAAAAGGCCGCCCATCAGACTGTCAAGTAGTGAAACCTTACCCTGCAAGATTCTGCATCTCTAGTGCAAAATTAAAGTATCAGAAAAATCTTTTCTATAACCTGCAAATTCCAAAGGCTTATCATGCATTTTATGAAACCCTTCCGTCACCAGAAACAGTGAGAGATACACTCCCCGAACCTGATGTTTCAGAAGAATCAGATTTTGAGTAGATTGTGGTATGCTAATTTATGTAAGTTATTAATTTATTGTAATTAGCCTACTTTTCACATTTTGCAAAAATGAGGAAAAAGTAGACTTATGAGATTGATCCGGACAAATGTGTGTCTGTCCTTCTGTCTGTGTGCCTAAATGGCTGCAGAAATCGAAACCAAATTTCGTATGAGTAAATATGTATATCTGAATATCTCCAGCCCATGTGTGAAAATTATGTCAGTGCTACCAACTGCTGAAAAACCTCAATTGAAATTTGAGCTCCATGTTGGATATCTTGGAAGGTATGCATGGGAGCTATTCCAAAATTGGCACACATATAGATACTATTTCAGTTTAATTTCCAGGAGGCCACACATGGCAGTGTTGCCAAAATAATTCTAAGCCTGCTGATAGGTCCAATTTTTAAATGCATTTAACTTCTACACTATCAATTGGATTTCAACCAAATTTCGTATATAAACAGATATGACTGAGCGTACTCTTAAGAGCCACCAGGGCTGCCAACTGTTAATAAAGGCTGTCTCTATTTTCTTACCCCCATTATCAATATATCAGTATGTAATCCAACAGCTCTAAACTTTGCGCACGTATAGTACCTGCCATTCTAGATTAATTTGGAGCAACTAATATACGTCAATGCTGCCAACATGATAGGTCAAATTTAAAATTACATGTAACTTCTATACTAACAAGTGGATTTCATCCTAAATTGGCACAACAAGAGATCATAATATTTCAGATTATTTCTGACCAACACATGCATGACATTGTTGCCAACATGATTTTACGCGCGTTGATAGATCCAATGTCTAACTGTATGTAACGTCCATGCTATCCATTGGACTTCAGCCAAATTTTGTATTCTCAACCTTAAGAGATGGACCTAAGAATATATTCAGTCACTAGGGCTGCCAACTGTACTGCTTTATTAGGCTACATTTTACCACGTATATTTCGAATTAATTAGAAATTTCGATATTACCAATTTAATTTCGACATTATTCTAGATAGGTCCATATAGATTAATCATTGGCATGAATCTTACATTTTAAGAAAAGTAGGCTCTTAAGTTCGTCACGGAACTTCTTGTGTTTTATTGTGTTCAATTTTTGAAGAAAATTATTGGAATTTAGACTTTTTTCCTTTAAATGGAAGTCTAATGGTCTAAAAATTAATTTAAATAATTGTTTCTTTTGTAATTGTATTGCAGATTCGATACTTAGGAACAGTAATACTAGAGATAATAAGATAAAATCACTCTGGCAAAGTAACGAAACTGCCATTTAGGCCCTTAAAATTAAGACAAGAGCTAACATCAATGCACCCTATAAACATATTGGTTAACCAGTCTACTGAGTATTAAAAGTGACCGAGAAAGAAAATAACTGGATTTTATACAAGTAGATGAAACTTGTTTTAGCTCTCCTGTAAAATGAAGAATTTTCACTTTCGCTAGTTTGCCAGAGGGGGGACAATATATATACACTCATAATTTTCTTTACGCACTTTGCGTCAAAGTCCGTTGTCATTTTGGATTGCCCTGTGCAATCAGTCCAATGTTTTTCACTTAGATTAATGTTACACGGATATTTCCGCCTCTCAAATATCTCTATGTTGGGAAAGATACACATAAATAATGTGTGAGCACTGTGTATATATGATGTCACATCACACGCATCAAAGGTGTTCTGATATGTTTATATCACCACAGAACTTCCTAATTTCACTGGAGGTCGCTTCCATCTGGTGAAACTTAGCCTCACTGATCTCACGGAGCGCACGATCACACTATTGTGGCAGCGCATCGTGACCATAATACTTAATCTCTCTGTATATAATACAAAATTAATATTGACTTCTGAAAAAAGATCAGTAAATGCACATTACATATAACACCAAATATTTCTGTGCCGTAATCGCCCTGTCTTCTTAAGTTCCCGTAGACCAAATTCTACTTAATACTAGTTCACAACTCATACCAGTTCTCCTCACCCAAATAATACCTTTGTACTAATTACCTTAAATTACACACTTATAATTCTTACATGGCGAGGCCGTAAACAGAAATCACGTGTGCTGTTATGTATGAGTTTCATGAAGGACTGTCTCGCCTTCTGGTGGCCCATCTTTTGTCTCGTGGACGCTGTAAGCAAAAATACCCTGTTCAAGCGCTCACCCATCTCTAGGAGACAAATGGGAATTCACCAGCGCTACCAAATTCTGGCCTTGGTGTATCGAGACATTTTAGTGCTCAAGAGCATCCGACAATCGCGTCATATTTCCCTGTACCTTAAAAACTCTCAATTACTTACATACAACCCCCCTGTGTGACTTCTGATACGCCTGCCTGGAAGACCAGATCTTCCACGCACCAAATACCACACTTACTCATTTGATAGGCTGACTCGCCAGCTAAACACACTTACTTTATGACACATACTTTCGTAGACTATGTATATTATACGTCCCGTATAATCTGATTCCCTTACTATCCTCCAGCACATATGCTGTTTTGCCAATACGTTTGGAAACTATAAATGGGCCCTCGTAGAGATAAAAGAACTTGGACATGACTTTCTCTAGCTTATTTGACTGTTTCGGCACTCTAAGTAAGACTCTGTCCCCCGGCTCGAAAAGGTCAAATTTAGTTTCTTTTTGTTGGCGAATTCTCTTTTGTGCTGACTTAGATAAATTCTGTTTCGCCAACTGGACAATGTAATCCTTCCCCGGTTGCTTTCCCTCATTTAAACTATAGGGTCATTAGCATTAAATCAAACAATGGCCAAGCAGGGGTTGGCCTCATATTGAGTAGGAAACTTGGACAGCGGGTGGAATATTACGAGCAATATAGTGAACGGATTTTTGTAGCAAAAATCAATACTAAACCTACCTGCACCACAGTGGTACAAGTCTATATGCCTACCAGTCAAGCTGATGATGAGGATGTTGAAAGGTCTACGAAGAAATAGACGAAATTCTGAGGTATATCAAGGGTGATGAAAATGTTATAGTAATGGGAGATTGGAATGCTGTGGTAGGAAAAGGGAGAGAAGGGAAGATAGTAGGAGATTTCGGATTAGGTGAAAGGAATGATCGAGGAAGCAGGCTGGTAGAATTCTGCACCGAGCATGAATTGGTCACAGCTAACACCTTATTCAATAACCACAATAGAAGAATATACACATGGATGAGACCAGGAGATACAGGGCGTTACCAAATCGACTTCATTATGGTCAAGCAGAGGTTTCGAAACCAGATTTTGGATTGTAAAACATATCATGGTGCTGACATAAACTCTGATCACAATCTGGTTGTAATGAAATGCAGATTAAAGTTGAAGAAACTGAAGAAAAGTCAAAAGCCAAAAAGGTGGGCAATAGACAGACTGAAAGAGAAGGATGTAAACGAAAGATTCAAGGAGAGTATAAAGGAAGGACTAATGAAAAACCCTAAACAAACTTCAATTACAGACGAATGGGCACTTTTGAAGAATGAAATAACAAAATCCGCAGAAGAAAACATCGGTAGGAAAGAAAGAATAGGTAGAAAACCGTGGATCACTCAAGATATACTAGAATTGATGGATGAAAGGCGGAAACACATGAATCTAAGAGATGAAAAGGGGAAAGCAGAATACAGACGTCTGAGAAATGAGGTTAACAAGAAGTGCAAGGAAGCGAAAGAAGAATGGTTGAAAGAGAAATGTGCAGGTATAGAAAATTGTCTGAAATTAGGAAATGTAGACACAGCTTATCGAAGGATTAAGAATACTTTTGGGGAAAAGAAGACTAAGTGCTGTAATATTAAGGACACAAATGGAAAGCCTCTAACAGATAGGGAAGAAAAGGATGAGAGATGGGAAGCTTACATAGAGAGTTTGTATAAGGGAAAGGAGATTGAGAATCATGTAATGGAAAGGGAGGAGGAAATTGATGAGGATGCGAAAGGAGATTTAATATTGAAATCAGAATTTGATAGAGCTTTGGAAGACTTAAGCAGGAACAAAGCACCAGGCATAGATGATATACCGATTGAGTTGCTACGCTGCATAGGAGATGAAGGTCTGATCAGGTTATTTCACTTGGTGTGTAGGATTTATGAGACAGGTGAGGTACCCCCTGATTTCAAGAAGAATGTTATCATCCCTATACCAAAGAAAGTGGGAGCTGACAGATGTGAAGATTACCGTACAATCAGCTTGATTACTCATGCTTCAAAGATCCTGTCTAGAATAATTTACAAGAGAATTGAAAGCCAGATAGAAACGGAGTTGGGTGATGACCAGTTTGGTTTCAGGAGAAATGTAGGAACAAGGGAAGCTGTACTAAGTCTTAGGCTGATTTTGGAAAGTAGAATAAGGAAAGATAAGAGAACGTTCATGGCTTTTGTAGACTTAGAAAAGGCTTTTGATAACGTTGATTGGACTAAATTGTTTGACATTTTGAAATCGATTGGAATAAAGTACAGGGATAGGAGGGTGATATACAATCTGTACAGAAACCAGACAGCAGTCATTCGAGTTGAAGGACATGAGAGAGAAGCTGGTATTCAGAAAGGTGTAAGGCAAGGCTGCAACTTATCACCCATACTTTTCAATCTTTACATTGAACAAGCAATGAAGGAAATTAGAGAAAAATTTAAAGTGGGAGTGAAGATTCAAGGAGAAATAATTTCAACTCTGAGATTTGCTGATGACATCGTCATCTTGGCCGACAAGCCTGAGGATTTGAATGAGTTTTTGAATGGTATGGACTCCGTCTTACGGAAAGAATTCATGATGAAAATAAATAAATAAATAAATAAATAAATGTAAAACAAAAATACTGGAATGCAGCCGAAATAAATCAGAAACCTCTATGGAGATCAAATTGGCAGGTGAATAGGTGAAGGAAGTAGGAGACTTCTGTTACTTAGGAAGCAGAATAACCAGTGATGGACGAAGCAATGAGGATATTAAAAGTAGGTTGGCTCAGGCAAAGAAAGCATTTCTACAAAAAAGGAATCTGCTGACATCGAATATAGATTTAGGTATTAGGAAGTCATTTTTGAAAGCCTTTGTCTGGAGCGTGGCGCTCTATGGAAGTGAAACTTGGACTATTGGTGCAGCAGAAAAGAGGAGAATTGAAGCATTTGAAATGTGGTGTTACAGGAGAATGATGAATATCAGATGGGTAGATAGGGTTACAAACAAAGAGGTATTAAGACGAGTGGGAGAGGAGAGATGTTTCTGGCGACTGCTAATGAAGAGAAGAGATAGGTTGGTAGGACACATACTAAGACACCCAGGAATAGCAAGCTTAGTTATGGAAGGAAGGTTCGAGGACAAAAACTGTAGGGGTAGACCAAGGTTAGAATATGTTAAACAGATTGCCTCGGATGTAGGGTGTCGGAGCTATGTAGAGATGAAACGATTAGCTCAGGACAGGGAGGCATGGAGAGCTGCATCAAACCAGTCAAAAGACTGAAGACTCAAACAACAAACAACAACACCCTCGCTAGTTCATTTTGTGGTCTCTTTCCGAAGTGAACTTCGTATGGCGTCAATTTCGTGCTCTCATGCTGGACAGAATTCAGCCAAGTCTCGACTTTGGGAAGATGTCCAACCCATGCCGTATGCTTGTCATGCACTAGAGTCCGAAAAAGACGAGCCACTTCCCTTAATGGACGCTCTGCAGAATTACCCTGAGGGTACCTTACAGAGGAATGAACGTGTGAAATACCAGCTTCCTGCATACTGGTTCTCCATTTCTTTGCAGTAAACTGTGGTCCACTGTCAGATAGTATGCTGAGAGGAAGGCCATACTCAGGTACATACTTATTAATGATCAGACGGCTACACGCTAGTCCCGTGGCTTTCCTTAGCGGATATAGCTTGACATACTTACTAAAAGCGTCAATAACTATAAAAATGTACTCATAGCCGTACTGTCCTTTAACGATCGGGCCAAATAAATCCACACACAGTAGTTCGCCGGGACTACTGGTGAGAACTGCAGATCTCTCCCCCACTAAATATTTAACTGGATATTTACTCCTTTGACAGGTGTCACACTTAGCTAAAATCCTCCTAACATCCCTTCCCATTTTACTCCAAATGAAGTCACGACCAATTTCATAGAAGACCTTGGCAGTACCTAAGTGTCCTAATTCCCTATGAATGAACCAAATTAGCTCCTCCCGCAAAGTGGCAGGAACACATATTGCCCACCGATTATTCCTACATTTCCGTGCAAGAAGCCCATCCTGCATCTTGTACGTGAACCGTCCTACTTTCACATACTCTTCTTCACTTATTTCCAACCTAGCCAGTGGCCCCCTTAACTTAACGTCATCACGTTGCTCCACAAGCATATTTCTCAGTGTCTGTAACGATGCCGTGTTGCTACTGTCCACACATGCACATATTAAAATACAGTCCTCTGCTTTAACCACAGGATAATCCCTACATAAATGAGTGTCCCTTGATAGCATGTCTGCAAGAATGTTATCTTTACCCTTAATATATTTTACTGTGAATTCGTATTCCTGCAGAGCAAGAATCCACCTACTAACTCTGTTAGAACTGAGTTTACAAGTCCTCATATACAGTAATGCATGGTGATCTGTATGGATCTCAAATTTCCCCCCTACTAAATACATTCTAAATTTCCCCAAACTGAAAACAATACCTAAAAGCTCTAACTCAGTAATCGTGTATCTTTTCTCTGCTGCTGTCAGTCCTCGCGAGGCTAAAGACACAATGCACAGATTACCCTCATCATCTTTTTGACATAATACGCGAGCAATGCCTATATGTGAAGCATCTGTCATAACCACATATTCCTTATCTTTCAAAGGATATTTCAGCACTACAGCTTTCTCAAAACCTTCCTTCAGCGCTCTAAAAGCCTGATCATGCTTGGACTCCCAACTCCACCGAGTCCCACTGTTAAGCAATTCCCTGAATGGTTCTACCAACCCTGAGTATTTAAGAACGAACCTCCTGAAAAAGTTGCAAATTCCCAGGTATGTTTTTAACTGTTTAACATTCTGTGGCACCTCTGCGTTAAGTATCTTATTAACCCTACTTTCTTCTGGTGTCACACCTCTACTCGACACTCTATGACCTAAAAATGTCACTTCTGACTGACAGAATGAAGACTTAGACAGCTTCAAAGCGAACCCCGCCTGATCTAACTTCTGAAAAACTATATCTAAATGACGTAGATGCTCCTCCAAACTGCGTGAACTAATTACCATATCATCAATGTAAATGGTTACAAACTCTCCTGTGCCATCCCCCAATGCGATGTTTAAAGCCCTTATTAAAGCAGCTGAACTACTCTTTAACCCATAAAGTGTTCTACAAAATGATAAAGGTTATATTTATGACTAAACGCTGTAAATGGTCTATCTTCGTACATAAGTGGCACTTGCCAAAAACTGGAACTCAAATCTACACAAGTGAAATACTTCTTCCCCTCAAATGTTTGCATTAATTCCTCTATTGACATAGATTTCAGCTGATCTGAACTAATTCTACTGTTAACCAAACGAGCGTCTAAACAAATAAGAACTGTGCCGTCGGCCTTGGGTACCGTGATCTAAGAATTAACATATGGACTGTTAGAGTGCTCAATAATCCCATCTTCAAGCATCTGGTTAATTTGTGCTTCCACTGCACTCTGATAAGCGAAAGGTACAGGATATCTATGTCCTGTGAATACTGACCTATCAATAACGTTCAATGAATGTGTATAGCAATTGGCAATACAATGCGATCCTCAAAAACTCTCCTATTACACAATAACACATCATAGAGCCGAACACATTTTTCATCCTCTATATTTCCCTGAAATGCAGCATCACGTAACGAGTCCTCTAGACTACCGTTCGTTATCACACTGCCCACAAAACATGGAGAACCCCGCTCTACGGCTGGCGATATCTCATTTAAAGTACAAATCACACCTACAACACTACTACTCTGAATATGGTCATTGAACGCTACTTCTACTTCAGAATCACCCCATTTAAATTTTAAACTCCCTACATCATAACATAAGTTACCAGACACTCTACTTAGCCACTCTGAACCCAAGATAACACTGAATACTAAATTTGGAATTACATGACAAATCTGCTTTTCTACATGATTATTAATTTTAATGTCTAATAAAACTTGCTTAGAAATTACTTTAGACCTCTTCCCAACAGCTGTGATAACAAAAGTGCTTTAAATTGGCATCTCCTCAAAATTTACTCCAGTTCCTTTCATTTTATCATAAAATGCACTACTTATGCAACTCTTCATACAACCACTATCAATTAAAACATCTGTGTACGCCTCGGACACGTTAAATTTAACTATGGGGCTCTTACTAACCACCTCCTGAATAATACCTTCATCATTTAGTTCACGTAATAATTCATTTCTTACATTTAGGTCATAGGGTTCCTGTATAAGTGTATGGACAGGGCATGTTACAGACTGAGATTCTGACCTTACATCGCAGCCTGGTTCGTGTTTAAAGCATTGCTACCACTTGGTGTAGTACTACTCACTACTGCACTGGTCTGGTTGTTCTGGGTTGCGTTAACGGTATCTCTCTGTCCGTTATTACCATTGGGCTGATTCCCTCCTTGACCCCTGTTCTGGTTATAATTATTGTTGTTATTATACCTCCCTTGGTTACCCCTAAAATCATTATTTCGGCCTTGATTTCCCCTGAAATCATTATTTCTACCTTGGTAGTTCGTACCATACCCATTTCCTCTATACTGACTTTGCTGATTATTATTATTATTATTGTTTTGGTTCCCCCTATTTTGAACGTTGGCCCCTTCGCCACTGTTCCCTTGGACTTCCTGATTCCTATTCTCATTAGGCCTGTTATTATGGTTACCCTGGTTCCTACCGAAATTCTCCTCGTAACCACCTCTTCCCAGAGCATCGAATGTACTTAACAAATTTTCCACTTGTGAAATTGATTTAACATTTTGGATACAGGCAGCTTCTTTGATTCGAAATGGAAAATGTCTTAGTAATAGCCTGACTACATCACTTTCCTCCTTCAAACAATCCAGATATTTACACGTCAATACCTGTCCTAAAAAGTACTCGGTCATAGTGTAGTTTCCTCTCGGGTTATATTTCCCACACACAATTCCCTCACGATGCTGAGACTGAATTACCTCATTCCAAAATTTCTCACAAAATGTAACTTTAAAATCTGAAATATTCTCGAAATTGTCTCTGTAGACAGCAAACCAGTTTCTTGTCTCCCCTACAAACGCTTGCTCTAAAATCTCAACTACCTGACACCACTCAATACTACCATCTTCCAACCTCTCCCCGAATTTATTTTCTATTGTATTCATGAACTCCATTGGACAACCCTGCCGATTACTGAATTTGCCTAGTTCTATTTCCCTGTGTGTGCTATTCACATAAACTGGCCTACCCTGACTAATTTCCTGCCTAATTCTAGCTTTCAACTTCTGTTCTAATTCAGCAATATTCTCATCAGCTTTTCTTTCAATATTAGTTACAGTTAACCTAATGCTCCCTTCCGATGCTTCAACTTTACCACTTAATTTAGCTTGTTTCTCACTAATCTCATTAATGCTTTCCTTATTCCTCTCCCTTAAAGCATTAACTTCAGTGATTATTTCTGCATGTACTTTATCAATTCTTTCCCCCAGCTGTTGTTTAACCTCTTTAGTTGCTACCTGAATTTTGTCAATTTCTCCCCCCAATTGCTTTTTGACCTGCTGTGTTTCAAGTTGCACTAGTTCTTTTAAATTTTCAGCCTGTGTACTGATTCTAATTTCTAACTCCTCCTGTACTTTTCCTAATTTTCTGTCTACATCTGCAATAATCTCTTTAGCTTTTTCTTCCATCACCCCTCTGATTTCTCCTCTAATCTGCTCAAATTTCTTATCTAATTTTAGATTGTTCTCTTCAAATTTCTCATTTAATTTGTTGCTCACTTCCTTACTGTTTTGTTCAAGTTTAGCATTATTATGTTCGAGTTTAGCATTGAAAGTTTCAGTACTCTCTCTATTTTCCCTACTGTTTTGTTCCAGTTTAGCATTATTTTGTTCGAGTTTAGCATTGTTTTGTTCAAGTTTAGCGTTTAAAGCATCTGTGCTAATTTTATTTTGTTGCATAAACTGAAGAAGCAAACTCTCTAACCCTGCTTGACTGTTTTGATTACCCCCCTCAGTATCGGGATGTACCTCCGACATCCCTGTACTGCTTTCATTTCCAAGACTAGACATACTGCTCGTATCTTCACTATCCAACTGGTGACCACTACGCAACTTCATCTCTTCCTCAACACTACCCATGCTGATACACGCCGATAAATGAAAAACCCCCAAAATACAGGCACAGAAATATATACCCTTCTCCTTCCACAAATGTTATTAGGTTTTCGGTCTCACGTTGGTAGCGACAAGTGAAACGGTTTCTATAGCCCTCACTGTTTGGTGACAAGTGTAACTGTTTCCTTAGTGCACGTTGAGCGTACAAATGTAATGTTTACTCTGACTAAGATATGTTGTGTTAATGGGCGCCAAGACCTCAACGCTATGTTGAAATCTAAATTTATATTTAACAACACCTAGCTCTGGTAGAACACCTTCAAGAATCTTTACACTCAGATCGTGGTATGATTTGATCATTAACCCAACTAACAATTGTATCAGGAGAAGGAATTTGGTCTATATCTAATGCTACCTACTGAAAGCAAAGATCGCATGGTTAAAATGAATGAATTTATTATATAAAACAAGTATGGAAAAAATAATAATAATAATATATTTTAAATTTAAATTGAAGCGTTGCGAGTTGAATATTACCGCTAGAGAATTACGTGAAAACGGAGTCGGATGAATTACTGATTTTACTATTATTCCCAAGCTATGAAGTTACTGAAATACTGAATATGAAACAAAGAAACGAGAGATTATGTAGTTCTGAGTCATTCGCGCTTACCATTGGAAATTGCCGTAGCATTTCCCTCGTACTGGATGTTGAAGAGAGCTTCCCACAGCCTTCTGGACGTCGTCAGTTGAAGAGATACTTGTAGATATGATAATTTATGGTCCTATCACATCGGAACCAACCACACGTGCAACCACAACGGTCAAGTTTTACAAATATTATCGCCCTGCCTCCTCGGCGCGCAAACCATATATGCACTCGTCGCCTCCCCTCTCTTGTTCCGGCTTCTTCTAGCCCGCTCTCCTCTGATTGGCTGAGCCACCACGCGATACTCCCCTCCTCCGGGTTAATGCACTCGGCGCGACGATGATGTCGATTACCGTTCCATGCCATTTCGCCTTTTCTTGAAGCAGCAACCCCGCTTGCGTCACGCTTCTCGACAAGAATAAGCCTGTAGCCGAATTCCCAGTGACTCATCTCTCTCAACAAACTCTAACTGACAAAATCCGAAAAATTCCGTAATCATATAATTTTCCGCGATAATGTTGTTCGTAATAATTCGCTTGATAGTGTTTTCTATAACATCGAAAACCTATCTGTATACTTATAATTTTATTTAAAAAAACGCTCCAAAAATACCTTAATAATAATAATAAGTTACATTAAAACTTCTCTTGGCTGAACAATTTGCCGCGTAAATAAATATTAAATGGCTTCCTACTGACTTATGTCAGTGGCGTAAAGTACCCTCGAAAAACACGTTACAATCTTCCCCTAACCTTGGATTAAGTTGATGGAGCAATGGCAGCTGATTAAACATGATAGGTTATCAGCAAAGAAAGCTTTTTCTACAGAAAAGAAGTCTGTTGACATCAAGTATAGATTTAGGTATTAGAAAGCAATTTTTGAAAGCCTTTGTAGAGGGCACTCTATGGGAGTGAAACTTGGACTATTGGTGTAGCAGAAAGGGAAGAATAGAAGCATTTGAAATGTAGTGCTACAGGAGAATGATGAAGATCAGATGGGTAGTTAGAGTAACAAATGAAGAGGTATATAGACGAGTAAAAGAGGAGAAATGTTCCTGGCGAGTTCTAAGTAAGAGAAGAGATGGGTTGATAGGGCACATATTAAGACACCCAGGAATAGCTTAGGCCTACTTAGTTATGGTAGGAAGGATTGAGGACAAGAACTGTGGGCATAGACTTATGTTAAACAGATGGTCTCGGATGTAGAGATGAAATAATTAGCTCAGGATTGTCTCGGATGTAGAGCTATGTAGAGATGAAATAATTAGCTCAGGACACGGAGCCACGGAGAGTTGCATCGAACCAAACACACATGTAGGTGATAATCTAAAATGCAAGGTGTCCAGGTTAAAGGTATAATATAAAATTTAATAACTTGAGAAATAATGGAGATATTTATTGGCGGTTCGTTTCTACAACTAGGGTAACTCAAAATGTTAACTGTGTTCGCTTGCGGTGGTACCAGATGCGCATGTGCGTAACTGCATTGTTCACGAGAAGCATGCCAGTAGCCATGTGGACTCCACAGCAGAAGGTGTTCTGTGTGCTTTCGCTTGCGGAGCAAAAATCCGTTACAACGTAGATTTCGGCGTGAGTATGGACTGTTACCAACTGATGATGTTTCCAGTTATGTAACAATCAAGAAAAAGAGGCGCCTTCTAGAATCTGGGAACTTGTTGTCAATGTCGGGCCGCCACGCCAAGCACGCAGTTTCAGAGGCTGCTGTTGATTTAATCCACGAGTCCTTCAAGCAGAGCCCTCGTAAATCAATTCGACAAGCGAGCAGGCAGTTACAGTTACCTCGTTGGACAGTGCACGATGCCGTCCACAGAAGGTTGCGCTTACAGGAGTACAAACTGCAGCTTCGTCAGAAAATGAAACCTCAGGACAGGCCGCTACGGAAGGCATTCGCGGAGAAATTCTGGCAAAAATTGATGTAAACAAGGCATTCCTCGATTCGGTCTGTTTCTCAAACAAGGCTACATTGCATATTTCCGGCACGGTAAACAGGCACAATTGCCGTATATAGGGAACTGAACCCCCACGTAGTGATAGAGTTGGAACGGGACTCTCCGAAAGTGATTGCGTGGTGTGGATGGTTGAAGGATAGGGTTATTGGCCCATTCTTCTTCGCGGAGCCTACAGTTAATGGAACATGTTACCTAGATATGTTGGAGCAGTATGTTGTGCCACAACCTCCTCTTGACGTGATCTTTCAGCAAGATGGTGCACCATGCCATTATGTGGAACTTGTGAGGGATTTCTTGAATCGTGAGTTCCCAGATCGCTGGATTGAGAGAGGTAGTCCATCAATTGCTTGCCCCCCCCCCCCCCCCCCCCCCCCTAGAAGCCCCGACATTATGCCACTTTTCCTGTGGGGGTTTGTCAAGAATCAAGTTTACCAGACACCAGTTCGTGATCTACCAGATCCGCGTCATCACATTCGTGCAGCTATCTCAAATATTACACCTATAATGCTGCAGAACACTTGGAGAGAAGTGGAATACAGATTAGATGTCTGTCGCGCCATTAATGGTGCGCATATCGAGATGTATTAGGCATGTAAGGAAACATTTTGAGTTACCCTATTCGTAGAAACAAACACATAATGGAATCACTGAAATCTTTAAAACAACTGAAATTAAAAATGATTTTTTTCTTGCTTAAAATTGCAAGGAAATTTGAGGGGGAAATAACTCAATGCATTTCTACGTTTGTACGAATGCCATTCCTTAAAAACCAGTAGGTATAAGCCATGTGCCATATACCCAGCGCAGTATACAAAGAAGAGCAAAGCCAACTCCATACAGGCCATGGAGGCCCTGGGAGTAGTGAAAGGTAGAGACTTCCACTTTTTGTGACATCGGCACTAGATGGGATGGAGTTGTCAGCTCCATGCCCGGCCGTCTTTGCTCCCAAGAATTACCCTGGTACTCATTTATGGTGTAGGCTGAGTGTACCCCAGGGCTATTTGCGTTTCCGAAAGTGGTAGTTTTGTTTCTAAAATGCACTGCCTGAGTGGGGATCGAACCCACTCCCTTTCAGTTAGAAGCTCAGAGCCTCTACCGACTGCACCACGCAGCCCCCTGCAGTATACAAATAGTGTTCAGAAAACATGTTCTTTTGTAGTGCATCTGATGAAGTTATGTGGTGTCATAAAATTACTTCCTGTTGAACTGCTCTGCCAAAGCAGGTAAATTGAACATCTGAATGGATGTAAGTACTTTTTATTAATATAATTCAACGTTTTATAGCTAACTTTATACACGAACGAAGTTTGGTGTTTTTCAGTCGGTCAACACGATTGTATCCAATAGTGATTTATATTTCATATTGCCGAGTTAACACACATTTTTTAAAATAACATACCTAATTTGACGTTATTGAAATTCTTGATCAAATTTTGAAGTTTTTTGTTCTTATTTCTAAAAATTTCATAAAATGGATAAAATGTGAACACAGACTTGGATTCTACATCCCTCAATACCTAACAGTCATTTCCGGTATATTGTCTTGTTAAAATATATGTCTTTTTATTAGGGTTATGCCCCTTAAAACCTCAATAACTAACTATGTGTGGATTTAGAGGGGCAGGTCAACAGTGGAACCCATTTTCATTCTGAGACAGAACATTGAAAACCGTTGGGAATGTGGGAAGGATATGGTAATGACTTATTGATCTAGAAAAGGCCTATGATAGCATACCTAGAACAAAAGTTTGGGAAAGCTTAACAAATAGGGGGATAGACAAGGAACTGAGAGGCATGATAAATGGAATGTACATGGATTGCTACTGTAGTGTGAAGACTCGAGTCGGGACATCAGAATGGTTTAAAATTGACACTGGACTAAAGCAAGGAAGTGTGTTGTCACCATTATTGTTCTTAGTGGTAATGGATGACATTATGGAGGCACAATGTAAGACTATAGTAGGGCAAAGATGGAGGTAATGTTGTTTGCAGACGATGTTGTGATCTGGGGCGAGGATGAGATGGAGGTACAAGAACAGTTAGACGTAATAAATGAAAAGATTGAGCAATGGGCATTGAAGATAAATGTGGAGAAGAGTAAAACAGTGGTGATGAGTAGAGGTAAGAAAGAAGGAAAAGGAGTAATCAAAGTCGGAGATAAGGATTGGAAGTGGTGAAACACTTCAAATACTTGGGAAGTGAACTGACTGAAGATGGAAGACTAGATTCGGAAATTAGCAGAAGAATACAACTCGGGAGTGCTTTCTACCAACAGGTACGGGGACTAGTATGGAACAAGGATATACCAATTAAGGCTAAAGAAGTTATGTAAAAAGCATATTATGTTCCTATAATGACATATGCAGCAGAAACTTGGACAATGACTAAGAGGGATGAGAGCAGAGTACAGGCTGCTGAGATGAGAGAAGTATGGTCCAGAAAACGAGTAGAGACAGAGTGAGAAATGAAGATATACAGAAAAAAACTGGGAGTACAGAAACTAAATGACAAACTGGAACAAAACAGATAGAGATGGTTTGGACATGTCAAACGGATGAATGAAGTAAGGCTACCATGACGAGCACTCGAACGAGGAAGACCAAGAATGCCTTGGATGGACTCAGTCAAATGTAGCATTAGAAAACGGAACCTGGATTGGAACACCGTGTCTGAAGAGGAATGGTGGAATGACAGAACAAAGTGGAGAGGAACCATATTTGCCCCCACCCAGTGTCAGCTGGAAAAGGGGAAATGAAGATGATGATGGACTAACTTTATGGGATTTTTTTTAAATTATAAACTTTTGCCTTTTTTTTATTATAAACTTCTGCTTTCTTTTTTTCTTTTTCTTTTCAAAATTACAAAACAAAAACCTGACTTGATACAGAAAATCTGAACACATATATGGATTCAGGGCACTTTACTTAACAAGAATCGGCAATATTGTCCCTTGTAGCAGAAAAAAAAATTGAAATGCATATCATTGTAATCAGTCTTGCACATGTAATTTTCCTCAGTTAACCAGTTGTGATGTTATAGGACGGGAACCCCATAGGCCTATAAAGTGCTCAATTTGTAAATTACTCAAAATAAAAAATTATGGATAATTCTATTTCTACTCACTAACATGACTGAAGCCCCCGTGGCTTAGGCAGCAGTACGCCGGCCTCTTACCGCTGGGTCCGTGGTTCAAATCCCGGTCACTCCATGTGAGATTTGTGCTGGACAAAGCGGGAGCAGACAGGTTTCTCTCCGGGTACTCCAGTTTTCCCTGTCACAAATTGCATTCCAGCAACACTCTCCACTGTCATTTCATTTCATCTGTCATTCATTTAATCATTGCCCCAGGCTTCGGCAGCCGGCACAGTTCATATCCTCGCCGCTAGATGGGGGCTTCATTCTTCCATTCCCTGACCCGGTCAGTCGACTCGAAGCACGCTGTGTATTTTCAACATGACTGATTGGTCTATGGTTCACTCCATACCAGGGCTTGAATATCCAAGGTTAAAATTCGGCACAGCTATAGCCATCTTGAGTGTGGGCATTGGCTAACGGCCCAGTGCTCAACTCTGAGCTGTCCACGCCGTCACAACCATCATTGTGTCTCGTGGCCAGGGCAGCCTTGTTCTCATTGGTCTCCACTCTGATAGCTAGTCTCGCCTTCCCACCTCAATGTATATATCTCTCTCACACCAGGCAGCACCTCTGCTTATTCAGAGCTTGGCAGCTTCATGCCAGCCGGCAGGGATTAAGCTGGAGAAGCATGCCTTTATACTTGTAATTAATTATTATTATCAGGCTGCAGATATTAATGTCCTAAAAATGTTTAAAAAATTATTGCAAATGTATACTAATATAATAAAACTGAAGAGTTTTTTTGTTTGTCTGTTTAAACCCGCTGATCTGTGGAACTACCAGTCGGTTTCGAAATATTCTTTTTGTATATGATAGCCAGATTCAAGAGGAATAGTTTAGGCTATGTAGCATTAGGCTACGTTTCTCAGGTAACCTTAAAGATTGATTTTTGTTCAGTAAGTTGGAAGAACAAACGCTCCCGAACAGCTTTATCCACATGTGCTGGCGTTATAGTTAGTGATACGTACGCCGTTTCACTGATCTGAACCAAAATTTGTATACTTACCCTTTGGAACCCTGCGGGTAACATTGTCAACTTAAAATTTTTGACAGACCACTCTATTCCCTGCATTTAGGCCCTTTGGCACAAATCTACACCGTTTCACCGATCTGAACCAAAATTTGTATACTGACCCTTGGAACCCTGCGGGTAACACTATCCACTTAAAATTTTGGACAGACCACTCTATTCCCTGCATTTAGGCTCTTTGGCACAAATCTACACCGTTTCACCAATCTGAACTTTTTATTTGTTTTATTTTATTCAATTAATTCCAAAGAGCCATAGGCTCGTACAGAGGAATTGTAAAGTAATATGTTTGTTTACACACCAAGGAAGAAAATTCTGAAGGTAACACAAATTGATGAATAAGGACATAGGCCTATTATAAAGTTGATACCATATCTAAGATTGTTTAGACCTAGGTCCCTTAAAATGATAAGCACTTAGGATTTTTAATCGTATACATAACTTATTTGATGTATTAAGATGCGTCGAATTTTTCCCACAATACTTTCATAGTTTTCCTCTTAAATACTGACAAAGTTGGTGCACTTTTTACTTCATCAGGAAGTTTATTATATGACTGTGATGCAGAGAACTTGAAACTATTTCTACCGTATTTAGAAGAGTGGATGATATATAAGGCTACGTCCTTCGCATGCCTAGTTCCATGAGAATGATTGTCCGAGTTCAAGATGTAGGGAGAGCTATAGAGTATTGTGTTGTGTTTAATCTTGTATATTAGCATAGCTGCTCGGAGTTCTGCACTTACGCTGAGGGGTAGAATTTTACTTCTGATGTACAGATGTTTTACTGGAGTGCAGTAAGGAAGGTTAAATATGTTTCTAATAGCCCTATTCTGAATAGTCATTAAATCATTCAGTGTGGATTTCCTTCAGTGAGCCCAAATAACATTTAAATATTGGAGCTTGCTATGTACAAGTGAATAGTAGATTTGTTTTACAAGGATTAGGGGAATAAGATACCGAAGTTTCCTTAGGATCCCTACTATAGGTGAGAGTTTCTTAGCAATTCGTTCAACGTGTTCAATCCAGGTCAGGTGTTTGTCGATGATTAGACCTAAATACTTTGCCTGATTAACCTCTTTTATTTCAATATTTTGCCATGTGTGATTTCTTTCATGCTTTGTTTTGAAATTACCATGTAATTGGTCTTCTGTAGGTTCATTGTTAATTTATTGGCCTGGAACCATTGTGAGAGAGTATTTATATCTTGTTGCACATATTGTATGATTTCAATTATGTCTTTCCCAGTGTAGAATATATTTGTATCATCTGCATACAATTTGATATGCCCTCTCAAATTACATTCCACAATATCAATTATATAAATTAAGAATAGTGTAGGTCCAAGTATAGATCCTTGTGGAACTCCATGAGTTATATATTTTCCTGAACTTATGCATTTATTCAAAGCTACATGCTGCTTTCTTCCAATAAGGTAGCTTTGGAACCATTTTAGAGCTATACCTCGGACACCAGCATTTTCTAATTTTGACAACAGTATTTTATGATCTACTGTATAAAAGGCTTTTGTGAGATCAATAAATAACCCAACTGTCATATTATTTTTGTCAATAGTTTCTTGTAGCATTGTTATTAGGTCAATAGTTGCTGCCTCAGTACTAGAATTTTCCCTGAATCCATATTGCATATTATGAATGAATGTATTCTTGTTCAGAAATGAAAGCAATCTTGTTTTTACCACTTCTTCCAGAATTTTTGAAACTACCGAAAAAATAGAAACAGGTCTATAACTATTTGGATTTCTTTTGTCACCACCCTTAAATATAGGAACTACTTTGGCCACTTTTAAGTCATCTGGTATCATGCCAGTAACTAAGGACTCATTAATCATTTCAACCAAGATTTTAATAAATGATTGCATATTGTTTTTAATGAAATTTGTCTTGATACTATCTAAGCCACAGCTCTTTTTATTCTTTAAATTTGTGATGATGGACTTGACCTCCGCTTCATCTGTTGGATATAAGTAGAGGGAATTTGTCTGCTTGTGGTCCTTACTGAGGATTTCCTTCTGATCAGGAATAGCTTGTAAACTTACCCTTTGGAACCCTAAAAGTAACACTGTCTGCATGAAATTTATGACAGACCAGTCCATTCCCTGCATTTAGGCCCTTTGGCACAAATCTACACCTTTCCACCGATCTGAACCAAAATTTGTATGCTTTCCGTTTGGAACCCTGCGAGTAACACTGTCTGCATGCAATTTCGGACAGATCACTCCATTCCATGAATTTAGGCCCTTTGGCACAAATCTACACCGTTTCACCGATCTGAACCAAATTTTACATACTTACCCTTTGGAACCTGACGAGTAACACTGTCTGCTTGAAATTTCGGACAGACCACTCCATTCCCTGCATTTAGGTCCTTTGGCACAAATCTACGTTTCACCAATCTGAACCACATTTTGTATAGTTACCCTTTGGAACCCTGCGGGTGACACTGTCCTCTTTAAATTTCTGACAAATCACTCCCTTCCCTACATTTAGGCCCTTTAACACAAATCCACACCGTTTCTCCTAATTGCACCAAATTTTACATACACTTTGAAACCCTGCTGGTAACAATGTCCACTTGATATTTTGGACAACACTCTCCATTCCCTACATTTAGAATAACAAACATAGGCTAATGAACTTGAAAACCATGTATTAAGGCCCTAGAACCATTCATCTCCGTAGTAGTGTAACTGTAAGAGTATTTTAATAAGTATATTGTTGACTTGCAATTCGGGCTGCATCATGTCACCCCTACCAGTGTTCTGGTGCAGAATTGTAAAAATAGTTGCACCTTGCGCTGTTTATAATTTGCAGTCACGGGGAGTAATTAGTGCAAAATGATTTCTTAGGCCCCTTAAAACAGTTATCATCATGAGAATATTATGCCTCTGTATGTGCAAAGGTGTTGGTTCAGTACATTGACGTTATGAGCTGCAATAAGCGCTGGTGCTTTCAAATTGACCTTAATTTATTCCGAACCTTATCGATGAGCGCTATGTGGCTATAAATGATACTATTGCTACCTCAGGAGCTCGGGACAGCCAAAGTTTTCCAAAGTGTTCTGATTATTTTCCTATGGCGCTATGCGACAAAAGACGACACTATTGGTCTGTACATTTCTAACAGCCAATGAGATATAGGCCCTAGGCAATGTCTTTTATTTCACTTACTCATCTTTCTAATCATTTTTTAAAATTTGTTTGTAAATTGCATGTGTCAGTGCTGTAGTTAGTAAATAGCTGTTTCTCTATTCATTATTATCATTACGGGAAAATGACCTGAATGTTACGTCCATTATAACTGTACTACTTATTACCCCCACTACAACTACCACTTTCACCACCACCACCACAAAAAGTTATAATTTTAAAATATTTTTTTTCTGTTAGTTTAAGTACCATGTGCCAGTTCTGTAGTAGTATTCATTATTATCCATAAAACAAATAAATCCACCGTGCGAAGCCGGCTACTACTGCTAGTATCCAATAAAATGACCCAAAAACTTTAAAAAATGACCTATGAGTTTAATGAAATTTTACAACCAATTTATACATTGAGTTGATATAGGCTATAATGTCAACACTCAAAGAAATGCAAACATAAACTTTTCCAGCCTATTTTGCAAAAGGAATTTCACTATTGGTAGAAAAAATATCCTTGCTGAATTCCAAAATGATTTAAAACTCAGCAATTCTTCTAGGTTTGTGCCGTGTCTTGTGTGGGGTTTCGCCTAGGACACCAAGCTAGGCTCATCGGCGGGCTCTTGGTGTCCCCGCCCGGACCCCCACAGGAGTGACGAACTGCGCGCCACCTCCCTTTATATAAGGTGCAACTGCACCACTTGACTACGAGAACTAAAAGTTCAAGCAGCCTTAACCTCCCTATGAAGGCTTCCAAAAAGATGGTATATTGGCTTTCACGGCCGGTGAATTAAAACTCAGCAATTCTTCTAGGTTTGTGCCGTGTCTTGTGTGGGGTTTCGCCTAGGACACCAAGCTAGGCTCATCGGCGGGCTCTTGGTGTCCCCGCCCGGACCCCCACAGGAGTGACGAACTGCGCGCCACCTCCCTTTATATAAGGTGCAACTGCACCACTTGACTACGAGAACTAAAAGTTCAAGCAGCCTTAACCTCCCTATGAAGGCTTCCAAAAAGATGGTATATTGGCTTTCACGGCCGGTGAATTAAAACTCAGCACTTCTTCTAGGTTTGTGCCGTGTCTTGTGTGGGGTTTCGCCTAGGACACCAAGCTAGGCTCATCGGCGGGCTCTTGGTGTCCCCGCCCGGACCCCCACAGGAGTGACGAACTGCGCGCCACCTCCCTTTATATAAGGTGCAACTGCACCACTTGACTACGAGAACTAAAAGTTCAAGCAGCCTTAACCTCCCTATGAAGGCTTCCAAAAAGATGGTATATTGGCTGAAACCCCACACAAGACACGGCACAAACCTAGAAGAATTGCTGAGTTTTAATTCACCGGCCGTGAAAGCCAATATACCATCTTTTTGGAAGCCTTCATAGGGAGGTTAAGGCTGCTTGAACTTTTAGTTCTCGTAGTCAAGTGGTGCAGTTGCACCTTATATAAAGGGAGGTGGCGCGCAGTTCGTCACTCCTGTGGGGGTCCGGGCGGGGACACCAAGAGCCCGCCGATGAGCCTAGCTTGGTGTCCTAGGCGAAACCCCACACAAGACACGGCACAAACCTAGAAGAATTGCTGAGTTTTAATTCACCGGCCGTGAAAGCCAATATACCATCTCCAAAATGATTTGTTTGTAATGAACAGCCCTAGATGGCTTCAACTTTGGCATTTTAAAATACACTCGAAATAACAATTGCAGCCAACAACACAAATTCACTCAGAAAACGTAAGGTTGCACTGAGGTATTTAACTAGACTGGAATTACTGGGCCTACTGTAGTCTATCCTGCTACCCTTGCTTTCAACATCACAGGTGTGTCTCCAAGAATGTGGATATTTCCAAGAAGTAAGGACTGAATAAAGTTACTTTAGCCTTCAGATCGACAGTGAGTTGTGAAGATTCTCAGTAAGTTCCAATAATATCCAATGAGAAAATGACTCAAAAATTATAAAATGGTTCAATAAATTCCTTAAAATGACCGAATATAATATATACTTTAAGAAAATGACATAAAAATAACAGAATATGACCAAAAATTATGTAATAAATTAGTATGGGAACTATGATCAGGATTTCTGTATAAGTTAGTAATGTTTGTGGTGAACCAATTAAAAGATGACATGTCATCAAAATCCGCACCTTGGTTATTATTATTTTATTAAGCTCAAAGAATTATTCCACAGTAGTCAGTCTTGATCAAGTCTACATTAGTGCTGACATTATTTTTTGGTTTGTTCCTCAGTTATGGGGCTGCGGCAACTCGGTCATGTAGCCCCATGTACTTTGGGTGTGTGTAGAATCTGTCTGATAACCGGTGTTAATTGTGATGGCTGTATTAGTGTGTGTTATCTGTAATTCAGGCAAGGACTGCAGATGATCAATTTCAAGTAGTTCCTACTTTTGCTACCAAGTGCTACCATCAATGACACCTAGCTGTGAACTTGGCTACTAGATACCACCACAACCGGCACCTGGCGGTGAGCGTTGGAACTTAATAGCACGTTAATCAATTCTAACCTACAAATTTAGCTTCACACAATTGTAGTTAGTGGAAGGTTCTTTTACATGCCATAAATCTATGGCATGGGACTGCCGGCTTTACTTCCCCTCCCAAAGAAGGCATACTGAGGACATTATTTGTGCAAATGCTGTTTCAACATCTTACTGTAATAAGTGTTTTAATATGTGTTTGTATTTTCTTTTAGGTGGAGAAGTTCCTACCACAAAGTTGGCAGCTCTCCAGAAAGTTCTTCAGAGTGATTTTTTAAATGCAGTTCGGGAAGTTTATGAACACGTGTACGAAACTGTCGACATTCAAGGCTCTCAGGATATCCGTGCATCTGCCACTGCTAAGGCGACTGTTGCTGCCTTCGCAGCCAGTGAAGGTCACGCTCACCCACGAGTGGTGGAGCTACCAAAGACCGAGGAAGGTCTTGGCTTCAATGTGATGGGTGGCAAGGAGCAGAACTCCCCAATTTACATATCTCGTATCATTCCCGGTGGTGTTGCTGACAGACACGGTGGATTAAAACGAGGCGATCAGCTGCTCTCAGTCAATGGAGTGGTAAGCTATCTCTCTCTCTCACTTTCTCTTCTGGACACTGTGGAGTAATGAGTAGGCTATAAGAGTTTGGTGTTTCTTTCACAGTCAATTTAATTATTAGTGCTCAGATTTCTATGACCCAAAATAGTTGGTATTGTTTGCTTACACGTGGAACATACACAGTCTGAGAACTATGCAATAAGAAAGTGAGTTGTAGGCATAGATTTCAAGTCTTATTTTTTAATGAACATGTTAATTGATGTGGTTTCATTTGTAAGTTGACAATTACAACCACGTCTGACCCAAAAGTGTGATGGATATGATCTGAAATGTGGACATTTACTTCACAAACTAAAGATCCAAAATTCATAACTCCTATCTGGTAGCAGTACTCTGTTACATTTAGCATAAACATGTATAAACCGTGCAAATGAAAACAATAAGAAAACTTAAGCTTACTCTCACATCCATATGTTGATTCTTATTTCTGGGTATGAGAAAACCAATTTTTGAATTCAGGTCATCAATGCATACGCTGCGAAGCCTCCGTGGCTTAGGCGGCAGCATGCCGGCCTCTCATCGCTGGGTCCGTGGTTCAAATCCCGGTCACTCCATGTGAGATCTGTGCTGGACAAAACGGAGGTAGACAGGTTTTTCTCCGGGTACTCCGGTTTTCCCTGTCAAAATTTCATTCCAGCAACACTCTCCACTACCATTTCATTTCATCTGTCATTCATTTAATCATTGCCCCAGAGGAGTGCGTCAGGCCTCGGCAGCCCGCACAGTTCATATCCTCGCCGCTAGATGGGGGCTTCATTCATTCCATTCCTGACCCGGTCGGAGACTGGAAGCAGGCTGTGGATTTTCATTTTCAATGCATACGCTGCAATACAGTGTGGTTTGTGGTGGCCTTTTTGTGTAGCAAATTGAATGTTGTGCAACGTTATTTCATTAGTAAAGCATTGGTAGCAAGCTCTATATGGCCTGTATGTAACACACACAACATGGACCTTATCAACGCAGTGACGACAACGATCGTGACGATCGTGTGGCCTCCTAAGAGGCCGAGTGCAGGTCTTTCGAGTTGACGCCATTGGGCAACCTGCACGTCGTAATGAGGATGAAGTGATGATGAAGACGGCACATACACCCAGTCCCCGATCCACGGGAATTAATCCCAGGGGATTAAAATCCCTGATGGACCGGCCGGGAATCGAACCTGGGACACGTCAGGCCAAAGCCTAGCGCTCTAACCATTTAGAAACGGAGCCGGACAATGCAGTCATGAAGATGCAATTGACAAAATGGATCCCATTCATTGATACTTACGTCGGATTGTTCTGGGATGGAATAGATTCGTATATAGAATTCAATTTCGGGGGAGCAGAAGTGACTGCTCTGGTTAAAGTTTAAATTTTGAAATATTTGCAAGTGAAATACAGACATAATACACTGTTATATACAAACAGTTATCGTGAGTTATTATTTCTAACAAGTACAATCGATGGATTTTGATAAAAATCTCCCTTTTGTGTGTGGCATGTCTATATAAATATATGAATATGCTGATTCCTACAAATTGATTTTAGAAAATTTTCACAAGTATTTACATAGGCCTATTTTGAATTAAGAGCTTTAGAAATATTTGAAAGTATGGTGTAACCATCTTCATAACACAAAATCAAGTCTTCTTGGAACACTAGGAAACTTATCTACAAGTTCATCATCAGAATATCACTGTGAATTGACAGCAAGTCAAGTCCATTTAATTGTGATTCACATTTTGTATGCCTCAAGTAACTTAAGTCTTTAATTGTCTTAGTGTGGAAAAACTCTGTTCTTCAAAAGCAGTAGAAACTGTCAAAATAGGTAATATCTTGAAAAGAACCTAGATATTGGGGAAATATTGTTTGTCACATTTATAGTCCAGCCACCAAGACTCCGGCTCTGACATTTCTTGTGAGGGAGGGAGACAACATTGCCGGTTCAGTCTCGCGAAATGTAAAGAAAGGCTTTAAAATAAAACCATGATTGTTTACTTTGAAAACTTGATTCCATAATGACTTACAAATGCAATAAAACAATCTGTTGGGTTCTGTCCGTCCAGTCAATACAATTATCCCTATTTTATTTGTTTTACAGGTTTCGAGCCTTCTTTTCTGGCTCATCTTCAGCAATATTTTTTATTTATCATTCAAACTTAAAAATTATAATTTTTTTATATAAAATTGTAAGGTCTTCCTTATAAATTTAAAAGAGTTAAAGTCTAAACAGAAACTAACGATAAAATGATACAATATTAAGCTAATCAAGTTCCATTTTAATTGAAGTAGACATACTGGCTACCTAAAAGACTATTTAAATAAATAGTTAACTGTTTTTAAATGTTCAAGACCTCAAGAAATGTGTTGTGAAGATTGTGACTAGGTATACGGCCAGGAAACTCTCTGGCCAGCTGGTGGATCTGCCACACCCCGGGGCTCATGATTAAGATGTCCCAAGCCCCTGAAATGAACAACATTAAGTTCATCTTTTAAGATGCAAGTTCATTTGGGTGACTGATGAAAAATGGAACATACTTTTGAGATTACCGGTATATCCTTGCAGTTCCTAATAATTGAGATTTTGCTTGCATCAGATAAACACAAATGTAATAAGTGTGCAGCATAGTACTATAGAGACTCTCTCTCTAATGTATGCATGTATCCCATGAAACTCTCCATGCTTGGAAGCTGCTCCATCATTTCATTTACATTCAGTCCCAGTTGTATTAAATATTTAATCATAGTACTAGACTTGAACATGTCACATCATACACTGGCACAAGAACAAGGAAGTCTTCCCTTAATGCCATTGATTCTTCTTTGTCTCATCATACAACAAAAACTGTTCAATTTGACTTAAAGTTGTTTCATCTGCAAAAACTAAATTAAATACTGATTTTTTAACATTTGAAACTATTTTGTCTTCAATTTTCCAAATACCGGTAGTTGAACAAGTCATTCTGAATTATGGAACTGGTACTGTACTTTTCCCACCACAGTGCTCGACATGTTCCTTCAAAACTACTGTACATAACCGCTATTGATCGTAAATCAGATTAGCATTCGAAAATTGTCATTGATTCCAGGTCCTTCAAGGCTAATTCTTCCAGAACCATGTTTTCCCCTTAACCCTTATAGTGCCACAGTGCCGATATATCGGCCGAGGGAGCTTCTGCTAAAAATGCCTCGGGCTGATCTGTCAGTAGTACAGTCATATTAGGGCACAATTTGGCCGAATATGGAAAAAATTAAATGACAACGAATTTCTTCATAAACATGTTCTATAAAACCACCTGAACATCCGCAGAAAAATCACAAAAAATCGGGCTTGGGCACCCCTAAATTAAAAAAAAAACACGCCATCTTGGATTTTTCAAAAAACTGCTATAATTTATGAACGAAAAGTAGAAATAAGGTGCGGTTTTCGCCCAAAGTTGTGTTTCGACTTCTAGGCGGTGTACTTACTATGAAAACTCACATTCAAGTCGGGGGCCGTCTTTAAATTTTGAAGTAAAAAAAAACACTTTGTATCTACTTTAAAAAAAAGCTTTCTCCTAAACGAAAAGTGATAAAAACGTGCTGTTTTCGTCTATATAATTAATTTAACTTTCAGAACTTCTGTTTATTATATTACTGGGTATGTAAGATGGGGAACGTCCTTAAATTTCAAGAAAGAAGCCTGATTTCTTGGAATATATTTTTAAATTTTGTGATATACTAAGTAAACTTAAAAAAAGGTGGTTTTTGTCCAAGTGTTTACGTTTTTCTTCTGATTTGTTAAATAATATATTACTATTTTTTAGAAGTAGGGAACATTATTAAATTATGAGGGAAAAAATCGCCACATTTGTCAGAGAAAAATATGTCCTCCAAAAATAAGGTAATGGAAGGAACGGATCTGTTCTTAAAACACGGGTGTGTTTGTTATCAGGAATGATTGTACATAGACCTTTTAAGAACCTACAATTTTTTCTAGGATAAATTGCAAATCGAACAGTTTATACAAGGCTCCGGCTTTCCATACGTGATTGTTGTCTAACCGAGCGCCATATCCCCAAGCTTTGTTCGACAACGTTGGGCTCCGTGCTGGTGTTAACTCGAATATATATCAGGTTATAGACCAAGTCTGCTAGGTGAGCAGTCAGATGCCTGATAACCCCAAGTTCGTTCTAGACGGTGGCGATCTTATACACCGCGTGCATTGGCCTCGCCCAGCTACCTACGACGATGTGTTCAATGCCTACAAGGACTACGTACGAAGGCATTTCGGGGAAAGTGTCTTTATAGTGTTTGACGGCTACGAGGCGAGCACGAAAGACGCTGCACATGGTCTCCGTTGCTTCGGAAAGTCGTCAGCTAGGGTAGAAGTGACATCTTCCAACATTTTGACTGCACCGAAAGAACAGTTTTTATCCGACATTGACAACAAAACGAATTTCGTAAACCTTCTAGGAGCAGCATTTCAGGCAGCAAACATCCCAGTTCTCCATGCACACAGTGATGCGGATGTTTTGATTGTAGAAACTGCAAAACGAGGCCGAATCTGGGGAAAGAGCAGTTGTAGTCGGCGCCGATTCAGAACTTCTTATTTTAATAGCAGCCTTGACGCAGACGGACCATTCCATCTTTTTGTTAGTTCCGGGTAACTCAACCAACTCCCAGAAGATTTACAGTAGTAAGGAGCTGCATCAAGGTCTCGGAGAAATGACAGCTCACTTAATGTTTTTCCACGCAATGATGGGATGTGATACCACCTCCGCCTTTTATTACAAGAGTCCGTTGGTAGGCTTCAATAAACTGCACAACGACCAACAACTCCGCAAAACAGTCGCTGTTTTCCTGGACAAAACCGCAACACAAGATAAAATTGCAGCTGTAGGTAAATTCGTTATTTTCTTTCATACTTGTTCTTATAATACCGGTATGATCTTTTAAATTCTCTGACTACTAGAAGTCGGTATACTGTACATTACCTATGTTTTGTTTGATTCAGGACAGGAATTTATCATCAAGCTCTACGGAGGCAAACTAGGAGTGGGCCGTGACAAAGCACGATTTAAGAAGTACATCCAAACCGTGGGAAAGAAACCACCAAACTTCGTCATGAATCTTTCTAGCCCTCCTCCTTCTTCCGCTGCGGCACGTCAACACTGTCTGCACGTCTACCACCAGGTTCAAGCTTGGAAGGGCAACCGTCTTCCACCGCAAGATTGGGGATGGAAACTCGAATGTGGAAGGCACATTCCTATTCAGTCTACGTTGCCGCCCGCGCCTGAACGCCTTCTCCACATGATAAGGTGTGGATGCAAGGGAGACTGCACAAGAAACTGCGAATGCAGGAGAGGGGGTCTCCCATGTTTGCCGTATGTGCAGGAGATGCATGCCTGAACAAACGCATTTTCTTTGATGACGAGGAAGAAGATGACCCGAAGCAAATAAAAAATGAAACCAATGATGCCGCCACCGCCTCTGTACAAAAGAGGTCTAGAAACCTCAAACAGAAGACGAGTTGTAAACAAATGAATGTTGTCTTAATATGTGTCAATGACTTATAAATGTTATCTTCAATGTAAAATGTCTGCAATTTGTGTTTTGTTGATTATAGTACTAATATTTTGTATTGTCAGTTTTAGCTAAAATTATTTTTTTGTAACCTTTGAACATCGTAAATCCATTGTACATGTTCTTGCCTAAAAACTGTAAATACTCTGCTATGAGCATTAGATTTTGTTTATGCAATATAAGAGTTTATTATGACGTGTTGTTTTATTTTTTACAAAAATCTAAGATATCAAGCGTCTTTTCTTTTTAAATTTAAAGACAATCCCCGACTTTATTGTTAATATTAAGTACAACATCAAGAGTTAATAGTGAGTATAACATCTAAAAGTAGAAACACAACTTTTTGAGGAAACCGCATTTAGTTTTTACTTTTGTTCGTAAGCTATAACATTTTTTTTATCCAAAAAATTTTAGGAAGGTCCCCGACTTGGTTGTGAGTTTTCATAGTAAGTACATCTAAAAGTCGAAACACAACTTTTGGCGAAAAACGCATCTTATTTCTACTTTTCGTTCATAAGTTATAGCAGATTTTTGAAAAATCCAAGATGGCGGACGTTTTTTGAAAATTTAGGGATGTTCCCCAAGCCGATTTTTGGCGATTTTTCTGGGGATGTTCAGGGGGTCCTATAGAACATGTTTTTGAAGAAATTCGTAGTCATTTAATTTTTTCCGTCTCGAAGCCTAATTTGACCGTACTACAGCCCAATTTTTCTAAACTTTTTAGTGTTATTTCCTGCCACGCGGGAATCATTCTCTCTCAGAATATATCATCATCATCTTCTTGCACAGTTTCCAGCCACTGGCCGGGTCTGTTTGGAACACAAGCCTCTCCAACGTCTTCTGTCTTCCCACCATCTCTCAGCCTCCATCCTTGTCCAGTTTTCTCCTCTCTTCTTCACGCTTTCTTCCACCCTCTTCAGCCACCTGTCTCTCGGTCTCTTTCCAACCCACTTCGTCTCGTGGATCCTCCTGGGTATCCTCTTCTCCTCCATTCGTTTTACATGTCCATACCATCTAAGCCTAGATTTCTCTATACCATCCTATAATGGTTCCTCCTTCATTAATTCTCTGGTCCTCTCATTTCTTATTCTGTCCATATTTGTAGCTCCAATACTGCTTCTCAAGAACCTCATCTCACTGGCCTGTATTTTGCTCTTCTCCCTTCCTTTCATAACCCAGGTCTTCGAGGCATACGTAAGGATAGGGACATAGTACGTCCGATATATGATCTTTTTGTTGTTCTGAGGGACTTCCTTGCTCCATAACATGCTTCCCACACTCCTCCGGAATGCTTCTGCCTGTCTCCCCCGCTCATTTATTTCTCTATCGTTTCTTCCATTATCTTGTATCAGGCTTCCCAGATACTTGAAACTCTCCACTTTCTTCAGCTGTTCCCCACCAATTGTTATTCCCATTGTGGTTCTTTCCTTCTTCCTTGTTGTGATCAACATCTCACTCTTATTTATGCTAAATTTCATCCCATATCCTTGTATTATTCCTTCCCACACGTCCAACTGTTCTTGTACCTCCTCCTCCTTGTTTCCCCAAATCATCAAATCATCTGCAAACACCATTGCTTTCATCTTTCCTTCCCCAATTACTTGTGCCACTCGGGTCATTATGTCATCCATCACCACAATGAAAAGTAACGGTGACAGTGCACTTCCTTGTTTCAGGCCGTTTCTCTGTTCCAACCAGTCCGATCTCTCTCCTCCCACTTTCACACAGCTCACGCTTCCCTTGTACAATTCCTTTATCCCCCTTATAGTCCATTTTTCTACTCTATCCTCCAGGGACTTCCATACTTTGCTTCTGCATACACTGTCATATGCTTTCTCAATGTCCAGGAAGGCCATCAGTAGATCGGTTCCATACTCATAGTGCTGTTCTTGTAACTGCCTTACAGCAAAAAACAAATCCACTGTGGACCCTCCTGCTCCGAAGCCATGTTGGTTCTTCCCTCATCCCTCCTTCTATCCTTGTCCTAATTCTCCTTTCCAAAACTTTCACAAACATCTTTGCACAATGACTCATCAGTGTTATTTCCCGATAGTTTCTGCATTCTGTTTTACTACCTTTCTTGAAGATCGGGAGAATTATTCCCTTTTTCCAGTCCTCTGGGGTCTTCCTTTCCCTCGGTACAACCATTGTATCCCCACCTCTCCTGCTGCTCTCACCACCTCCACACTTAACTCATCCACACCTGGTGCCTTCCCTCCTTTCATCTTCCTCACTGCATGTTCCACTTCTTTCCATGTTAAGTCCTTTTCTGTTTGCAGTCCATCTTCCTCTTCCTCCTCGCCGTGTTTTCCATTTGGGTTCAGAAGTTCTTCAAAATATTCTTTCCACATTTTCTTCAGTTCTTCCCTATTTTCTATCTCTTGTCCCCTTTTGTTCACCATTCTAACATAATCCGTAGGATCCTTCCGCCTCTTAATTTTTACCATCCCATACAGGACCTTTTTCGTACCTTCACTATCCTCCATCCTCTTTGTCCACTCTTCCATCCACTTTCTTCTCTCCTCAGCCACTACTCTCTATGCCTCCTTTCTTTCCTGGTACTCTTCCCTTGTCTCTACCATCCTATTTTGACACCACCTCCTAAAAGCTCTATTCTTTTCCCTTACTATATCTTTTGTCTTCTCATTCCACCATGGTGTTTCCTTCCACCTCTTCTTACTACTTGTCCTCCCACATACTGCTTCTGCTGCACCTACTAGTGTCTTCTTAAATCTAGCCCATTCCTCTTCCACCCCTCTTTCTTCATCTGTTGGAATTCCTTCCTTTACCATTTTGAGGTACTCGACCCTTCTATCCCCTTCTTTCAGTTTCCATATCCTTATACGTCTTTCCTGGTTCTCAGTCCCTTTCCTCTCTTTACTCCCTCTCAGGTTCATTACCAACAATCGATGGTCGCTATCCAGGTTCTCCGATGGTATAACCTTGATATCCATGTTGTTCTTATTTAGTTCTTTCTCATACAGTATATAGTCGACCACAGACTTCCTGGTCAAGTCATCACTGTACCATGTGATTGTGTGGCTCTCTCTTTTCTTGAACCAGGAGTTCCCAACTAGCAGGCTGTTCCTTTGGCAGGGGCGTGGTGGCTCAGCGGTATAGCTGTATGCCTCTCACCGGTCAATGCATGTGAGATTTTCGAAGTGAAATGCCATGTCCTGTGGTTCGGATTCCACGTAAAAAGGAGGTCCCATGACGGTCACGTTAAACTACAAGCTTCCTTTTGTTCCTTTGGCAGAAGTCCAACAGTCTCTTTCCTTCCTCATTTCTTCATCCCCAACCCTCTGGTCCTAGAACACTCTCATAACCTTGTCTTTCTCTTCCTACATGGGCATTCAGATCTCCCATAACAATCATATTTCTTCCTACCAGCTGCTTCTGCAATTCCTCTTCAAACTCCCCCTTCTCTTCAGAGGCGCAGCCTACTTGTGGAGCATAAACTTGCACTATTTCTACGGTCTCTCCCCTCAGTGCTACTTTCACTTTCATCATCCTATCACTTATTCTCCTTACTTCTTCTTTTAAACCATCTCGTACTACTACTCCCACTCCATTCCTCTTTCCCTCTTTATTCCCACTCCAGTACAGTCTATAGCCTTTTCTCAGTTCTCTCCTTCCTTCCCCTTTCCACTTTGTTTCTGCCAATCCCAATAAATCCAACTTCCTTCTTTCCATCATATCCACTATCTCCTCCACCTTCCCCGTCAGCGTTCTTATGTTTAAAGTTCCAAATCTTAGTCCGTGTGTACAGCCGTGTCGTCGTCTATTAAATCCATCATGTCCGAGGCTCGTTCCATTCTTGAAAGCATTTGGTTTCATCCACTACTGGCTTGCTGGGCCTATCGTAGCTTCACCAGAGCCCCGTTAGCTGTCACTTTTCAGGGTTCCTGTAGGACCTTCACAGCTACCGTAACGGTCCCGGGGCACACGAAGTCCCCACTGTACTTCACCCCTACAGGCGATCCCCTACTTTGTGCCGTTGCCCGTCTCCCACGATGTGGACGAGGGGTTGGACTTATGGGAGACTCTCAGAATATATCAATGTGTATAAATTCTGTGAATAATTGGATTTATAATAAGTATCCTTTGAACATGCTATAGTCAGCTGAATTCCCGCATGTGTTATCATTTGAAGTCTTGTATGTTTATGATCTTGCTTGGAGCTTATTAAGATGAGTGGCTATAAATATGACTTGCTCTTTCAACAAAGTGGAAATAAATACGGTTTAAATGATGAATGAGATGTGTGAGAATAAATTATCGACTGATGACGATGACTTTGAATCTGCTGACAACAATCCACCTAATGCCACAGTACTGTATACGCATGTGGAAATAGATTGTACTTGAAACCTATTTGATAGAATTACTCTAAACTTGGAATATTTATACACAATTCAATAAGTTTTAACATGCATATCACAAAATATACTAATTACATTGTGTAGGCTGTCAAAATTATATTATAATTTCCAATCTAAATTTATTTTAACCAAAACTTTTTTAAATTATGCAAATGAAGCAAAATATTAATTATTTAGCTTCTAGTACCATATGTTATCAATACGTTTACTTGCTACAGAAGAAATATCAACATTCCATCTTGAAAAATATGTTAAGCTTTACGAACAAGAAATATTATCAGACACGTTTACGGAGACAAGGCTAAAGTAAAATTTATGGGTGGATTAAGTGAAGAGTTTGAAATAAATACAGGCGTTCGTCAAGGTGATGGAATTTCCCCATTACTTTTCAATTGTGCCCTGGAAAAGGTTGTTAGAGAATGGAGAAAAGCAGGGGCACCATCTCACCAACTAGGGCCAAAGATTAATAGATTGTCTAGCATTTGCTGATGATATGGCACTAATTGCTGAAGACATCTCTGATGCACAGAAGCAGATCTTGGAAGAACAAGCAGCAAAAATAGGGCTTCATATCTCTTATGAAAAAACTAAATTTATGACTAACATAAAAATGCTCCACACGAAATTGATATTACCGCTAACAAAAATGCTAGAGTAAAGGAATTTAAATGGGTTACAGAAAATGGCAATGAAAATAAATCTGTAACATCAAGAATCCAGAAAATGGAGGTTGCCTTTCAATACACAAAAAATTTTCATAACAAGCAATGCTTGACATGGAATAGTACAATTCGCCATTACTGGTACTTAACAGTGATTAAACCGGAAGCTCATTATGATTCAGAAACGCTCAATTTACAACTTAAAATATTAAAGGATCAATTAGAGATTAAGAAAAGGAAAATTATGCGAAAGATCTTAGGGCCCTGAATTAAAAATGGCATACACTATCCCAAACCCAACTCTGAAATATATAGGAAAATTTCTAATCTTACCAATACCATGAGAATGAGATGAATTCAATTTTTGGGCCATTTTGAAAGAATGAATCACACAAGGCTTACTTACCGAATCCACAAATTTCTGCAGAACAAACGTACAAGACCAAAATGGTACAAACAGGTGGAGAGGGACCTAGTGGAGATGGGATCGCCAGATCTGATGAATAGAAATGTAATCAGGAATATTGTTCACACAAGGGGATTTGAGGAAGATCAGAAGAAACCAACATGACGTGCATGGTCGGAGGAACAGAAACTACAACAATCCATGCATATGAATATGCATAGGAATAGCTATTGGGCAAGGAGGAAGGCTCAACATACGTTGATTCCGCGTGGTCCTAAGTGACCCATCCGCGAGAAGAACACTTGTAATTTCACTAAACTTGGCTTGTCAATTTTTGCACAACCACTCATTAATTGCTTGGCATCAAAAGGGTTTTCTGTTTTCGAGAATATCTTACTATTGGTTGCACTATTATGTTGTCCTGTTTCTTCTTTATGATAAATATGCATTATCTGCAGTCAATATAGGATCTTTATGATTGAATTCCCGTGTTCTACTAACAATTACATCTGCAATTGCAATTTGAAATTGCTTGTACCACCCGAGGAAGGGAATTCACTGAAAATGTCATCATCAAGTATCTGTAGGTACAGGTACCTTATCTGTACCTACAGATTTCTTCCTGATGTTTCTGAAATGACCGATTCATTTGTAAGGGGCTTGCTCACCAAGAACCTAATATTACATGTTAAGCTTTACGAACACGATCCTTATATAAAAACAAAACACAATATTACAATTCAGAGTAAGCTAACCACTTAATATAACAGCTTATGCTTTTATAGCAATGTACAAGTTGTCTGGGTTTGTAGGCTGTGGTCCAGGCATGATATATACACCCGATGTTTCACTGAAGACTGCGTTTGGCATTATCAAGGGTCTGCTCCCTCTGTTGGCCAGCATTTGACTGAGGCCCAGCTCCACTGTTTCCTGTATATATACCTTATTAGCTGAGTGTTTCCTGCACGGTCCGACTTTGCATCCAAGCTGTGTGGCCTGACTGCAGTGGCCAACCCCACCTGGGCAGTATGTTCCATGCATGGTCCGAGTGGACCGTTCATCCCAACTCCGCTGGTTGATGCGTGTGGGATATCTTGACCTTAATATCCCTGAGGGCAGGTATCCATGTATTCTATATTATGTACCCTTTCGATTTCTTCCTTCCGATTGAAATTGTCGGGGTGTATGAAGATGTTGCAGCTTGGTGTGACAGTGTGTGGTAGCAGCGAATATCATAGTATCACCGAACTGTACGTCGTGGCCTGCCAAAAGAGAGTGCTCGGTGACTGACTATTTAAGATTACTTGGTTTTTTTTTTCAACTTGACGAAGCCGGCTGTGTCCATTGTGTTCCTTGAGTGGCCGCATTCCTCTTCACAGTTCCTATGTACACCTGTCCCCAGGAACACGGGATTCTGTAGACAACTACAGTGGAGTGTGGATGGCGCTTCTCCTTCGTGGATTGCAGTAAATCCTGGATTTTAGTGGTGGGTTTGTAAACCGTCTTCAGTAACTTGCAGATTCTGCCATCTTTTTCCTTGTGCTTTGGCACCCAGGATGAGCTATCTGCTCAATCTCCTTGTTGCTGAACTTGTTGGTGCATGAGGCCCTCTTCAGATGTTGCAACTCTTTGTTCAGGAGGAATGGCTCTCAGATCCTCCCGGCATAGTCTACCAATTTTTTTATGATTGTATGTTTCTGTCGAAGGTGATGATTGGACGTCTTGTGTGGACACCGGTTGGTGTGTGTAGGTTTCCAGTGTACGGAGCGTCCCAACCACAACATCGGTGTGGTATTGACGAATTACGTAGTGTCATTTTCAGTGTCCAATGGCGCTTCTGTCTTGCCCGCAGAAATCGTTGCAATTGTGGCCCAATGTTGTGGAATTGAATCATTCTCACAAATTTTAAACCCTGGTCTGCACAATACTCTCAATCTTATATTAGCCGATGGTGCCATGGATGCTGATCACGTTATCTGCTTTATAGGACATAGCCAATTTTGAACCAGTATAAATTTTCAAAGAACTTGTTCTTTCTTTTATTTGGAATTATATTTTTCATATTCCACACATTTTAGTTTCTTATTATTAGTTTTATTTTTGTTATATATATTTCCTCAAAATTTTTAATTACCGTATTTCCTCGCATAATCTTTGCATATATTTAGCCTAAAATTCACGAAAGAATAGCGGGGTGTGACGATTAAGCGAAGAATATGAAAGTTCAAAGAAGAAAAAGCACATTTTTTTTTAATATACTGTAAAGGTAAAAAGAAGGCTTACAAAAAATGGCTTCAAACAAGGAATCTGGCAGACAGAGAGCTACTGTATATGTAGTGAAAAGGAACAAAACCAAACAAATAATAGTCGAGTCCGAATGGAAATCCTGGGAGGAATTTGGAGATAAATTAGAAAAGTTAAGTCAAGTGGCAGGGAAACCTTTCTGCAGTGTTATAAAGAATCTTAGAAATGGAGGATCAGGAGAAATGAGTAATGTTCTAGATAATTCAGGGAAACTCATTGTAGATACCAAGGAAGCTCTGGGAAGATGGCAGGAATACTTTGAAAACTTGCTAAATGTTAATGGAGACTTATCTGGCAATGTGGCAGATTTTGAGATTATGCAGGAGGGGAGTGAGAACAGGAACAGGATCACGGTTGAGGAAGTAGAGAAGGTGATCACAAAGCAGCAAAGGTAGATGAAATTTGGCCAGAAATGGTAAAGTATAGTCGGAAAGCAGGGCTGAAATGGTTGCATAGAATTATCAAATTGGCACGGGATTTAGGAAAGTTACCCTCTGCCTGGACAAAAGCTCCAATTTATAAGCCAGTTGACAGGAAAGATTGCAATAATTATTGAGGGATTTTTTTAATAAGTATCCCGGGTAAAGTGTCCTCAGGCATTGCATAAAGGAGGTTTCGATCATTGGCCGAGAGTAAGATGGATAAAAACCAGTGTGGCTTTAGACCTCAACGAGGATGTGGGGATCAAATTATAGTATGCACCCTGTTATTGAGGAATGCTACAAGAGGAACAGACAGTTGTGTTTGTGTTTTGTAGATCTAGAGAAGGCATACAATAGATTATCCAGGGAGAAGCTGAGCATCCTGAGGGATTATGGTATCAAGGGAAGGCTGCTACAGGCAATCAAAATTATTTATGTTAACAATCAGGCTGCAGTTGGTAGGATGGGTTCTTGGTTCAAGGTTGTTACAAGAGTGAGGCAAGGCTGTAACCTCTCACCACTACTGTTTATTTTATATATGGACCATTTGGGTGGGATTAATTAGGTGAAAAGCAGATAAGTAGTCTGGCCTATGCTGATGACCTAGTTGTAACGATGGACTCCGTCGGAAGCTTGCAAGCCAACATGATGTATGATCTTGAACAGAAATGTAGGGAGTATGGTATAAAGATCAGCATTTCAAAGACGAAGCTTATGCCGGTAGGGAAGAAACACAAGAAAATAGAATGGCAGATAGGAGGAACTAAATTGGAGCAGTTGGATCATTTTAAGTACTTAGACTGTGTATTCTCCGAGGATAGTAGTATGAGGAAAGAAATAGAGTCAAAGTGCAGAAAAGTCAATGCAGTGAGTTCTCAGTTCTGATCTGCAAGAAAGAAGTTAGTGTAGCGACGAAACTCTCTCTACATCGCACAGTATTTAGACTGACCTTGCTGGATGGAATTGAGAGCTGGGTAAATCCAGGATAGCTGATACATAAGCTAGAGGTAACTGATATGAGAGTAGCACGAATGTTTTCTAGGACAAATAGATGGGAGCAATGGCAAGTAGGTACTCGTAGTGAAGAGATAAAGGCTAAGTTAGAAATGACCACGCTAGGTGGAGCTGTTCATGTGAGTCCACTCACATGGTGGGGTCATGTGAAGAGAATGGGGGAGGAGGTTGATGAGTTTGGCTGTAGAGGGTAGGAGAAGCAGAGGCGATGGTTAGATTTAGTGTTGAACAATTTCAAATATTGCTAACTGCTAATAGGGGAACTGGAGGCCGTTTGTTCTCAATTAGAGGCTTGGAGACTAGACTGGATATTGAAAGGCAAAACAGTCTCAAATGATAAAAGCATGTATGTATACTGTATCATTAATTGCCGTACGCTTGTGCGTTTTCTTAATAATAATATTATTATTATTATTATTTGTTTATGAAATCCCGTGTATTTCACATTCATTGAAATCACCATATAACTCTTGAATTTTCCATTGTCAACACCACATTCGTAACATAATGGTTGGATCTCTTTTGCACTGTTTCCAAAGGAGTGGCTGATGCTACACCGCGTAAGTTTCTGCCAGTAGCAATCGGGCCTGTTTTCACGTGGGCGAACTAGGGCTAGCAGTGCTTCGTACGGTGGCTTATTGAATCTCGTCATTCAGAGGCCAACTCATGGAAGCAATGTCTTCATACAAGTTTCACTCCCCTGGACTGGCACTGAGCACTGTCTAGCATGCCGCTAGCATGCCAGCTGCTCGCGTAGCGTGAGTCATAGCTTGCAAGCAGGGGGATAGACTCCTTTCTTCTGACAATGTCACGCCAGGCTATAAGCCCGCAGCAGCATGTGCAACCGTTGGTGCACAAATACGAATGTACTACACGATTATGTGATTACATTTTTTAAACCAATGTTTGTATTTGAAAAGTAGGGTTCGGCGATAATACGATGGTGACGAATATGCGAGGAAGTATGGGAGTCAACATTTGTATATTAACGATGTTACAAAGGGCAGATGACATTTGATGTTCTGCTCTTTAAAGCAAAAATCATCATCAAATTAAAGAGAGAGAAAGACCTGATTCTTCTAGGATCAGAGGATCTTTGCCAGTCACTCATGATTTTCTCCAAATATTTGAGGTCAGAAATGAGGTGAGATATTCTTTAAATATACTCTGCAACCACTTCTTGGAGGAGGAGGGTTTTGTGCCAAAATTCTTTATTGCTTAAAGTAGAGTTATCATTACAGTTAAGTCTGTCTAAACTGAAAACCTGCCTTACATGGATTTTTTTTGTATGGTCCTATGCAACTAGTGATTTTGTAGTGGATTCTTTCCTCTTTCCCCTTCCCTCTCTGCCTTTCATGGCTCTGCTTCATTCTAGGTCCCTCAGTCCTCATTCTTTGAGGATTCAGGGCATTTTTTTCCACCTGTCTTCTATTCCCCTTATTCCTTTTTTTTCCCCCTCCTCCTAGCTTGTAAGTTACATATAAGTTAGTAGTTGGTTTTCACCACGGTTGGGTAAGTTACTTTTCAAAAGGAAGCTTCTTGTCAAATATAGTAACTACGTTACAGTTACTATTGTCGAAGTATCAGATTATTACTTTTGTATGAAAAATATAGTTGCACAATAGCATTTTCTCCGCTACTGTAATTTACTTGATTTGAACGGAATTGAAAGAAGGAGATAGAAGGGTCGAGTACTTCAAAATGGTAAAGGAAGGAATTCCAACAGATGAAGAAAGAGGGGTGGAAGAGGAATGGACTAGATTTAAGAAGACACTAGTAGGTGCAGCAGAAGCAGTATGTGGGAGGACAAGTAGTAAGAAGAGGTGGAAGGAAACACCATGGTGGAATGAGAAGACAAAAGATATAGTAAGGGAAAAGAATAGAGCTTTTAGGAGGTGGTGTCAAAATAGGATGGTAGAGACAAGGGAAGAGTACCAGGAAAGAAAGAAGGAGGCAAAGAGAGTAGTGTCTGAGGAGAGAAGAAAGTGGATGGAAGAGTGGACAAAGAGGATGGAGGATAGTGAAGGTACAAAAAAGGTCCTTTATGGGATGGTAAAAATTAAGAGGCGGAAGGATCCTACGGATTATGTTAGAATGGTGAACAAAAGGGGACAAGAGATAGAAAATAGGGAAGTACTGAAGAAAATGTGGAAAGAATATTTTGAAGAACTTCTGAACACAAATGGAAAACACGGCGAGGAGGAAGAGAAAGATGGACTGCAAACAGAAAAGGACTTAACATGGAAAGAAGTGGAACATGCAGTGAGGAAGATGAAAGGAGGGAAGGCACCAGGTGTGGATGAGTTAAGTGTGGAGATGGTGAGAGCAGCAGGAGAGGTGGGGATACAATGGTTGTACCGAGTGATGAAGACAGCATGGAAGGAAAGGAAGACCCCAGAGGACTGGAAAAAGGGAATAATTCTCCCGATCTTCAAGAAAGGTAGTAGAACAGAATGCAGAAACTATCGGGAAATAACACTGATGAGTCATTGTGCAAAGATGTTTGAGAAAGTTTTGGAAAGGAGAATTAGGACAAGGATAGAAGGAGGGATGAGGGAAGAACAACATGGCTTCGGAGCAGGAGGGTCCACAGTGGATTTGATTTTTGCTGTAAGGCAGTTATAAGAACAGCACTATGAGTATGGAACCGATCTACTGATGGCCTTCCTGGACATTGAGAAAGCATATGACAGTGTATGCAGAAGCAAAGTATGGAAGTCCCTGGAGGATAGAGGAGTAGAAAAATGGACTATAAGGGGGATAAAGGAATTGTACAAGGGAAGCGTGAGCTGTGTGAAAGTGGGAGGAGAGAAATCAGATTGGTTGGAACAGAGAAACGGCCTGAAACAAGGAAGTGCACTGTCACCGTTACTTTTCATTGTGGTGATGGATGACATAATGACCCGAGTGGCACAGTAATTGGAGAAGGAAAGATGAAAGCAATGGTGTTTGCAGATGATTTGATGATTTGGGGAAACAAGGAGGAGGTGCAGGAACAGTAGGATGTGTGGGAAGGAATAATACAAGGATATGGGATGAAATTTAGCATAAATAAAAGTGAGATGGTGATCACAACAAGGAAGAAGGAAAGAACCACAACGGGAATAACAATTGGTGGGGAACAGCTGAAGAAAGTGGAGAGTTTCAAGTATCTGGGAAGCCTGATACAAGATAATGGAAGAAACGATAGAGAAATAAATGAGCGGGGGAGACAGGCAGAAGCATTCCAAAGGAGTGGGGGAAGCATGTTATGGAGCAAGGAAGTCCTTCAGAACAGCAAAAATATCATATATCGGACGTACTATGTCCCTATCCTGACGTATGCCTCGGAGACCTGGGTTATGAAAGGAAGGGAGAAGAGCAAAATACAGGCCAGTGAGATGAGTTTCTTGAGAAGCAGTATTGGAGCTACAAAGATAGACAGAATAAGAAATGAAAGGACCAGAGAATTAATGAAGGAGGAACCATTACAGGATGGTATAGAGAAATCTAGACTTAGATGGTATGGACATGTAAAACGAATGGAGGATAAGAGGATACCCAGGAGGATACACGAGACGAAATGGGAAGGAAAGAGATCGAGAGGAAGACCGAGAGACTGGTGGCTGAAGCGGGTGGAAGAGAGGAGAAGGCTCGACAAGGGTGGAGGCTGAGAGATGGTGGGAAGACAGAAGACGTTGGAGAGGCTTGTGTTCGAAACAGACCCGGCCAGTGGCTGGTAACTGTGCAAGATGATGATGATGATGATGAACGGAATAGTGGATTACAGAAAATGGGAGAACAAATTGTGGTAAACCGTGATAAGGGCATAACACTACAACTAGTAAGTTACTAGGCCTATGAATGAAAATCCACAGCCTGCTTCCAGTCTCCGACCGGGTCAGGAATGGAATGAATGAAGCCTCCATCTAGCGGCGAGGATATGAACTGTGCCGGCTGCCGAGGCCTGGCGCACTCCTCTGGGGCAATGATTAAATGAATGGCCTATAAGACAACAAATTACGCACCTAGCTAATAGTTAAGAAAGTCCAGGCCAAGAAACATATGAAGTCGTGACCTCTGCTACTGTTAAGTACAACCCTTGATTGGAAGCGGGAGGACAGGGCCACGTTGCAAACATAACCCGAGGATACTTATCAAGGCGATACCGTTGAGCTTAGTCTAGAAAAGATACACTGGTACTCGGATAGAAACATCATCTACACTGACCGGCAAAAAAAGTGGAACACTTAAATTTTTTATGTAATTTCTTAATTTATTCCACTAAAATGTATCGGTTTTCCAATATTTGCATTATTCATGTAAATCTTAGATGGTTGGCAACAGAAAATACCGAATAATGTTTTACAACACGCTTTAACTCACAAATTTCGTTACATTTTGCAAATCTTACAATTTTCTATTTTTTAGTAATGCTCTTTTGGGCTGGTGTTTATCAAACGTATTGCCAAACAAAACAGTATTAATGTTTGCACTGCACTGCAAGAGAACACTGGTCACTAAAAACGGGTGTTTCCACCTTTAGCGTCTATGACAGCTTGTAAACGCTCAGGCATACTGTTCACAACTCGTCGAATGGCATCTGCCGGGATGCGATCCCATTCCTCCAGCAGCGATGTTCTCAGTTGTGCCAAGGTGGTGTGGTCATGCTGTCTGACGTTCCTTCCAAGCGTATCCCATACATGTTCGATGGGGTTCAAGTCAGGACTACGAGCTGGCCAGTCCAGGGTTTGAATCTCCACTTCCTGCAGATATTGTACAACACAGCGAGCAGTATGAGAGCGGGCATTATCCTGCATCAGCATGAAATTCTGACCAATGAAAGGCGCAAAGGGCATCACATGGTTCATCAGGATCTCTTCGATGTACCTTTGGGAATTGAGCGTCCCGTGATCGATGCATACCAACTCAGTGCGAGCCATAACGTTGATGCCACCCCACACCAATCGAGCCACCTCCAAATGGAGTCCTGGAGGAAAAAGCAACAGGGCTGTACCTCTCCCCGCGCCTTCTCCACACTCTTTCTCTTCCATCAGGAGATCTAAGGTTAAAGCGACTCTCGTCAGTGAAGAGAACAGAGGCCCACTGCTCGTGGGTCCATCCCAGATGCTGCCTTGCGAAGCGAAGACGCGCCTCTCTGTGATGCCGTTCGAGTGCGGGTCCACGTGCAGGTCTCCTGGACGAAAGATGAGCTTCTTCAAACCTTCTTCTTACTGTTCGCTCACTCACTCTCTCTCACATTTCTGACATTTTCCAGTTGATTTCGTGCCTGAACTGCTATGGTATGCCGATCACGCAGAACTTGGAGGGTGAGAAATCTGTCATCCCTGGCACTTGTGCTTCTTCTACGGCCTGACCCTCGTCTCCTGTCGTATGTTCGGAGCTCTCTGTAACGTTGCACTGCACGATGTATGCTACCGAGAGATGATCCAATGACCTCAGCAACATAACGGAAGCTGCGGCCATCCTCCACCAATGCAACTGCCTGTGCAGCTTCTTCACGGCTAAGAGGCATGTTTTAGTGTGAACTGCAAATGGATAACTTGCTAAAATGTGTGACAATGGTTCACACGTGTTCAACAAGTGCCAGTTGTTATCCCTAGAACAACGATAAGCGAGCGGCAACACTCATAAACCTTAAACGCTTCCAGTCCGCTTCCCGCCATAAAACCATTAAGATAGGCTCATCGAGGATTGGGGGTAATTGGTGGTAATAAACCACCCTAAGAAATGTCATATTATCAATTTCTATTCACGGATGTTTCAGATGTTTGTTCTAATGCATGAAAAGCTTTTAAAATGTGATTAAATCTTTTTCAAGGCTAGATTTATGCTATTTATATTACATTTTTTAACTGTTCCACTTTTTTTGCCAGTCAGTGTATTAACAACCAGAGTGCATTTACAAAAAATAAGTTACGTGGAAATTCAACAAACCTGTATTTGACCCTGAAGAGAGACACTTTTTTACAGACAATGGTCCATGCATCCACATGACAAGGAATACACTAATAGCCTACCACGTTAATTCTTAAAATAATTTCTTCCGTTGATAGAAATAAGAAGATCCTCAACTATTATACTTGACGAGAGAAGATTCATATTCCATTGTAGCCATGCATAATATCTATAGTTGACACGAAATATAGGAGTAGCTTACATCATCCAATCATCCGATATTCCACATATCATTTCGATATCCTCGTTGCCAATAACTCCAATAACTCTTTTAAAACATTTGCCCAGTACCGATATCCAATATCATCATTAATAGCGTAGATAATCCTTTATCTTTCTCCTATTAATTATTAAAAACACGGAGCAAAACTTCAAAACGACTTTCCTTCCAACATTGCTACTCTCGACACTCACTTGTCAAACCTACCAGCTGACTCACGACTATCGTTGACCTTATGCCAACAGAAGATTAAAAAATCAAAAGAAGAACAAGTAGCAATACGTCATTGCTTTGAGCACTCAAAAACAAAGGGAAAGCTAAATATATAATTTCACAGATCCAGCTATCGGACTTACTACCGTGGACTAGGAGGGAAACAAATTACATTTAAATACAGGCAGAAAGAGAAATCCTAAATCACACTTCTAAAGGATGGTCGCTCCTAACACGAGTCATCATGCAGGCGACGTATTAAATTCCAAACTTCCAGACACCGAACTTGCATTCATGCATAACAGAATAAGGTGGTACATCACCTTTCGAGTTTACCATCTTTCATCAACACAAATCATTACAAACCTTTCACCCAATATATCAATTCTTCCTTGATCTGCCTTCATACTATTATGCTCCATAAGTGACCTCAGTCACATATTAATAAATAATAAATGGAACACACATTACTCCGCAGATACTCCACATTAGATGACTACTCGTAGCTTAGTCAAACACCATATTATGCTCTCCAGTATGCAAGACCCAAAATCCCATCTTCTGCCATTCACAATAAATAGATAAATATTTCCAAATAAGTTGCTGTTTCTCCATTAAAGCATGGTACTATTTTCTTCTTGATGTTATGAAGTCGTGGGGAAACTTCTGAATAGCCCTAGTCGTTTCACATCTTACCAGTTCGATGATATTTTACACGCTTTCTAATTGATGAGAAAATCTAATAATAGTAACCTCGACAGCTACAACAACCAGAAGCAGCCATCTTGCAGTAACAACTTCACTCACACCCTCTATAGTGTGCCAACAGTACACGCAGACTTTCTCTTACCTTGATCAGTGCAGCCCTCTATCAGTAGTCGGGAAACTAACTCCTTTCTCCTCAGGCACTGAGTTACAATATTGAAGGAAATGAGAGTAGGAATATGAAATGTGTCGTTAATAACGGCACAAAATGAACTGTCACTATAACGCTCATCGTGTGGTAGCACACCTCATGCCTTAAAAATAATTCTTTTCATCAAAAGTAAATGGTATGGAGTTAAACTAAAATATTTTATGTTCGACGATGTCGATATGTAAATATTACATGTCAGAAAACTGTTTCATAATGGGGGTCATTAAAGTACTACTTTTCATTATAACACAGTTTTTCCAACCAATCAGAGCTCAATATTTTCATTCATTGACCAATTAGGTAAGGATAGCTTCTGCCATGCACTCAAAATCCAACATGTCAGACATGAATTACATGATTTGAAAGTTGACGATGTAGCCTATATTGGATCAACCATTGTACTTACAATGCATAAACAAACTGGGCAATATTGAAAAAGAAATACTTTAATTTCCGCAACTCCAATTTCTACACATTTGTAAGATTTCGCCGACAATTTTAGTGAATGCCATTGTTGACATAAACACACCAGAACATCATAGAGGAAGCAGGAGTATGACATTAGTTCCACGGAAATTATAATCCAGTTCTCTGTTCAGTAAATGGATTTCTTATGCGAAACTTTTCTGCCAGATGTCAAAACTGTTCTATTTGGGACTCAGTTGATTTGCATTCCGTAGACATTCTATACGCGTCGAATTTGAAGAATAACTAGTTGATAATACGATACATTTTAATGTAAAGCATTTGTAACAGCCTATTTTGTGTTATTTGACCAAAATAACAAAATGATCCAACTTAGTATCTGTTCAAATCCGGCCAAAGTCGTCGGATTTTTTAAGAGCTTTAAAAAACCCTCAGTATGCCTTCCTTCGGAAGGGAAGTAAAGCCAGCGGTCCCATGTCATAGATTTATGGCATGTTAAAGAACCTTCCACTAATTATACTTGTGTGAAGCTAAATTGTATAGGTTAAGAATGCAAACAACGCTCTTAGGTTCCTACGTTCGTTGCCAAGAGCCGACTGTGGTGGCGTCTGGTAGCTAAGTTCTGAACTAGTTGTCGTTGACGGTGGTGTTTGGCGGCAAAAGTAGGAACTATTTGAAAAATTCAAAAGTCTGCAGTCCCTACTTGAATTAACCCTTTGGCTTTCAAGGTAACGATCTATTGGTACCCACGGGTCCTGCAAAAACTGACAGGGTAACGATCCGTCGTCACCCGTCTTTTTTATTATTAGTTCATTATTTACGTGCCAGATAGCAGCATTTTTGCACGGAATAAGAAGAGTATGGTTGTATCTCACGTTATACTCCACGGGAACTTCCGGCTATCCGTATTTATCGATAATCTTAAGAGTCTGAAACATGTGCTCACTGGAATTCCGAATCTTGTTTACATCATGGTCGCTGGCAAACTTCCGTTCATTTCTCTTATGTTTTCGTACGTGATTATATAGAAAAATTAAGTTATATCGTAGGCAATATATTTATTTAACGTGTTAGTTCATTATTTAAATAGTTTTCTTAGGTAATTAGGTGCATAGTGATAGTGAAATGTTAGATATAGTTCAGTTAGATTAGGCTTAGTTATTTGCCGTGTGTGACATTTCGGAAAGACTTAATTTAGCTGAAGATGATATCACTGAATATCTTGATAATTATTCAAGTGATGATGATGTTACTCTGTCCGAATCGGAAAGTGTAGAGGATAATGATGATCTGGTAATATCTTCATAGGTGAGTGCTACATATTATTTATAAGAAATCTGTGTTTTTTGCAAAAATGGCTGACATTTTTCAGTGTTACATCATTTTAACATTTTAATTTATCCTTGGATCTAATGCACATAGAACCTTGATATTTACTATGCTAGTAAACAATATTATAGCCTTCCTACTGACATGAATAACAAACTTGGGCTGTAAATACTATTTTCTAAAATTACTTCCAAACTTTCAAAATCTGAAACTTGTAATTTTGATTTCACATTTCTTATTTTTTTTTACATTAAACCCTTTTGGTTTAGAGACATGACTTACTTACAGTAATAATAAGTAATACATACTCTATACGTTTACCATCTTTCATGTTGATATCTTCTTTGGTGTGCCTTCCATGTAATTTTAAAAGAAGTGTGTGCATAGTGTGGTAAATATGGCTGTCAGTTTTGACACATCCATCAGCTGAGAGCTTGAAAGCAAAAGAGTTAAAAAATAGATAACACACACTAATACAGTCATCACAGTTAACACCGGTTATCAGACAGATTCTACACACACCGAAAGTACACGGGGCTACATGACCGCGTTGTCGCAGCCCCTAAACTTAAGAACCAACCAGTATCTGTGCGCTATCTGTTGGTCACCTACTTCAGGATAAACAACATTTCAAAGCTTTGAGATTCGTTATTGGGTAGAGATCAAATGCTGAGCCCATACAATTCCCAAGAAGAGTAATTCAACCGACAAAATCTCGACAGATATTTATGAATATTTATGTTAGAACCTATAATAAAGTTATTATTATCGTTGATATAAACAATAAAGTTATAATTATCGTTGAACATAAACAGTCGTATGCAACTCGCCTATAATGGTGTCTTAATTCTTGCCATTATAGGCTCGTTGCATAATGTACTATTGTAACCAGAAATATAATACAGTGAGGTCCTTTTCTATAAAACGGAACCTCGCAGGGTCCGCATGGCGGGTGCGCTACTGTGTGTAGCAGCGTGTCGAGCATGGTACTGCTACTAACAGCAACATAAAGCCCAACTAGTTTAACACATGTACACTTCTTAACATATTTAATAATCATCATTACGGTACTTACAAGAATTCCAGAGTAGTTGCTGGAAATGCTGTCCTTCAATTCCTAAACACATGTTGCACCGACGTAGGAAGTTTTGGTACATTCGCTGTAATTCATCCCTACTGATATTTCGTATCAGTGCAGTTACAACGTTCTCGAGAGTCTCCATAGTATGGGGATTGTTTCTATGTACGTTTTGTTTGAGGTTCCTCCACAAGTAAAAATCGCATGGCTCTGAAACGTAAGACTTCTGCTTGAGAAGATAAGTTTCCACTAGAAAAGTTTCTTGTTTTGTTCTATACCTTATCATGTTCATGGGATAAAAGATATCCTATAGTACTTCACCACAAGTCTTAATTAACCCAGCTAAGGTATCTTGACAGCTGCGTATGTAATAAATGCTATGACAGCATCCGATGCTTCCCAACCCACTGTTTTGTAATCAGTACATGCTAGTTATCTGGCAATAACTCATCGCGATCCACCTACCTCTCGGCCTCTGAGAGGTTCCGTCATTTAGAGAAGGACCTCACTGTAATATTAAGCCATCGAATTACCAATTTCCTACCTGCACATGCTTCTTTAAGTTTGCTCAGAACTGTGACTGCTCTGTTATTTGTCTACCTGTGCATACTTTACATCTGATTTTAAGAAATTAAATATATAGTTCCCTCACTTTCCTCGTTAACGTGCGGCTCGCCTTTGAAATCTAGCTGGACGGGTATTCCATGGCTGCCCGAGCCAAGGCTTTCATAGCGCGAGGCACAGCGTTGTAAACTTTCCACCGTAGCCACTGAGAGCAACAAGCGAGACTGGACAGAACTAGGTGCAGATGTGCCACACTGGACATCTGATACCTGCAGGAGACAGAGCTAGCTGCCAGTGCGGGACTTTGGAGTTCACTGCAGTGATTTATTTATTTATTTATTTATTTATTATTTATCGTATGGCTTTTAGTGCCGGGAGTGTCCGAGGACATGTTCGGCTCAACAGAGGCTGTAGCTGCTTCAAGTGGACACCCATTTGGGTGAGCTACAAGTTACGTTCAATTTCAAGTAGTTCCTACTTTCGCTACCAGATGTCACTGATACCTAGTGGTGAACATTGGAACTTTGATAGAGCGTTCCAACGAAATCTAACCTAGAAATTTAGCTTCACACAAGTTTAGTCTAAGGAAAGATCTTTTACATGCCATAAATCTATGATATGGGACCACCGGCTTGATATAGGAAGCATTCTAATGGTCAACAACCATCAGCTATTGGTCAGTAGCGAACAATGGGTATTGTCTGTGCGTGGTACTGCCTTACGTTTGAGTCGCCGCTGGTTAACCAGGAATGTGAGGGAACTATACCAGCGTATGACAGACATGGCATTACTTTCTCTTCTTTCTGCTCCATAACAATGATAGAGACAAACACGTTTTAACTTCGATCTCACCAGAGAAGTAATACCACATGGATGATTTTAACAAGGCTTTTGGTGTGGGCGCTGTCCCCGTGGTGTTGGGGTAGCGCACCTTCCTCTCGCCTGGAGGCCTCGGCTTCAATTCCCGGCTCCGTCAGGGATTTTAGAAACTGACGTGAGGGCTGGAACGGGGTGCACTCAGCTTCGTGAGGACAATTGAGTAGCTATCTGACAGTGAGGCAGCGCCCCGATCACGAAAACTAATATTAACGGCCGAGGGGACCCGATGCGCTATTCACGCGTCTCACGCGTCGCCCCAATATCTGCAGGCCAAATGGCTGGGCAGCGGTCGCTTGGTAGGCCTAGGCCCTTAATGGGCTGTAGTGCCGGGGGTTAATTATATTTGGTGTGAGTTCAGTTCCAATTCCTCCCCTTCCCCACTCACCTTAAACAGGTCGTAAGTAACTAATAGAATATTGCTTTGTGTTCTCAGGCTATCTAGTAGAAAGTGTGTTTCTCAGAATTGACTACAAAAACATGTCCAAAATATAGCTGCTTCAGGAGGTGTTTGGCACATTTTATACACCCTGATAGAGGGTCGGTATAATATCTTGCAGACCTTTTAGATAAGCCAGTTGTGCATCACAGAAGAATGTGGGGAATTTCTATTCTCAGGCCTCCAAGTAAATGGTCTACTCAAAGACATGTCAGAATTATTGCGGCTCAAAGAGCATTTGGAATGTTTATGGCATTAGTGCAGTGTACGCTATGGAACAGATAATTGCAGGTACTCGAACCTTTCAAATCTTTCTTAAATTTACTGTTCGTTTATGGTTGTTTGTGTTCGATGTTGTTGGTTCCATTCCCACGTGCTATTGACAACTGATTGCCTCATCTTGAAAAAAAAAAGTAATGAGTATATCTGTAACTTCGTTACTCTTAAAAGTAACAGCGTTACAGTTGTTCATTTTCAAAAGTAATGTTGTTACCCTGTTGTTACCATAAAAGGTAACTTTAAAAAGAGTTTCGCTTCCATATGTCACCTCTGGTTGAACCACTGTCTTGCAATGTTTTAATTTTGTTGTGATTGATAGACATTTTCTTTTATATGTAGACCATGTTAATTTTAGGGCTTTTATCATTTTATTACTTCTGTCTTGCCATGCAGGTTTCTCATCCAAGTTGTAAGTTATAATTTCTCCTAAGTATTTAAATTGCTTCACTATTTTAACTTTTTTGTTATTTACTGTTAGTGATTGATTACAAGTGGATTTGCTACCATTATCTCTGCCTTTTCAAATGATATCTGAAGAGTTAGTTTTATAATTCTTATTAATTTGGGATGAAGTCCGAAATTTCTTAGTATTTTCAGCAATGAAGATCTATGTATACAATCATATGCTTTTTTGAAGTCAACGAAGGTTATGACTTGCTGTTTTTGTCTACGTTTGTAGTAGTCCATTACTAATTTTAAGGTGATTATCTGTTCAGGGCAGCTTCGCCATGGCTGAAATCCACCGTGGTATTCTCCTATTTCCAGTTCTAATTTACCTTTACAACGATTATATATAATTCGTGACATGATTTTATATGTGATATCCAAAAGGGAAATTCTTCGATAGTTGTCAGGATTTGATTTTTCTCCTTTCTTGTGTAATGGATGTATTATAGCTGTAGTCCAATGGTCTGGCAGTTCTTCTTTGATCCAAATGTTCATTATGCATTGGTGTAATGAAATCTTTACTGGTTCTGCTGCATATTTCCACAATTCTACAAATGTTTGATCTTCTCCACTCACTTTGTAGTTTTTGAGCTCTCTCAGAGCGTTGTAGACTTCTTGGATTGTGGGTGGATTTATGTTTTCTGATGGGGTCTTAATAGTGGTGTCTGTATTTATCTGAAGCAGTTCTGGTGGATCTTCGCAATTTAGCAACTTGTTAAATGTTTCTGCTAACATTTCTATATTTTTTTTATTACTATGAGCTAACTCCCTATTTTTGTCTTTTAACATTAATGTTGGAGGTTCATATCTTTGTAGTTGTTTGCCAAAAATATTTGTAGCAATCTCTTGAGTTTGTTTCCGCGCTATTTGTTTCGATCATCAGAAGTATATCCTTTTGGTATTGCCGTTTAACCCTTCATCATCAGTTAAATTCTTCTATTAACTTCTACTAAAATAAATACACTAAATTATTATTATTTTTGAGTTAACGTCCTTTGTTTTATGAGTTCCAAGTGTGATTCATCTGTTTTTTGACTCGGATACCGTAGCCAGGCTTGATGTCTATCTTCCACTGTTTTATCACACTCATCGTTCCACCATTGGTGTTTCTTCCTTGGAGTTATTGGGGCTACTTGTTCAGCTATTTGTTTCAATTGGGGAACTATTTCTTCTAGATTATCTGTTATTTTAATATATCTAGTTCTCTAATAATATATTTATTTCTGTAATAAAAGTGCTGTTTGTTATAAATCATCATTCCTTGTAATGTATTTTAGTCTGTTGAAGGAGAGAACCACGAGAAGGCTGTGGAACTTCTGAAGCAGGCACAAGGTTCGGTGAAGCTTGTTGTTCGATACACTCCCAAAGTTCTGGAGGAGATGGAGATGCGATTCGACAAACAACGCGCTGCTCGAAGGCGGCAGTTTCAGTAGGATCATTTTAGTGTTGCTGTATTATTCCTAGATCTTCCTGTGCCCTAGTTGATGTAATGGACTGAATGTTTTTACTTGGAAACTACAGTATTCTTTTTGTAAAATATCACCCTGTAGGGAGTGTTTAGATATATGTGAAAATGTTATATTTTAAATGTTGTTAAGAAATATATTCATTTGTCTGTAGTGTCTAATGCTCCCTTATGTATAATTAAATATTCATACATAAAAACCCTCTGGTTAGGAATTAACTTCAAAACCTTGTTTAGTTTTGACTGTTTCGTTTGCTATTAGTAGAAGCTTTTCAGTCAGTCAACACGAGTGTGTCCAATTAGATTGGGCAGGGAGTTGCAGTTTATTTCCTAGCACCTGAAATAAAATACATGAATTATTTTAATACTTAATAAAACACTTTTCACTCAAATGAGAGGCTTAATGGATGTTTGCTTAAGAAACAAGTTGATATTTTGCATGCTCAGAGGAATTGAATGGAGGATAATACATTTTTTCATTGTGCTTTGAGAAATCTTGTTTGTTTGTTAAAAGATTTATGTTTTATGAAAATTTACATTAGGGTGGAATGACAACAGTTCAAAATCCATTCTTTAAGTTATTTCCTAATAGTGCCAGATAGTTGTGTTTTCAGTTGAATATCAAGTCTGCAAAATACTGTAGGTATATTACTACACTATCTTGTGATGGTGCAATCACTATAAATATTATTGTTTTCTTTTTAAAGTTTGACGAAATAAGCGGACGAATAGGAACTATTTTTATTATGTTCTGTGGTACATATTGAAATGAAAATCCACAGCCTGCTTCCAGTCTCCGACCGGGTCAGGAATGGAATGAATGAAGCCCCCATCTAGCGGCGAGGATATGAACTGTGCCGGCTGCCGAGGCCTGACGCACTCCTCTGGGGCAATGATTAAATGAATGACAGATGAAATGATAATGGAGAGTGTTGCTGGAATGAAATTTTGACAGGGAAAACCGGAGTACCCGGAGAAAAACCTGTCTGCCTCCGTTTTGTCCAGCACAGATCTCACATGGAGTGACCGGGATTTGAACCACGGACCCAGTGGTGAGAGGCCGGCGTGCTGCCGCCTAAGCCACGGAGGCTTTTCTGTGGTACATATTAATTTTTTTTAATGTAATTGCTGTAATTAAATATTGTAAATGTCAAGAATTGGTAAAGCCTTCATTTGTCATCATTGCATTCATGTAAATCCGAAGCTTCTTAGATGTATCATTGCCAAGTGAGAATTAGTGTCTCCCATTAGCTCAGCGGTCAAGAGAAACGGTGTACAAAGCTCGAGGTCATGGGTCAGACATTTTAATTCTGTGTCTTCCATCTGCTAGCTTGCACTATTTGTGCATTACATGATCTAACAGCTTAAGGCCTTCAGTTTTGAAACTACATTTTTGTTAAACAAGGGAGACATATTAATTGCATTGCAGGAATCAATTAAAATGTATGTGAAGTTATTTCTTTGTGAATAAAAGTAAAACATAGTAGCCTTTCAGTATTTTACTCCAAATGTATGATTTCTAGAGAAGTGCACTATTACGTATATTGAACCAAAAAATATCACATTTTGATACCGTATTTCCTCTCATAATCATCACATATTGTGCAAGATAAGCAGGGTGGGACGATTTTGACTTTCAAAGAAGAAAAAGCACAATTCTTTTTTGCTGCATGCTTGTGCACTTTAATAACATCTCTACTCAGTATAAAACAAAATCCCCGATTCTTAGATGTCACGAGTAATCTCGAGAACCCATGTCATAGATTTATGACATGTTAAAGAACCTTCCACTAATTACACCTGTGTGAAGCTAAATTGTATAGGTTGCTACGTTTGTTGCCAAGAGCCGACTGCAGTGACGTCTGGTAGCTAAGTTCTGAACTATTAGTCATTGCTGGTGGCGTTTGGCGGCAAAAGTAGGAACTATTTGAAAAATTCAAAAGTCTGCATTCCTTACTTGAATTAAAAAACTGATAACACACTATTACAGTCATCACAATTAACACCGGTTATCAGGCAGATTCTACACTCACCCAAAGTACACGGGGCTACATAACCGCGTTGTCGCAGCCCGTAAACTTATTCAACCAATATCGAGAACCACTGGATGGATTTTGATGCGGTTTTCACCATTCTGTAAAGGATATCTCGAGGAAGGTTTTTGTAGAAAATAATTTATTTATGATCAAAGGAAGCCAAGCAGTAACGATTGCAGTGTAAAAGTTAAAAAAAAAAAACTGGCATCCTTGCACTTTTTAAGCTTACGCTGGGCAAACCGTTAAAAATATCAATATACTATGACTGTAAGAATTGTTCAGCATGAAAAGTTCTACTTAAAAGTCTGGGAGAGCTTATCTCTATCTTCAATACATCATCCACTATAAGTGTTTTTACGTTTTCATTTCTTCCAACAATCTCCATTCAATTACTGAGGCGACAGTTTACGAGCTAGCACAGAATGCATTCATAACTGTTCCCGGACGAAGCCGGGGTGGGTTGCTAGTCATCATATATATAAGACAAACCTCAAGCTCTAAAACTAGAGGAAGTTAGAAGGTGCGATTTTTACTAAAATCTTCCAAATTGTCTCATTAGTAAAGGAAAATCCAGTTCTTGAAAAGTCAACAGAAATATATTTAATTGTTTATAAATTGCGCTTAAACAAATAAACAATACTATAGCCACTGCCAGAACTGTGTCGCATCAAGTCCCCATAACAGTAGAGCGGGACGGGCGGTATATACACATGGGGCTAGAGCCCTGTGCGGATAAACAAAACGTTATCCGCCCGTTTATTATCCGAATCTTCTTCTTCGCGAATGGGTCTCCTAGGACCACCTGGAATCACAGGGTGACCGCTTTCTGGAAAACTCAGGGAACACACAGGGAATTTAATTTGCATAGAATAAACAGGGAAAATGCAGGGAACGAATTTGGCATGATAAAAAGAATGTCTTGACATATAATTGGGCTTAATAATGCATCGTTGGCGGCATTAGTTAATCTTGCGTACAAGATTAATTACCGTAAAGATTAAGTACCGTAATTTGACCGTACTGCCATTTCTTCTTTTCAGATGTTCGCCTCTCAGGGTATCCAAAGTCAAAAAAATTATTCCATAGAAGTTGAGAGTAATAACAACACGCCTGAGCCGCGAAGTAGAGCTCTTACCTATACGAGCACATTACCTTCGATTGGAATATTACAGACACCGTATCAATTGTAAACTGGCTTTAACTTCTCATCAGTAAGAGGTAAGAGTTCTTCTCCGCGGCTCTGGCATGTTGTCATTTGACTCTCAACTTATATGGAATAAGGTATAGTTGTGGTGTAACATGATTCACTGAACAGATGGCGCAAAATCTGAATTGAGTTTACTTGTGTCTCGAGCATCCTTCCTGTACTGTCGACTTGTGTATGTAAATGATTTGCAGACTGTCAAAGCGTTTTTTTTTTTTTTTTTTTATATATAAGAAGCGATGAGCGAAGAGATGGTTGGGTTGGTTCCTTAGTTTAGGGGCTGCGACAATGCGGTCATGTAGCCCCGTGTACTTGGGTATGTGTAGAATTTGTCTGATAACCGGTGTTAATTGTGATGGCTGTATTAGTGTGTATTATCTGTTTTAATTCAAGTAAGGACTGCAGACAATAATTTCAAGTAGTAGTTCCTACTTTTGCCTCCAAATGCTACCGTCCACGAAACCTAGCTTGCGGACTTGGCTATTAGATGGCATCGCAGTCAGCACCTCGCGGCGAATGTTAGAACTAATAAAGTGTTATCAAACTAACCTACAAATTTTAGCTTCCACAAATGTAGTTAGTGGAAGGTGAGCGAAGAGACATTCAGGTAAATGGAATTTCTTTGTCTATAATGAATCATCATCATCATCTTGAGCAGTTTCCAACCGCTGGTCGGGTCTGCTTGGAACATAAGCCTCTCCATCGTTTCCTGTCCATCCACCATCTCTCGTCATTTACTATGTCCCAGCACACTCCTCTTTCCTCCACACTCTTCTTAACTCCTTTTGTCCATCTGTCTCTTGGTCTTCCCCTTGGCCTCCTTCCCGTCATTTCCATTCCAAACATCTTCTTCGGTATCCTCTCTTCTTGCATCCTCCTCACATGTCCATACCATTGTAGCCTAGATCGCTCTATTCTATTTTGCAATGGTTCCTCTCTTACCATCTCTCTGACTCTCTCATTCCTTACTCTCTCCATTCATGTCACTCCTATCCTACTCCTCTGGAACTTCATCTCCACTGCTCGTATTTTATTCTTGTCCCTTTCCTTCATCACCCATGTTTCTGAACCATATGTCAAAATTGGCACAAAGTAGGTCTTGTAGATGATTCCTTTACATTTTTGTGGTACATCTTTATTCCATAACATCCACCTAACACTCTTGAAAAATCCATCTGCGCACCTTCCCCTTTCATTTATTTCCATCCTATTGCCTCCCTTTTCTTCAATTATGCTTCCCAAGTACTTGAAGCATTCTACTTTCTGCAACTGCTGTCCTCCAAGTGTTATGCCCATATCCAGTCTGTTCTTCTTCCTCGTTGTGATGACCACTTCACTCTTTTGTGCTGAGAACTTCATCCCATATGATAACACTACCTTCTCCCACTCATCTAATTGCTCTTGTACTTCTTCCTCATCCTCTCCCCATACCAGAAGGTCATCAGCAAACAACATTGCCTTCATTTTCCTTTCCCCAATGCTATTTACCACTTTTCGTATGATTTCATCCATCACCACTATAAATAACAGGGGTGAGAGGGCACTTCCCTGTTTCAGACCACTCTCCAGTTGAAACCATTCCGTTCTCTCTTTTCCCACCTTTACACAGCTTTTGCTTCCCTCGTACATTGCTTTCACTCTTGCCACTATCTCCTTGTTCACTGCTTTTGCTCTCATTGCTTCCCATACCTTGTTTCTATTAATACTATCATATGCTTTCTCAATATCCAAGAAGGTCATCACCAGATCTTTCCCATATTCATAATGGTGTTCTTGTAGCTGTCTTACTGCAAAGATGAGGTCAACTGTTGACCTTCCTGGCCTGAATCCATACTGTTCTTCCCTCAGCCCATCTTCAACTTCTGTCCGAATTCTTCTCTCCAGTACCTTCTCAAATATTTTGGTGCAGTGGCACATGAGTGTAATTCCCCTGTAGTTCTTGCATTCCTTCCTACTTCCCTTTTTAAATATGGGTATTATTATCCCTCTTTTCCAGTCCTCTGGCATTTTCTTCTCCCTCCATATCACTTTCATTACTCTGCTGCTCTCACCATCTCCACACTCACTTCGTCTATTCCCGGTGCCTTTCCCCTTTCATCTTCTTAAATGCTTCCTCCACTTCTTTCCATGTCAATTCCTTCTCTGAAATGTCTTGGTCACTGTCTGTTTCTTCCTCCACAATGTCCACTACGCTGGTTTTAGTTGGATTTAGGAGTTCCTTGAAGTATTCTCTCCAGATATCCTTTACTTCTTCCATATTTTCGACCTCCTTTCCATTACTGTCCACCATTCTGACATTTTCCCCTGTATCTCTTCTCTTTGCCTTTAGCATTCCATACAACACTTTCTTACTGCCATCACAGTCCTCCTCCATCATTTCTGTCCATTTCTCCAGCCATTTCTTCTTCTCTTCCTTCACTACTTCTCCTGCTTCTTTCTTCCGCTCTTGGTATTCTTCTCTTGTTCTGTCTGTCCTCTGTTGGAACCATTTCCTGAATGCTTCATTTTTCTTTTTCACTGCTTCCTTAGTTCTGGGGTTCCACCATGGTGTTTCCTTCCACCTTTTCTTTCCACTAGTTCTGCCACACACGACTTCCGCTGCTTCTACCAACACGTCCTTGAACCAATTCCATTCTTCTTCACCTGTTTTCGGATCATCCTTCGGTAATTTGTTCCTCACTAATCTCTGGAACTTCTCCTTATTTCCATCCTCCTTCAGCTTCCATGTCCTTATTCTTCTTTCTTGGTTCTCAGTTCTCCTCTTTATCTTCAGTTCTCTCACCTTGGCGACCAGCAGACGGTGGTCACTGTCCAGGGCTTCTGAAGGTATTACCCTTATATCCGTGATACTCTTCTTTGTCTCCTTCCCGCATAGAATGTAGTCCACCACTGATTTCCTAGTAAAATCCCTGCTGTACCAAGTAATTTTATGGCTCTCTCTCTTCTTGTACCATGTGTTTCCAACCATTAGCCCATTTATCTTGCACAGTTCCAACAATCTCTCTCCTTCCTTATTCCTGTTTCCCCATCCTTCACCACCAATCACTTCCTCAAAACCTCTTCTGTCAGTTCCGACATGGGCATTTAGGTCTCCCATGACTATCAGGTCTCTCCCCACTAACTGCTTCTGCAACTCCTCTTCAAACTCGTCCTTCTCGCCTTCTGTGCATCCCACCTGTGGTGCATAGACTTGCAGAATGTCCAGGTTTCTACCTTTCACAGTGATTTTGGCTCTAATTATTCTATCACTTACCCTCTTTACTTCCTCCCTCAGCCCTTCTCTCACCACCATTCCCACTTCATTTCTCTTCCCCTCCTCATTTCCTATCCAGTATAGCTGCAAGCCATTTCTCAGTTCTTTTCTTCCTTCCCCTCTCCATCTGGTCTCTGCCAGTCCGAGTACGTCCATTTTTCTCCTCTCCATCATATCCACAATCTCCTCCACTCTTCCCGTCAATGTAGTTATATTCAAAGTTCCAATTCGTAGTCCATTTCCATAGCCAGGTCTGTTTCCTTTAGATCTGTCCTTTCCGAGGCCCGTTCCCGTTTTAAAAGCAGTTTCATATCCACTACTGGCTTGCTAGGCCTAACATAGCTTCACCATAACCCTGGCAAGGGGCCTGTTTTTGGTCTGCGAGAGATATTTTATTTCCCTCAAACCCTCCGGACAAGTCCGGCGAGCCCCCCTATCCGCCACCTGGGACGCGCCCGATAGAGGAACAGGCAAACCCCCACGGGTCTATAATGAATAATAAAACAAATATTGCAACAAAAATGGTTTACATAATCTAAAATTCACTCGTCAACAATTTACAATTTTGTATTTAGTATTTTTTGAAGATCATGGAGGGATCATCAAAATTCAATCCGGAATAGCTGCAAACGTCAAATTACCCAGATTTTCAGCCTTTCTGTAACGTGTGCAAAAAACAGATTGCTTTGAGCAACATGGGCAAGGATCACCAGCCAGCATGTGACTGCGCTTTTGTCAGATCAAGCCATACTTCAGTTCAGTCGTTTGATATCCCGTGTCAACAAGACAATTTGATAGGAGTAAATCTTGCCTGGATCATTTTTATACTAATCAGTTCAAGGGCTTGGAAGAATATAAAGATGTGTGGCAGATCATAAAAATCATCCTCATATTTTCTCATGGTAACGCTTTTTTTTTTTTTTCCCCCATTAACAAAGAAATGTTAGTGGAAAACATTCACGAGGAAACTCTCATAGCGATGAGAAGAGCATGGGATGGAATTCAGGATGCAGGTGGAGAAGATGGCCATAAACATTGATGATGAAATGGTTCGTTACGCTTATGGGGCTAGGGCTAAGGAAAAAATAGCTATCAAAGAACGAAAACGAAGGGAAACAGAAATAGAGCAGTTGAATCGGTACGAGAGAGAGGAGAAGAAGAAGAGAAAGGATGAAGTGTTAATGGCATTAAATAATGAAAAGGAAGAATTGTGCACAAAGCAACATGAGCTGGAAATGAACATAAAAACATTGACGAAATAAGAACTTCAAACGTATTCAAAGTCACCAAAATATCTATGATTAAATATTATACTTAAATAATTGTGATTATTTTGAAATATGATCAATGAAACGTGTAAGGTATTTAATTTGTGAAAGATAAACATTGTCGTTAGATACTATATGTATTTTACGTTCTATTATAAATAAAAAAAGGTATTTACAGTACATGAATTTTGTTTTATTTTTTGAAAATAAACATAAATGGTATCCTTATAAAAGTATATGTGTTAATAAAAGGTTAAATTTAACACAGGGAAAACACAAGGAAAGTAATTTTAGGTAACAAGCGGTCAACCTGATATCAACACTAAGGGCCTTATTACACTAGGCAGCCAGGTCGCGCAACTGGCGGCACGACTGGTAGCGCTGCTCGTCATCGGGAATTGATTCTTGTGGATGTTATTACACAAGGACAGCCAATCGCGCGACCAAAGATTGTTGGCCGGCTGGCTGCCGTGCCCCGCAACCACTCCGGCGACCACAGGCTGCTCGACTGGTTGCCGGGCGTTGTAGCATATGGAGCTTATTACACTAGGCAGCCCGTGAGCCATCACGACGTGCATATCTGTGCGTTCTACTGCATACTGTTGTCTTGACGGCAAGTGAAGCGGCAATGGAAAACGCTATGAATGAAGTGAGTGCAAGTGGAAGTGCAGAGAAACCAGAAAAGAAAAAACAAGAAAAACTCTTGAAAGATTGCCAGAAGTTAATCGACGTGAGAGATAACGAGATTTGTAGTAAAATCTATTTAAAACAAGCATTTAATTATGTCGGAACTTATGTTATTGTAATACCAATAGGCTAAATAGTTATGGTATCATTTTTTGTGGCTTACATAAAGTGACTAAAAGTTTCTCTTCTGGTGTGATACATCTCATTTGAGTTTCAATCCCTGTTATATCAACCTGTATTAATGAACTCAGGAAACAATAAGAATAGAGATTTGACAATCCCAGGGAATGAGGTTAACAAATTTCATGTCATTGATACAACAGAAGGTGCAGAGAGCTGCACAGGGAGACAAGTGGCGCTGTCTAGCGATAGTATTGAAGAATCACCCGACATGAACAGGAAGATCATGACACCTAAACAAATGGCGCTGTTTAGCGACAGTATCGATGAACCAATAGACATGATCAGGCAGGTCGCGACACCCAGCGGCACAACGGGTAACTCCCACAGCCTAACTCCAGATCTCCACAGGATCGAAGAGATTATAACAGTTAACGTCACAAAGAACATAAATCAAATGATTAAAGCCTTCATGACCAACATAAAAAGCTTGATAAAGGAAGAAATACAGCAAACACAATCACAAGCAGCGCAACAGCATGAGAATTCCGTATCCACAAAACGAACGGAGGAACTCAATCTGGGATGTGATGAACAACCACCTTCACGAAGTGAGGAGGCTCAAGAGCAGGAACTTGAAGCAGATGTAAATGATGGGCAATGGACACAAGTAACACATAGAAGAGGGAAGCAATCCGCAAGACAGCAAGCGCCAATATCCGGCACTGGACCGAGTGACGACGATTTACAACCAGCAGACAAGATGGCATGGTTATATGTGGGAAGAACAAAACCTCAAACAAACCCCGACGCGATAAAGAAATTCCTTAATAAAAAAGGAATTAAAGAAAATGTCATATGTGAAGAACTAACAAAAGATAGGAGCGCGAAAGCCTTCAAGGTAGGAATACCATTTAATTACTTGGAAAAGGTAAATGTGGCCGAGTTTTGGCCTATAGGAATAATCGTTAGACGTTTTCGTTTCCACCGCTTTTTTCGAGGAGCCGAAAGGCCATTTCTCGAATGAATATCCCTCAAAAAAGGATACAACATATAGGGTTCTACTATGGAACATAGAAGGGCTAAAGAATGTGATGACCAGTAGTCCAATAACATTCATAGATGAATATGACGTGGTGATTTTGGTAGAAACCTTTCTTACGGACGATTGGCAACCGAATGGTTTCTATTGTACTCAAGTAATGGCGGATCAGGGACCAAGAGGGAGGCCTAAAGGTGGCATTGCATGCTGGATTAAACCCACCTTCTGCCCGTTCAAAGTAATAAAGAGCACAAAACATCTCATAGCCTTGAAAACGAATTATTTCATATTATTAGCAGCATACTTCCAACCGGAACTGACAGAAATTGATATAATAGATGAATTAAGCAACACAATAGCTGATATTGACACCGAAATACCGCTTATATTAGCGGGAGATTTAAATTGTAGAGTGGATAAAAATGAATCCAAATCAAGAGCAGTATTAAGATACATAGAGGAGGAGGGCCTCTCACTCGTCAACAGAATTACGGAATCGACATATATATGTCATAATGGGCAAAGTGTCATTGACCTTATGTTCACAAATTACAAGGATATAAAAGTATCAAAACATCTAGTAAAGAAAAATATACCCCTAAGGAAACATCTTCCAGTAGAAACAACCTTTGTCATGGAAAACAGACCGCGCAGACTCATCAAAGAGCCAAATAAACTATCCAGGAAACTAAATAGAGAGGATATACGGAGTAAAGGCCAAGAAATTCAGATGATCATACAGCAAACAAGCTGCAATCTGGATGAAACACTACAACATCTGGAGGACATCTTAGTATCTGCAATAGAACCGGTAAATCAGACAAAGAGGAGATCCAAGCCGTGGTTCAATGCAATATGTTATGAAGCACGAAGATCAACATTGAACGCCTTACACGAATGCTTGAGAACAAACACAGAAGAATCAAGACATGACTACGCACATAAACGGAGAATATACAAGAATCTTATTCGGGACACAAGAGATAAATATCAGAAGGTGCAAGAGGCAGCATTAATAGAACAAGCAAAAGAAAAACCATACAGCGTCCTTCAACAAAGGAAACCAAAATTCTCCAGAGAAATACCCATGGAGAGATGGACAACACACTTTAAAGCTGTACTACAGAAACCGGACACATCTCCAATCGCTGCTCCAATGGTAGACTACTCAGCAGTAATGAAACCTATTACCAGTGAGGAAGTCAAGGATGTAATTCAACAAACAAAAAATGGAAAAGCCTGTGGGCCGGACGGGATCTGTAATGAACATCTCAAAGAAAGTAGCCCTATGTTGGTAGAGGCTTGGACAGTACTACTCAATCAATGTCTTGCGCAGGCCTCAATACCAGAGAAATGGAGATACTCCATAATGAAAATGCTATATAAAGGCAAGGGTCAAATGGATGATCCCAATTCATATCGTGGTATAGCGTTGGAAAATACAGGTCTTAAGCTATTGTCAAAGATACTGACAGAAAGATTAAGAGAATTAATAGACAGCGAACTGCCTGAAGAACAGTTCGGTTTCCGGAAAGGCCGGTCAACGATACATGCTATTCAGTGCCTATTAGATAATATTGGCAATGCGCTAAGATTTTCTAGAGGTAAACTACATGTGATATATATAGACTACGCTAAGGCGTTTGATTCAGTTGACAGGGAAAAAACAATAGGCAAGTTGGAATCGATCATAGGAAGAGACCATTATCTGAGTAGGATAATAACGACAATACTCACGAAAAATTACGTAATCATTGATAACAATCTTACAAGATCGGAGCCTATCCTTCAGACAACAGGAGTCCTACAGGGCGATCCATTAAGTCCGTTGCTGTTCAATATCGCAGTTCGAGATGTTGTCGATGCCATAGAAACACCAGGAGTAAACATTTATATGTACGCAGATGATATGGCAATAACGTCGATCTCGCAGCAAATGTTACAAGAGGCGTTCGATAAACTTGTAAGATGGGCAGACAGTAATGACCTCAAGCTTAATCCACATAAGGCAGTACACATGACGTTCAGGAATGGAGGTAGGTTACCAGCATCAGTGAATATCATGTATGGCAATGTGGAGCTAACAAGGGTAAACTCCTGCAAGTATCTTGGCCTGATACTCCAAACGACTGGACGGAATTTCTCCAAACATGTAAAAGATAGAGCTGCTACCGCGGATAGCCATGAATGAGATAAAACTAATAAGACAACTCTCCATACAGACTGCATTAGAACTCTTTCACATAAAAATTTCTCCAATCATGACATATGCAATAGGATTAATATGGGAGCATCTCTCGAAAAACGATCTTGCTCAGATAGAAAGGGTAAAGGCCATATACATGAAAAAGATTCTGTGTCTAGGACAAAATGCACCGTCAAGGACGACCTATGAACTAACGAGACAACCATTTTACATAGAAGAGTTACGTATAAGAATGTTACTGCCTTCTACAAAGCAATATCAGTTAATACTGCAAGAACTTCAAGAGAAGAAAGCCAACATCTGGAGGGATTTCTACCAAACAGATGCCATGATGACCTCAGAGTGGAGCAATTCTATGTATGAACTTCGCCATTTCATGACACGTTTCGCTGTTCATGGTTTTCATTTCAAGCTGTGCTGCAAGAAGGTATACCACAACCCAGACGAGAACTGTAGGTGTGAGTTGTGTGGAAAGTCGTGTGAAAGATATCACGCAAAAGTTTGTAGCAAGAGAACAGTGACATTAACAGAATTCTGTACATGACTTCATTGTGTGCAATTTTAATTATTATTGTATTTGACCATTGGTTGCAATAAATATCATTATTATTAATCCTAATAGGTCATAAAAAGTGGATTTTGACATTCGCAAGTAATTGAAAAACTTACTGTCGTCTGTGCAAAGCTCATCAAAAAGAATATAGTACAACCCTTAAGATTGTCTTGAAAGATAGAATACATGCAACGTTATTTTCCTTCGCCTCGTCCTTTTCAATAGTGGCATAAGAAGAAGCATATACTCAATCATCTTTACTTAATAATAACTCCTCTCATGTACAGCTTATCTCTTTGTCACTGGTCGAACAGACACATGAACTACATGGTGGTGACTGCCTGGCTGCCACACCGGTTGCTGGGCACGACACCGGTCGCGCCACCAGTCGCGCGACCTGCCTGCCTCATGTAATAAGGCCCTTATGGCCTTAATGTTTGCCTAATATCTCTTCATGCGCAACGATTGAGCGAGTCTTCGTGCTGCGACCAGACGTGTCTGGTAAGTCTTCTCTCTTCTCCCTCAAAACCTTTTGTATAAGTGATTTTCCTAATTTCCTCCCGATCCTTGAGATTGGGAAAACCTAATTCAGCCAAGTCTTTTTCCACCTGTTTGTACAATTGGACCTTGTTGCCTTTTTTCGAATCTACTGTCATTAAAATATTTTTAATTAGATACAGCATAAAGTATTAAAGCAACACATTTAGACTTTTGAGGAGAAATTTGTTCCCGTAGGCCATCGTTTCCCAACCCCCAGGGTGTTCGCAAAATATTTCAAGGGGTTCGCCAAACACTTTTCCATAATGGCGGGCTTTGAGGTTAGGCCTATTAGCCTACTGTTTCCTTAATTTCTGCGGTATTGTCATATTATTGTTATTTTAAAATTAAAATAACCCTGCAATGCCCCTTGTTACATAATATGTGTAACATCGAGAATTTATCACATTATTTCTACCATAATATTTACCGCGAATGCCTGATGATTTTCAGTTATGTAACAACGTTAGGAATGCATTTGATTTCCCTACAATGGAAATTTAGTCTGTCAGCCTCTTTGTGTTCTAGCCATACTAACAACAGTACTGCGACCTCACTAAGGAGCATTTACATGTACATTGTATATTTAAAAGTCTGTGGTTCACCCAACTCAGATCTTTGTAGAAGGGGTTCGCGAGTCGAAAAAGATTGGGAACCTATGTTTGGACACTGATGGATTGTGCACATTTCCCGCATGTGGTATTTTTGTGTGTGTAGTTGGTACTACTTTGTTTTTTTGTTTTGCTTTGTTCTTATTGGTCGAGATAGATTATTACTACACAGGGACATAAAATGGTGGCAAGTCACCTGGACGATAATGCTCCGCACTTGGTTATGTACAGATAATGCTCCGCAATTTATTTTATGTACAGATTAATGCTCCGCAATTCATGTTATGTACAGATTCGAATTATATATATTTACAATGCTACCAGATCGTTTTTGTTGTTCCCTTGAGCGTTGTGCTTGCCGGTATGGTATGATCCATATTGTTGGTCCTCAGAGCCCGGATAGAATCAAGCTAACAGGTCACTACTAAAAAAAGGGTTTTTCTGCAAACGAGATGATTCTATTAAGATAAGTGGTCATGCATTACCTTATATACTTCCCATTTGTTATTCCCTTGTGCATGTAACACGTTTAATCATGACTTCTGAAAGTGAAACCAAAGTTCTTTTCAGGAAGAGAAGCATTATTAGAGCTTCACTCACTAGGCTACGTAATCAAGTGTACGGTTTTGATGACAGTACTCCCATTGAACTTCTACATGTTAAAAATGAACGGTTATTAACGCTCTTGCCAGAATTTAATGAAATTCAGTCACAGCTTGAAATTCTCGATGAATCAGGCAGTCATGAAGTGGTAAGAATAGAATTTGAAGACACGTTCGATGAATTGAAGGCTAGATTACAGCAGTTAATCAATGCTCACCCTCCATATGTCTCACCTCCTCCTAGTGAAAGTGGTGGATCTCAAAGCAATAATTCAGGCTCATACAGTCTTCCAAAACTACGACTGCCAGAATTCTCTGGCGACGTTATGAAGTTTATGCATTTTCCTGATCTCCTTGAATCCCTAATATTAAGAAATCACTCATTAGGGAATGTAGAGAGATTCCATTACTTTGCATCATCGTTACGTGGCAGTGCACATGACCCCATAAAAAATATTCCTGTCACAGCAGAAAACTTCACTCTAGCATGGGATACAGTGTGTAAGAGATATCATAATGCTAGACTTATCGTAAATGCACACATCAAATTACTTTTATCTGCAGATACAGTTCATAAATCTGCCTTTAGCTTGCGTACCCTACTCAATCAGGTTCAATCAAATCTGAAGGCTGTCGAGTCAATGAATTTAAGTGTTCCTTTGCATGAAGTAATTATCAGCCAAGTCATACTCGACAAGCTCCCAGAATCCACCAGGAAACAATTTGAAATGACAAGCAAGTCCAAGGAGCTTTCTACATTTTTAGAACTCGCTGATTATTTGCAAAAGAGAGCTCAAACCTTAGAAGTGATAGATTTTTCTCCCAAGGTTCAATCTTGTGAGAAGGGCATTAGATCTTACCAGGATAAGGATTCCAGGCATGGGTTCAAGAATGATAATAAGTTACCCTCTAGTGGAAGTATGCAGTTATCAGTGATAACTGTAAGATATGCAATGGTCAACATCCAATCTACAAGTGTGACACATTTTTAGGTTATGAGTCACAAAAATGGCGTAACATAGTCAGACAACATGGGCTTTGTTACAGTTGTCTACGAGTATCACACTGTGTTGTATTGTGTCCTTCCAAGTCATTGAGTAGGAAGTCAACATAACACATTATTACATATTGATTCAAACAATCAGTCCGCTAACAATCAGCATCCTACTCAATCTCATCATGCAGCTAAAAACAGAAGCTCCAGCACACCGCCCATCCAACCTCATAATGGTTGGAATGAAAGCAATTCATCTACTTATTGCAGTATGAAAATCAAGCCACAGAATCATGTCCTACTTTCTACAGCCGCAGTCAAGGTTGAGAATAACGTTGGCACACTATATTTAGCTCGTTGTCTCTTAGACAGTGGAAGCCAAAGTAATTTTATATCAGAAGGTTTAGCACAAGTTCTAGGTTTGAAGAGAACAAGGAATCCTACGCCCGTAGAAGGCATTTCGCAATCTATGTCTGAAGCTAAGTACGGTACAGTGTTAATGTTACTGTACAGTCTTGTATAAATTCTAGCAGCTACAATATTGACTGTCTTGTTTTATCAAAAATCACTAGTGACATGCCAACTCAAAGGGTGCCTTACGACACTTGGAATATTCCAGGCGACATTCAGTTAGCTGATGTTAATTTTCATTCTCCAGCCAAGATAGACATGCTTTTAGGGGCTGAGGTTTTCTTCAGAATGCTCAGAGCTGAACAGTTGACCAGGCCAGGCAAATTTCCAGTTCTGCAGAATACAACATTAGGTTGGATTGTGTCGGGAGGTTATAAATCGACAACCTTTTTTCTCCGCAATTATATTGACCTTCACGCACAAGTACAAAGATTTTGGGAGGTTGAAGAACTTCATGAAACAGTTTATTCATTTATTTATCGTATGGCTTTTAGTGCCGGGAGTGTCCGAGGACATGTTCGGCTCGCCTGAGTCTGTAGCTGCTTCCAGCGGACACCCTAAAGTGTGAGCTACAAGTTCCGTTCAATTTCAAGTAGTTCCAACTTTTGCCACCAGATATCAATGATACCTAGTGGTGAACGTTGGAACTTTGATAGAGCGTTCTGACGAAACAGTAAGATCTAGTGAAGAGAGGGAATGTGAACAGCATTTTTCACAACATGTGTCAAGAGTGCTACAGGACGCTATGTTGTCCGACTCCAACTCAGGCAAGATCCTAGCACATTAGGCAAGTCACTGCAAACTGCCACTAATAGATTTCAACATCTCGAGCTCAGACTATGACGTGATGAACAGCTAAGGGTTGAATATACCAAATTTCTATCAGAGTACGAAGAGTTAGGTCACATGCAACCGATAACTGCCTCTTCAGAGACATCGACATCATATTACATGCCGCATCATCCAGTATTCAAGACGTCCAGCTCTACAACTAAGACCAGAGTTGTGTTTGATGCTTCATGTAAGTCAAGTTCAGGAATTTCTCTCAATGACATTCTGATGACAGGACCTACCATTCAACAAGATCTATGCTCTATTGTTGCCAGGTTCAGAACCCATCCAGTATGTTTCACTGCTGACATTGAGAAAATGTATAGACAGATTCTTATTGATGACAGAGATAAGAACTTTCAGCGTATCTTGTGGAGGCCGTCCTCTAATGAACCCATCAAGGAGTACCAACTTAACACTGTTACATACAGGACATCCTCAGCACCTTTCTTAGCTGTCAGGTGTTGGTAGAAGATGAGAAGGAGCTTTTTCCGAATGCAACTACAGTCTTACTTCGTGATTTCTACATAGACGATTGCATGTCAGGTGCAACCAGTGCTGCTGATGCATTAATTTTACAGCAAAAATTGATTCAACTGTTAGCCAGTGGCGGTTTCAAACTTCGGAAATGGTGTTCCAACCATCCAGCGTTGTTACAGGCTGTTCCAGAAGACTGCAGAGAGACTCAGCTTCCTCTCCATTTCGAATCTGAAGAAGGCGTCAAAACTTTGGGACTTTTGTGGCATCCAGCCATTGATGGGCTTCAGATCTCTTGCATCAAGCAAGCAGTAAATCTCCTAGTCACAAAACGCAAGGTCTTGTCAGTTGTATCATCAATTTACGATCCTCTTGATCTGATTGGCATTAAAAATGTTCCTGCAGCAATTATGGCAAGAAAAAACATCGTGGGATGAGGAGCTTCCAGACGAGCTTGCAAAATGTTGGGATAAGTTGTACTCACTAATTCCATTGATTAGTAAGATTTGTATAGAAAGGTTTGCTCTTTGCAACGAGTACACGCAAATACAATTACATGGGTTTGCAGATGCATCGATGAAAGGTTATGGTGCATGCTTGTTTCTTCGTTTAGGGGCCGATAACCTAGATGTTAGGCCCCTTAAAACAGCAATTATCATCATCATCATGTTTCTTCGTTCTTCACCTCCATGTGGTCAAATCACTACCCATTTGTTATGCGCCAAGTCAAGAGTGGCTCCAATTAAGCAAGTGACGTTGCCGAGACTAGAATTGTGTGCTGCTGTTCTTCTCTCATAACTGGTCAAGAAAATGATTCCAGTTCTATCACTTCAGTTCCACAGTGTTCACCTGTGGACATGGCGTAGTTGGTAGCATGCTGAGCTTCTATGCCCAAGGTAGCGAGTTCAAACCTGGCCGAACCCGTCGGATTTTTTAAGAGCGTTAAAAATCCCTCAGTATGCCTTCCTTCAGAGGGGAAGTAAAGCCCATGGTCCCATGTCATAGATTTATGGCATGTTAAAGAACCTTCCACTAATTACACCCATGTGAAGCTAAATTGTATAGGTTAGGAATGTAAACAACGCTCATAGGTTTCTACATTCGTTGCCAAGAGCCGACTGTGGTGGCGTCTAGTAGCTAAGTTCTGAACTAGGCCTAATAGTCGTTGACGGTGGCGTTTGACGGCAAAGGTAGGAACTATTTGAAAAATTCAAAGTTGCATTCGTTACTTGAATTAAAAAACAGATACACACACTAATACAGCCATCACAATTAACACCGGTTATCAGACAGATTCTACACACACCCAAAGTACACGGGCTACATGACCGCGTTGTTACAGCCCCTAAACTGAGGAACCAACCAACCACCTGTGGACAGGGTCTACAATTGTCCTTTAATGGATCACATCTCCACCATCTAAATGGAAAACATTTGTTGCCTATAGAGATGCTGAAGTGCAACGCAACACTTCCATCAATGATTGGAAACATGTCGCTTCTGAATCAAATCCTGCTGACATTATTTCACGAGGCACCAATGCAGCAAATCTTGTCAAAAATGATCTTTGGTGGCATGGTCCGTCCTGTATCAATGCTTCCGAGTCTAATTGGCTCATTCCCACTAATGAAACTTCAACTCAAGTTACAGAACAACGCAACTCTACCATTAGTTGCGTGGTCTCATCCCAGTCGGAAGAGATAATTTCAAGATTTTCATCCTACACTAAACTTCTTCGAGTTTTAACGTACTGCTTCCGATTCACTCAAAATTCCAGATGTACATCTACAGAGAGATGACATGATCCACTGACCGCTGCAGAAATACAACAAACCAACTTGGCATGCATCAAGCGCGTTCAATCTACCAAATTTCACGCAGAAATATCTGATCTTTTAAAACATAACTCCTTATCAAGACACAGTAAACTTCGCAGTTTGGTGCCTTTCATCGACAACTATGAAATCCTTCGAGTGGGTGGAAGATTAGAGAATTCTAATCTAGATTATGACTTCAAGCATCAAATAATTTTACCCAGTAAACATCATCTTACCGATCCCATTATCAAGAGTGAACACGAAAGACTGCTGCATGTAGGGAACCAATTAACATTAGCTACAGTTAGACAACGTTACTGGGTAGTTAATGGAAAGGCAGTTGTACGTAGAATAATCAACAAGTGCATACAATGTTATAGGTTCAAGACGACAAATGCCCAGCAGCTGATGGGTCTGTTACCTACAGTGCGTATTTCTCAAACCAGACCATTTCTGAATACTGGCACAGATTTTACAGGCCCATTCTATTTGAAGACTGGAAATGCTCGTAGCAAGACCTATATCGAGGGCTACATTTGTATATTTATCTGTATGTGCACTAAAGCTGTTCATTTAGAGGTAGTGACAGACTTAACTATTCAAGCATTCCTTGCAGCATTGAAACGATTCATCGCCAGAAGAGGAATTTGCTACAACATGTATTTGGACAATGGAACCAACTTCTTGGGTGTCAGCAGAGAACTCAAGGAATTAAAATCCCCATTCAAGCAAGGCGATACAAAGGAAGAACTCGTCAATTTCGCCAGCAGCAGAGGTTTCAACTGGCACTTCATTCCACCCCACACCCCAAACTTCGGTGGTCTTTGGGAGGCAGGAGTGAAATCGCTAAAGCATCATTTGAGACGAGTCATGGGAACGCTACACTTCACATACAAAGAACTCTCGACCGTAGTTGTTCAAATTGAGGCATGCTTAAATGCATGCCCTTTACATGCCATCTCTACTGACCCCAATGATCCTACAACTCTAACTCCAGGTCATTTCCTAATCGGCTCTCCTCTCACAGCCCTTCCGGAACCTGACCTTACTTCATCTAAAATGCCTTTATTGACTAGATACAAGGTTCTTCAGCGGAGACTCCACCTCTTCTGGAAGAGTTGGTCTGGAGACTATCTAACTCATCTGCAGCAGCGCAGCAAATGGACCAGTTCAACTTCTAATCTCCAACCTGGAACTGTTGTCCTTGTGAAGGATGACAACATTCCCCCTCTCCAGTGGCCCCTTGGTGTAATTGAAGAAGTGCATCATGGTCAGGATCAATTAGTGTGAGTGGTGTCAGTGAGATTTAAGAACAATGTTTTCAAACGACCTGTGTCAAGATTGCCCCCCACCACCACTTGAAGAGTGACAATCAGTTTTTTAATTCAATTGTTCAGTTTTCATGTTATTTTCTTTCAGGTACATTTTCTATTTGTTATTGTTGAAATCTGTGTATTTCAAGGACACTGATGGATTGTGCACATTTCCCGCATGTGGTATTTTTGTGTGTGTTGTTGGTAATACTTTGTTTTTTGGTTTTGCTTTGTTCTTATTGATCGAGATAGATTATTACTACACAGGGACATAAAATGGTAGCAAGTCACCTGGATGATAATGCTCCGCACTTTATGTTATGTACAGATAATGCGCCACAATTTATGTTATGTTCAGATTAATGCTCCGCAATGTATGTTATGTACAGATTCGAATTATATATATTTACAGTGCTACCAGATCGTTTTTGTTGTTCCCTTGAGTGTTGCGCTTAAGGCCGGTATGGTATGATCCACCTCTGCCCTAGGCTATGTAAGTCATGTGCTATGTAAAATGAATGTTATACAGCCAGAATTGCAACCCTTTTAAGTTTGAAGTGTTAATTATGCCTAATTACATAATTTGAATGAGATTAGCTTAAATAATCATCTTACATTACATTTGTCATGAAAAGAACATAACGGAAAAATATAATATCCAGTAAAAATCGACTCCATAACAGTCCGTATTGACTTATTTATTACATGTTTTTGTATTGATAAGGCACACAAATTAAATTTTTCTTTTAAAATATGATATGTCATACTCATAAACATCCGGGTCCCAGCAATGATATTCAACATGTTCCGATTGTATTCTAAAAACTATCCACAAATTTACTCCAAACATTAACCGCAGCTTATCTGCTATCCGCACAGCTATGCAAACTATATCCGCTTAGCAAAAACTTTGCAGTCATCCGCATCAGCGCAGGGCTTTACATGGGGCGCTTTTACGTAAGTGATCGTAACAAATGAGCAGTCAAAAGAATGAGAATAACCCACAGCAGTGACAAATTGCACTCTTGATTTCATAAATATCGAGAATTTGTTTAAAAATTGTGTTTAAACAAATAAACAAGACGATAGTCCCTGCCAGAACTGTGTTGCGCCGAGACCGCTTACCAATAAACATGTTTCAAGGCCTTTCATATATTTGGCCCCTTTATCAGCCGATACATGTGATTAATATTTACAGCTGGCACATGGCATTACAAAATGAACACTAAATTGTTCACACTAAAAAGTTCCTTACTATTTACCTGGTATGGAATACACAATGAAAAATGAGATGATGGAGATTGGTGTGCTAAGAGCAACATTATGATTAGTGAGAACATGATCAAAGGACACATAAAATACACATTTTTGTATTGAAAAACAACATATTAAAAAAAAAACTAAAAAATGTACAGTTGTGTGCGGATCTCTGATAATAATAAATCCATATTGTCGTTATATAATCATGCGGCATTTATGAATTAGGATCTTTCATTTAGATTATATCATATGGTCGATTCTTCTGAAATCTTGTGATGTAATTATGTGGGAGATACAAAAAAACATGCTTCACTGTAGTCATCGAGATGCTGATAAAAGGTAAGAGGTCAGTTTTGATAAAATTGTTGAGGCATGACTCTAGTGTTGAATATCATCAAATGTTATGAAAAAAAAATTAATGCCATTTTAGGTTTTCAATTCTTCACTAATATTGTAGACTAAAATCAATGAAGTTGCTGTGCTGTACTTTTTACATCTTGAATATGCTCAGGCTGATGTAATTCCAAGTATAGAATGTAGATCCTCAATATTATAGTGGTAGCATGGGCCTCTTGTCCAGCTGTGAAGAAATGGGAGGAGAAAAGGAAAATTAATTATTTAATACTAGCTATTCCCGGCATGCCTTGCAATGCCAATCAAAGACAGAAAGGAAGATAATAATAAACCCCCGGTCAAAAACTGTGGTGTGAACTGTATTGGAATACCAGATAACACGGCGGACTGCTGACAGTCTCCTCATGTCACCCCTCGATGAATCAGCAAACTATTCTCACACCTTGCATTGCGGTGTCATAAGTATACAGATTGTGCAATTGGGTTACTGTGGGATTTAAGGGTTCCTGTTAAGTCCCTCACCCTTTTGTGTTATATAAATGATTTGTAGCCAGAAACCTTCCCTGGAGTGCACAACAACTCACCCAAATTTCATCGCAATCGGATGAATGGTATATGAACGCATAGGGGACATACTGTACATACAAACTATCCCCAACATTGATTTTTATTGTTATTATATCCAATTATTCCCCTTCAGGGGAGCGTGAGAACTTGAGCCAATCACAGCTTCACTTACTTTTCCTCTCTTCTTTTCTTCCCTAAACCTCTTCATTAGTTCACTGTGCTTTTTCTTCCTTATTGTTATATATATATATATATATATATATGTATATAAGTGAAGTGAGTGGGTAAAAACCGTTGAAAAATTTCCAAAACTCTAGTACGATAAATGTCGGTATGAGACCTATTATTAAAAGAATCTTAAGATTAAGATTAAAATCATATTTTTACATATTTATGAATATTTTGGTTATTTTGGCACAATGCATCATATTTTTCTCCTTTGCATGTTTAAGTGCATATATATGCTTGAGAATGGGATATTTTCTTTTTTCCTATTATTTTGAAGCGCTTTTTGTTACTTCATGTTCAGTCGTATATTTCGATTCCGATTCCGAGAGTCTCGTGGCCGGTTAGTCAGAACCTGAACATTTCTTTGTTATTGATAAAGTTGCTTTCCCCTTTCTTAAATCACCCAGAGTTTTTGTATCATCTGCTAATTAGTAGTTTGCACTGCCTGTAAGGAAAAAACGGATTCTCCAACAACTGAAATACCTTCATTCCTTTCACTTTACTACCAGTTCACAATAGGGGTTCATCTTATGAATGACCAGGAATTTCCACAAATATTACCTGGACCTATTACTGTGTCTCAAATTCCTTAATTCCAACTTTCATTGAAATGCAAAGCTGCTTACCATCAAACTCAGCAAGCAAGGAATTTTGACTTCAATAAAAGCTAACGACGTTGTTAAGGGGTGAAATTTTGTGAAACATTTGGAAGTGAATTTTTTTTCAACAGATGCTAGTGTCCTTTATTGTACATTTTTGAAGCAAATGTAGGGAATTAGAGAAAGTTTTCAGTGACTCAACATTTGAAAACCGCCAAACATAAGCGAAATGTCGTAAAAAAAAAGGGGAAAAAAAACCCGCATCAATTTAGTCCTTGTTAACAAGAAGAAATTTCAGGAGTCTATCACAGAATAATGGCCGGCCCCGTGGTGTTAGGGTAGCGCGCCTGCCTCTCACCCGGAGGTTCCGGGTTCGATTCCCGGCTCCGTCAGGGATTTTAGAAACTGACGTGAGGGCTGGAACGGGGTGCACTCAGCCTCTAGAGGACAATTGAGTAGCTGTCTGGCAGTGAGGCAGCGCCCCGATCACGAAAACCAAGATTAACGGCTGAGGGGACCCGATGCGCTGATCACGCGTCACCCCAATATCTGCAGGTCAAATGGCTGGGCAGCGGTTGCTTGGTAGGCCTCGGCCATTCACGGGCTGTAGTGCCAGGGGTTATTATCACAGAATAATACTGAAATTATTTTAATACCTAGTACGTTTCTGTCCCTTTTGCAAGCTAATATCAATTATTTTTATTCGGCATTCACTATGTAAAATTATTTTCATTTAAAAAAATGCAATGGCTATTAAAATTGTATACCAGTTAGACTTAAAAATAAACACAATAAAATAATTATTGATGGTCAACACAGCTTGAAGCTCCATAAAATAATATTTCCTACTATTTAGAACTGTTTCTTATGTCCGTCTATTCATATCTTCTTTATATTCAAAATAGAAACGCTAAAGATTACGGAGTGATCGTAATTGACGTAATTTCATTGTGCAAATTTTTTGAAACTTGATGCATGTTTGACCAATAGTTTGTTCATATTTGCATGCATATTTATTAATTGAATAGTGCATGAACTTCCGGCCCTTATTATGTTGCAAAATTTACGTTTGGGCTGCGCTCCGTACATGTGTCAGCTCTGGCACATGACTGTTAAATAAGTGTTGTGTACTATGTTGCTAGTGAGTCTGGTTGACCATGAGGGAAGCAGGCGCTGACGTGTAACAGCTGGAGAGCTGGAGCGAAGGTCACGGGGAGAGGGACGTATGCGGGGTGTAGAACTAGTTTGTTTATGTTGCTATAAGTACAGGGTCATTATCTTTGTGCGCCCCGATCAACACGGCAAGCTAAGCCGGCGTTGACTGGCGCTGATCGCGGGCACGCGTATATGGTTCAGCCAGTGGTTGGCGTGCACTTTTACACTTTTACCAGACATGTTCAATAATGTGTACTTAAGTGCTCATAGCCGATGCTGAATATGTCCTCCCTCTCTTGTAACACACCTGACATCTTCTGATGAAAGAATGGACAACAATCTCATCTAATTTTTGTTGTCTGTTACCTTTTTTATTATTTACGGAGCCAGTTTTCTTGAATCGTTTAGGAAGCGTCCTAATTGTTCTGGTATTAGGCATAGGTCTTCCTGGAAACATGATTCGAAATTTTCGTCTCGTTTCAGACAACTCACTAAACGATATGAGTCAGTGGGGTGGAGTATTGCGACGTCTACACCTTGCCAGCCAAATGTTGCAATAGTTTGCCGCGTCCACTCAGCCGGCTGGCCAGGTGCGGAGCAAGTGGACCTCGCAATATCCCGCTCCGCTGACTCATATTGTTAGTTCACATGTGTTTTGACATTCATAAGAACGTGTTGCACGTTTCGTGAGTATTGCGATTACTCTGATTGTTGGTCATGCTTAGACATCAATTCACATTGTGCGAATGTGTGTATATCCATAATTCGAATAATAAAAAAGTTGACAGACAAAGTTGTTTTCTGCCCCTTAAAACCTCGATACCTAACTAACAGGTGTGTGTTACAAGACTGTAAGTACACATTATTGAACATGTTTGGTAACAGTGTAAACGTGCGCGCCAATCACCGGCTGAACCGTGTACGCGCACCCGTGATCCGCGCCAGTCAAAGCCGGCTTAGCTTGCCGTGTTTATCGGAGCGCACAAAGATAATGACCCTGTACATAAAGGATTGAGATATTTGGGAGCGAGTGGGGATAGGGAGTAATATATAATGGAAATGTTCATGTAGGTTTATTTTTATATTTTATTGTTAAATTGTCTGTGAGAGTATCGAATAAGATGTTTGTGTCAAAATTGATTTCATTAAGGTTTACAGGATCCAAGATTTTTTGAGCTATATTGATTTCCGTAGATTTGAGTACGTTCATCGAGGTTCCATTGTTGGTGTAATGTAAGATTTTCAAATCCTTTTCTATATTTATGGAGCTGTGACCCGATTCCTCCCATGTTAGCAGCCATGGCTGAATATTTGCTATATTTTATGGCGTTAAGGTGTTCATTCTATCTTTATGTAAAATTTCTCCCGGTTTGGCCTATGTAATTAGTATTGCAGTTGTTGCAATCCAATCTGTAAATGCCGGACTTACTGAATTTGTCTTTGATATAATTTTTTTTTAAATTAAAAAACAGATTGTGGTTGCTATTGATAGTTCTGTACGCTAATTTCATTTTATGTTTCTTAAACATGTTGGTGATACTTACTATAAGTGGAATTATTGAAATACGTGAAAACTGTGCATGTTGACTTTTCTTTTTTTCCGGTTTGAGATACGTGATTGCCTTATTTTTAATTTTATTGATTATGCCGTTTATGTATTTATGGCTGAAGCCGTTGACTCTAACGACCTGGTGAATAACTTTTATTTCTTTATTGTAATCTTGTTTAGATACAGGTAACTTTAAAGCTCTGTTTATGAGGCTAATGTGACAGCCTAGGTGATTAGAATCGTATCTTATTGCAGTGTGAGTTTGTGTGGGTTTTATAAAAATTTGGTAGTGCCACCTATTATCCTTTTTGGTGACCGTTGTGTCTAGGAAATTAATTTTATTATTTATTTTATTATTAGCGGATTTTACAGTGAACTTGATGCTGTTATCGATATTATTTAGCTGATCTACTATTTGATCTATTTTTTTGATTTTATCATTGACTTTAATGAACACGTTATCCACGTACCTTCCCCAGAATTTAATGCCTTGTGTTTTGCCCTCTATTTTTGTTCTTTCCAATAGCAATAATTCACGATAACGGTGATCCCATGGCTAGGCCATCTTTTTGTTTGTATATTTTGTTGTTGAACATGAAGTGACTATTACAATATAAATTTTAAGATGCTTATGAACTCATCTACCTCCACCTTCGATAACCTGCTATTATCTGATAAATTTTGTTTCATGGCTTCTATTGTTGGTTGAATAGGGATTTTTGTGTCGACACTATGCCTCAATTCTATTATTATTATTATTTTTTTTTTTTTTCCCACAAAAATGCAAGGTGTTTCTAAATTATTTATTAGCTTTAAAGACTCAATGTTTATTCAAAAATTGTTGTGCAGATTAAGCTGTTTTGTATATTGCTATTTCTGTAATTGACAATTGGTCTGATTGGTATATTTTCTTGATGTAGGCCTATTTTGGGTGGGGCACGTAAGGTTGGAGGCCGGGATTCATGTTGATTAGACGGTTTGCTTGTTTTTCATCTAAAATACATATTCTTAATAATACTTTTTAGCTTTTTTTGTGTGGTTCCTGTGGGGTCTTTTTTTATTTCTTCCAAATTGGCATTGTTATGAAATCATTGTTGTTTTTTTAATATATAATTCTTGTCAATAAGTACTATTGTGTTCCCTTTATCTCTTTAGTTACCATTACATTATTATTATCAATTTACTTTCTTAAGTTAGTGAGACTACGATTGTTGTTACTGCTGTTGGTTTTAGTGTTGCTAATAATTTTGTGAATTTCTTTATTGGTTTCATGTCTTGCTGCATTTTGTTTATCGTTAGGTAGCACAAAATCATTAGCAGCACTAAACACTTTTTAGCCTTTCAGTGCCTAGTCTAGTCTGCAAGCCTCTGTTTGCGAACAAGTTGCCTTCATGATCCCCTATTGGCAGTTAGCACTGCGACCTCCCGCTTCTACACCTCTCACTGTGAAATCGTTCTACACTGAATTTAGCCATTCCTTCTAGGTCCACCTCTGCTTCTATTAACCTCTACAGCCAAACTAATCAATCTCTTATGTAATCAAAATAGACAGGGCGTCGAGCGATACGGGAAATACGGGATATGCGGGAATTTTACTGATCCGGGGAAAATTCGCATTTGATGCGGGAAATCTTGAAAAGTTTCATAATGCCCGACTTCTTAGCCTCCGAACACTCGGTAGAGTCCTCCCACTCGGCCTTCTATTTCGCCTGCAGACCACGCTGCCACCCGCAATTTGCGCTACCGATAGAGCGCTAAGCGGGATGAGAACCCAGCCAATGTCGAATGCATGCTTTGCATGGTCGACCGCCGGCCGTACCCTCTCCGCGTGGGGCTACGTGCGCCGCGCTCGTTTCTGACAATGACAGACAGGAATCAGTTCGCATTGTAATTCACAGAGGAGACCAGTTGTTTTTTCGACCTGGGTTTCTCGACTAGAGCAGCCTTAAGAAGCTAAGATCTCAGAAAATTCCAGACGCGGATGTGCTGCAATTTCGCACCAACTGCCGAAAATTGTACATTCGTATGGCTGAAAATATCAAAGAGAGGTCACCTCTTGCTTACAAGATGACCCGTACTATTTCCTGTCTAGACCCTATAGTGGTCGCTGAGGATCCTAAGTTGGCAGAAGATAGGATCGTCATTGCCCTGGAAATTCTTTGTAATCAGAAGAATTTGCTTTCTGGCGCAATGGCTGACCGCATCTAGAGCAGCTATTCCGTACTTCTGAGACTGCCCTCTGTCACCGCGCGTTTGAAGCAGTTCGACGGAAAAGAGCCACGGCTCGACGTGCTGTGGTCTGCATTAGTGGCTTCAGTTCCTGCCAAAAGCGATCTCACAAGCTTCGTTAAAATGATACTGTTTTTGTATCAAAGCAATGCAGCTCTAGATAGAAGTTTTTCCCTGAACAAGGAGTGCATGATTTTCAATCAGAAAGAAGCAAGTCTGATTGGCTTGCGTAGTTTTCTGGACGTTGTGATGCCAGCTGGTGGAGTAGAAAAGATAACCGTGAGCAAGAGCAGGGTCCATGCTGATCGAAACACCTACACCGTGTTAAAGGAAGTAAAACAGGTGCGATGCCAAGAGGAAAAGGAAGCGACGGCTAAGGTGGCTGTCGAAAGAAAAGCCACGAAAAATCTCCAGGAATTGGCTAAGAAAAACGAAGGTATTGAATGACGTCCGTGCTGAAGCAGCGAAAACTAAAGAGCAGATGAGTTCCCTAGAGAAGCTTTAAATTAATAAATCCTTGATTATTGTTTGTTTTATCTTATTTTGTGTGACTAAAGTTCCTAACCACAATCTAGTATTGACATAGTGACTTATTTTATTTTGTGTATGACTAGCCTACAGTTCCTATTCAATAATTAGTACTGTCAAAAGAACTTAATTTTGTGTTGTGTATAACTGAAGTTCCTAGTAACAATCTTGTGTTTGCAAAGGTGACTTCTAATTTCGTTTTGCATTATTTTATTTTCTATTACCTACTTTGATAAAATAAATCTAAATTAAAATGTATTCGTGGCGTGTGGAATTGTACTGTTTTTAGCCTTTCCATGGTCTTTGGGGAAAACATACGGCTCTTCCTTCGCAGGAGAGATTCACATACCAAATTGTTTAAAAGTCCGTGTCAACACTCGCTGCAAATGCGTCACACATGCATAATTTTCAAAAACTACAAACAATATCTCACAGCTCTCGACATTCTACTATCAAACACCCGTTGCCAACATGTGGCTACAAAATACACCACACAAGTGATATAATTCTTGTCGTGTGGGCAGGCATTTTTTCAGTCGCTTGTTAACCACTGAATGTGTCGGATTTCTTTAATTGTCACTGTTTCGTTTACTTTTACTTCGCCGAAGTTCGACTCGAGGACTGGACACATGCCGTACAGCATGTACAGAAAGAAATACTGAAGACGGTCTGGATATCGCTGTGGATGAAATGATTATTAACCTTGGCAATTCATCAAACTCTGACGAAGACAAAGATGGTGGTGATGATGATAGGGACAGTGAAGAGATGGAGAATATCAAACCCTTGCCAAGTGACTGAGGATAATTTATTTATTGGTGTCAGTTCGCTTGCGTCAGTCGATAATAGAGCACAAGCTATTGTTTCCCGTCATAGTGTTCAAATTACCGCCTGTCATTCAATAGCCTACAACTCATCAATATAAAACCATGGCAATAATATCGCCACAGAGCGGCATGTTTGAGTGCCCAGTGCTAAGTATTTCTTTACCTTATCTTTACTTCTGCATTATCACGGAAGCTAATATTAACCGTAGAGAGTCGTGATTCAGTGAGTGTGCATGGTGTTATCTGTCAACTACTGTACTGTAAGCTGTGAACGACCTCCGCTCAGACTCTTGTTTCATGTTAAGGATAATCATTGCATGGTGAGTGTTTTTATACTCATTAGCTGTAGAGTGTTTGCCCTCTTTTGAACTGAATACCGATGATATTGTATCATAGCTTAGGTGTGTAATGTATTTATTCATCTAAGTACCGTATTTCTCTGTTTGAATGACGTCGGCGTTGACTCAGGATTGACTTTTAAAATTTATTACGTATAATTGTACAGAAATAATGTCTGAAGTGTAGCGCTGTGTATTATTCGAATCAGTTGATTTACAACAACACTAAAAACTAGGCAACACAGCTCAGCTGTTCCAAGCTCCCGCCATATCCTGCACGTTCTTTCTTACGAAATAAAGGATGTAGGTGAGAACCATGCTCAGAATTCTTGCCGTGTGGCGGTTATGTTACGTGGTGACCGTGGGTCGCGTAGAGGAAAAGTGGGTCAAGGCTAGAGACTGGAAGGCTGTCATTACCGATTGCGCGGGATTAGCGTTACTGTATTTGTCCCATAATTTTACACCTACAATATGCTATACAAGTCGTGATCTAAAAAGGGATAGTGGGTGGGTAATCTATTACTACATGACCCAAAAATTATTATTCATTATTACAAAGGGTATTTTGACTATTTTCAGTAGTGTAGAAAACCATAGAATTCAGTCACTTCCCGTAAACATTTATTATGTGACACCCCTATTCTCTACTCTCTCAACCCTCCTCAGTAAAACAGTCACTTATCTCAGCTCTCCTCAGGTAAACGGTATTTTGTGTTCGTAGCATCTCATCCCATCTGCGAGAGAGTTCACTCGCGCGCACGTGCATTGCTCACGCTACGGACTAGGCCCAAATCTCGCCATCACCCCTGGCCTGCGGAAGTATCTCCAAACATGCAGTTACACTTACCGTACGCTAGAGAAACTTGCTTCGCGCTTTAAGAATCATTTTTCAGCCATTCGGTTTGTGAACTCTAGTCCTAGACAGTTCTAAAATATACGGGAATTTGATGAATTTTGTACGGGAATTTAAAAACAGGTCATCGCTCGACATCATGAGACTGGACTAATTTATCCGGCCTTTAATTTCCTTTTCTATTACTTGAAGCTCCTCGGTTGGGCCCGACATCTTTGAATGGTTCTGAGAACTAAAAGCTTGGGAAATCAAGCTTATTTGAATTTATTTTGTTTTAGCAGGGAATACGATTATTAAAGCGATGTGGTCTAATATTAACCACTTTTGACTGAGAGAGGCATTGCTGTGAGAAAATGTTTAAGATTGTTGTTGTTTTAAGGGGCCTAACATCTAGGTTATCGGCAAGAATGTGATGTCGAACATATAGGTCTAAACGTTTGAAAAATCCTTGCCAGTCATAAAATTCTCAATCCGCAGACAGTTTGCAACCCCAACATTACCCCGGGCAGCACTAAACAAACCAGAACTATCCCGGCCAATCCCAGACATATGGTAAGCCTATATAATACCTGTGCAATATGACGTGGTCGTGATAGTTTTTGATACAGTAAAATGTATTATCGGAAAACAAAACTCACTTCCTTTCTAAGTGAATTGCCGTGCCCTGTGGTTCGGATTCCACGTTAAAAAGAGGTCCCGTGGCCTATGATTACAAGATTAATGGTCTTGTAAAATTACAAGCTTCCTTCCTTAAAAGTGTAACTTTTAGGTAGATTTCATTAGAAAGCTAACTATTGCAATGGGTACTGCGCTCGAAATCATGTCCAGCCTAGACTATGTACTGGACGAGATTCGAACGGAGACCATTGAGAAAAGTTGCATATGAAATTTTTCGAGATTTGGATCAAATTTGTATGCAGGAGGAGAGCTTTGACGTCCAGAAGTAATTGGTAAAATTTTAGCCAATAGAAATATGTCTATTTGGAGCAGAAATGGTAATACCCAAGATATTTTAGCCAAGGGTGAGGTATTCAGGCCGAGTCCAGGAAAAGTACAGTTTGTAGATGTTGGCCGCGAAAAACCAGTTTTCGCGAGCTAGGGGACAGGGCAATGATAAGTAGAGGTCATGCACGCGACCAGATAGAGGAGAAGGGAGGTCGTGTGTCTGGCGCGCTTCAGAACAGGTACTCAGCCAATCAGAAGACAGAGAGATTACGAGGGAACAAATGGATATTATATACATTATTTTAATAATGGAAAGGACTGTAACATATCAAATTTACCAGGAGGAAAAATGAAATTTAATGGTTGAAACCGCGATTAAATCGGATATCTACAAGAGGAGATACGAACCAATGTGTGTGTTTGCAGCAAGGAGTGATTATGGAGGGAACGCTTTGATCGAGGAGGCTAGCAAACGCTAGGAAGCGAGGCTCTTTCGTTACGAACTTCTGTAGGAGTAACACGTATTACATTTCACTCTGCAATATACAAGAAGGCAACTTGTGATATTTGAGAATTCAACTTGAAGGAATACTACAGAGAGATAAATATGACGCCATGAACTAATAACAAACTATAACAATTGAGAAGAGATATTAAGAAGGAAAAAACAGAAACTATACTGCGTGATACTTTGTTATACTCTTATCATCGCATTGGAACTTCTACGAAATACTAAGCAGAGGAGAAAAAAGCTAAAGTATTCGAACACATCATAAAAAGCTAAACATTACTATCTACAAAATGTCTATTGAACCAGGTCAAAGGGGAGAGATCACGGCCAACTATTTCGAAGCAGAGATGATGTTTCAAATCTTCATGATGGAGGGAACGTAGAGCTACACTAACAAGCGATATCCAAAGATGACCATATAGCTTGAATTAGAGGACGGACTGCGCTACCAACTGCAGTTCGTTCTGAATACACACTATTTTACTACTATGGAGAGAAACTCACATGTCAAGGTGATTTCTCACGATGATAATCACCACTATTATTCTACCGACATCGATGAAAATCAACCGATGTACCACCAGAAGATGGACCCAAGAAGGAAGCGGGAGGAGCATGAAGGTTATCTAACCGAGAAGATCCAAGAATGGCAGCAGAATGAGGTCGCGGACGGTAGAGAGGAGGCTACACGGCGAGTCTCAGCTGGAGACCGGTTTTCCACCCCATCCCCTACTGTTTGCCGAGACCAGCAGTCCAGACAGGAGCTGTATGACGTATGCCAGCTGCCCGCCAGACGCAAGGTCGCGTTCCTGAAGCACGTGGCAGAGATTCCACGAATGCCGTTGACACCAGGTCCGTCACCACAGGTCCAGCTTTAAGGTAGAACAGAGAAGATTTACACACCTATGTACATAGAACTTGTACACGATTTTCCAGTATATTGACCAATATTCTTTATCTTATTCGTAGCTCATGTTGTTATTTTGTCTAGGATTTTTCATTTCATTTTCTATAGAGCGTTTATATTGCATTTTTGATCTTATCAGAACGTTTTGCCGTCATTTTTCTGACGTAGTCATTTTTGTAGCTTGTGTAAGCTATTGTTAAATAGATTTTTCGCTAGAGTAACTTCATTTCGTTGAAGCAAGTATTTTGCGTATCCGTGTTGTGACATCAGGTCGAAGGTAGTAACGTTTGACAAGCAGATTTTATTGTACATGTAATGTAAGGTAATGAGAGAACACGATGATTCTTTGTAAAGCTAATTCATGACAGAAACGAATATATGATGTATAAAGACCGTAATTGTTGACAGGAGTATTTCAATTCTTGCATTGTAAGGAACTTCACTGTCTAAAAAAGCAACTATGTAAAACCCAGGGTATTATTACGATTGTTTAAGCAGTATGCGTATTTGGAGAAGCATAGCTGAGAGATCTAAGATGTGAAAGGTAATTGTATTAAGCGATCTTTGTTATTGCCAGGTCATGTGAGGTCACGGAAAGAATATTAAATATCTAGAAAGGAACAGACGTGAGGTGTGGATATTCTTCATTTTTGTGGAGTAAATGCGAGCAGGCTTTAGATTTATAGAAAAGCTATACATATATATTGTAACAGATTTGTACTAGAGGAAGAGAACGGAAAGATGGCATGATTTTATGAGGAGAGATTTGGAGAAACATTGCGGAAATATTTTATGAGAGATGCACAAGGAAGTAATAGTACAATAATGTATAATCGATAGAGATTATGTAGGAGGAGGTAAGTTGTATTCGTGAACGGTATTACAATAGTAATATCTAGTAGGGATACTGAATCTCACTTTGTTTAAAGTATACCAGATTGCTTTCTAGGAGTTTTGTGGAAGTGCTAAACGAAACGAAAGGAACGTGTAGTGAAGACACGATAATATGGTAATTAGGAGTGTGAGAGGAAGTTATTATGATAAAATGTGATGAAGTACAGTATCTCTAATAAGCAATGTCGAGAAATATATCTTTGCAGAATTATTATTGTGAGTATTGAAGGTTAAATGCTATCCACATTTATTGTCTTTGAAAATAGCTTATCTAGAGGTCTTGTGTCGTATATTGGGAATTTATTGGAAGTATTAACACCGAATTTGTAATTTATAAGTGAATAGTTCTGAACTTAATTGATTTGTAACACAGATTCACATTGAATATGAGAAATAATATACCGGATTTGATTTCAAAGTTGTGTGAAATATGCGAATGAAGGTGAGAGAAGGAACTTGATGCTATTATTGCTAGAGAATGAATCGTGCGGGACGCGATACTGTATTACACAGATGTATTAATTAGGGAGCATGTCTGTATTATAAATATAACGATATAGGAAGATATATTCATAATTAGTGTTCAGAATTTTCGCAAATGTCTTGTACATGTTTGGAAATGTCTTATGAGGAAAGATTGAATATTATTTGAAGTAGGATGCTAGCAGAGACTAAGTGAGTCGCATCTACGTCTAGTTGAGACGTCATTTTTATTTGTAGTGTCAATTCTTATTTTATTTTGCTTAAGGACATGTCTGTAATGTTCGTTGGTTTTCTTTAATAAATCGTTGGTTTTCTTTAATAAATTGCAAGCTATTTTATGCTTGCTTCGTTTTTCTAAAGATGACTTCTTTCCTCAATACTTAACTACGCGATAACGATACTGCTAGTTCGATGCATACAGTAAATCGACACATTATTCCATTAACCCGAGAGCCGAGTCGCTCAATTTGTGCTCAACTTTTTGTTTGTAGGCTGTTCTGTATGCAACTAGTAGGTAGTATGGTTAGATATGCGTTATGTGTGATCAGGGTTCCCTAGTCATCAGTCCTGTAGGAATCGTTGATTCTTTAGCCGGGTGTTGACTCTCCTACGATCCTTATTTTCCATCTACGCGGATTTTGGACTGTGACATAGCGGGATTCAGCGCAGTACTGTGCACATTCAGCATGAAATATGTAAATCACAGTTTGCCAGCAATGCTCAATCGGGGTTCATGGTATGTTCTCCCACTCTGTGACTCGCACACTTTGGATTAAATAGAAGATACACTTCCAAAAAATAAACAAAATCAACTCCTACTATAAAAACATTTAATTACTCAAATATATGGCGCTACAAAAATTAAACAAATAAAATGCCGACCCTTTAATTCATACTTGTTCAAAGTGAACAAGGAAGTCATATTTAAACAAATATTAAATCATAATAAATGGCTTTCTATAAACCAACAAACTTCTATTAATTTTCACTTCCATATAGTGTCCTTTTAAAATTCAATAAAATCAAGAGCTCCAATAGGCTCGATACCTTTTACACATACTGTGTTATCCATTTACAACACATCACTTCTTATTACATGAGTATATCTTCTAATCAAAATATATAATTTAACAAAGTACTGTTACTTATTTACTTAAAATTTTGGGCTTCCACAATGCTCTTAGGTTACCATCTCTCTCTCTCTAGCCAACAATTCACTACCGTGATTGGGAAACATTTGCGCACTCCCGAGCTACAGAAGACTACTTGAACAAGTCAAAAATTAAGATCACTCCCGGAATCTAATTGTCCTCACTAAAACTCGTGAATCACTACATCATATAATCATAACATTAGGGATTTATTATTAGTTGTCTTAAAAGACCATTATATCATAAGAAAGCAACGATCTGAACTTTGCAAGCGGTAACATTCATCTAAAAGAACCTCGGTTCGAAGACCGGGTCGTTAAAACAAACTCTAAACACTCTGGTGTACTATAACTTCAAACAGACGGCTCTTAGACCTACCACAACATGTTAATGGTAAGGGTCTGGCCTTGGCTACTTAGCGTGATTTATTGCCGGGAGCAGGAACTTCACGGTCTCGCTCACAAGAGACGGGCTATCCTCAGCTTTTATACAGCTGTTCTTAAATGCAGTTCTTTGAACAGGCAAGGCTTTCATACTACTTTTTATAACAACATATTTAAGTCAACAGACCTATTCTCTTAACTTCGGCATTTATTAATTATGAAGTGTCCTCATTGGCGGGTAAGAATAATTCAATACAACAACAAATATTTAGGGGCTTTAACATGGACGAATCTGGGTTCGATCCTTTCAAATGCCTCGGGAACCATATCCCACCCTGGAGGACTTATAACATTAGCGACTTATAGCAGGCCTCTTGCCTTACACCCGCGCTCATAATACAATAATTTGCACCCTTTTATAATACAATACACACACGGCCTCGTGATCACATCCCTATTTAGAGGACTTACCATAGTAGTTCAATTACCACGACCAACTGCCCCTCATAATTAGTTTTACCGAGTATTTCAACGCATTCCTAGCGTGACAAATTACTTCAATGCGCTCCATGGCGCTTATACATTACTAAGCCAAGTTGCCTTCAACTAACTGATAAATTCAAAATCAACGTTTTATTGTACATCTCCATTCTATATTAATCCTCTCCCTTGACAATAATTGCTTTACTTTAAGAACATGTTTCATAACATGTACTAATTCATTTAAAGGAGCTCGGAAGCGACTACTTTTCATATAATTCATCATAATCTTCATTCATTTATATCATTATTATTATTATGCTTGCTTTCACATATTTAAATCATTTATCAACTACACTGATATTTTATTTCATACATTTTCCCCAAGGGATTTATTTATTTCACATAATTATTTTATATTTTTAATCGTTCAGATCGCGCTATATTCTCTTATTTGTTATTCAAACATCCCTATTCTTTCTTCCTCATGTGGATTGTACGCAAATCTTCCCCAACACATAACATAATGAAATGGTTACTCACATGATTTTACGGTCATTGACCGAATTCTCCAGCGATGTTTCATTTTGCCCACTCACTGCATTTAAGCCATCTTCATTGATACCATTTCACACAATGACACTTCTTTAAACACATACACATTATTTACCTTAAACATTGGTATCATATTGAATGCCATTTTTGTATTCATTTATCATACACAAATAAATTCACTAAAATTATTACACTAAAACAAATTTCACTATATTTACTTTACACTGTTTTTAATCACTTAGGCTTTGATTTTTGCCTTACACACGTGATTTCTTTCTTCCCCGTTTCCAAGGGTGACACTCTCAGACGTCGGCTCCCTAATCTGGTAAGATGATGAAAGTCTCGATCAATCTACCCCTCCCTGGAACGGTTATTCTTCAGATCTGGTTTCTGACTATCGGCTTCTATTTTTACTAGCTCGATGTCGTTTCTTCCTAGACACTATTTAGTTTGTCTAGATAAAGTCTGTCCTGTTTACGGCCTCTCGAATACTTTATCGGTGACCTAATGATTCCCTAGCATTTACTGCTATTCCTTCAATTCGTAGCTTATTGCTTTTACTGTTCGTTTGTCTCCTTTAGACAACGCCTTGGATTAAATTCTCAATTCTTATTGTTCTGCGCTCTAGTATCTATATTTTCCGGCACACTAGGCGTTACTTATTCGTCCGACCCTGATCGGGTTCCTTAACTTTGATAGATATGTTTGTTTCACTTCCGTTGGTACTTCGAAATGTTACGATACTTTATGTATTTTAACTGAACTATTATTCGAAGACCTATCGCCTGTTCTTTCTTCAAGTTCGCAGCCTAACTTTGACTGTAATACTGAACTTGCGCTATAAAGACTGATGCTTACTGAAATAAATCCTGTACTAGGATTTTACTATGTCTTCACACGGCGATACTAATGACGATACTTCTCGGCCACGCCCATACCGGGTGCTCGTTGGTGATACAGTGTATCACGACCTCTCAAGGTCTGGTAAATACTGCATTAACGATGTGATGTAGCGTCACGTCCTCTAGACGGACTAAACTGCATGATTAGCCTGGTTCGGCCAGGGCTTTTATACAAATCGGCGACAAAAAGATAAAATCCTCGTCTTTTTCATAACTAACTTTTGAAGCAATAGTCGCATACTTTTGAAACTTATATCACTGGAAAGCTCGTTTTCTAAACGTAAACTGACTTCTTTGCACATGAAAATCGATCGTACAATTCCGAGATATTAAATAAAATTTGCTCTTCAGATACGTGGGTGTTGAGGTTTATTTTCAATCCCTACCACCTCTGGTTTCGGGGAACTTTTAACTACGTAATGCTGCGTTTGCACTTCTTTCCTGTGCAATTATTATAACCCTTTTCCCCACACAAAAATCTCTATTTCAAAATGATTCACAATGATGTATTTCTTTTGTTAATTATATTCTCGCAAATGGCTTAAATCTAATTATTCCTCTTCTTGTACAACTGCGACGATGCCATTTTATTGCTGCGTAAGATCAATTTCCGAAACCTCTTCTCTCTTACACACAGTGGAAAGTTTTTATCGTTCTATTAATAGTCATGATTGGCTCCCTATCGGTGCGTCACGCATGATATCATTTCCTGGGGCCACCTGGACTCTTATTATTACGCCACGTGGTACCAGTCCTCTTGCATAAAATCTTCCTAAGTCATTCTAAAGACTATATTTTTCCTCCCTTCTTTTACCAATAAATGATGGATTCGGCGCTTGAACCAACAACACATGGGTTCAATACTGAACTCGCTGAGCTAAGGTTCATGTGATATTTTTTTTATAACAGCACATTTATGATGGGATGTAGTACCTTTGAACACACCCAGAAAGCCACGTGGAGCTGAGAGCTCATGCTATACTCTTTGAAGTAGCGGAGAATCGCACTTTTGACTTTGGTGAAGTCTGCTAATTATTTATCTGAGGTCTTATTAATTAATTTTATCTTTCCACAAGACTCAGAATATTCCATTTCGTCATTCAGCATTATTAAAACATTTTGGAGAATGTTATTTTCGCTTAAGGTAAGGTAATACCCTTGCAGATACGCAAACAGGAATGTAAGTAGTCGCTCAACGACTTCGGTTTGACGACCTACTTCCTCGAGTAACCCTGTGCCTTGCACTACGTCTGGAGAATCCGCCCCGTGTAGGCGTGAAATTGCATCCGTCTTGTTAGACGTAGAAAATATCCGCTGTTTACCGTGGAAGTTATTATCAGGTGCCATCGTGCACGAATATACTGCAAATCACTGTTATTTATGCACAGTGAACAACAAGAAGCATATTGTGAAATAATTGGCAAGTATAGTGAAAATTCTAACATTACCGTAACACCAGATTTTCATACCCACGTGTTTGTGGAGGGCCGAGAGCCTGGTGAAAAATATAGAGGTAAACGTGTTATAACTACTTTAAATAATTGTGATTATGAAGTACTATATATTTGAATTGCCACAGTGAATTTTTCTATTACAAAACGACGCACATTTCACGGATGCTACGTGATGTAAAAGTGGCGTCAGTACACGTGAAGAACCACAGAACAGTGCTTGCTCACGTATTATTCAATATCTGCGAAGTAAAGGCTGTGTTATCAACTGTATTAAAGCCTGTAACATTTTCAACGAACATTGTGATTTTTGAAGTGAAAGAATGAACTACTACACGATTTATTCCACCACCCACGTGATCAGATTTTTCTACACCATGTTTGAGACCGACATCATGGGCTAATACCATCATGGTATGAGGGTGATGTTTCTATTGGAACCAGCATGATGGCGGAGCTTCCAGAACAGCGAATGAGGAGGAAGGAACCCAGGATGCCATTCCCAGTCAGGTCCAGTACATCCACGAAGTTATCGACAGGGACAGATCGAACCCTGGCCTTTGGAAGAGTCCAAATGGGAATCCTGATGAGGATGACGCCGTTCCGGAGAGCCAGAGATGAATTTGTTCGACCCTTGTCGTTGAACAGAGGGCTGAGTGAGAGCTCCTCCATTTCGTGAGTTTTTGTACACCCTTTCTCGTTCTAGTTTCTGGTGGTATAGTAGATGTAATGTAGTTTGTGAACCAACCGAACTCAGTGTCAGCCATTTTTATAGGTAGGGAATGTAACTAGTCTAATTAGATGTCATTTATTTCAGTTAGAGTGAGACACCCTTGGGTGAGACATTTTGGTCAACCCTGGTGCAGCTTGATGGACGTCGTAGAACGTCAGTGCCTATCTTTTGCTAAACGTGACCGTAGTCATTTGAGGCTACTTTGTTTAACCCTTTTTGGGGTGATTTTCCAAGTCTTTGCTGACTTTAGTTATGGCAATCAGATGCCATGGTTTTATTTCTTTAACTGCATTTTTTTGCAACCAGTCTTTGTTACACCCCTGACTTCGTTAGATCAGTCGTATCAGTTAGGTAATCGACTGTAATTACCAGTTTTGTAACTGCACTATATTTCATTTGAGATGTTGCTCAGAAGCCATCTGGTCAAGTGTGGACCTTATAAGTAAAAGGAACGTTTCGTTGTCTAGCATCGAACCCAGTTCCCAACGTATCATTAAGCAGATCCAGAGTGTGGAATCTGCGCCACAATTATTATTTTGTTAGTGTCATGTGAAGACACGTATTTATTTGATGTTGTACAAGCAACTACTGAAGTATTATATCTTTGAGAGCAAAGTATTCTTCGAGGTTTATAACCTATGGTAAAGTTTTTATAATAAGGCCAGTTGTAAAGTTTTATTTTTGCTTAAATCGCCGGCCTTGATAGTTAGTGTGTGTTGTGTCCGAGAGCGCAGGAATGTTGTAGTCTGCAGCGACACAAACTGGTTTGTGACCCAGTGCCCTTGAGAGCACGCTTGTATTATGAGACAGAATTACTTTGACGAAGGACAGAATGCTTGTTGTATTCGCTTTTCCTTTCATTGCTACTTAGCTCATGGAACCCAGTGTCCAACCTTGTATCTGATCACATGTTTTTATAGATTGTTTTTTGTTAGTTAAACGCACTTTTGCGTGTACCGTCGTTTGACGTGTACAGTTATGTCAGGTTTTCTATAGTACGTTGTAGGCTGCCCTGTTAAAGGAGATATTTATTGTATGAATGTATTTGTGTGTACCTTGTCCGGGATTGTTCCCGTTGACCAGATGTTATGGAGGGTGACTGTTGTGTGCAGGCCCATCCCAGAGTTATTGAACGCGAGCTGTGCGCCGCTGGTAACTTGTGTTATTGTATGTCCGAGTTGTTATTGCTCGTTGATTGTATTCCGACTTTTGAGTCGAGGCTTTTGGTGGAGATTGATCTCAGTGGAGACACTCCGTGCCCAGGCTATTGTCAGTATTATTCGCCATAAACCAACGATAACCTAAACCGACATCTCAATAATAAAACGCATAATCTTGGTAAAACAAAAGCTAACTAACGAATTCATTCTATCTATCTTTGTTCTTTTGCATTTGGAACCTGCTGACATGGCCGTGCTAATGAAGGTATTTCCTTTTGAGGAAATGACTAGGACAGCTGACACTTTTGTAGCGACCTGAAGCTTGCTCGAACCTTGAGTTCGTAGCTTGTGGAGCGCAGGCCATGCGATGTTAGACGTAGTCTTTACTATGCAGTCGTCACCGTAACTACACACATTAGATGACTATGGCTTACAAAGAGTAAACCAAGGTGCAGGCAGGCATTTTAATAAAACTGTTGTCTCTTATTAATTAATTATGATGTAAAAGTGTATGAATCCTACATGTTACCCTATTGTGTGCTGTTAGCACGTAGTTCCTAAGAATAATTAAATGTTTTTTTCACTTGGCTGTTCACTTGGCTTTGAGTGTAATTGTTTTTGTTACGGACGTCATTGCCGTAAATTTTGTTATTAATTGATAGGACTTAGCTAGATGAATTAACGTTAAATGTAAATGTGGAGATGGTATCATCCTAACTTAGATTTGTTTTGCTACCCTGTTAAATGTAAATTCTGATATTAGCTTGATTTTGTAACTTGAAATAGGGATTTGCATCGTACGATTTTCGTAGTGTTGCTGTTGTTGCTTTATTATTGTGAGATAGATCTTTCGCGAGGGTTTTCCGTAACTTCTCAGGTAGGGACCTGCTCTTTATTTTTGTTTGTTTATTAGCTTGCGGACTAGCCGATTGAAACCCTCCGAACTAGGCTAGGGGCTTGTGAATTTTAACAATAAACTTTCACGGTGTTTTACATAAGTCTGGATGTTTATTTTCTCAGTCTAGTTTTTAAAGTGAACCTTTCCTTAGGCAGTCTATGACCATCGTCACCATGTACCACGATCCCTGTGGACTACAGATTCTCGTGCCGCTTTAGCCTATTTGGAAGTTCACCTGATCCTCACGGCAATTATGTCCGACGGAAGAGATGTTAGGGAAGTCATTGCGGTTGTTGGCTATCCTGACAGCTCCACCGACGGTCTCAGTACCATGTTATGAATTCCGGAACATTTCGACATATCTTCGCGTTTAACATCCCCTAAACCCCAAAACCACCGTCAGTTCAAATAATTTATGTATATATACCAGGTGAGTCAGCCGCCCCTTATTCTTTTAGTTTTCGGCCACACTCTGATGCCAACATGGTCGACAGTTCCCCGTCTATAGCCAAGCCACAATGACCCTAAACGACTTTACAAGATTTATGACGACATAGAAGCAAGACCTTTACAAAAACATGTGTGCGACAAGTGACAATTCAAAGCATCAAACTGTCATATGGGCATGTACAATGAACATGTCGATTATACGGTTTCAGTTAGATACGAAATTGACGCTAGGTACGGTGGCTTACTGATAAAAAACGTGAATGAACCTTCGAAGCGGTTGGTTCTTAAGTTTAGGGGCTGAGACAACGCGGTCATGTAGCCCCGTGTACTTTGGGTGTGTGTAGAATCTGTCTGATAACCGGTGTTAATTGTGATGACTGTATTAGTGTGTGTTATCTGTTTTAGGTAGATTTCATTAGAAAGCTAACTATTGCAATGGGTACCATGTTTCGACTTCCGGAAAATTTCGACATATCTTCGCATTTCACATCCCCCAGACCCCAAAACCACCGTCAGTTCAAAAGTTTATATATAATTTATGTATCTATCTCTCTCTCTCTATATATATATATATAATCAGTTTCTTGTGGACACGATAACTGCCGTAATTTTGCACCAATCACTTTGAATTTTTTTACATAATATGTATCCCTATAAAATTTCGAACTAACAGAGCGAGATAATGAAGTTTAGTCATTCATCAAACAGGTTGATTTTACGTGTGTTGTAGTTTGTTTCAATACCACAGTTTCGCTTCGTATCAATAATTTATAGATTTAATGTATAGATAATTCTCCATAACTACTCATACCGCTTAGTTGGATTTGAATATCTCTTTGTTTGAAATAGTCGATGGTTCCAGGAAGTTTTCATAATAGCCTGAGGGTGAGAGGTAGTTGTAGGCTGCGGAATATTGTATCTGTTTAACACGTGTAATTATTTGTGTACAACTTAGATGTTGGCATTAATAAGCTGGTAGGCTATTGTGATTTTTTGATCTGAGTGATTTTGTCGGTTCCTCGGTAATAGACTACGGCGAAGAAATATGATTTGGCATCAATCGTCTTCAAAATCTCCCGATTTTTCAGTTTGAAAGGTTGGTAGGTAAGCTATTATCATAATATGAAAACTTAATTCTATAAATACAACAACATACAGCTAGGTATTAAAATTAAATTAAAAAAGTAAAATATAGTTATAGATTCCATCACTCCTATACGCTAAAATATTCAACTACTGAGTAAAAACAATGGCACTGCAGATAAGCTTTCAACATTCTATCGGTCGAAGGGGGTGAAAATGGGAAGCTTTTTTCGAAAAAGTGAAATTTCGCTATAACTCTCTTAATACGTGAAATATCGAATCCATTCAAAGTTCATAATATGTGTCGGATAGATGCCAAAAATTTATGCCAAATAAGTTTTTTGATAGCACCAACCATTGTCCAAAGGGGTGGAAAAAAGTGGGTTTTTCGGGAAACATTAATCATATCTCTCTTAATAGGCACAATATCAAAACCGTACAAAATGGAAAATATTCCCCTAATAATTACCTAAAACTTTTGTCTGAAAGAATTTTTGATATGACCCACCATTACGCCAAGGCATGAGAAACATGATTTCGGAATTTTTAAAAATGCCAAGTGCCATCAGAGGTTACCATGACAACGCTTTTAAATTGATAAGGGATGATCTATCAGAGGTTGCCAAGACAACGCCATTGACGAGATCACATTCATTTTTAGCCTCCTTTTCACACTTTTCAAAAATGAGGAAAAAGTAGTTTTATAAGATATATCCGGGAAAATGTGTCTGTCTGTCTGTCCTTCTGTCTGTCTGGCTGTGTGTGTGTGTGCCCCCCACCTATTAACTCCTAAACGGCTGCAGCAATCGAAACCAAATTTAGTATGAGTAAAGATGTATACCGGAATATCTCAGGCCCATATTTGAAAAAGATGCCAGTGCTACCAACTGCTAAAAAAAACGCACTAGAAATTTGAGCTCCATGTTGGATATCTTGGGAGGTATACATGGGAGCTATTCTAAAATTGGCACACATGTAGATAATACTATTTCAGTTTAATTTCCAGGTGGCCATACATGACAGCGTTGCCAAAATAATGTTAAGCCTTCTGATAAGTCCAATTTTTAAATGCATATAACTTCTACACTATCAATTGGATTTCAACCAAATTTTGTATGTAATATGTGTACATAAACATATATGACTGAGTGTATTCTTAAGAGCCACCAGGGCTGCCAACTGTTAATAATTGCTCTCTATTTTGTATCCAAATATATCAGAAAGTATGCAAGCCGACAGCTTTAAACTATGCACACGTAAATTACCCGACATTTTACATTAATTTGGAGTAACTTATATACGTCAGTTCTACCAACATGATTCTAAGCCTGCTGATAGGACCAATCTTTAAATACATGTAACTTCTATACCAACAAATGGATTTCATCCAAAATTGGCACAAGAATATGTAATATTTCAGATTATTTCTGACCAGCACTCACATGACATTGTTGCCAACATGCTTTTACGTGTACTAATAGATCCAATGTCTAAATCCATGTAACGTCCTTTGGACTCCAACCACATTTTGTATTCTGTACCTTAGGAGATGGAAGTAAGAATATATTCAGTCACCAGAGCTGCCAACTGTTTTGTTCTATTAGGCTACATTATGCCTAGTATACCTTATTTCGAACTAATTAAGACATTTCGATATTACCCAATTAATTTCGTCATTATTCTAGATAGGTTCATATACTGTAGATTAATCTATGGCATGAATCTTAATTTTAAGAAAAGTAGGCTCTTTAGTTCGTCACGGAACTTCTTGTTCCATCTGACTATGAGGGAAGCGGCTAACTGGTAGCATGCTGAACTTCTATGCCCAAGGTGCTGGTTCAAAGTCGCCGGATTTTCTAAGAGCGCTAAAAATCCGTCAGCATGCTTTCCTTCGGAGGGGAAGTTACAACGTTCGTTGCAAGTTGCTGGTTGCGGTGGCATCTAGCAGCCAAGTTCACAGCTAGGTGTCGTTGACGTTAGTATTTGGTACAAAATTAGGTACTACTACTTAAAATTGACCGTCTGCAGACCTTACCTGAATTACAGACTAATACAGTCATCACAAATAACACCGTTTATCAGACAGATTCTACACACACCCAATGTACACGGGGTTACATGACCATCTTGCCGCAGCCCCTAAACTGAGGAACCAACCTACATCTCTGCGGGAGATAAAATTTTGCGTGAAGAAGTAACAGACTGTTAGATAGTTACACATTAGTTCCAAACCTTGCATAAGGACAGTGTGATCACAAGTATAAAAATTAACCCCAAATGACAAAAAGGTTACTATCCCCATAAGACAGTAAAATGTTAAAAGTATGCATAGAAAGACGAAAAAATGTTAACTAACCTCCAATTGTAAAATACTTTCTCGCAATAAATGAGGTCTGATCCTCCTACGAAAACCTGCATATTTTGTCTATTATAGCCTATCCCCTAGTTTGACCGGTGAAATCTACCTCCGCCTTCCGGCGTGCCGAGAGGAATTTTTTAAAATTCAAGTAAGGACTGCAGACTTTTGAATGTTTCATATAGTTCCTACTTTTGCCGCCAAGCGCCACCGTCAACGACTACTAGTTCAGAACTTAGCTACCAGACGCCACCGCAGTCGGTTCTTGGCAACGAACGTAGAAACCTAAGAGCGTTGTTTACATTCTTAACCTATAGAACTTAGCTTCACACAGGTGCAATTAGTGGAAGGTTCTTTAACATGCCATAATTCTATGACATGGGACCGCCGGCTGTACTTCCCCTCAGAAGGAAGGCATACTGAGGGATTTTTAACGCTCTTAAAAAATCCGACGGCTTCGGCCGGGTTTGAACCCGCTATCCTGGACATAGAAGCTCAGCATGCTACCGACTACGCCACTGAAGCCGCCCTTCGAAGTGGAAAGCAGTATCATATCTAATGCGCTTTCCGGCAAGCTGAAGGGACAAGTAGCCGTGGAGCAATGGTCTAAGTGCGTAGAAGACAATCGTCCTGGGTTCAAATCTCACCACCGCTAAATATTTTTATGCACATTTTAAGCTTTGGGAATAATATACAAGTGAATTCGTGCCACATTTGACTAATATCATGCGGTGTTTATTTAGGGTTTAATGTGTACTGGCTTGACACAGTGTGCAGCCTAGAAGCGCTGGTTATATCATCGCCATGTACTTGTATTTGATCCCCCAGGGGCTCACATCTGGTGGGACGTGGGTTGGCGACCACGGGGCCCCAGCTGAGTCTGTCATTGCTTCGACTTGCTTGTGCCGGGCTCCTCTCCGTCGTTTATCCTGTCGTCCTCTCCTGGTCAACTCTTGTTCTCTTCCGACCCTGACGGTATTAGGGTATCCGATGCCTATGGAGTCCCTCCTTTTCCACCTTAATTGGCTTCGGTGGCGTAGTCGGTAGCATGCTGAGCTTCTATGCCCAAGATAGCGGTTTCAAACCCGGCCGAAGCCGTCGGATTTTTTAAGAGCGTTAAAAATCCCTCAGTATGCCTTCCTTCGGAGGGGAAGTAAAGCCGGCGGTCCCATGTCATAGATTTATGGCATGTTAAAGAACCTTCCACTAATTGCACCTAAATTGGATAGGTTAAGAATGTAAACAACGCTCTTAGGTTTCTACGTTCGTTGCCAAGAGTCGACTGCGGTGGCGTCTAGTACCTAAGTTCTGAACTTGGCCTAGTGGTCGTTGACGGTGGCGCTTGGCGGCAAAAGTGGGAACTATTTGAAAAATTCTAAGTTGCAGTACTTAAATTAAAAACAGAACACACACTAATACAGTCATCACAATTAACACCGGTTATCAGACAGATTCTACACACACCCAAAATACACGGGGCTATATGACCGCGTTGTCGCAGCCCCTAAACTTAAGAACCAACCAACCACCTTAATTGGCTCTTCTCTCATTTTTCCTGATCCCTCATTCTTCGAGGAATTTTCTTTCAGGTACCTCCTGCCTTCTGCTCAAGGCCCTCAAGGAGGCAGGTAGTGTGTATCCTCAGCAGTTCTTGTGCACCTTGGATAATGCTAGACCCTTAAGGGATCACAGCTGATGAGTTCGAGAGTTATCGATCCCTAGGGATTCCTGAGCTGGGTCCGGTTTTTCGCCTTTTTTCATTGCCTTTGGGGCGGGCCCTCTCCTCTTTCCCTTTCCTCCCTGCCATTCATGGCTCTCCTTCTTTCAAAGTCCCTCAATCTTCATTCTTCGAGGGTTGAGGGCATTTTTTCCTCTTTATTTTATTTCCTTTACTCTTCTTTTGTTTTCCTTTTCTTTTCCAATTGTGTACGTTTGTAGTTAGATTTACTTACATTTTCATCTTAATTTTCCATGAACACCCAAACCATTAGGGCCCGATAACCTAGATGTTAGGTCCCTTAAAACAACAATTATCACCATCATCATCTTGTATTTGATCCCCAAAGCTCAACATGTGCATACAAATATTTAGCGGTGGTGGGATTCCAACCCACCTCCCAAAATCAGGTCCACTAACTTCTACGCACTCGGACTATTACTCGACGACTACTCGTCTCTACACCTTGCCTGAAAGTGTATGAGATGTGATACTGCTTTCCGCTTCGAAGGTTCATTCACGTTCTTTATCTGTATGCCACCATACCCAGCGTTAATTTCGTACTAAAACCGTATAATCGGCATGTACTTTGTGATAGCCTATTGCATTCCGCTTCGAAGATTCATTCACGATTTAGCCTACTTTCGATTTTTGCAAAAAATGAAAGTAGACTTATGAGAACAACACAGGGCGAAAACTTGTGTGTGTGTACTCTGAACGTCTGTCCCCCCTTATCAATTCGAACACGGTGAAACCGAATTGAACGAAATTTGGTACAGAGGTAGCACTAGCAAAGGGCACCTCAGTGTCATGTTATATATCGCCGCCATCTTGACGGAAACGTAATGGCGGCCACCAAAATGTTCAAAGCTTAAATCAAATTACGACTAACCTGATCATCCGATCTCTACCAAAGTTTGCAACAACATATATTTATACGGCGAGCGTCTTTGGACTGAACTACAAGGTCATCAGCCCAATAGTTTGTAGATGGCGGCCATGTATGTTTGCAAATCGATTCACCCTATCAATTCAAACACGGTGAAACCGAATTGAACGAAATTTGGTACAGAGGTAGCACTTGCAAAGGGCATCTCAGTGTCATGTTTTATATCGCCGACATCTTGACAAAAACGTAATGGCGGCCACCCAAATGTTAAACGCTTAAATCAAATTACGACCAACCTAATCATCTGATATCTACTATTATTTGCAACGTTATACCATTATGTATGAAGAATCTTTTGACCAAACTACAAAGTCATCAGCCCAATAATATGCTGATGGCGGCCATGTATGTGTGCAAATCGATTCCCCCTGTCTATTCAAACACGGTGAAACCGAATTGAACGAGATTTGGTTCTGAGGTAGCACTAGCAAAGGGCACCTCAGTGTCATGTTTTATATCGCCGCCATCTTGACGGAGACGCAATGGCGGCCACGCAAATGTTAAAAGCTAAAATGAAATTACGACCAACCTAATCAACTGATATCTACTATCTTTTGCAACAACTTACCTTTATGTGGTAGGGATCTTTTGACCAAACTAGAAGGTCATCAGCCCAATAGTTTGCAGATAGCGGCCATGTATGTTTGCAAATCGATTCCCCGTATCAATTCAAACACGGTGAAACCGAATTGAACGAAATTTGGTACAGAGGTAGCACTTGCAAAGGGCATCTCAGTGTCATGTTTTATATCGCCGACATCTTGACAAAGACGTAATGGCGGCCACCCAAATGTTAAACGCTTGAATCAAATTACGACCAACCTAATCATCTGATATCTACTATTTTTTGCAACGTTATACCATTATGTATGAAGAATCTTTTGACCAAACTACAAAGTCATCAGCCCAATAATTTGCTGATGGCGGCCATGTATGTGTGCAAATCGATTCCCCCTATCAATTCAAACACGGTGAAACCGAATTGAACGAAATTTGGTACAGAGGTAGCATCCGCAAAAGGCAACTCAGTGTCATGTTTTATATCGTCGCCATCTTGACGGAAACGTAATGGCGGCCACCGAAATGTTAGAAGCCTAAATCAAATTACGACCAACCTAATCATCTGATCTCTACCAAATTTTGCAACAACATACCTCTATGTAAGAGGCGTTCTTTGACCAAGCTACAAGGTCATCAGTCCTATAGTTTGCATATGGCGGCCATGTATGTGTGCAAATCGTTTCCCCCTATCAATTCAAGCACGGTAAAACCGAATTGAATGAAATTTGGTACAGAGGTAGCACTATCAAAGGGCACCTCAGTGTCATATTTTATATCGCCGCCATCTTGACGGAAACGGAATGGTGGCTACCCAAATGTTAAAATTTAAATCAAATTACGACCAACCTATCATTTGATCTCTACCAAATTTTTCAACAACATACCTTTTTGTGGGAAGTATATTTTGACCTAACTACAAGGTCAAAGGCCCAATAGTTTGCAGATAGCGGCCATGTATGTGTGCAAATCGATTCACCATATCAATTCAAACACGGTGAAACCGAATTGAATGGAATTTTGTACAGAGGTAGCACTAGCAAAGGACACCTCATATTCATGTTTAATATCCGTATAACACGTTGTATTTCAACAAGCTACTACAACCAACATTCAATTATACTCCTTGAAATGGACAGTTATAACAATACCCATGCATTTAGGAGAAACTAGGCTATATGTTCTTTACTAAACATCTTGTTTTATCAGTATGCTACCGCACTCAGCGTTATTTTCGTATCCAACTGAAATCGTATAAACGGCATGTGTAAGTCAGTAGTTAATTTTAGTTGTAAGTTTGTAGCAGTCGCCTCCGTTGTGTAGTGGTCAGCGTTATTAGCTGTCACCCCGGAGGTCCGCAGTTCGATTTCCTGTTCTGCCACAAAATTTGAAAAGTGGTATGAGGACTGGTACTGTACCCGAAATACCTACCGATACCTGTTGGAATCCCTCGATGACAGCTGGATCGTAGAACCTGAAAATCCCCGGCTATAAAAACCCCCAGGTTCTACCAACAGATAGAGGGGCAAAAGGGTAACCAGGAATCCTAACCGGTTGTATTAAGAAGAACCATAGCTACAAGAAAATAAACTAGCTCAATAAGACACGAGATTTCTCCAAAAGGACTCTCTCTGTGGGTGAAGTACCCTGGAAATACCTAGCGATGGTCCTCTTAATACTACCTCCCATCACACAATAAAAAATTTAAATGGAAAACAAAATTTATTCAAGTAAGGAACAGGACAAAAGAATGAATGCACTGTCGTTAAAACGACCCAAGAAAAAGAATTGTAATAAATAAATTAACTGGATCACCTCAAAATTGAGTGTCCAGAATTAGAAACTCGTTCCAATTCGATGCAAAATAATCTTACATGATCCTAGAATAATTAAATTGGACTGTATAACTAACAACAAATAAGATCACTATAGTGATCTTTCGCATATTAGATTCTATATAAATTTAATTTAGGACTCACTCAATTGTTCCTAAAATACCGACATTAAATACAATATTCGCTTCTGTATGGTTATAATTAGTGGTAAATTCTCTTAATTCTGGGTAAATTCCGCCAAGCGGCCAGGCTAAGCGAAATGTCAGCTCATAATTATATTTCAATTAATTAATTATTGTCTTAATGATTGTATAGGCATTGATAACGAGACTGCAGAAATATTAATCTGTTTTATCATACAACTTATCCAAGCATTGCTTTAGAATAGTCTATTATTAAGACGAAGGTATTTGTAAGACCTGATAAACAGCTGATTATGTCTCAACGGACATCATAAAAACGAACCTCCATTGGTTCAAGTACACCGAACAGCTGATGTAAGACTATAACCAGTCTAACAACGATTGGCACTTACTGGCTCAAAAGCACTCACTGGCACAATCCCAAAAATACAAACATGCTTCACTAAGCAATACACCCAAACGAATCAGCTCTATCACAAAAATATCTTTATATGCTCCGAAATTAAGTCCTCATAAACTTGATGTATCTCGTTTATCATCCTAAAGTGTGATCTGCATTACAACTAAGTGACCACAAAATTACCGAGGTCCTACAGGATGCCTCTATACGTGCTTGAAAACAAAAACTATACCATTGCACGCTGTTCATCAATATGATTTACAAATATGTATGTATATATATATATATATATATATATATATATATATATATATATATATATCAAACGCCTACGAATCTTGCCTTACAAAAAGTCTATATTTCCTGGGATAAATTTATTCAGAAGCTTGGGTGTCTTTCTAAATGCGGTGGTAATAAATCTCACACTATTGCGTCAAAAGCAATTGTTTAACTTATATTAATTAAAGCTCATGTCTAAGCATGATATCACAAAACTACAACTGTTCCTCCGGAATGAGTTATACGGAAAAGTTATGTTCCCCTAAATTGAGGTCGCCCCTGACCTAAGTGAACTCGGAAGTATCAGTAGACTGTCCCTACACCATGAATTCATGCCAACATCTAAGGTTGATCCAATGACAATTCATTAGGAAGGTGTACCAATAAATCGCTGTACACTAAAGCTAAGCGCTCTCTCAAAGAAGAAAAAAAGAATATATTAATCAAAACGATCAAAACAACTGGATCCGAAAACTTCCCAATATCAAATAGCCTAGATGAGCGGAATGACTGAGATCCTCGTCTATGAAACGATGCGAATAAGCAAAAAATGCATATACAAGAATGCACTAACCACTAGAAAAACAATCAAGTGTTCTGGACACTGTTAAACGAAATCGCCTATAATTAATCTATACTTATACAACATACTGTAGAGCTTCTCCTAACTGGTCTTCTTGGCAATGAAAATAAGCATATCAATTTAGAATACACCTACAAATTTACTGAAAGTTAATTGACAAAATCTAAGTTTACACAAGGGATGCGTCCATGAACTTGGACCAGAATCCCGGAGATACAACAACTCAGTTTCGAAAGAAACATCGAAGCTAGGCCTGTGTAAATCCATTTACTCTACAAAAACAGACTATGGCAATTGTGAATGCTTATAGACGCTATGCTAAGCCACGTTAGTAATCTGATGTGTCCAGTACCTTAGCGTTGATTCTCGATGCGGTGGAAAAAGAAGATATGTAACTGCCACGTTAGCCTCCACGCTAAAACATGACAAAGTAATCTTCCTGGTTGAAGGCTCGCCTCGAACCCCCGACCACGCCATGCTCCACAGGTGTCGGGCTGGCCATGTGTTCCAACACGTCTTGACGAACACCACCCGTGTGCACTCGCAAGAGAAACGCCTCATACCGGGACAGTTTATCAGCATGTCGAAGCTCGCAAGCGTTCTTAGACAACCACATGAAAGTGCCATTGCTAGTGGACACTTTTCCTGACTAGAATATGCAGGCATTAGGTTGTGCGATAAAACTTGCTGTCGCTAAGAATGTAGCTGCCCCATTAAATTTAGTGTGACATGATCACAGCTATAAAGTCATTATGAAACTTCCCCTCCGACATCTGGTTTAAAAACATGTCGATCATAGTTCTAATATCCACTTGGGGTAAAGTCTGAATACTTATAGTTAGAGGTGTTCGTTTTTGTTAATTCGCGATAAAACGAAAAGTCATATTTAGAGGTTAGGATGTTTTATTTTCACGTATTTACATGTTTCGTGCCGCCCAGGAGTGAAATTAAATCGCGAAATAACGCGAATTTTGTGAATAACACCACAAATACCGCAATCTGCGAAATAAAAACTAATTTTCATATTTTTTCCCCACACCAATCCGAACATTTTTGTCCACAAGCCGATAATCGAATTTGGTTGGTGTTCAGTTCGAGAGAATGATCGATTGTATAGTTTCGCGAGGGGTAATACTACGATATACGTCATATTACGATATACTGTCGATATTCTCGTTACTCGTTGGATTTTAGCGCTGTGGTAAACAGCTGTTATATCGCGGCGTGAATAGTTTGGCCGACTACCTCCAAAAGGTTATGTGATAGTTGTTCATAATGTAAACTACGTTTGCCTCCTGTTACATCGGTAGCGAGTGTAAATTATAGTAGAGAATTCTATATAATTTAATAAAAAGTGCGCAAATTGTGCGTTATCATCGAAGCTAGTGTGTTATTTGCGTAAATCAGTTGGCGACCACGTGTTCGTCGTATTAGTTCCGAACTTAGCAGTACAGGAAGATGAGACGCGACGTAATTTAAATATTATGACACGAATTCAGAAATAAATTTTGCGTGTGGTTACGAATTTATACTGGCGTGTGACTACCGTCAACCGTGTGATAACAGTGTTTGTTACTGGGCATCGCTCAGTTGAGTTTAAAAATGCCGAAGGTAGCTGTTTCTGCCACAGACAGACTTAAAGAATATAAGAATGAAGGATTTATAATTTCTTGTGGCATTCTTATGTGCAAATATTGTGATTGTCGGTTAGATTATCGCAGGAAAGATGCATTAGACAAACATTGCAAATCGGAGAAGCATTCAAAACGCCGAGAAAATTCGCGTCTTGAAGTTAGTGTTCCTAGAGTGGCCACCTTGAAAGAAACATTATCAAATGCTAGTCGTGTGAAGGATATGAAAGAAGAGTTTATTTTGGACACTACTACTGCGTTTGTGAAAGCTAATATACCAGTAGAGAAACTAGACAATCCTGCTATCCGTACTTGGTTTAATAAGTACGTTCGCGGAAGTGGAGATTTACCATCAGCAAATCAGATTCGTCAGAAATACATCCCCATGATTGGCGAAAGAAGGAGGGAAGAAATTAGGGAAGATATAAAAAACAAAGACGTGTTTCTGCTATGTGACGAAACAACTGACAAGAATGGTAGGTGTGTTTTCAACATTCTTTTTCGTCCATCAGTACCATCAACTGAAATGACCACCCATCTGGCTGCCTCTGTTGTTCTAGATTCTGCCAATAGCGTAAATTGCTCCAATGCGATATTAGACACCTTGAATTCCTATGAAATTGAACGGGAGCGTGTAGTGGCAGTAGTTACGAACTCAGCACGCTACATGACAAAATGTGTAACTACTCTTCAAGGATTGATTGAAGAATTAAGTCATGTCCAGTGCTGGGCTCATAAAGTCAATCTTATCGGCTGCGTATTTGAAAACGAGCTGGACGAATTGAACATGTCTATAGTAAAGACAAAGAATGTCTTTTTAAATACGCGAAAAAGAAAAAGCAATTACGTTGCATTTCTGAGGGAGAGATATGAAAACACAGAAAAAGAGAATGATATTCTAGCTTTCCCAATGCCTGTATGTACAAGATGGAATTCATGGTTTAAGGCTGCAATGTATATGGCCACGCATGTGGAAGATCTGGTAGAATTTTTCAAAACATTGGAAGATTCAAATTCTGGGGTCAAATTTTTCCAACAAGCATCGACTTCAACAATACAATTTATACAATTACAAGCATTGTATGTTTCTGTTGTTGGTGCCTCTCTTATGGACTTGCTTAATTTCTTGGAGGGATCTAAGTACCCAACAATTCACTTACTGGCTGGGAAGCTAGATGACCTTGAGGTAAAGCTCAAGCTATTAGGCGATGGTGGAATGTTCAATCATACGATCTTCCAGAACTTGGAACCTCAAAAGATGCAGATAAAGGTTAAGCCCAAGCTTACGTGTGTTGCCCAGTCAGCTCTAGTGAAAGTCAGGACTTTAAGGACCACGGATCCAGCCAGGAAGTCTGTAGAAGCCATCGGATCATTGTTTGATCCTCGGCATGCACCTAAGAACGTATCTCCCACAGAACTGCTCCAATTTAAGAAGAATGCCCCATTTCTTACGAAGATGGAGTCTCAACAGTTTTTAGAGGCTCACAGCATTTACCTGACTGCAATCAAGAACCAACTGCGTCATGAAGATAATGTGAATGTTCCAGAGATCCTCATGGGATTAAGGCCTGCTCACCGAGACTATGCAACAGCTGCATTAAAGTGTGTGTGGTATCCTTGTTCAAATGTGGATTCTGAAAGGTCATTTTCGAAATACAGTCTCATAGTAAGTGATAGGAGGCGAAAATTGACAGATGCAAATGCTGAGACTTTAACCATGATCTACGTCCAGTGATTTCACCGCAGTATTTGGATAAAACTGAAAATGGTATTCACTGAAATGTGTTTCGAGATGGTGAATGTAAAATAAAAATGTGACTTCCATATAAGTATTATCTCATTCTTCCATAGCCATGTTTAACGTTTTACCCTGCTGTTTTGTTTTTTACTTTGTTTTATTAATTGTTTATATTTTTAAATGCACTTATTGTACAAACCTTATCGCTTTCCAAATTTTAACATGTCATCCCCCGAAAAAATAATAAAAACACAAAACACCACCTTTTGAATTTTAAATCAACAAATCTTCAAAAAAATAACAACACTTTCTAACACCTCTACTTATAGTAGATATACACTGCCGTAATCCGTGAAAATATGTGAGTATCTCACCTAATGGCCACATGAACCCCGGACAATGCAGAATATGCAAGCGCGGTGAAGTTCATTTACTGTTTATTACGATATAAATGCCTATGCTGCATATGGGTCTAAGAAAGCATTTAGACACCATTGCCTGTGGCCTTTCGCTGCTAAGAAGCAGATACATGTTACGCACGCGTTATCATCTTCACTCGCGACCACTGACGCGTCACGAACCTTTGAAATGTATAGTTTTAATGGCTTCGGTGTCGTCTGTAACAAGCCTGAACTAGGAGTAGTTTATCTCCTCTCCGTGCATACTGCCGGGCTCGAAACGAGAGTCACCCCACACCTGCTACGTCATACACACATATCGATATATCGTTGTAGCATGGGTTATACACTTTTAATTACTTGATTTCAATTGATATAAGCAAATCCACTAAATAAAATAGCCTTCTGCTATTGAAATGCGTATTCTAACATCTCCAGTTCTTCCTTTATGGCTCTTATTTTCTTATAAACAGTATATAATTTTCTCAGGTTTAGGTCGATACAAGACATTGCGTCATTGACTAAATTTTGATTGGCCACAACTTCGTCGGCCGATAACCTAGATGTAAGGACCCTTGTAACAACAATTATCATCATCTTTTTTTTTTTTTTTTTTCGTGTGGTCTCCTCAGAGACCTAGTGCAGGTCTATTCGACGCCCGTGGGCGACCTGCGCGTCGGGATGAGAGATGGAATTGATTAAGGTGAATGAAATTGGAGAAGGATGTGGAAGGAAGCGGCCGTGGCCTGTCAGAAGGTACCGTCCCAGCATTTGCCTAGTGTTGAAAATGGGAAACCACGGAAAACCATTTCAAGGACGGCCGAGGGTGGGGCTCGAACCCACGCGTCTACCGAGTCAGCAGTTGATTGGAACGCATTCATTTGCTGCGTGGGTTCTTTTAAACTTGATCTAAAGCAAGTTTCATGCCTGTTTCACGCTAATAATGCAATTCAACATCGAATATTATCCACATCTCACTCGATAACCTTCCTCCATGTTTGATCAGATGCTACTACCTACCGTCTCGATTCGGAACCAGGATAATGGCATGACGTAACAGCCAATAAGAGGCTCGGAAATACATACTGTGGCTAGGCTCGGGCTGAAAAAAAACAAGAAGTTCCGTGACGAACTAAAGAGCCTACTTTTCTTAAAATGTAAGATCTATGCCAATGATTAATCTATATGGATCTATCTAGATTAATGCCGAAATTAAGTTCGTAATATCGAAATTTCTAATTAGTTCGAAATACTGTATAACTGGCATAATGTAGCCTAATAGAGAACTACAGTTGGCAGCCCTGGTGACTGAATATATTCTTAGTTCCATCTCTTAAGGTACAGAATACAAAATTTGGCTGAAGTCCAATGGATAGCATGGACGTTACATGCAGTTAAACATTGGATCTAACAGCGCGTGTAAAATCATGTTGGCAACAATGACATATGTGTATTGGTCAGAAATAATCTGAAATAATATGATATATTGTTGTCAATTTTGAATGAAATCCATTAGTTAATATAGGAGTTACATGCATTTTAAAACTGGAACTATCAGCAGGCTTAGAATCATGTTGGCAGCACTGATGTATATTAGTTACTCCAAATTAATCTAGAATGCCAGGTACTATACGTGTGCAAAGTTTAGAGCTATTGGCTTGCATACTTTCTGATATATTGATATTAGGGTAACAAAAATAGAGACAGTATTTATTAACAGTTTGCAGCCCTGGTTACTCTTAAGAATCGGCATATACATATCTGTTATGGTACACATAGCACACATGAAATTTGGTTGAAATCCAAATGATAGTATAGAAGTTACATGTATTTAAAGATGGACTTCTCAGCAGGCTTAGAATCATGTTGGTAGCACTGACGTATATAAGTTACTCCAAATTAATATAGAATGTCAGGTACTATACGTGTGCATAGTTTAAAGCTGTCGGCTTGCATACTTTCTGATATATTGGTATTTGGATAAAATAAATTGAGAGCATTTATTAACAGTTGGCAGCCCTGGTGGATCTTGAGAATACGTTCAGTCATGTATGTTTATGTACACATAGCACATACGAAATTTGGTTGAAATCCAATTGATAGTGTAGAAGTTATATGCATTTAAAATTTGGACCTATCAGCAGGCGTATATTCATTTTGGCAACACTGCGATGTATGGCCTCCTGGAAATTAAACTGCAATATTATTATCTATACGTGTGCCAATTTTGAAATAGCTCCTATTCATACCTTCCAAGATATCCAACATGGAGCTCAAATTTCAATTGCGATTTTTCAGCAGTTGGTAGCACTGACATCATTTTCAAATATGGTCGTGAGATATTCAGGTATAGATATTTACTCCTACCAAATTTTGTTTCGATTGCTGCAGCCGTTTAGGAGTTGATAGGGGGGGGGACACACACACAGACAGACAGACACACATTTGCCCGATCTCATAAGTCTACTTTTTCCCCATTTTTGCAAAATGTGAAAAGTAGGCTAATAATGCATCCGGCCGTTTAGATTTTGTTAGAAGGTGGAGGGGGTACACACACACATGGACAAAAGTTGATCTCATAAGCTTTTTTTTTTTTTTTTTTTTTTTTCATAAATGAAAATATGCTAAATAGGCTAAAATATATTAACTCCTGCAGTAATAGATGAGGACATAATGGGCCCCCTCCAAACTAAAATCCTGGCTACTTTACTGAGGCAACTGTTTTTCCCCGGAATTTAAGAAATGTCGCTTTATCTGTACTTTATTTGTACGTTGTTCTACCGCTTTGGTGCATGCAGCTACCGTACGTCATAATGTAGTTTGTCAGAGGGCATAGGAAGAGTCCATATTTAAGTTAGATCAGACTTTGTTCATACGGCAACACTGCACTCCCCTCGGAAAAGTGGACTCATCCAGTGCGCGTCACAGCAGTATCTACTCGAGGACGTCTGGTTTTATTATATTACAGGGGCTAGGCGGGCGCAACTTTATAGGGAGCGCCCAAAGAGGTGTAAAGCTTCTTTTTGGTAGCACTGCCAACAATTGAAAAAGGAACTTGAGCCATCAATTTTGGCGGTGGTTTGTGGCCTCGTGTTGTTTGATTTGTCATCAGGTTTTCTTTCAGTCAAAACACATTTCGTACGGTACCGTACGTTACAAGAACTATATGTGTGGCCCGCAATGACTATACTGGTTTCGGAATGTGAATAGGCTATACGTGCTCTGGTGTGTTTACAACACTGTTTTAGTGAAATGTGACGATTCACTATCATCACTGTCTCCCCCAATTAATTGATATATTCTCCCACTCCTCCTCTTATGTTTGTAAAAAAAAATACTTGCAATTCAATATGTGGTTCCCCTTTGTCCATTCGATTCTATTTCTATGAAATTAAGATTGTTGCTTACCCATGGGTAGGCCTATTTTGTGAGTGAGAGGGGTGGTGACGCGAGGCAATCGTGGTTTATATGTGAGGTTATGGAAGTCTCATAATGAAAGCAGTGGACACTTGGATGATATCTTATGAAGGCTACTTCGCTGCATTTGTACAAAGTAATAGATCAATATTTAATTGATACGAGTATAAGCCTGAACTAAGGTGCTAGAACCGTGAGAGAACTATTTTCGACAACTATGTTACCAACATTGAAGTAATTGAGTGTCATTCTTCTTTTAAAAGCTACGGAGTAGGCCTATGTGTAAAGTATTTCATTGGACACGCATACATATTACATTTTCGCTAGTTAAACGGATGTTTTACGTACAATATAGGAAACATTCATTTTGTATTTATCTCCTTGTGTTGGCATAATTGCCAGAACGCAACATAGCCCCAGGCGGAGCTATTTCTTGGGAATAATATATACAAGAGTGGCTGCTCTAGTAGTTCTATGATCCTTGCATATAGCTGTCGCTGTATGAGCTGCCAGTACTGTTGTTTAAGGTCGCTAATTCCGGAGTAAAGTGTTACGAATTATAGTCGCTAAATAAAATCTTGCAAATCAGTTCTAAATAAATATGAAAACTAATTTTTAAAAGCATGCCCCACATTTAGTACTCCTTTTACTGAGTCATCTTCATGCTGTCTTCTGTGTTATTGATTTATTTAGGGGCTTTGTGGCATCGTGGTCATGTAGCCAATTTTACTTAATATACCGTACCGTACACCAGTGGCGGGCCTCCATTGAAGCATTTGAATCGCCGCGTCACCTGCTTTATTACAAAATAAGTACGGTAATGATTTATAAATAAATATTTTGACATTTATCAGGATTTTTAAATAAGATTTTTATTGCATTAGATATTACCAATTAAGGCATGAACAACGACCTTCAAACGAAACAGCACTGCGGCGTTGCTCAACTAGCCGGATGCGACAGAAATGTGCTGGCAAGAACGTCTCTGGATGATTAAGTATCGTAAGGCCGGAGGGGGAACGGAAGTCAGCGGTAACCATGGCAACAGGAGTTCCGTGATGTGAATTCGGCCAGCAAGCGAGTCGTCTCTCACCAGTGATTGCTCATCCACATTACTCTCATTTCAAGCAATCTTGTACTATAACAGTTACTGTGCTCGCTACACGTGCAGTTCGTATATTAGGCTAGATAGTGACACGTTGTGTGTGTAATATGTTTTACATTTTGATATTCCAAGATAAGAAATACAAAAATATGAGTATTGAAACATCAGTGAAATACCTAAAAGAAAGCAGTACGGACGATGTGTCCGTGGAAGCATACACATTATTATCTTTATTTTTTTTGCGTAGGCCTATATCGGCGCGTCACCGTCCGATTCACTCCTGAACCGCCACTGCCGTACATACACTAATACAGTCATCACAATAACACAGGTTATCAGACACCCCCCCCCCCCCAAATATATGGGACTACAATTTATAGGAAAGAATCTCCGCTACGCTGACAAAATAAATAAGTTTTAAAAAACCTATGCACAATGGTTTTAAAATCAACAAATAGGAAATTAAATGTACTGAAATACAAGGCAAAATCTCGTGAAATATCACATGGTTAAGAAACAATTTATCTAATTCTTGAAGTAGAAATAGTAGGGTGATCGAATTTCCTCAATTTATTATAGAATACTACAGTTCTATTAATACTCTTATGCAGAAAGAAATGATGTTTTAATGATCAAAGCTCACTACGGTGAAAATACTGAATACTGTTTTGAAAGTACACAATTTCTCAGAACACCTAAACAGTGCTTGTTCTCGAAACACCAAGCATTACAACGGAAGTTATAATTATACAGCCGTACAAACATTACGGTACATAAAACAATGCTTTACGAGTCGTTAAACACATGAATACTTGCTCAAATCACCATCATTTAGCACATGTTAGAAATACTACCACGTGTGCACTTAAATCACTGATGCACACTTGAGCGCTCCCAGAGAAGTAGGGAGCGAATTAGCCTGCTTAGCTTGGTCGTGAAAGTAGGGGAAGAGGACTTGGGTAGCGGCCAAGGCTTGTAGAGAACAGGTTGCCTCGTTCTCATAAGGTCTGTGGTAACAGCGCTCCCCTGGTGCGTGACGTCATCAGCCGACCCGCGCTGAGCGGCTGGGACTACTGTTACGGCTAGCCTTGCACTACTGCAGAAGGTAACCACGGGGTTGATGTACAACATAAGAACTCGTGATACTTGTAGCTATAAATGCAGTTTAATATAATAGAGCTTTAAATAATCAGAGCATGTAAATACACTTTTTGTTTACCATTTCCTCTTCTAGTTTGTAAGAGAGTAGTTAGTTTTAGTTGTAGGTTTCATTTGATCATCTTTCATTTTCACTATCACCCAAACCATTAGAGTCCGATAACCTAGAGTTAGGCCCCTTAAAACAACAATCATCATCATCATCATCATCATCATCATGAATAATTAAATATAAAAGTTATTCGAATCGACAAAGAACGAGAATTCTGAAGATTCAAAATTGAGTCATAATTGATAAAGTTCAACATAATGCACAATACACAGCGCCGTTTTAATTCTATTAAAATTCATGCTCAATTATACTGTTGAGATTAAGTAGGGAAAACTATTACCGGTACATTTGCTCACTGTTCACGAACTCAATCGAGCGTTCAAGCCTGAAAATACATTCACCTGGTGTATTTTTTCATCTTCTTGGATATTTTGTCATGAGAGACTGAACATTCATTACTCCTCTTGTAGCTCCCCTGTGTTGTCTTCAGTGCATTCATGAACTTCATTCGTATGAAGGTCCTCTGTCGAACGAATGTCTCTACCACTACACGATTTATTTCAGGATATTTCTTGTAAAGAGATTCAACCAAATTGGTAATGCACAATTTACCCCTTTTTATGCTCTTGAGACCATGGTACTTCTTAAATTCATCTTCTAGCAATTTTGCCTCTTTTTTCCAGCTTTCAGAAGGCTCTACGAGTCCACCGAACGACAAACTTTTGATCCATGCATTTTGTGGATTCATAGTCTGCGATTCAGAGCTAGTAAATGTATAGCTACCAAGGTTTGGACATGTCGATCTAAGCTTTTTTGCTACCCACCCAGAAAGGTAAAACAATGCATTGGCTTCCATTTCAGTTCGGGGGTGCTCAATTCGTTTTCAGGAATCGAAGATGCAATCATTTCTTTGGTGACATCTATTTCGCTATCTTTCTCCGGATTATCCTCTTCCTTCTTGCATAATACACCAGACATTCGAAGCACTTTGGCTGGAATATATTCGGAATCATCTTCGGTTCCTGTATTAGAATTATTTTGAAGGAGTCCTTGATTTCGCCCTAAAATAATCATTCTTAAACGATATAATGTGTCTAAAGGAGAAGGATGATCATTCAGACCCCCTTTCGTCCTAATCTGAGAAAACAGATTTTCTAAAGCGTCCTGGTTGAGACGGTGGGTGAGTATGTACTCAATACCATGGACACTCTTCAAATCTAATAGAAGATACTTCAAAGATTTAATTGATGTGATGATTCCTCTCTGAAAAAGCTGTATATTTTTCTTGCCACAGCATCTCATTGTTTCAATTAATTCAAGCATGTCGTTGAGAATTGCGTCTTGAGATTCCAGATCTTTTCCATATGGGTTCTTGGAAGGTCTACCTGAAGGTTTGGGAGTGTATGTATTCATCACATCGTACCACCTACAATTATTTCAATACATTTTCCAGTTTCTTCAGCCAGCTGAGGATCAGCTCCCGGTTTCATAAATTGCAGAGCAGTAGCTGTCTTGTGCGACAATAACTGACACGCTTTCCTCACATTTTGTCTCTGAGTCTTTTCCACAGTGATGTGACTTTCGTTCAGATTATGCAACATTTTGAGATCACTTTTCTTCTGATCATTTAATAATGCTACGATAGGATTTCTATTTACAATCTGTCCGCTCTTTAGCTGGAACCCAGTGTCTAAAAACCAGTTCCGCACTAGTTTCAGAAGATGTGGCGCGTCAGCAAACATGTATATTTTTTCTTCCGCAGAGGGATGAGTGAACCAGGTTTTTTCAGTACTAATTCCTAGTTCCTTCCAAAGTCCAACATTTCCACCCCCCAATGTCGCTAACACATGTGTTGAGAAAATTGTAAATGTTAAGGTTGGTAACGTTTCGTTCCTATGTACAAAACTCTTTGGTTTTACTATTATGTGAATTGGTGTTAGCATATTTGTTTGTGAATAAAAGTTGGTTAGAAATCTTTGAATCTCAATAAAGTGTTCCAGATAATGTGTAGTTACAACTAAAAGAACATATGGCGACCGAAGATTTGACAGGACTTTAACAAGCGTGTATAAACTTTGTTGAATTACAATTTGATAGTAGCGAGTATAACTGTGCCTGTATAGTCCAGTATACCGTATCCTGTTGTTTACATCCGTAGCCCGTAATTATGGCGGGTACACAAATAACTAAGAGGAGAGCGGTTATCCGCACATTGTTCACGAAAGCTTGCAGTGCTTTAGACGAACTACTGACGCAGAGAGATGCAGATTTACAATTAATAAGTGCGCGTTTATTAGTGCTCGAAGAAGGAAGACACGAGTTATCGGAGCTGGACAGTCAGATTTGTGAAAACATCTGTGCTGAAACAAAGGAAGAGGAGATCGAAGAAGTACTGATGGCGGAAATGGAGAAAGCAGAGGAGTATACCTTACGTTACCACAGCATTAAAGGTAAGGCCTCTGATCTGATAACAAGGAATAGCGCTGCTCATACTTCATCTAGTTGTGTTGGCGATCGTTCGGGAAACGAAATATCTCTTCGCCTACCGAAATTAGAATTGAATAAGTATGACGGGGAAATAGCCGGTTGGATCTCATTCTGGTCACAGTTCTCACAAATTGACGAGTGTCAGTCGTTAAGTAAGGAGGAAAAATTTCAGTACTTGATTCAAGCCACGAAAGAGAACTCTCGAGCACGCGCGGTTGTTGTGAGTTTCCCTCCCTCAGGCGAAAATTACGGAAAGGCCATTCAAACACTTAAGGACAGATTTGGACGTAATGATCTCCTTATCGAGTATTATGTACGGGAACTACTGAGTTTAGTTATGGAAAGGAAGACGGTCAAGATCAGCATTTTGTATGACAAACTAGAAACTCAATTACGGGCACTAGAGTCATTAAATGTGTTCTCGAATAATTATGCCGCATTATTGTTTCCGCTAATAGAATCGTGTCTGCCCGCAGACATACTGAAGGTGTGGCAACGTTCCAATGAACCCAATAGGACACTGAAGGAACAGATGGATAATTTAATGTTGTTTTTGAAGAGAGAAGTAGAAGGGGAGGAAGGAGTTGCAATGGCAAATAATCAGTCCCTTTCCTACAACCAGGCTAAGAGTCCAGGAAAATCGCATGATATGGACAAAGTTAATTTTGCTTCTGCGATCGATCTTGCCAGTCTGAGCATTGAATCTGACACTCAGAAGTGTGTATTTTGTAAAGGGGTGAATCATTGTTCCACAGAATGTCTCCATGCACAAAAAATGTCCCTTGAAAACCGAAAAGATGTTCTGTATAAAGATAAGCGCTGTTTTTCTTGTACCAAAGCAGGCCATTCTGCACAGCAGTGTCGAGCACGATGTGTTATTTGTCGTGGACGACATGTACCATTATTATGTCCAGCTGTTCAGAAGTATCAAGCAGAAGAGAAAGGTTGTGTTGAGGGGAAGAATTCTGAGATCAAAAGAGAAGAGGTTTCCTTGTTTAATACTTCATCTATTGACAGCAATTTGTCAGTTAGCTCTCAAACGGAGGTCTATCTCCAGACTCTGTTAGTTTACGTTAAGAATGGTGACAAAATCAGGAAGGCCAGGTTACTGATAGACAGTGGATCCCAACGTTCGTATATTTCTAGTAGTTTGGCTGAAGAAATGAACTACTCTCCGATTGGGGAAGAGAGCATTATCCACTCTCTTTTTGGTGGTAAGCCAACAGGGGTAGTTAAGCACCGATGTTACAAGGTGCACTTACTCAGCTTGAATAACGACTTTGCATGCAATTTCGTAGCGTTAGACCAAAGGACAATTACAGCTACGATTCCATCAGTAGAAGTCAGGAAAGAAGTGAGGAAAGAATTACTAAGAGAACACATTCCGATGTGCAGAGATTCTGTAGCTCCTATTGACATCTTGATAGGTTCTGACATTGCGGGAAAGTTGTGGACAGGTAAAATTAAGACTCTACCTTCTGGACTGGTAGCCATTGAAACCTGTTTAGGATGGACGGTAACGGGGAAGAAGAAGGTAGTAGACACCGTGGGAAAAAAGGAGCTAGCGAAGCATGCAAGTATTGCGAATGCAGTCACTGCACTCAGTATTACTCAGCTACCCGTATCTGATCTGTGGAAAATGGAGACCATTGGGATAACCGATCCTGTAGAGAACACCACAAAGGAGGAGAAGAGGATGTCAGCACTGAGGTATTTCAAAAATACGGTTGCTTTTGTAGATGGCAGATACGAGGTACGTCTTCCATGGGGGAGAGATGCTCCAGACCTTCCAACCAATCGAGGGATTGCAGAAGGCAGATTGATTCGAATTACCCGAAAATTAAAGGCAAAGCCTGGTCTCTATGAAGAATATGACACTATTTTACGTGATTGGGTGAAAGAAGGCATTGTGGAAATGGCGAGGGATCTATCTACTGGACACTATCTTCCTCACCGTCCAGTGCTGAAGGAAAATAGTACAACTACGAAAGTGCGTCCCGTGTTCGACGCATCGGCGAAGGAGAGAGGTTTGCCATCACTGAACGACTGCCTTGAAGAAGGACCTAACCTTATTGAAATCATACCCGAACTACTCTTGAGGTTTCGGCAACGAAAGATAGGCATCACAGCTGATATCAAGAAGGCATTTTTACAGATAAGTGTACACCCAGAGGAGAGAGACTACCTGAAGTTCCTGTGGTATGGTAATAATAGTGAGAAAGACCTACAAGTCCTTCGTCATGCCAGAGTGGTGTTCGGTGTTACCAGTAGCCCGTTTCTTCTTGGAGCAGTAATTGGCTACCACCTGGAAAAATATATGGAATCAACTGATCCAAAGGAGGCTAAAATTGCATCATCATTGAAGAACAATTTTTATGTTGACAATCTGGTGACAAGCCTCGATCGAGCAGAAGAAGTTGAGGAATTCGTTTACCTTTCAAGGACTATCATGGCGAGGGCCGGGTTCGACCTTCGGGGATGGGAGTCAACCGGAGACGGATCTTCTCAGGAGTCTTCACTGCTTGGCATTAGGTGGAATCGCCAAGACGATACTCTGAAGATCAATATGGATTGGTGGGAGAGATCGTGTGAAATAGGAGATTTGACGAAGAGGACTATTCTTTCAATAATCCACCGCATTTTCGATCCGATTGGACTAACCATTCCAGTAACGATTAGGCTGAAACTGTTAATTCAAGAGTTATGGACCAGAAAGTTGGGATGGGACGAGCCTATCGACAAAGATACTCGACGGCGGTTGGAGAAGTGGCTAAAGGACTTGCCTCACTTAAGAGAAATTGAGGCGATACGTCACCTTGGCAATGAGGAGGACATCTCACTACACGTATTTTGTGATGGAAGTCAAAACGCATATGCAGCTGTTGTCTTTATCAGGAGCAGTTATCAGGGAGAGGCACATCTTCGGTTAGCAGTAGCTAAAGCAAGAGTAACACCGCTTAAGCCCCTGACCATCCCTCAAGTGGAATTATTAGGAACTCTTATTGGAGCGCGTCTGCTGAAATCAGTTCAAGAAAGTCTAGGTTGGAAAGAAGTAGCTGTTTATTGTTGGACCGACTCAAGTACTGTACTAGCCTGGATTCTTGGCAACGGAGACAAGACAGTATTTGTTAGGAACCGAGTGAAGGAGATAAGGGAGCTCACTGATGCACGAAGCTGGAGACACATATCAGGGGATTTGAACCCCGCAGACCTACCCTCAAGAGGATGTACTGTCGCACAACTAATCGAATCCAAATGGTGGGAAGGGCCTAAGTGGCTTGTTGAAGGAGAAGAAAACTGGCCTGAATCTTCTATACGCTATGAAGTGGTAAACGAACATAACCTTATTGTCATCACTCATAATACGACATGGCTGTATCACCGGTTCAGTAAATATGAACAAATTGTGCGGATGGTGGGATGGATCTACAGATTTCTCAACAACTGTCGACGCAATGAAGTTAAAAGAAGTGGTCCGTTATCGACAAATGAGGTGGCTACAGCCGAAGACAAAATTGTTTTGTTCATTCAAAAAGAGTCCTTCGAATTCCCAGACGATCAGAGACTTAAGAGCTTTGAAGTATTCCAAGATCAAAAGGGCATAATTAGACTCAAGACACGGATAGTCGAACGTGTGGATAAGGGTCCGTTCAAACTACCAGCCGTGCTACCTTCCGAACATCCGTTGGTCAAGAGGTATGCAGAAGAAGTGCATTGTAAAAACAATCACCCCGGTCCAGCAACTCTCCTAGGTTTGTTACGCGAGAGATTCTGGATCCTTAAAGGACGCCAGTTGGCGAAGGGAACAGTCAAGAGATGTGTTGTTTGCCGACGTTTTCAAGCAAAAAACTTAGACACTCAGTCTCCTCCTTTGCCAGATCTTCGAGTTAACGATGCGGCCATATTCGAAGTCATTGGAATAGATTTGGCAGGACCCTTGTATATTCGTGATTCATCGAAGACATGGGTTGCTCTATTCACTTGTGCTTGCTACCGAGCTGTACATCTGGAACTAGTTCCGTCTCTGTCAACTGAAGCATTCATAAGAGCACTGAGGCGTTTTATCGCACGGCGTGGTCGACCTAAAGTGATCATCTGTGATAATGGAACAAATTTTCGAGGAACGTGTAATGCTCTTGAAAGGTTAGACTGGGAGAAAATCGTTACCTACGGCACTGGAGAACGCATAATTTGGAGGTTCAATCCGCCTACGGCGTCGTGGTGGGGAGGCTTCTGGGAACGATTGGTGAGCCTGGTGAAGCAAATTTTACGGAAGACATTGGGGAAGGCTTCATTGTCTTGGGATGAGCTTCAGACCATACTTATTGACTGTGAAGCAGTGATTAATGCAAGACCATTGACTTATACGGCAGAAGATAATAGAGATCCTATTCCATTGACCCCATCCATGCTACTGCAAGAAGTACGAGAGACAGGAGTTCCTGACCTGGACTGCATTGAGTCAGCAAGCATCACTCGGAAAATTCGGTATCTGCAAAGACTGAGAGAAGAGCTAAGAAGACGCTTCCGATCAGAATATCTGGGGCAGTTAACCTGGACCAAGCGGCGCGAAACTAGAAAGCCTATAATTGGAGAGGTGGTTATAATAGGATCGGACAATCGGAAGAGAATAGATTGGCCTTTGGCAAGAATTGAGCAGCTCATTCCAGGGCGAGATGGAAGAGTCCGGGTGGTTCAACTAAAGACTAGCAGTGGTACTGTTGTACGTCCTATACAGAGAGTCTACCCCTTGGAGGTCCAGTCCTGCACCGAGAGTTACCAAGAAAAAACCCACTTCATGGACGATGATGACAAGGATGTGTCCAAATCCCCTGAAGAATTGAGGACAAGAGCAGGAAGAAAAGTGGCCCCTCCTAAAAGACTAGATCTTTGATTTCATGTTACAGAGGAGAAGGAATTCAGTTGACATACATTGTACACCTGTTTGACACTTTGATAATTTCCAATTTTGAGAAAATTGTAAATTAGGTGGGAGTATGTTGAGAAAATTGTAAATGTTAAGGTTGGTAACGTTTCGTTCCTATGTACAAAACTCTTTGGTTTTACTATTCTGTGAATTGGTGTTAGCATATTTGTTTGTGAATAAAAGTTGGTTAGAAATCTTTGAATCTCAATAAAGTGTTCCAGATAATGTGTAGTTACAACTAAAAGAACAACATGCTTTTACAATGTACCCTATATCGGAAAGTTTTAAAATAATAGAGTTTAAAATATCGCAGGTTATTTTCACGTCAAAATCAACAAAGAGAGGCACCTTCCATTGAGCAAAAAGTCCCCGAGCCATTATTATTTGCACATTGGAGTGTGGCCCGATAACTTCATCTCCTTTCCGGTCATATTCCATGACGCTTTTAACTTTCATTTCATCAAAAAGAAGAACCGTAATTTTTTCTTTCTTGCTCAGAGATGAACCAGCAACGCACAGAAAGCGGAAAACATCTTGGAGAACACCATTGTTCATATCGACTGTTGATGCCCATTTTTGCAGTGTAGACAGTCCAGGCAAAGGAATGTTCATTTTCTTCTTCAGAAAAAGATATGAACGCTTACTAATATATCTCAGGGAAAATGCAAGAGATATTTCATCGTCTGTCCATTTAACTTTCTTTTTCTTACTTAAAAGGATGTCTATTTGATTTTCGGTGAAAACTGAACCGAGTATTTCCCGGGCCTTTTTACGCACTCTGGTTTCATCAATCCTTTTTCTCTTCATTTTACAAAGTTCTCTTTTAAGCCTGCCAATTTCTTGGCTTTTCAGTACGATTCTCTCCTCCAGCTCTGCGTTCTTTTGTCGCAACTTTTCATTTTCCATCTTCAAAACATCTATTTGATTTTCCTCCGTTGTAGTTTGGACGTCATCACACACTTCTTGAACAGAGTACGAGCTTTCTAAAATTTGATTCACAGTTCTTTTATTTTCTCTCTTCTCACTACGTATTTCACGTTAACGTATCTGCACCTGGGTTTCTTCGGGTATATCAGTTCCTAATTTAAGTGAAGGCACAGCAGTCTGTTTTAGTTTTCTCTTAGGAATTAAATTCAATAATTCTGCTTTCAGGTCCCTCTCATAGTCATCCTCCGTAAAATGTTCAGAGCATATTTGTGAAGTATTCGGATTCCACTTCCCGTCTCTTCTAGTACACAGCACCCATTTTTGCCTAATTAAATTGTCTTTAGGGAATGAATGATACTTTATATGCGCACTCCCGGGATCCCGCTTCGTTTTAATAAGACTGTTTGTACACAAAGCCACCGTGCATCTCATTCCAGGCATCGTAGAAAACTGAAAGAAATAAAAAAACATCAAAACTATCAGGTCGTACCACGAAGCTAATGATACACAAATGGCTCTTTCATTTACCGAGCACTTACCTATTACTAGGGGAAACGTGTAGAGCAGTACTTAATGAAGCACTATCAAACACCACTAAATAATGACACGTAACGAGAATAGATAAACACATCAACACAACACCATAAAGAATAGCTGAAGCTGCCAGCTTACTGGAGACTGTGGTGTTGGCTGTTGCCGGGTCTGAGCAATACGTCATCAGCCGGGGGAGTAGAGCGCATGCGCGCGGAACGAGACAACCTCTTATATACGAACCTTGGGTAGCGGCAAGCTTTGTGTACAGAGCGTGTGTGTCGGTGCGCGCTGCCACTGAATACCATGCACGCTATTTAAAACGCAGTGTTGTATTATAACTGCTTGAGGTAGTAATGGAATATTTCAGCCCTTAGATACACCGCATCAACAGAAATATTAATAGATAGTGGTTGATATTTTAAGGGACGAAACATCTAGGTCATCTACCCAGAAACATAATTTAATTTTAATGTTAACATGGGAATGAATTCAAAACTATTGGCAACAGTCGCTTTAGTATAACAGCATGGATAATGTTCAAAAAAGATAAAGAGTACTGACCCTGAATTTTGAGATTGGTATTGAAAGATTTCAATATTTTATTCTGTATGTTAATTTTAACATGTGTAAAACGCGAGCTGCAACTTTGCAAGAAACCTGTTTGGCACAAGAGTTTGTGACGCTAGTGAGTCACGTGATAGAGCGGGGAAGTGAAGCTACCCCGCCGAGACAAGGAAGCAAGCGAGCCGGTTGACAAAGGGAAGTTCCGACAGTGGAAGGGGAAGATGTTCCGCCATTTTCAGGCCACGCGCTAACTCACCTAGTGACACGCGCCTAATAGTGGGAGAGATTAATCACGTGGGTCGACATAGCCAATCAGAGAAAGGATATCTCAGGGTGTAATTGTTTTAGTAAAATAATTGCATCTAGAGCATGAGCTGATACTGTTGTACATCAAAAATTGCAGTTTTTAAATAGGAACATACACGTATTTTCAACTCGGTGATTGACCACGTAGTACGACGAGCGTAATTCCTTTTGTAATTTCCCGCGGATTGCAAAACGACGTTTTGTTTGAAGTCCAGGAGGGAGAAATATGACATGAGACGAGGCTTCTTCTTGAGGCTGCTCTGAATGCTTTTAATGACGCGTATAAGTGCATAGGTCTGGAAATAAACACAAGTAAAACGCAAATTATCCATCAACCTGCTACGTCCAACTGTAATGCTGCTGGTTTTCCCATTATGATCAACGGGGACAACTTAAAATACATTGAACACTTCCCTTACCAGGGCAGTCATCTCTCAGCAAATGCTAACATTGATGCTGAAATCCAATATCGCCTTAAATGTGCCGGTGCAGCGTTTGGGCGTCTACGAAAAAGGGTGTTTGACAACCATGACATCAGTACTCCAACCAAATTGCATGTGTACCAAGCAGTTGTAATACCTTCTCTGCTCTATGGTTGCGAAACCTGGACTACCTACAGAAGGCACTTAAAGTGTTTGGAAAAGTACCATCAGCGTTGCATCAGGAAAATTCTTGGAGTTAAGTGGCAGGACCGACGCACCAACATCAGTGTCCTGGAGGAAGCGAATACTACCAGCATTGAGGCTATGATATTAAAGCATCAACTTCGATGGGCAGGACATGTTGTTCGCATGCCTGAACGTCGTCTTCCAAAACAAATCATGTACTGCCAGTTGCGGATTGGACAGAGAAAGCAAGGAGGGCAACGGAAACGCTTCAAAGACGTCCTAAAATACAATTTAAACAAATGTCAAATCAATACGGATAAATGGGAGACTACAGCATCAAATCGTCAGGTATGGCGTCGCTTCGTCCACCAAGGTCCACTATGTTTCGAACAACATCGACGAAGCCATGAGACTGAGAAGTACAATGCGAGGAAAGAGCGTGAGGTTTATAGGAGGATCAACCCACAAGAGCCAGTGGTTGCTCCGAACAACGTGTGTCGCTACTGTGGGCGAGTTTGTGTTTCCAGGATTGGACTATATAGTCATCTAAGAACTCACCTTTAGAAGACAATCTTACTCGAGAACGAGTGATAGACTATTATATTATTATCTATAGTTGAATGTCGAAGGTGAAGACGTGTGTCACTTCGGAACCAGAGTGGGGTTTTCGGAACTCAATATTTTAACCGAAAACGCGACTGTAGTGTCGGTCAAAGTGTTTTCGTTAGATCGGACTCCTGTGAAATTAATATAGTGCGGAGTTATGTTATAAACACTATTGGAAAAGAGACTATTAAGCAATAATTGAACTCATATTATATTTTGTAAGAAATTGTTATAATATGCAGTGAATATAGAACTCTGCGAGTGATAAATATTACTCAAACATTAAAGGCATTTATATCGAACATTATGCTATGCCATTTATCTACGTAAAGGAAAATCTACAAATGTTACTCAAAAACAAAGTCGCTACATGAAAATTGATAAAACTAAGATATTTGACGACTTACTATTATGAATATCACGTAATATTAATAAGGAAAGTTATTGCAGTGAAATACTTTGCCAAAATATTTTCACCATGTCAAATCTTACGAAGTTGAGAGGAATTATTACTGACTACATCAACGAGGTTGTAATGGAGGTGTAAATGCATGCAGAAGGGACACAATATATGATGTGGAGAGAATGCTTCGAGTAACCGATAATAATAAATTGTCGAAATTATGAAGAGACTGACGCAAAACCATGCCGATATGATGATGAATTTTAAGAAGAGAAGAAGAGAACTTCTAGAACCGCACTAAGAAGAAGATGACAGAAAAGCAGTATTCCAGTACGAGAGCAGATCCAAACCGAGACCAGAGACAGGATGCAGTTCGAATGGCAGGGCGAGTATCGAAGGAGAAAACTCATCTGGAAGGAGAATGCTGTATATCCTGGTACTAGCAGTAGTGCCCGGCTTCGCCCGGTGGATTTAAGATGGAAGATAATGAATACTACTACAGAAGTGGCACATGATACTCAAACTAACAGAAGGGGGAAAAAAAAGATATATATAACTTTTTGTGGTGGTGGTTTTAGTGGGGGTGACAAGTAGTACAGTATAATGGACGTAACATTCAGGTCATTTTCCCTTAATGATAGTAATGAATAGGGAAACGGCTATTTACTAACTACAGCACTGACACATGTAATTTACAAATTAATTTTAAAAAATTATAAGAAAGAGGAGTAAGTGAAATAAAAGACACTACCTAGGGCCTATATCTCATTGGCTGTTAGGAATGTAGAGACCTATAGTGTCGTCTTTTGTCGCATAGCGCCGTAGGAAAAATAATCAGAACACTTTGGAAAACTTCGGTTTTTCCGAGCTCCTGAGGTAGCAATAGTATCATTTATCGCCACATAGCGCTCAACGATAAGATTCGGAATAAATTAAGGTAAATTTGAAAGCGCCAACGCTTATTGCAGCTGATAACCTCAATGTACTGCACCAACCCCATTGCACTTATACAGTGGCATAATAATTTTATGATGATAACTGTTTTAAGGGGCATAAGAAATCTTTTTGCACTAATTGCTCCCCGTGATTGCAATTTGTAAGCAGCGCAAGATTTAACTATTTTCGCAGTTCTGCACCAGAACACTAGTAGGGGCGACGTGATGCAGCCTGAATTGCCAGTCAACAATTGACTTATTAAAATACTCTTACAGTTACACTACTACGGACATGAATGGTTCTATGGCCTTAATACGTGGTTTTCAAGTTCATTTTGTATGTTATTCTAAATGTAGGGAATGGAGAGCGTTGTCCGAAATATCAAGTGGACAGTGTTACCAGCAGGGTGTCAATGTGTATGTAAAATTTGGTGCAATTAGGACGAACGGTGTAGATTTGTGATAAAGGGAATGGAGTGGTCTGTCCGAAATTTAAAGTGGACAGTGTCGCCCGCAGGGTTCCAAATGGTAAGTATACAAATTTTGGTTCAGATCGGTGAAACTGTGTAGATTTGTGCCAAAGGGCCTAAATGGAGTGGTCTGTCCGAAATTTAAAGTGGACAGTGTTACCCGCAGGGTCCCAAAGGGTAAGTATACAAATTTTGTTTCAGATCGGTGAAACTGTGTTCGTATCACTAACCATAAAGTCAGCGCAGGCGGATAAAGCTGTTCGGGAGCTCTTGTTTTTCCGACTTACTGAACAAAAATCAATGTTAAAGGTTACCTGAGAGGTGTAGCCTAATGCTACATAACTATTCCTCTTGAATTTGGCTAGCATATGCAAAAAGAATTTTTCGAATCCGACTGGTAGTTCCAGAGATTAGCGCGTTTAAACAAACAAAGACCTCTTCAGGTTTATTATATTACAATTAGTATAGATTTGTAATACCAAAATTCATCTAGATTCGGTGAAAGGTAGAAGAAAATTTCATTATCTGTAGTTTTGTAGTTTGAAATTATTTTGGAGTAAACCATTTCATCATGTTTATTAATTTAATTCGTTATTAGGAATTTCGATTAGAGTTTGAATTTTCGTAAACCGTAATTTTAGTATCAGTCATTTTCGATTTTGAATTAGGATTTGTGTGTTTTTAGGAGAGTATTTTGAATTTATGAATATTATTACATAAACAATTTTAGCTTATTTCAATTTGAAATAATCGCGATGGGAATTTTACGTTAAGAAGATTTTAGCGAGAAGATATTAAGTATAACATCGATATCATGATTTTATGTACGTTTTTTGTTTGTGTTTTTCGACGATCTATGGAAGACTATTTATCTTTACTTAAATTGGAATCTATCGTAAGTTACAGGAAAAGCTTTGCTTTTCAAGACTCGTTAAGTCTTTGCTTAAACATTCATTTAGAGTAATAAACATTACAATTCTATCAGATTAGAATAATTCCTAGAATTCTAACTGAATCTTGATTTGTTGAACACGGATATTACTCTTTAAACATAATTGCAACAGATATGAATGTTGTTGACATTTAAATGATGTTTTATAACAGTAAGAAACGAGCAGTAAGATGTAAATGTTACGATTATTATTACATATTGATGAATAGTGTTATAAACATAGTAGCTACGATAGTAAACCAATGGAGATCATGCATTAATGTACATAGTCAATATTGGAATAGTATTTGAATCACGAGGAAACTGAGGTTGATGTTTTATGAATTATTATGAAATGTTATGAAGGCGAGAAGTAAGAGTAGATTAAAACGTATTTATGATATAGAAGTAACTTTTTTTATGTATCAAGGAAGGTAATCCCGTGCAAAGTTGTATTTAAGAAAGAGTCAGCGACGATATTAAGACTCATTTATGTGAAGTAGAAGTATTATTGAGAATTAGTATGCTATTTGGAGCAGTCTATGTAATATTTACGAGACGTTTATGAAGTGAAATAGTTATGAATGACTATTTCAAGCATGTTAAAGAGGGTGTTGTCTGAAGAAGTTAGCGAGGTGAATGTAATTCTTTTCGTTAATCCTATTAACCAATTATCACGATTTATGTCAATTTTACGTGTGACCTTGGCTTTATTGCATTGCCATATTTGCTTGAATTTGTAAAGAAAGCCCTAGAATGTCATTAACCACGGTAAATGATGTTTAAATGATAAGTAAATGATGCTAAAATATTTTATGAAAGTGATATTGAATATTAAATGTTAAATCATTTTGCGCAATAATAATATGAAGAGAAGAATTTGGAAAGCACTTTATGAAGTGAAATTTAAGAGGAAAGAGAAATAAGCTAATGTAAATATGTGGATAATTTATATATTTATCGTTAACGTCAGTGAATAAGTAGGTGTATATTAAAGATAGGAGTAGTTATTTAATGGAGTTTATGTGTATAGAGTAACAGACAGCATTGATAAACTGTTTTTCGGATATTTTAAATTAGTTTATTATTATATATATATATATATATATTGAAACTCCGACACAGCAGGTAGTGCTGGTATTTTATTTTGCAGTGTCAAGTCCTGATATATTTTTAATTTTCTACGATAGCAGAGTTATTTATGGCTATATTTTAATTATATTGCAGGAGTGTTTTATTTTATTTTATTTGTATTACGTCTTAGATTAATTAATTTATTTTCGTTCAATTATATAGAAAGGAATCGTCGTGTTTTATACTAGTTACAGTAAGATTGTGTTATGGAAATCGGTGTCAGGTTTAAGGCTACCCTATTTTTTCATCCCGTTACGCCCCGAGAACCGCAAGTTTCTCACTCTCCCTAGTAGTTTGATTGTTTTTCCCAGTAGAGTAATCCATAACACAGTCAAAAGTAGCATGTTCTCATCATGTAGTACTTGTCGGTAGGATTTACATGTTTTTCTAGCCGGGGACCTTGAAGATTATACGATCCAGCTGTTCTTCGAATTCGACAAGTGCATCTTCGTGATAATTTGGGGCACAGTAGGGAGTTAGAAATATCCCTATTTCAAACAAAGTTTGATTTATTCTCTTGGGCCTTGCAAAGTTGTTAATCATGAATGCCCCATTCTATCAGTAAAACCAGAATATGCAGGTTTTCGTAGAAGGATCTGACCTCATTTATTGCGAGAAAGTATTTTACAATTGGAGCTTAAGTAACTTTGTTTTTCGTCTTTTTGTGCATATTTTTAACATTGTATTGTCTTATGGGGACGGTATCCTTCTCGTCATTTGGGTCCATTTTTATACTTGTGGTCACACTGTCCTTATGCAAGATTTCGACACTGATGTGTAACTATCTAACGGTCTGTTACTTCTTCACGCAAAATTTTATCTTCCGCAGAGATGTTGGTTGGTTCCTCAGTTTTAGGGCTGCGACAACGCGGTCATATAGCCCCGTGTACTTTGTGTGTGTATAGAATCTGTCTGATAAACGGTGTTAATTGTGATGGCTGTATTAGTCTGTGATTCAGGTAAGGTCCGCAGACGGTGAATTTAAAGTAGTAGTTCCTAATTTTGCTACCAAATACTACCATCAACGACACCTAGCTGTGAACTTGGCTACTAGCAACCAGCAACTCGCAACGAACGTTGGAACTTCCCCTCCGAAGGAAAGCATACTGAGGGATTTTCAGCGCTCTTGGAAAATCCGACGACTTCGGCCGGGTTTGTACCCGCAACCTTGGGCATAGAAGTTCAGCATGCTACCAGTTACAATACCGAAGACGCTTCCCACAGAGACAGATGGAAAACTAAATGTGATCTCGTGCAGTGGCGTTGTCATGGCAATCTCTGATGGCTCATCCCTTATCAATTTAGTAGCGTTGTCTTGGCAACCTCCCATGGCACTTGGCATTTTCTTATAATTCCGAAATCATTTTGCTCACCCCTTGGCTTAATGGTGGGTCATATCAAAAATTCCTTCAGACAAAAGGTTTAGGTAATTATTGGGGAATATTGTCCATTTTGTAGGGTTTTGATATTGTGCCTATTAAGAGAGATATGATTAATGATTCCCGAAAAACCCACTTTTTCCCACCCCTTTGGTCAATGGTTGGTGCTATAAAATAAAAATTCAAACAAGATGTTGGCCCTTATCCGACACATAGTATGAACTTCGAATGGATTCGATATTTCACATATTAAGAAAGTTATAGCGATATTTCACGTTTTCGAAAAAAGCCCTCATTTTCACCCCCTTCAACCGATTTTGCCCATTAACGAACTCAACCGAGATTTTAAAGAGATACATTTTACGTAAAAACTTCAAAGTGATTGGTGCAAAATTGCGGTAGTTATCGTGTCCACAAGAAAGTGATATCCTCCCTATATTATTCTGCTAAGGTCTCATTCCGGTTTTGTACCGAAAATAAGGTCCTGTTAACACCAACCTACACATATGGGGTACCTACAGGTTCCGCATAACCCCATGTGTGACCGAAACGCACTAACGTTCTCTTTAAATGCCTCACAATTAAGTAAATATCTTTAAAAATGTACATATACAATTGGAGCACCGTTACCTGGCAAGCCTGCCGCTAGAGCGCAGGGCAGCGCGGCGGTGGCAGCCATCTGTCGGGAGCGCGGCGTACTGCTAGCTGTATGCCGTTTAACAACAATAAATACATTTCTTCAATATTAGACCTTCGTTCTCCCACATTCTTCCCTACTACCCCATAAACCTACATTCACGTTGCGAAAGCTCGCACGGGCCCACTAGTATATACATATATTGTACCCATTTGACCTCATGTGGAGAACATGTATTCACATCCCGACCTGCTCTGCCCTTTCGGGGTGTGGTGCGTCTCCCCACAGTGCGAATACATGCTCAGGATCTGAATACTACCAGGTATTACTCTACAAGAAAATTACACAAGTTCCTAAAATAACTGTATTTAATTTAAATCATGGCTATATAAAACAACAAGAAAAACATCAATTTACGTTTATATCACTCCCAAATACAAGCAAAATAAAATTTGGAGCACACAGATGATAATTACAAAGGGACACTGACTCCTAATTTGCATCATCTGTGCTCCGCAGTTGAGATCGCAATCTGACCTCTTCAGAATGCTGCCACATATCACTTCTTGTGAGTCCATGAGTCTATATTTGGTGTCTCAATACACCTTCCCTACACTCTCACTATTTAACTTCCATTTATGTAAAATGCATTAGTGTCATTCGACGAATGTTCATTTTCATGCACATCACTTAATAATAATAATAACCAAATAAGCAAAACAAATCAAATAAACATGACATCAACTGTACACAAATAGCACTTCAATATTCTTGAATGTTACAGTACTTGATTTAACTTGACTGTCCATAGTGCTCATGGAACATTTATTTCTACTTTAAGGTTCAACAATGCGTTAGCCATAGTTGCGTTTGGTTACTTGTACAACAATTTACGTTAATTCTGTGCAACAATCAACTTCCTATGCCTTCCCCACAAACGCGAATATAGTACCTTCTGCAATACATAAACAACTCTAATCAGCTATAGCAATACCAGACGTCTTAGAGTCGGTCGAATATAAGTCGATATTACAGTTACACTTGCATCAAATCCATATTGGGCGTACACGTATGCAAATATGCATTTTAAACTGGGGTTTTCATGCCTTACATAATGTGTCAGTAGCTTTTAGAGCAGTTGCAGTAATTTTGCTAAACATCATTCGATTTCAACAATTAAAAGATGGATACAACATCCTCATAATGCTAACAATTGATTTCTGTGGTCAGAACAATACTGCCAGAGTATATATTACAATTATCCAGTACACTCATAATATAGGGTCGGTTGTAAACTCACCCCCCCCCCCCCCTTTGCATATAATAGCTTATGATCTGGATATCCAAATATTTAAACTCCTATCAATAGGGTAACGTTAATTGGCTCATCATGGCTCAATAAAATACAATAGCAAAGGAATGGATTTCTGGTAGTCCTGGGGAGCGAAATACGGCTTTAAAATAGCGTGGCATAGTGGTCTTACTGTTCACCACTTCTCACGCACGAAGTCTCGGCAAGGTGTCTACACAAACCTTCCGTACAAATGGTGTCTCGCAACCCTGTGCGGATCACTTCATGGATTAGCAGATTGAGGTGGCAAAGGTATTCCTCAATGGCCCTCACGATGCTGGTATGGCAGTCCAGACGCCATGTCTGTCTCCATCCGCTATCGTCAATACAATTGTATGCCCTTGACAATACTTCAATACAAACCTTCGTAGAATTAGCCTGTATTGTCCCGACAGTGTCCTAGCGAACGTTCCTTGCATTAATTAAAATAATCATCTTGGCTTTACCTGAACTGGCTCGCATATAAGCGGCACAAACAACTAGGTCTGTTGGTTTATCTCAGATCATATGACATCTTAGTTTCCCCTCATCTGGTGTGCTCAATGATTTCACATCATCTCTCATTATACAGGTGTGTGTTCTTACTGGCTTTCCTACTGGCTTTAACCTTACAATGCTTACTGCGTGATTCAATACACTTCTCACATTTTAATATGTATACCATTAATTGCTGACACATTATATCACTCTTATACTATAAATGTATACCTTGCAATTACTTGGGATATGACGCAATTTTATCATTTCATGCTTACATGCTGAATATTTAATTTTTTCGACTTTGACCACTTCTAAAGTTAATTATTAATTTTAACATTAGGTTTATTTTGGTCTTACGCAAATCGTTCGTAAGCCAACTCATTCTCAATTTGCAAATATTTTATGATAATGACGAGGAATGCGACTCGTACAAACATTACTTCAAATGCCTATTTTACCTTATTTTGACATAGACGTATGGTTTGCTTAGCTGCTGGATTACATCATTGAAATTGGTACTTAAATTCTTTGATCCGGTGGTCGAATCCAACTATACAACATGTAACCCACCATGTTTGCATTTTTACTGATGCACCATGTTGATTATGTCATATATTCCTTGTCGACGCACTGCCCATTTCACTTTGGTAAAGTACATTCTCATTTTCATTCATTTTCACACAATATTTTATCATGCAACACATTATATAACACTGAAATACACTAAATTTATTTTACAATACACTTTTCACACGGTTGCCTTCACTGGCTTTCCGTTTGTGCGATTTTCAGAGTTGCAGGTGGAGCGGTTTCCGACATCTCAATCCAGTGATAGTCTCTATCCAACGCGTTCCCCCTGGCTAATACTCGTCCAACGGCTGCTAGTGTCTCCTACATCAACAATGAGTTTATCCTCGGTTGTGTAAATGTTCCTCCACATCATCTATCCTCAGTGTATTGTCTATGGCTTGAATAAGATCACAATGCCTATTTTTACCTTATTTTGACATTCTATCATCCCATGATCTATCGTGAATGGATATAGTGTGACCATTGTTAATAACTCGATCATGACTTGCGCGCATTACAACACTACCCATTTAATTGGTGTAATTAACAGTTTATATACCATTTGCTTGGCTTACTGCGTGGCTTGATAATTATAAGCTTTACTTGGCTTTATTTATATTTTCGACGTCTGCTCACTCGTACCTTTGTCTAACAATTTCAGTGCTGAAGAATAGCATCTTCCCGCCTGAATATTTCAATAGACTGTATAATATTATTCCACCCACTTGTAAGAATACTTTGTTCATTGTCTGGCACGGCGTCTTTTACAATTTCCGAGCGCGCGGGCAGCAACCTCCCCGTCTGAGTGCTCCAAGTTGACTGACTTCTCCACGTCTCCCTGCTCTATTTAAGGGTTTCTTTCAAAATTGTAGTTCCTTCAGATCGTCAGAGCGACCTTTCCTTTAAAACTGCGGTTTCCAGGGCTGGAAATGCATTCATCCGGTCCAATTCTGCACGGACGTTACAATTTCTATCTCGTGCAAGCGATTTGATCGCTCAATTTATAGATATTAATTGATTTTGGTGATGGCTTGGTGACGCTATGCTGTGGGGAATCCTCTTTCTGCTTGCGCTAATGGCCTAGCATCCGCGTTCCTGTGTTCAATGTCCCATCAATGCTTAATATGCTTAGATTTTCATCTTTCTTGGGTCTACAACTATCTTCTCTGTATTTCATTCATCTGGGTGTTTGTCTCGATCATCTCAGATGCGCAGTTTCCCAATAATCAATTTATTTCTGTTTGTGAGGCTCTCACTCCACCTCCTTTCTCTTGTGTCCCGGGGGTTTTCAGAATCATTACTCTCTGTCATCATCTCCTACGGCGCCATGAAATAGTCCGCTAGAGACAGTCTGGCTTGCCTTGTCGTCCAGAGTAATTAGTTAAACGTCAGTTTGGTTCGAAATGTTGCTCTATGCTTCAAATTCTGCAACTTTACAGTAGTATGCATGCATTCTTTATGTACAAAATTGCTTACAATTCCTTCAAAATAACTGGAACTAAGCTAATATTACATGAGTAATCTCCCTTTATATGGGTTTTGATTACTATGAGGTCTTTCCCCCTCAGAGAGCTTCGGTTCGATACTCTCCAAAATCATATGCGTGATTTTCCCTCTCTGGAGCATCAAGTTCGATGTCAGTCAGCACTAGTACTATCCCCGTTTACCCGGATAGTAGGCTGTCAGATATCCGCCCCCTCAATCGGATTGCCAACAATCAATCGCACCGGCTCAGCTACATCAATGAAAATGGCACTGACAGATACTACCGAGGTTTAAGCACAGAAGTTACCAAGAAAATTATTGTGGAACACACCAAAATAGACGGGGTTTCATACTTACTTTTACTTACCTCTTAAAAATTATCTCGGGGATCGGGTTGACAACAGGATCTCTAAAGTATGCTCCCACAATAATCTTGACCATGACATTTAAAAATGAACCAAAACGAAGACGAGAACTTTGAACTGTACAAAAGCTTTATTTCAAATAAAGGGTATGACTTTAACAAACTCAACAAAATAAATGTGGCTATCAGTAGCCCATGTCAATCTGACTATGTCCTCCTAAAGGACTTGCAAAGTTATCAAACAATATGTTAGCTCCCATGAGCTCAAAATAACGTAACATTCAAAACACAATTGGATTGGATGAGGAAGTCAGGATGCGACACATATATATAGAGCATTTGGTTTCTTTTAATAAACATCACACTTGTATTAATAGGCGCAAGGCCAGAGTATCGACCTCACCCGCTGATAACCAGATGTCTGGCCGGCTGGTCTACCCTTCAACCTGGCTCACACCTGTCAAATGGGGCTCACTCGTCACGCCACACTGCGTAAGAATTCCGCTTCCTTTCAAAGCTTTAAATGTCTACAAGACAACTCATATATATTGACGCAAATCTTTCAAATGCTTAACTCACATACCACTGGATTATTCTGACAATCCCTAAACTTGTTAAGTTATCATCCAAATGTTTAAAAAGCATAGTTTAGAGTATGAAACACACTCTTAAATGTTTATAACAAAATCACATAAATTATTTATAACAATTAGAAATTGTTTATAATATTGTCGAAGATAATTCCAAAAATTTTAAACACGCCTTTAACATTACTTTCGTTCCACATTATTTTCAAAGATATATACATTATTATTTACAATATCAACATTTAAATTATTTAAATTATTAATTTAAGAAATACATTGAACCACATGTTCATCCGGTTGGTAAATTCATAATCGTGTTTAATATAATCGACCAATGAAGGTTAGTTATACATGTAAATGTCACAATCTGGTTTAATAAAGGTTGTAATAATTATAATTATTTGTGACGGTAATCTTCATTCAAAATCTTATCTCAAATTCTTTCAAAACTCTTGTTAATTATAACAGCAAATTCACTTGATTAATTTTCAACGAACTATGACAATACACTCTAGCGGAAAATACTTCGCTTACAAAATAATGCACACACTGCATTAAAAATAGGCCCAAAATTCATCATATATTAAAATATACGGCATCAAAATCTTCCACAGAATTTACCAAAAACCTCCATTAACACAATCTTTATCATCATTAATTACTGTGGGAATCTCCTTCATTTATTTAAGGGCATTATACATCAGCGACTTTCAACATGTCCGCTGCACTAGCGATTATACATTCATAGTTCCACTTAAAAATTCTTATAATCATTAATTGTTTCAAAACTGTTGTCATTTAACCTTCGTGGATTTCATTCATGAATCGAAATGAAATAAAAAATTTGCCAATCACAAACAAATTTAATAGTGAATACGCTCATATACGCCTGTCTGGTCTATCAAAATTTAAGATTAACATCTTCAAAGAATTGTAGTATAAAAATACTATCATCAAACAAAGTGCGACTAACTGCAAAATAGTCGAATAGAATCCAATTAGACTGGGAATGCAAACATCATTATATAAATCTCTAATTGAGAAAAAAACCCTAACAAAATTTCACGAATTTAATGCATTCAATAATTCATAATTAAAGTTCATCTTTCACAAAATTGTCTATGATGCAATGGTCGTTCATGACTGACGATAAATGTCTGTGTTGCAATCAATTCAAATAACGACTAGTATTTCCAAGATCGTCGACAACGTAATGGATTTTAACGCTCTAAAATCATTTAAATGTTCTTCCTTCTTGATGATGACAGAAAATTGGTCAAAGTAATTAAACTGGGGTAGAATTACTTTAATAAAGTGACACGCTGTCTGAATTTAAATCTGCCATAAAAATCATTAACTTACAGTCAAATCGTGACTACAAAAAAGAAGATTAAACAAATTACTAAAAAATCTAAATATCAGTCTCAACTGACCCAAAATCATTTAACTATGCCCGTGACATAACAATGTCTTAATAAAACGTCGAAAAAGGCATAACTCATCAAGGTGTACTGAGAATAGGAATCTCAAACAAGAATATTGGGCAAAATACATGAGGACAAAAATATGGGAAAATGGTTGCTCAAATATTGCTAAGAAACTCAAATACAATAAACGTTCACGACTACCTTATCTGCCGATTGACGTTCCAGAGGAAAATTCCCCAAAGAAGACTGTTGATGGATCCATTTCACCAAGTTAAAGCTGAGCTCCATCCTCGAAACAAGAAACAGCACCCTCGGAGAATCGAACTGCTTCACGAAGACGAACGACATCCTTCCGGCAATAATCTTCTTTGTGAGTCGGGACAACCCTGACCTCTCTTGAAAAATCCCTGAAGTTCCAGTTGAAAATCGCCATGAAGTTTTTGTATAAATTTCCGAAGAAATATTCATATTCAGTGAGTATGAAACCATTTCCATTGCTGTTTGATAGTATTCAGCCTTTAATCACGAAACATGGGTGTAGATGGTTTGTTCACCACATGTTCGCTTGTGTGGAATAGCAATTAGCGAAGTTCCATGCTGCTATCTTACTCCGTTGAAATATGTCCCAATTGCATTAAGTCCTTTAGCCTTCCATCTTCTCTTCAGTTATGGTAATAGAAGAACAAACTGCCATATTAAACTGTTCCATAATACTGTAGCGTTGTGTCACAAGAGCAATCTGAAGTCTCCCTATTTCACTAGCCGTGTCAGCCGTAGCGTAGATTCTGGCTATACAAAGTGCTTCTCATGTAGCGAGAAAATCACTTTTGTCAGTCGTCTAAAACTGCTAATATCTTCCAAAATAATTACTCGAAGTTGTTCAGCTTTTCTACAGTCCTTACTGTAGCAATGCACAAGAGAATTAGCTTATAGGCGACCGCTAACTGTTCACAGCTACTCTTGTAGAAGCGTTATAATGTGCGTTTCAACTTCACCTAGATTTACACACAGTAAACCTGCACTGCTTGTGTGTTCGACTCTCGTTTTAATGCAGTGGATTCACCACGCGTTATAAAGACGACTTTTTCACTAATAATCTCACTCGACGTTTCACTGAAATGACTATTTGAGATCTGACGATTGAGAATGAGGAATGAGACTCCTCTCTTCTGCGCAAGGCCTTTTATGAACTTCATGAGGGGCGTATCTATCCCTTCCATTGCGCGTTACTGCGTCTTCGCTAGAAGTTCCAACTTCGTCAATACATGACGGATTTTCAAAATTCAAAAACTGAAAATAAATTTCACCAAAATTCCAGAACAATGCCTCTACTGCAAATGGATTTCCACAATTCTGCATTCCAAAAATTAATAAAAATACCATAGTTTCAGCAATCTCCGTCTTCCTTCAGACTACCGTTCATTGGTTCAAGCCTCCCCTCCAATAGCATAATTTCTTCCTCAGCAGTATTCCACGTTTCCTCTTTCTCGAATAAATGCTGACGTCACTGAGAATCTCAGCTCAAGTAGCCTGCTGGCATATCGTCTGCGTCATCCGTGCTTACGTCATGACTACCCACGTCATAACTATGACAGCCATAACTTTCTTTATAATTTCCAAAATAGCCACCGTGGTCTCTATATAATTCAATTACGGGGGCATTCTCCTCTCACCACGTTTTAAAAACAGTTGCAAATTGTTTTTAAACTCGATGTTACAAGTACCTCAACTCTCTTGAACACGAAATTGAATTATTACTGGCTTACTCTAGGATAGTATCTTTTCAAATTTCCAGCATTGAACTTGCCGTAAATGACATTATTCTCATCATCGTAGAGTTCATAGCAGTTGTTTCCATAGGCGTTCGTAATCCTAAACGGCCCCATGAATACATTTCCAAATTTGGGGTAGATTTTCTTGCTCATATCAGCCTTGACAGGTCTGAGTAATAATACAAGATTTCCAACTTGTAAGGGTGCACCAAAACGTTTTCCAGCTACTCTTTTCAATCGTTTCTCTGCTGCTTTCTGGAGTTGTTCCTTCGCCTTGTCAATCCTCTGCTGCCTTCCTAGGTCGGGATCTCTAGTAATGTGGTTGAAAAGATTATCCCACGGCCTTTCTGGGTTTCTTCCTAGATGAAGTCGCATTGGCACTTCTCCTGTGCTCTCCTGCACTGTAGAGTTCAGACATTCCTCAATAAGGGGTACAAATCTCACCCAACCAGAATGATCATTTGGACAGAAAATTCGACAGAATTTCGAAAATTCAGCCATATATCTTTCTGAGGAATTCGATTCTGGGTAACGCACGCTTGAAAATAAGTGCTTAATGCCAAGCCTTTCCATATCCGCTGCAAATTCCACGGATGTAAACTGCGTTCCATGATCTGACAGTAGATATTCTGGTATACCAGCTTTAGGAAATACAGCATTTTCCAGTCTGCTTACAACGTTCCTTGTGTTAGCTTTCTGCATGGGACTCATTGTAACAAATTTTGAGAAAACGTCCACGGTAACCAACAGGTACTGGTTACCCTGATATCCCTTCGGACAGGGGCCAAATATATCCGTCGCCATTAGTTCGTTTGGCTTAGAAGGAATCATAGCCTTCGGTTTTCCTTTTAATAAAGCAGAAGCATACTTTGCTCTTTGACATTTGTCACATGATCGAATGACCTTGGCAATGCTGGAACGCATGTTAGTCCAGATAAATCTCTCTTTAAGAGTATTAAGAATCTTATCTAAACCGGCATGTCCAGTTGCGTGATGAGCTACCCACACTAAATTGACAACAAGTTTAGGTGGCACGACTATTCGGAGTTTTGTATGCGCAGAGTCAGCATACTTGCATACGATGTCTCCACTCAAGACAAAGTGTCGTGAATTTCTCCGTGTAGCTGCATAGTCAACATCAGTATTGTCCATGTAACCCTTGAGGAACCTGTACATTTTCCTTATTGGAGCGTGTCTCTTCTGTGACACACCGATTCGGGCTAACCTCCTAACGGTTTCTTGATCTTCTTGCTCCAATTGTACATGGTGTATCTGCACATTTTTAATAGGGTTACGTGATAGAGCATCAGCCAGTAAGTTATCTTTCCCAGGCTGGTGGACGATAGTGGCGTTAAACTGTTGGGTGAACAAAGCCCAACGTGTCAATCTATCACTTGACATGTCAGTTTGCAGCATAAACTGTAGTGCTTTATGGTCAGTAATAATAATGACCTTATGTCCCAGCAGTATTTTCTTCCAGGCTTGCAATGCTGTTACAAAAGCTAACGCTTCAAGTTCTGTCGTGAAGTAGTTTTCCTCGTGTTTCTTCAACTTCCGACTAGTGAACGCAATGTAGTGCTTGTTGCCTGCCTCGTCTTTCTGGTATAAGACTGCACTAATGCCTACTCTTGATGCATCAGACTCAATATAGAACACCTTCTCAAAGTCTGGGTACTCCAGTTTCACATTATTTCTGAGCATCTCTTTTGCTTTCTCAAAAGCCTCGTCTGCAGCGGTACTCCATTTCCATCTGTTATTCTTCTTGAGTAAGTCATACAGAGGAGCCATAATTTCAGAGTATCTTGGACAGTGGCTGCTAATAAACTGGCATGCTCCTACAAATTCTCTGACTTGTTTCACCTTAGTTGGCTTTGGAAATCTCGTGATCGCATCTATTTTTTTCAAGTTTGGATGATATCCATCTTTATCAATAGTATGCCCCAAGTAATTTATCTCCTGCTTCAAGAATTGACATTTTCCAAAATTGACCTTGATATTGGCCTCCCTTAAATTCTCGAACAACTTTCTCAAGTGCACTAAATGTTCTGCGGCGCTGGGTGAAGATACGATTAAATCGTCAATGTAGCAGATTACATTTTCTTTCACTTCGTCAGTGAGCTTACTATCAAGTGCTCGAATAAGTGCTGGTCCACTGTTAACCATACCAAAAGGCATTCGGACAAAGACCCATGACGTCTGGTCAAATAGGAATCCAGTGTACTGCATACTATCTTCTTCTAGCTGAACTTGATAAAATGAAGACGTCAAGTCAAGAACGCTGAAACATGCTCTCCCTTTGAATTTTCGAAGCAGATCTCTAATCTTGGGTGGTCGGTCATTTTCTGGAAGAATCTTCAAGTTGATGGTCCTGGCATCGAGACAAAGACGTATCTGACCATTACTTTTCTTCACTACTGTGATGGGGTTTATATAAGACGACGCCTGTTTTTTAATAATCCCGTCTACCTCCATTTTTCTGATTAACCCTCGTACTTCTTGATAGTATTTCTCAGGAATGGGGTATATTCTCTACTGGTAAGGGGTTTCATCTGTCAGCCTTATCTTGTATTTATAATCCTTAATCAATCCAGGCTTTTCATCAAAAATATCTTGGAATTCCTTTATCAAATCCTCAAATTCCCCCTGAATTTCTTCAAATCCTTCAGTTTTTCTACTGGGTATTTCTGCTAAATTTTCCACTTCATTAATTATGGTATTCAAAATTTCTTCCCTAAGGTCTATTTCCAGACTGTTTTTCACGTTCTGTTTTTCTATCTCTTCTGTGATCATGTACCCATCATTAAAGCTAATACTTCTGTTCTTCATGCCAATAATAGCTCCGACCTTCGATATAAAATCGATTCCAAGCACCATATCAAAATTGATCTTGCTCACCACAATGAATATCTGTTCATAATTCCTTCCATTGATCTCAAAGTTCAATAACACTTGAATCTTGCACTTCACTGCCTTATCTTGGAATATCCCTCTCACTTTGACGGTAGAAACAGGTAGAACTGTCATGTTCTCTCCTCTTAGCAGACTTTGATAACATTCCTCTGAAATGATGGAGATAATTGCACCAGTATCCATCAGGGCTTTGTACTGTTGGCCATCTATCCGTACAGGAATAATAGGTAAGGCACATGGTCTTTCCTCTTTAACTATACCCCTCTCTTCTAGCAAATCTTCATCAGTCACTTCATATATCTCATTAATTGTAATCAGGTGTGGTGTGGCAATGTATTTACAAGTTCTCACTGACGTTGAGAAAGCGGCGTTTTTTTTTTGTGTTACCGACCTCAAAATTTTGCTGGCTCGTAGAAGGCCCAGGATCGATTACAACATCCTGTCTTTTCTTTTGGTTGTCGGCTTCTTTTTCCCGTAATTCTTTCATGTATTGCTGGCTTTCCTTCTCTCTTTCCTGATACTGATCGGGTGTCATAACCTGACCTTGAGGATTCTGATTTCTGTTTTGGCTCTGGTTATTCCTATTATAATTTCTGTTATAACCATTATTGTTGTAATATCTGCCTCTTCCATTGTAATTTCCTCGATTATAGTTCCAGCCTCTTCTCTGTTGATACGGTCGGTAACCTGGCGATCTGTTATTTCGAAACTGATTATTCCTGTGAGGACCTACATTGTCAGTTTTCTCCTCATCTGGCTTGTCAGTTTGTTGGACTTGGTCCATATATACAGTATTTATTTCTTTAAAGTCATGCCTTTGACCTTTCTGTACCACGTTAGGCATTGGACTCGTGTAGTCTAACCTCCTCAGTAATTCATCCATGCTGGTTAAATCCCTGATGTTTGATGAGATAATTAGTCTCCTCACCTCCACAGGTAGCATACGAGAAATCGCATCAATAAGTTGCTCCGTTGACAATGGGGGTTGCAAAAATCTCAAGCGGGATAATTGACTCGTAAAGAAATCAGCGTACCGTGTTGGAAGAGTACCTGAGTATTTTCTTGAATACACCTCCGCTCTTAACGAATTCTGCGCTTCTATGGACCAAAATCGTTTGATTAATGCCTCTGCAAACTCGTCAAAGTTACTGAATGTGTATCTAAATGCGCGAAACCATTCGAGGGGTCCTCCAATCAAATATCTCTCCACTATCTTCATCTCTCTCTCTCTGGGAATGTGAGCTTCGATGAAATAATCTTTGAGGTTCCTTACATATTCTATAGGTGTCAACCTATCAGTGTTGCTGAATTTTTGTGGTTTGTCTTCAAAATTCCTGATGACCGTCACGTTCCTCGGATATGAATCCGGGTAGTTTCTCCCACTATCTCGATAGTTCCACTCAGGTTCCATATTCCTCTCGTCATCTTCCTCCCTGAATCTGGATATACGTTCTTCAGGAGTAACGTCTCTCTCTTCTGGATCTAGGTTATATCTTCTGGCATAATTCCTATTGGTTTCGCAAGCCAAGCCTACTGTATCCTTGTCAGTAATCTCCGTTAAGACTTTCTTGATTAACTCTTCTTTGTAGGTCTCTATCAAACTAGCCTCTCCTAGCTTCAAATTCTGCAGTTTGCTCGTCGTTTCATTCACATCAGAGACAACCTTATGAATCTGTTCCTCTAATGCAGATTTTAATGTTTGCACATCCTGACCTAATTGTGTTCTATCTTCAACTTGTCTTTCGGATAGCGAATCCATCCTGACGCTTAAATCTTTCCTAATCTGTACTACTTCATTGTTAATATCAATTTGAGTACTGGCAAGTTTTCTTTCAATACGATCCTGAATTTGGGTTACATGTTCCCCACTTGACCTATTCCACTCGTCTTTCCATATTGCTATATTTGCCGTTAACATTTCTGCTATGTCTATTTCGATATCCTCTTTCAATACTTTATTATGGTCTAATACTTGGGTTCTCATGACCTCTACATCATACTTTAAACCTTCTAAAGACGCTGTCGTTCTAACTAACTCATCAACTAGCCTAGTCGTTAATGCACTTATATTACGTGTACAAAGGGTTTTCGAATTTTCTATCTCTTCCCTGACTTTATTTACATCAGTTTGGACTTTAGCAACATCTACGAAAACTGTGTTGACCTCTACTTGAATTTTATTTATGTCACTTTGCATCTCGTTTACATCCGAATGAATGTTATTAATATCAACCTGAACATTGGACACATCAGTTCTAACATTTTGGATTTCTCTTTGGACTTCCTCAACCTTGTCTTGGACAGTCGCAACGTCATTTTTAACAACAACTACCTCAGCCCTAGCACAAGAAATATCACTTCGGACATTAGCAACATCTAAATTCAACACTGTAAGATCTTTATGCACATTAGACACATCTATTTTAACATTGGACATGTCTGAGCGCATGTCAGTTACAGCATTCTCAATTCCTTGGGTATTAATCTGTAAACGCGACATATTATCCTCTAAGTTAGCAGCACTAGTCTGAAGAACCTTCAAACTTTCACCCATGCTAGCTTTCAAATTACTAGCATTCTCCTCCATTCGACTAGTATTCCTAACTTCCATCTCCTTCATACTACTATTCATGCTTGCTTTCAAGTTAGCAGACAAATTACTAGCATTCTCCTCCATTCTTGCTTTCAAATTAGCAGACAAATTACTAGCATTCTTCTCCATTCTTGCTTTCAAATTACTAGCATTCTCCTCCATCATCTGCTTCATATTACTATTCATGTTAGCAGACATCTCCGCTAACATCATCTTCAAACTTTCATCTGCCATTACAATATTATTCAAAAATAGACTGCTGTAGGGACATACATCAAAAGAGCAAAATAACAACATTTGAGCAACACTTTTCACCATATATGAATTTGATCAATTTTCTGTCTTAAATCTAACTTATAACTACCTTATAATTAACCTTCGAAGACACTTCATGTTGAAACAAACTCAAGCACATGTTCAAATTTCCCTGGCTCATTTTAAAATATCCTAACACAAATAATTTACATTTACAATCCAAATAATTTAATTTTATCTTTAATATGACTAAAATGTCATAAGCCGGTCAAATAAAATAAGATTCCAGATCATAGGCGATTTTCCTAAGTTTCCTGCCTATTTAACCTTTCTCAAGTTGTATAAGATCTGATCTTTTCTGAGTGTAATTTTCCTAATACAATGCAACATTTAATTCCTATATAATCACACTCTTAAATTCTACAATTGGCCTAGACATCTAACAAAGAATCAACCTCTTTATTTGAGTCTAATCGAACCACACGTTTTAGGTTTGCCAATCCTACTGTTGACTCAGCCCCACGTTGGGCGCCAATCCTTCTGTCCCCGTTTACCCGGATAGTAGGCTGTCAGATATCCGCCCCCCTCAATCGGATTGCCAACAATCAATCGCACCGGCTCAGCTACATCAATGAAAATGGCACTGACAGATACTACCGAGGTTTAAGCACAGAAGTTACCAAGAAAATTATTGTGGAACACACCAAAATAGACGGGGTTTCATACTTACTTTTACTTACCTCTTAAAAATTATCTCGGGGATCGGGTTGACAACAGGATCTCTAAAGTATGCTCCCACAATAATCTTGACCATGACATTTAAAAATGAACCAAAACGAAGACGAGAACTTTGAACTGTACAAAAGCTTTATTTCAAATAAAGGGTATGACTTTAACAAACTCAACAAAATAAATGTGGCTATCAGTAGCCCATGTCAATCTGACTATGTCCTCCTAAAGGACTTGCAAAGTTATCAAACAATATGTTAGCTCCCATGAGCTCAAAATAACGTAACATTCAAAACACAATTGGATTGGATGAGGAAGTCAGGATGCGACACATATATATAGAGCATTTGGTTTCTTTTAATAAACATCACACTTGTATTAATAGGCGCAAGGCCAGAGTATCGACCTCACCCGCTGATAACCAGATGTCTGGCCGGCTGGTCTACCCTTCAACCTGGCTCACACCTGTCAAATGGGGCTCACTCGTCACGCCACACTGCGTAAGAATTCCGCTTCCTTTCAAAGCTTTAAATGTCTACAAGACAACTCATATATATTGACGCAAATCTTTCAAATGCTTAACTCACATACCACTGGATTATTCTGACAATCCCTAAACTTGTTAAGTTATCATCCAAATGTTTAAAAAGCATAGTTTAGAGTATGAAACACACTCTTAAATGTTTATAACAAAATCACATAAATTATTTATAACAATTAGAAATTGTTTATAATATTGTCGAAGATAATTCCAAAAATTTTAAACACGCCTTTAACATTACTTTCGTTCCACATTATTTTCAAAGATATATACATTATTATTTACAATATCAACATTTAAATTATTTAAATTATTAATTTAAGAAATACATTGAACCACATGTTCATCCGGTTGGTAAATTCATAATCGTGTTTAATATAATCGACCAATGAAGGTTAGTTATACATGTAAATGTCACAATCTGGTTTAATAAAGGTTGTAATAATTATAATTATTTGTGACGGTAATCTTCATTCAAAATCTTATCTCAAATTCTTTCAAAACTCTTGTTAATTATAACAGCAAATTCACTTGATTAATTTTCAACGAACTATGACAATACACTCTAGCGGAAAATACTTCGCTTACAAAATAATGCACACACTGCATTAAAAATAGGCCCAAAATTCATCATATATTAAAATATACGGCATCAAAATCTTCCACAGAATTTACCAAAAACCTCCATTAACACAATCTTTATCATCATTAATTACTGTGGGAATCTCCTTCATTTATTTAAGGGCATTATACATCAGCGACTTTCAACATGTCCGCTGCACTAGCGATTATACATTCATAGTTCCACTTAAAAATTCTTATAATCATTAATTGTTTCAAAACTGTTGTCATTTAACCTTCGTGGATTTCATTCATGAATCGAAATGAAATAAAAAATTTGCCAATCACAAACAAATTTAATAGTGAATACGCTCATATACGCCTGTCTGGTCTATCAAAATGTAAGATTAACATCTTCAAAGAATTGTAGTATAAAAATACTATCATCAAACAAAGTGCGACTAACTGCAAAATAGTCGAATAGAATCCAATTAGACTGGGAATGCAAACATCATTATATAAATCTCTAATTGAGAAAAAAAACCTAACAAAATTTCACGAATTTAATGCATTCAATAATTCATAATTAAAGTTCATCTTTCACAAAATTGTCTATGATGCAATTGTCGTTCATGACTGACGATAAATGTCTGTGTTGCAATCAATTCAAATAACGACTAGTATTTCCAAGATCGTCGACAACGTAATGGATTTTAACGCTCTAAAATCATTTAAATGTTCTTCCTTCTTGATGATGACAGAAAATTGGTCAAAGTAATTAAACTGGGGTAGAATTACTTTAATAAAGTGACACGCTGTCTGAATTTAAATCTGCAATAAAAATCATTAACTTACAGTCAAATCGTGACTACAAAAAAGAAGATTAAACAAATTACTAAAAAACTAAATATCAGTCTCAACTGATCCAAAATCATTTAACTATGCCCGTGACATAACAATGTCTTAATAAAACGTCGAAAAAGGCATAACTCATCAAGGTGTACTGAGAATAGGAATCTCAAACAAGAATATTGGGCAAAATACATGAGGACAAAAATATGGGAAAATGGTTGCTCAAATATTGCTAAGAAACTCAAATACAATAAACGTTCACGACTACCTTATCTGCCGATTGACGTTCCAGAGGAAAATTCCCCAAAGAAGACTGTTGATGGATCCATTTCACCAAGTTAAAGCTGAGCTCCATCCTCGAAACAAGAAACAGCACCCTCGGAGAATCGAACTGCTTCACGAAGACGAACGACATCCTTCCGGCAATAATCTTCTTTGTGAGTCGGGACAACCCTGACCTCTCTTGAAAAATCCCTGAAGTTCCAGTTGAAAATCGCCATGAAGTTTTTGTATAAATTTCCGAAGAAATATTCATATTCAGTGAGTATGAAATCATTTCCATTGCTGTTTGATAGTATTCAGCCTTTAATCACGAAACATGGGTGTAGATGGTTTGTTCACCACATGTTCGCTTGTGTGGAATAGCAATTAGCGAAGTTCCATGCTGCTATCTTACTCCGTTGAAATATGCCCCAATTGCATTAAGTCCTTTAGCCTTCCATCTTCTCTTCAGTTATGGTAATAGAAGAACAAACTGCCATATTAAACTGTTCCATAATACTGTAGCGTTGTGTCACAAGAGCAATCTGAAGTCTCCCTATTTCACTAGCCGTGTCAGCCGTAGCGTAGATTCTGGCTATACAAAGTGCTTCTCATGTAGCGAGAAAATCACTTTTGTCAGTCGTCTAAAACTGCTAATATCTTCCAAAATAATTACTCGAAGTTGTTCAGCTTTTCTACAGTCCTTACTGTAGCAATGCACAAGAGAATTAGCTTATAGGCGACCGCTAACTGTTCACAGCTACTCTTGTAGAAGCGTTATAATGTGCGTTTCAACTTCACCTAGATTTACACACAGTAAACCTGCACTGCTTGTGTGTTCGACTCTCGTTTTAATGCAGTGGATTCACCACGCGTTATAAAGACGACTTTTTCACTAATAATCTCACTCGACGTTTCACTGAAATGACTATTTGAGATCTGACGATTGAGAATGAGGAATGAGACTCCTCTCTTCTGCGCAAGGCCTTTTATGAACTTCATGAGGGGCGTATCTATCCCTTCCATTGCGCGTTACTGCGTCATCGCTAGAAGTTCCAACTTCGTCAATACATGACGGATTTTCAAAATTCAAAAACTGAAAATAAATTTCACCAAAATTCCAGAACAATGCCTCTACTGCAAATGGATTTCCACAATTCTGCATTCCAAAAATTAATAAAAATACCATAGTTTCAGCAATCTCCGTCTTCCTTCAGACTATCGTTCATTGGTTCAAGCCTCCCCTCCAATAGCATAATTTCTTCCTCAGCAGAATTCCACGTTTCCTGCGACTGCGTCGTACATCTTGGATCTTTCTCGAATAAATGCTGACGTCACTGAGAATCTCAGCTCAAGTAGCCTGCTGGCATATCGTCTGCGTCATCCGTGCTTACGTCATGACTACCCACGTCATAACTATGACAGCCATAACTTTCTTTATAATTTCCAAAATAGCCACCGTGGTCTCTATATAATTCAATTACGGGGGCAGTACCAAGGGTACAATATATACATAAATTATATATAAACGTTTGAACTGACGGTGGTTTTTGGGTCTGGGGTATGTGAAACGCGAAGATATGTCGAAACATGGTATCCACTGCAATAGTTAGCTTTCTAATGAAATCTTCCTAAAATGGTATTTGGCTTTCACGGTCAGTGAATTAAAACTCAGCAATTTTTCTAGGTTTGTGCCGAGTTCTGTGTGGGGATTCGCCTGGGAAACCAAGCTGGCTCATCAGCGGGCTCTTGGTGTCCCCGCCCGGACCCCCACAGGAGTAGCGAACTGTGCGCTACCTCCCTTTATTTGAAGCGCACCTGCGCCTCTTTACTGTCATTTGCATCATATACACATACACACTAGGTTTTGAAAATAATTTCATCCAAATGCCGATCGTCCTTTCCGATGCACTTCTGAAGCCTCTCCCTGAAGTTCCGCATGACCCTCCTAGTCATGTCTAGTGGTATTGCCTCGATTTCCGCACGGATAGCAGCTTTCAGGTCGTGTAGTGTTCGTGGCTTACGTTGGAAGACGCGAGCCTTCAGGTATCCCCAGAGAAAAACATCGCAAGGGGGCGAGATCAGGGGAACGGGCTGGCATTGGAACGTCACCCCGTAAGGAGATTAAACGTTCTGGAAACATCTCTCTGAGGTCGCTCATCGATGCCCTGGCTGTGTGTGCAGTGGCACCATCTTGTTGAAACCACACAGGAGGATTCTCTAAGTTGTTGAGTGTTGGCTGCAGGAAGTTGCGTAACAGCTGTACGTAACGACCAGATGTTGCTGCCACAGTTTTATCCTCCTCTTCAAAAAAGTAAGGGCCTACAATTCTGAATACAGGTGTTAGATCTGCTGCTGCAATCTATGTGACAACAATGACAAACACTGCTCTTTTAAACTGCGCAATAAATTAGTGAATATCGCGTTGCGGTGTTATTTACGTTTGAAATTCGTCAGTTATTTCTGCCCCGACCTGTATAATGCTCATCAATGTTACACCATGCATAATCAAATCATTGACACAAGGCAAAATCACTGCTTTGTCATTAATTGTATAGCCTACTCGTCGTAGTTTAAACATAATTACAGTACATTTGTTTCTCACAGTTTGCTGTGTTCCAAGGTATTGATGTTGGGAACTGCAATTATTATTATTATTATCAGCATCAACACCATTCCTGTGGAGTGAACACGCCGCATACCTGCTCGGCAACTACAGCCAATCTTCGGTTTGTTGTAATGCACACAAATGTGCATTCAGTATGAAGTAGCCTATACATTTTTAGGCTTTTTTGATTTATGAAAAAATAGGCTTATGAGATCACCTTTTGTCCGTGTGTCTATCTGTGTGTGTGTGTGTGTGTGTGTCCCTAATAAAATCTAAATGGCTGTAGCGATTTCAATGAAACTCGGTAAGTTCATAGCACTATTCCGGACGACCTCGACCGTGCCCTTCAAATTTTGTTACGTCTCGCCAATCCAACATGGTGGCTGTGCGAAATATTTCACCAGCATTCAATATCTCCGAAACTATTACCGATATCACCCTGAAATTTTGTACGGAGATAAAGGGCACTACTGGAAGTTCATCTATGAGACTTTCAGAAACCGGTTAACTACAAAACGAACATAGCGGCCATGCGAAGTTGAAAGTTTTAAATAGACTTTTCTCGCGATTTAATGATCCAAACGCAATGGAACTTGGTACAGCAAATGTTTATACACATTGTAATGCACTGGTATATAATTTAGTTCAATTGTTTACATAACCTCAAGATGGCGGCTGTGCGAATTTTAAAATTAAGTTGTTATTTCTTGTGTCGTAATCATGCGATGGAAGTGAAAGTTTGAATAATGACCCTACGCAATAATTTTCCTTTAATGGTACATGACTCTATGGCCTATACATATAACAATCCAACATGGTGACCATCCGAAATATTTAGACGGTTCTCAATATCTACGAATCTATTACATCAATCAAACTGAATTTTTGTATGTTAATAGGGGCTATGAGAATAAGTTCACCTATAGGACTTTCAATAATCTGGTGATCACAAGTGCAACATGGCGACGACGTGAAGTATAAATATTTACATGGACGTTTCTAGCAATTTAACCATCCGATTGAAGTGAAACTTGGTATAGTAAATCTTTATACAAATGTTAATCCACTGGCATCTAATTTTTTCAATTGTTTCCATAACCACAAGATGGCAGCTGTGCGAAGTATAAATATTCACATGGACGTTTCTCGCAATTTAACCATCCGAGTGCAGTGAAACTTGGTACAATAAATCTTTATACAAATGTTAATCCACTGGCATCTATTTTTTTCAATTGTTTCCATTACCACAAGATGGCAGCTGTGCGAAATTTTAATATATCGTTTTTAATTCTTGTGTCCCAATCATGCGATTGAAGTTTGAATACTACACGCACAAAATAATCTTCATGTAACAGTAGTCTACATAACTCTAATACCTACATATATAAAAATCCAACATGGCGACCATCCGAAATATTTAGTCGGTCTCAATATCTACGAATCTATTACAGCAATCAAACTGAAAGTTTGTATGTTGATAGTGGCAATTATCATAAGTAGGATATATGAAAATAGGCTTTAGTTCTTCACGGAACTACTTGTTAACATTATGTTTTTCATAGTCACTTATTGAACTAACTCTTTTCCTACATATTGCTATATGGCATCAAGCACATAATTGTCCACAGAGGTCATACGTACACATCGCTGATGGCTCATGTTTGTGCACAGTAGATGGCGAAAACCATGTATAAACAGTCTAGTGACGTCATGCTGCATCTCAAAGTTAGCAAATGTCCATCTTCGGTCAATCATTGCCCCAGTGGAATAGAATTCTGGCCATATTTTGTATTCTCTTTGTCAGCATTCTTTTCCTTCAAAGGTTTTCAAATACCGGTACTTTGCTGGATTGTGAAAGAAATTGAGACATGATGTCTTCTATTATAAATGATTCTCTGTCCAGGAGGTACCGGTACACTAGTCTTGATCTTGAGGATTTTGCTACTCCAACCAATGGAGACCTCCCACGCTGTGATGTCACAGCGCGCTCTTCTCTTGGCAATGTGACAGTCACTCATAGGTTTTTCCTCCACCCCCAAAACTATACGCGCTCCCAGAGCCGATCGCTCCTGCCTGGGCAACACTATACTCTGATTTACAAAAGATGCTCGGTGAAAACTGTCATCCGCTTGATGGGTGAGGTGAGGAGTGGAGACGAGAGGGGTAACGGTCTCCATGGCAACAGTGAGCAATGTTGCAATGTATGCCGACACAGCAGTAAGCACATGGTTTGACTCAGTGTGCCTTCACTCGTCACGGTCATTAGAGCGCCAGGCAGGGGGGCTAACTTACCCAGTATTTGTGTCTTCCTGCAAGCCTCTTGGAATGTTATGAGCCATGATCTGCCTCAGTGGCAACGCAGCATTTCCCCATGTGCTAGCTTTGACAACTGTCAGCGAGCTTTATTGGTAATTCAGAGTATGCATTGCGACTCACTTCCAGCCCGCCCGAGTTTTGTGACGTCATACTCCCTACAGATCACAGGCATCAACAGGCCGGAAGTTTACGACGGCCGCGAACCCACATCTTCTCAGTTTTGTCTCACGAGGCTGAGTGTACCTCGTTCCAGCCCCCAGACAACAATTAAATTTCCCAGACCTCAGGGATGACAGTCAAGAATGCTAGCCGATGCACCACGAGGTGGTCTTGTCTTCTATCGCAGCTGCCGAGGTGTTATTCGTGCTATACTGTACATTCCACATGAAGTGGTGATGACTGTGTTGCAAGTAGAAGAGAATTCAATATGTTGAACCGTGAAGTTCAGATAGGCTAATGTAGCTGTGGATGACTGGTATAGTTCGTTTACTGTCTTGGGACTGTCTGTCTGTTAGGTAGTCAGCCTGGAGGCTGGTTGGATCCTCAAAAAGCACCACCATAGGTTATGTGGTAGAAACCCACAAAAACGGGGCAGCACTATAATGAGGCGTACTATGCAAGGTGAGGAATGAGGTAGTTTGCCATTGCTTTCCTCACTGAGTCAGTACAACTGTACTAACCCTATGAGCAGAACGTTTCACAACATCCACAGGCACTGACTGTACCCTGAGGCCATTACTCAGCACCACCCATACCCCAGTAGCTTCCATATAATCACAGCCATGAATGAGACTGAGACATCGGTATTTTGACAGTTCTCTTGGGGGCAAATAGTCCTACTGAACATATCCATCCGCCGCTACCACGTGCATTCCAGCCAATGAACTACGACCCCATGGCAGCCATTAATGAGCTGTCAGAACATTCATTTTGCTTACCATATCAGTTGAAAGGCCAGTTATTTAACGTACCGGTATGTATCTTTGTTATTTATGATATTAGAAATGTAGTAGCGTGAAAACAATATTGCTTAAATATTTGAAAGAAGAGGAGTTCAATAATTGCGATAACACCGATATCTGCAGAAGTGAAGAGTTCGTTCGGAAAACAGCTGCTGTCTTCTTTAACCTTCATGCGTCCGCGCCAACTTGAGTCACACCGGCGTTCGCGCGGGTTTCAGTTGACCACCCACGTTTTTTCACGGTTATGTTTTTTGTACTTTTCATGAATGATTGCAATGAAAACAAAGGAAATCTGACACAACTCGGCAAACACCTTTTTGATCAAAATTCTTTATTTAAACAATATATAGTTAGCCATTATATAACAGTGGCGTAGCCAAAGGGGGGGGGGGGGGGTTAGTGGGGGTTAGACCCCCCCATTGGAAAATCGGCAGGTTGTGATTTGTGTATGTGGTGATGTACTGTTGTCGCCTTTCGGCCCGGGTCCCCATTTGTGGCTACACACGTCTTCATGACAACGTATAACCAGTCTACCTACAGATCGCGAAGCTTGGCTCATATTTTTCTACCGCCAGACAATAATGCTCTCATGCAGCCAGCAAGAATGTGCCGACTGCGCTATGTTGGTGTATGTTATTGTTGCTGGATTTACTGAATTTGAGCATTGTGAAAAGGTTATATCTTTAATTTAACATGCGCTTTACAAGAGGAGATGTGTAGTACAATAACCAGATCTAATATTAGAAGCAATATTTCAGTGTTGCTAAGTAACCTATATGATCGCTTTTCAGTCGGTCAACACGAGTGTACGGTACCCAATTAGATTAGATAGGCAGTGACAATTTATCTCCTAATGCCTGAAATTAAAAAAAAAAAAAAACATGAATCGTTTATACATGTTTTTTTTTTTTTTTTTTAGTTTTGGCACCAATGCTTCAGTACCAAGTTGCAACAATGTTGGGCGCTGCCACTTTTACCACCGACGGTTGCTGCCCTGCATCCCCTCCCTCAGAGCACATGACCTCGCCCGTCCTCACCACCGCTCGTGCGCAGTCGCGCCTGTTAGATGAGTGAGTTAGTGTGAGACCAGCGCTCGCGAAAGACAGTCGCAATGTTTTCCAAGCAGGAGCAGAGAACGTGGATAAAAATTCAGTGTGCTAGGGGTCGCAGTGCTAAACAGTGTCGCCGAGGATTGCAGGAAGCGTGCGGTGCAGCTGCGTTACCGTTCATAACGGTAGCAAGATGGGTTGCAGCCTTTCGAGATGGGCGCGAACGTGTGGAGCACATGCCTCGATCTGGTCACCCACCAGTAAGTGATGACAATGTACAGATGATGTCCACGTTAGTAGAGGTGGATCGGAACGTGACGATTCGTCAATTAGAGCAAGATACCGGACTGGCGCATTCAACTGTCCTCCACATCCTGAAGGACTTACTGAAAATGAGGAAGATTGCGTCCACATGGGTTCCGCATGACTTAACCGACATGCACAAATGGCTGCGATATGACGCTTGTCGTATGCACTTGCAGCGTTATGAGCGCGAAGGAGAGGCCTTCTTACGGCGTATCATAACCATTGACGAGGCGTGGGACAGATCTTATGAGCCACAGTTAAAACGCCAATCGAACGAGAGGCGGCACCACGGATCACCACGGAAACAAACAGTTCGACCAACCCCCACCAATGTGAAGATAATGTTGATTCTTGCCTATGATTGGGATGGTGTGATCATTCACTATACTGTTCCCCGAGGGCAAACCGTTAATGCGGCGTACTATTGTTCGTTTCTGCAAGACCATCGCCGAGGAGCTCTGAGAAGGAAACGGCGCCACCACATGGTTACAGTACACCACCCATCGTTCTGCATGGCAAAGCTAGGGCACACACAGCAGGCGTTGTGTCGGCATTGTTGGATCGCTCTATCACCCCCCATATTCTCCCTACATCAGTCCCTGTGACTATGATCTCATCTTGAAGATGAAGATGACAATGCGCGGGGAGCGTTTCCTTACCATTGAAGACGTTAAGCAGGCTGCCGAGCGCTCTCTTCGTACCATCAATAGATTGGGCAGTGCCAACGGGATCCAACGACTTCCGCATCGCTGGGAACACGTTGTACGCAACGGTGGGGACTACATCGAGGGCCTGTGAAACTTGGAGCCATCTAAGTGAGTTATTAATCCAGTTATAACTAAGGTGCCAAAACTAAAAAACCAACCCATATACACTTAATAAAACACTTCTCACATAAAGGACCGAGGGAGGGGTGTGGTATGAATTACACACGGAAATTAATTGTTACTCCTCGCCCAATCTAATTTGATGTATTCGTGTTGACCGACTGGGAAGTCAGACTGTTCAAATAGCAAGACGACAGCCGAGTTTCCAAAGGACCCTAAAAGGTAAGATTTGAGCTATGGATTTTAGGCTAGTATTATAAAGCTTTTCAAGGGGAGCGTGATGGTGCAGTGGCTTAGTTGCTCGTCAATCACCCGGACGGCCGGAGTTCCAATCCCGGTGACAGTGGGGTGGAATTTTCACCTGAAAAATTACGTAGCGTCAGGAAGGGCATCCGGTCTTAAATCCCCGGCCAAAACCAAAATGAGCCTGATTGGCTCCGGCGACCACAATTAATTGGGATATGCAGTAGAAAGTATTATAAAGCTTTTCAATCAAACAAACGAACTAGGTCTTTAACTGGTTATAAATCAAAAATAATGTTATTGGTTTTAGGTCCCTTTTAACTACTGTGGCTTTTAGAGACACCGGGATGCCGGAATTTTTCCCTGAAGGGGAACTTTAACGTGCCAGTAAATCTACATACACGGTTCCCTCGCATTTACGCACCCTCAAATGCCAGCTGACTGCGCCAGGATTAGATCCTGCAACCTTGGGCACAGCAGGCGAGAACGTTACCGCTGAGCCACGGAGCCAGTCGGTTATAAATCAGAAGCATGTCTCGGTAGGATATATATGCATGGCTTTGGTGGCGTAGTCGGTAGCATGCTGAACTGCTATGCCCAAGATCGCGGGTTCAAACCCAGTCCAAGTCGTCGGGCCCATGTCATAGATTTATGGCACGTAAAAGAACTTACAACTACAATTGGTAGTGTGTAGTGGGTTAGACACGCTCTATCAAGTTCAAATGTACGCCGTTGGGTCTCAGTGACAGTGGCGTCTGGTAGTTTAAATTGGAACTACTTAACATTGAAATTGGAAAACCTACGGGCGTTCATGTGAAATGCCCTGCTATGGCCATTGTCTGAAAATCAAATATAAATATCTATGCATTTTGAAAATTAAAACATACGGTAGGCTAAGTAAACGTAAAATATGTCATCTCAAACGCGTGCCGACGTTTTAATTTTCAGATGTAGAAAATGGCTTTTTTAATAGTCAGAGAGCTGATTTAATGAATAAAGATTTTGTACAATAATATAAACTTATTCTCGAATCCTTTGGAAGCAAGTCAATTTATGTCGTCAGGATAATGCTCAGAAAACTGTTTGTTATTTCTCTTATGAAATACCTGTTCTCCCACATGACTGCTGTGAAGGTACGGTACACAATTGTTATTGGCGATATTTTGTAAAATTGGCATTGTATTATTTTGTCAAATTCTGGAATGAAAGGTTTCAAACCCACAGAAAAAAATACGAAGTACCTACAATTAAGCCATTTAAGACCATAAGATCCTTTTATACTCTTCGTTTCACAAATCACACTGGTATTTTTTACTAATTAACTATAATGTTAACGGAATAACTAGCCTTTGATATGGTTAAGAATTTGATATTATATTATACCCATACTATCAACCCGCCCCGGCTTCGTCTGGTATCTTAAAGGGGTCACTCAGTGTAAGCTTAAAAGGAGCACGGACGGTAGGTCTCAGACGCAATTCAGAAAAGCCGAGGTGAACAGCGAAACTCCAAACACTTATAGTCTACTCTTCTCTGAAGTCTTAACTCGACACGACTCGACAGTTAATGCTGGCCGAAGCTGGGGTGATGGGCTCGCTCGCTTGCTCGTAAACTCGCTCCGAAGCTAGTAATTTAAATTTCCACTGAATGGAGATTGTAGGAAGAAATTAAAACGTAAAAACACTTGGTGATTTATTAAAGATAAAGATATGATGTCGCGGACTTCCTTGTAGAATTTTTCATGCTGATCAATTCTTACACTCATAGTATATGGATATTTTTAATGGTTTACCCAGCGTAAGCTTAAAGGGCGCACGGACGGCAGGTTTTCCTTCGACACGATTCACTGAAATCGTTACTTCTCGCTTCCTTTGGTCGTAAATGAATGTTTCCTATAGAAGAAACCTTCCTCGAGAAATTCTTTACTGAATGGTGAAAACCGCATCAAAATCCACTCAGTGGATTTAGAGATTACCCGTTACATCCAGGAATCGTGGACCTGGTTTGATGTAGAAATGCCAGCGACTATCATTAAAACAAATACAGTACATGAATTTATAACTAGTATGGACTATGAATTCTACGTAAGACTCATTAAATACGTCATACAACTGTACCTAGGGATACTTATAGAGGGCTGAACTAATAAAAACAAAGCATTCTTTTTATGTTTCTATGAATTAAAAGTGTACAGTATATCAACATTGTGGCTTTTTTCTGTAGTAGTTGGTGATTTAACGTGACTTATGTTTACAATGGAAATAATCACTCAGGCGAGTTAAAATTCAAAAAAGCCCTTACAAAAGTGAAATAATCTGTTCCGCGAATAACGTGCTCAAGGCAGTTGCCAGCTTGCTGGCCGCCGCGAGCGCTATTGTCGCCTCACCTCCAAAAAGAGGATGCAAATTCTTAGCGCAGCGAACTTCGCGACTGTGTATTTTAGACTGTGGTAATACAACTCCGTCCTCCCAGGGTTGCCTATCTAACTTTTCCCTCGCGAAAGAACTTATAGCTTATATCAAACTGAGGCTAGCGCCAAATAATTTTGAATCCCACACAGAGGGACAATATTAGCTTTTTTTTTCTTTTCTTGGCGGGAGAGAAGTTATATGTAAATTAGTCTAGTTTGTATTAAAAATAACGCGATTTGATAAAGACTTAGAAAATTCTATGGGTACATTAGCACTAATTTTGGGATCATTATTAACATATTGAGCATGAGATAAGTGTCAGCCGAGTTGATTCATATTACGTAAATATATGTCCAGCAATTCCCCGAATTACGGTTATCTCCCAGTTACGAATGAGTGCAATTTGTCGCCTGAGTAGTGTAAGCAATTAAACCTTTTTCTGGCTGCATGTAGCATTTGAAAGGTAAGAAGGACCTTGGTAGGTGACAAAAATCTTCGAAAATGATAGTTTAGCCATTCAGGGCTAATTGCAATATAAAGCACAGGATCTTGTTGGAAAAACTGAATGAACATGAAAATGAGAACCGGTATTGAATTACTCATAAATCCACATGATACATCGTGAGAGGACATGCCCACATTTGCTGAGACCTCTGTAAATAATTTCTCTTGATGAGAGATACGCAGTCTGCATGTTAGTAACACAGATATATTTGAGTTTATTTTGTTCCTGTCAGGGGAACAGGAATGTTCTAGATTTACCATTGAGGTGAGACATTTTAGTCAAAAATTAACTTAATTTTTTAAAGAACTGATTTGTTTTTGTCTTTTGAGCATATTGTATTAGTCGAAATATTCGGGATCGAAATACATGAAACTTTTCTTGTGTAATACTATCTCATGGAGAAATGGAAATACTTGTAGAGTTGTTGTTAATTCATTTGAAGGGATTGAGACACCTTGGTCATCAGCCCCGTGTAGTTGGGAGTGTGTTGATGCTGTCTGGCAACCTGTATTGCTGTGATGATTGTAGTTGTGTGTGTAAATGTATCTGGGACAGGGATGGAGTAGACGCTCCGCGACTTGAGCAAGGCACTATCCCGGAAATTTCCTGTAGGGAGTGTGGTAAAACCCGGGGACAAAATACACTCAGGATAACCGTTGTCAGCACCGGGATTCGAACCTACGATATCCGTACTTACCACAGCTGCCCTCGCGGCCATGGTGCACGTTTGACGAAATGCTTGTAGAATTTGGCTTGAGTACCTATAACCCCCCCCCATTGGCCGATCCTGGCTACGCTACTGCATTATAACAATGTAGATTTTTGGCTTGAAAAAAAAAAAACGTCAACCATTTTCTCGAAAAAGTATTATTTTTCCAATTAAACTAGAAAATACCCATGTATAATTGGCACATGAAGAGGTAATTCTGGCACTTGAAGAAGTAAATTTATAGCATTAGCTTTATAAAAGCCCACTTGGAAAAATGTACATAACTTGACAATTGTAATTTGAAACTACAATATTATCACTTTACAAGTAGGTAGCACAAAGAACACAAACAAAAATGGAACTGTTGACAGAAAGTTAGCTTTTGAGATATACAAAGTAGGTAACGCGGTAGAAAAATAGAAAAAATAGGCAACGAAAGAAACAAAATACATAGGTCGGTGTCACTTTAGTCCAGCATGATTATTCAGTCTGTTTCCATATCCTCGTTCTCAGAGACCTGGCAATTATTGCAACTTACTGTAGTGGTTGAGTGCCTTAGGCATGCGTTCATTCTACAACCTCCACATTCCCGCCAAGTGTTTATGTTTTTCTTCGTTCCACAAAATAGCGGATTCCTCGCTTGGTTGCAAGTGGTGGCTGACTAAGGTCTGCTTCCTCTTCTCTGTACTGTTCTAAGAACAACTGTATATCTTCAGGGGGAAATTTTAGCTTCGCTCGCTCTTTCAAGTGACCGAAAAATGCAGAAAGATTATCGATTCTTAAATAATTGCTTAGCAGAAAAGAGAGCCACACCATAAAATAGCCACTGATTTTATAACTAATATGCAGAAAGAATCCAGTAAATCCACAACGCGTTGAGGAGATATTAATGATTGAAGCAGAAGCGCATTGCGTCATGGAGGTCACACGTCATGCCGCTGGACGATTTTATAAGCAGCGTGTGGAATCGCTGAAGTCAGCTTACTTTTGGGACCGTTACCATGCCCAAGTGCGCCGTGTATGATACCGTCCGCTAAACGCCGAGAGTCGAGAATATTCTACTGATATCGCGTCAGGAGTTGGCAATCGGGTTTGAACTGCAGGGGTCTTCCCGCTCACTGCGTAACGCGCATTCCAAAAACATTCAGTTGGTCACTAATTGCTTCACTCAGCACATTCCTTCTTTCAGTGGCTGAGTGTCGCCTGTTGCTATGACAACCATTGGCATGCGGCAAGCCGATATATTCAACTTAGGAATAGGCGGGACGCGCATGCGTATTGCAAGATTCCCCGCACCCCGTCTCAGTGTGTTCAACTGCCATCTCCTGCCGCGATGACAGTACCACTGTGTGGAGTGTCGCCAGGCCACGCACGCCTCAATCTGGAACTTCGAATGTCCGAGAACTTTGTGATTGTGCGGAACATCGAATGAGTGTGGGAATATTTCACAGTACAAGTGAGTGACATAATATTTTTATTTCTAAGTTGCTAGGACTTTTTCATTGTGTTCGAAGCGAAGTTATTATTATTAATGAACAGTGGGCTTGTGAACAGTGAGCATATTCCATGCTGTGAAGGCTTCAAGACGATAACCCATTATGATGAGCTTATAGCAAGAGACTTGTAACGCTTCAGCCCCACTTGGGCGACCAATTTTAATCTTCCGGCTACTACACAGGGTGCGTGGGGGTTAGACACCTGTACGATAATACCAACAGCAATAGACATTCACACCTAACTACTCCTAAGTGACCTAATAAATAAAAAGTCCTCTCGGCACGCCGGAAGGCGGAGGTAGATTTCACCGGACAAACTTGGGGATAGGCGAAAATAGGCAGAATATGCAGATTTTCGTAGAAGGATCAGACCTCATTTAATGCGAGAAGGTATTTTATAATTGGAGCTTAATTAACTTTGTTTTTCGTCATTTTATGCTTATTTTAAACATTTTATTGTCTTATGGGAACGGTAACCTTCTTGTCATTTGGGGTCCATTTTTATACTTGTGGTCACACTGTCCTTATGCTAGGTTTCGACACTGATGTGCAACTATGTAACGGTCTGTTACTTCTTCACGCAAAATTATATCTACCGCAGAGATTTTGGTTGGTTCCTCAGTTTAGGGGCTGCGACAACGCGGTCATGTAACCCCGTGTACTTTGGGATGGCTGTATTAGTCTGTAATTCAGGTATGGACTGCAGACGGTCAATTTCAAGCAGTAGTTACTAATGTTGCTACCAGGTACTACCGTCAACGACACCTAGCTGTGAACTTGGCTACTAGATGCCACCGCAACCAGCAACTCGCAACGAACGTTGGAACTTCCCCTCCAAAGGAAAGCATACTGAGGGATTTTTGGCGCTCTTAGAAAATCCGACGACTTCGGCCGGCTTTGAACTCGCGACCTTGGGCATAAACATTCAGCATGCTACCAGTTACGTCACCGAAGCCGCTTCACACTTAGATGGAAATCTGAATCTGATCTCGTGCAAGTGCGTTATCTTGGCAACGTCTGATGGCTCATCCCTCATCAATTTAGTAGTGTTGCCATGGCAACCACTGATAGGTCTTGGCATTTTCTTATAATTCCGAAATTATTTTTCTCATCCCTTGGCATAATGGTGGGTTATATCAAAAATTCTTTCAGACAAAAGTTTTAGGTAATTATTATGGGAATATTGTCCATTTTGTACGGTTTTGATATTGTGCCTATTAAGAGAGATATGATTAATGTTTCCCGAAAAACCCACTTTTTCCCACCCCTTTGGTCAATGGTTGGTGCTATAAAAAAACCTCTTCAAACATACATTTTTGGGCTTTATCCGACACATAGTATGAATGTTGAACGGATTCGATATTTCACATATTAAGAGAGTTATAGCAATATTTCACTTTTTCGAAAAAAAAAAGCCCCCCATTTTCACCCCCCAACGACCGATTTAGCCCAGTAACGAACTCGACCGAGATTTTATAGGTATACGTATTCGGTAAAAAATTCAAAGTGATTGGTACAAAATTACGGCAGTTATCGTGTCCACAATAAACTGATATACATATACATACATAAATTATATATAACTTTTGAACTGACGGTGGTTTTGGGGCCTGGGGATGTGAAACGCGAAGATATGTCGAAATTTTCCGGAAGTCGAAACATGGTACCCATTGCAATAGTTAGCTTTGTAACGAAATCTACCTCTGGTTGGTTCCTCAGTTTAGGGGCTGCGACAACGCGGTCATCTAACCCCGTGTACTTTGGGTGAGTGTAGAATCTGTCTGATACACGGTGTGAATTGTAATGGCTGTATTAGTCTTAATTCTTGTAAGTACTGCAGACGGTCAATTTCAAGCAGTAGTTCCTAATGTTGCTACCAGGTACAACCGTCAACGACACCTAGCTGTGAACTTGGCTACTAGATGCCATCCCAACCATCAACTCGCAACGAACGTTGGAACTTCCCCTCCAAAGGAAAGCATACTGAGGGATTCTAGTGCTCTTAGAAAATCCGACGACTTCGGCCGGCTTTGAAACCGCGACATTGGGCATAGACATTCAGCATGCTACCAGTTACGTCACCGAAGCCGCTTCCCACTTTATCAGGCGGCTTTGGTGGCGTAGTCGGTAACATGCTGAGCTTCTATGCCCAAGATACCGGGTTCAAACCCGGCCGAAGCCGTCGGATTTTTTAAGAGCGTTAAATATCCCTCAGTATGCCTTCCTTCGGAGGGAAAGTAAAGCCGGCGGTCCCATGTCATAGATTTATGGCATGTTAAAGATCCTTCCACTAATTGCACCTGTGTGAAGCTAAATTGGATAGGTTAAGAATGTATACAACGCTCTTAGGTTTCTATGTTCGTTGCCAAGAGCCGACTGCGGCGGCGTCTAGTAGCTCAGTTCTGAACTTGGCCTCGTAGTCGTTGACAGTGGCGCTTGGCGGCAAAAGTAGGAACTATCTGAAAAATTGTTAGTTGCAGTACTTAAATTAACAAACAGATAACACACACTAATACAGTCATCACAATTAACACCGGTTATCAGACAGATTCTACACACACCCAAAGTACACGGGGCTACATGACCGCGTTGTCGCAGCCCCTAAACTTAAGAACCAACCAACCAACCACTTAATCAGATGGAAATACTGAATCTGATCTCGTGCAAGTGCGTTGTCATGGCAACGTCTGATGGTCCATGCCTCATCAATTTAGTAGTGTTGCCATGGCAACCACTGATAGCTCTTGGCATTTTCTTATAATTCCGAAATCATTTTTCTCGTCCCTTGGCGTAATGGTGGGTCATATCAAAAATTCTTTCAGACAAAAGTTTTAGGTAATTATTAGGGGAATATTGTCCATTTTGTACGGTTTTGATATTGTGCCTATTAAGAGAGATATGATTAATGTTTCCCGAAAAACCCACTTTTTTCCACCCCTTTGGTCAATGGTTGGTGCTATCAAAAATCTTATTTGACATAAATTTTTGGCACTTATCCGACACATATTATGAACTTTGAATGGATTCGATATTGCACGTATTAAGAGAGTTATAGCGAAATTTCACTTTTTCGAAAAAAGCCCCCCATTTTCACCCCCTTCGACCGATTTAGCCCAGTAACGAACTCGACCGAGATTTTATAGGTATACATCTTCGGTAAAAAATTCGAAGTAATTGGTGCAAAATTACGGCAGTTATCGTGTCCACAAGAAACTGATATACATAAATTATATATAAACTTTTGAACTGACGGTGGTTTTGGGGTCTGGGGGATGTGAAACGCGAAGATATGTCGAAATTTTCCGGAAGTCGAAACATGGGACCCATTGCAATAGTTAGCTTTCTAATGAAATCTACCTAAAACCCTTCAGATCCTGGTAAAATCGATAATATATTGTTATACCAGACATAAAACACACATTTCGCAGGATCCTCCTCGTACAGAATAATTACACTCCCTGTCGTATTTACACAGATACACATATGACATGATATCGATGATCCTCAGGAATAAAGTTGACTGGTACTTACAGATGTTGGCTTCAGCAGTGGTGACCTAACTCTACTAATTCTGGGATTAGTGCTCCCAAAGAATTAGCCCTATTTACTCGCAGCACAATTAATTTTGTTTCACACGCCATTTCTACTTTTATGATGACTATTATGTTTGTTACTTTTGTAACCTGCATCCAACGATTTAATTTGCGTCGTGGATCTAGTACTATACAAATGCTTGAAATCCGTTTTGGATCGTCGCTTTAACTCCGCTCGTGAATTTAATAATGCATAGCATATTTGACTAGCATTCCTGGACGAATAATTTGCCTCTATAGTTGAAATACAGATGTACAGATATCAGATCACAATACTTCGTGCTGTTCGAAATAAGTAATCTTGGCGATATACTTAAGACTAGGCTCATCATTCAATCAAGAACTTATAGCCAGCAACTTGGTTATTGTATCAAGAACACGACTAGCGTTATACTGTAATACCTCTTCCTCAACACTCAAAACCAAAAAGACAAGTCCTACTCCCATGGAGTACCGAAAAATAATTTCCGCTCACACGCGGTCTGAAAACTGAGATTACACCGCCCCGCGGTTTGAAAATGAGACCTCCCTACGTGGAGTCTGAAAAATGAGTTCCTACCGCACCGCGCTTCCAAAAATGAGTGTCGCTCACTAGCCGTCACCGATCCTAAGTAACCGTAACATCCCCCACCCCAACTCACCAGTTCATGGGTCCATCCACGGGCTCCCACCAATCACCAGGCCCGACACAACATATTACCATATATTGAACACCCCTCTCCTCGGCGTACTCTGGACTCAACAACAGTACAGGGTTGTCACATCTTCTCAGCTCGGTCACTCACCCCGCCACACTCGGCTCACGGAAATAACCCGTCTTCGCCAACAGGACAATTTCCTCGTTCGTTGTACACTTTCCTGTTACATTATTGTAACATCATCCCAATGTTAAAATATTTCAACTTCCCTAGATTTGGATCCTGCTAAAATTACAATATTTATACGCTAAACAAATTACTTGTAAATCAAGCACGTCATAATATACATTCCGATAAATAATTATAAGATATAAAAAGACCTCAAATAGAAATATACACATCACATTAATTAAATTCGTAACTCCCCAGAACACGGGTTCGGTTCCTTGTAACCGGGGCGGTTACAGACTCTCACATGATATTTGAACTGTTTTCACGAAGTGAGGAGTGCCGTGGAATAAGGTTTCGGTCCAAGCAATAGACTGTACTGTTTAGTTTCTGAGGACACTCATAGTGATATCTCACGCAATCTTGGCCTACGATTGATGTTACCCAGCGTGTGTAAGGACAGTAAAGTGCACCAGTCCACTACAAACTCTAGTATGTGTGCGGAATATCTCGATCATCAAATGAACATTGCTAACATATTTGACAACATGATGATGGAAATGCACTAAACACCAGTGACGGGTTAGAAGACGGAAGGAAGAAGGAAGAGAGGAAGAAGATGGCGGAGGCCGTTCCAGGAGACCAGAAACCAAGTAGTGGAGTACCAACGGAGACCACCGCCATTCGATCCAGGCAGTCGTGGAACCACTCTTTATGGAAAGGAACATGGACGAGGAATTTCATCGCCGTACAGGAGGCCGGTTTAAGATTTTCAGATACCATAAAGTAGGACCAGATCACACCTTGGTAGTCTAGTGTATAGCGTAGTCATGTGTATTCCAACCCCCTAGTCATGCTTATTTGGAGTATTCCAGAACGTAAATCATGCTTACTGGCGTAATTCTCTAGCTTCAGTTAATTATTTTCTACGTATTTGTGGCCAGTGATTTGAGGCTCTAGATTATTCTATTTGACTAGATAGTTTTGTTTTTTTTGATAAATATTAGGATTTTTCCGAGTGCGACATTTTTTTTTTTTTTTGCGGAGAGCATCGTAGGGTTATATGCGCCTCGTGATTCATTACCATTTCTGTGTATAATAATTAACATGAATAATAATAATAATTTTGGGATATTCTAAGTGATTTTTCGAATAGGATTTTTCATAAATAGATGCTTAAGTGAAATGTGCAATATAGCTGAGTTGATGATGGTAAAATGGTATTTGACTTATTTGTCCATGACCATGAATGATGAAATAATTAGAATCAGTAACATACCAGCCAATAATAATGATAATAATAATAGTCTCAATATGATTTCGTTTCACGAGTTGATGAATTAATCCAGTATCACATAACTGAGTGACTTATGAGTGCTCAAGATATAGTAAATTCTCACATGTAGTGAAAGTGGTAAATAATAATTTGGGGGCAAAATATTGAGCGGTCGTGAAATTTGTTCATTGAGGCAGGTATTAGTCCCAGTTGAAGCGGACATGTCAGGGACATGGATCCGTAATTTTGGATAATTATTAAGGCGTCAAGCATGATAGCTTGAGTGTGTTATCGGTAGAATTGGAGTTGTTTTGAAAGGAATGGAAAATGTAGTTTTAAGGTTTTATGTCACTATCATGTTACTCATGCCACCCAGGTAACATCAAATTGCTACACTTTGCAACGAGTATTTACTTTTCTATGAGCTTAAAGTTCTATAGTCAAATCAGTATTCAAACAAACATGTGGTCACAAAACATAAAATCAATGAGATTATTTATTTATTTTTATATATCAATTTTTCGACTGATATCTGATTCTGCTTAATATTTGACAACATATAATGATAGATGTGATTAAATCATAACAGTGCTACGAGATAAATCCGTGTGATAATTTAAAAAAGTGTTAAATTTATGTGTGATAAAGACACTTATTATTGTGCATAACTTAAGGCTTTCTGTATCTTAAGTGATATTTCATTGAATAGGTTATAGGATCTAAGCTGATGGATTGGAATCCGGGCTAGCCATAGGATCTCAGGGTAAGAGACTCTATTTCTAGCTACCCTAGAGATATTAGGTAGGAGTGCCTTGTTATTTTTCTTTAGATTAATAACAGCGGAAAGGTTTTTGAAATGTTGTGTGTCATTTTTTCATCCTCCTTATATTCAGGGGGGGATCTGGAATTCAGTTCGCACCATTTGCCCATACCACGTCTTCCCTGAGATTTTCCGAGTCTCGTGCTCAACTGTTTTCGAGATTCTCGCATATGTGGCGTTGGTCTCAGGACTAACAGGCACGGTACTTTTTTTCGAAATGTTTCCACCGGTGTTGAATTGAAAAATTCTCAGTGCATTTATACCCGCGATGTCGAGTAGTCGGAATAATACAGTTACTGGCCATCTTTGAGTTCTTCTTGGGGTAGGAATCCTCGAACACATGGGATCGACAGTGTCACCCCCACCCTTGGAAAATTTACAGTTCATGATCTGACTTTCCTTTTCTTTTTTTGTGTGTGGTTTCATCGCTTTCGTGTGACGAAATAAATTCCCCTCGGCGTTCGCAGGACTGTCACCAGACCACCCGACCCAGATTATTCGAGATTATTAGTGATGCGCGCGAGTGACGCTTGGACTCGCGAGAATCGAGCCTAGCGGTTCCGAGCATGAACGAGTAACCCGTGCGAAGGCCTCGATTCTCCACGGTGATGTCACAATCTGTGATTGCGATATAGGACACAATGCGGCAAAATTTCCAACACTCGCTCAACTTGCGAACGACTTTTCTCCAAGGCTGGGACACTAGTGATTTGCAAGCGAAATCGTTTGCAAATTGCACACTATGTATGCTTCATGTTATAACGACTAATTATAAAAGAATAAATATAAGAAATCCTCCTCGCCGGGAATCGAACCCTGGCCTGCCGGGTAGGAGTTAGCAACTTTAGCCATTCAACCAAAGATGACGGTAAGAATTCAGGCATTGTCAACAGCCATATATACTACATCCTAGCAAGTGATCACATGGAAGGAAATCTCTCTTCAGTGTATTGCGTTGTTTTTCTTTCATCAGTCCACTTCTTGTCGGCTTTCAATTTTGATTATTCTATTATATCACTGTGCATTAATGTGAAACGAATACAATACTTGGCCTAGGCCTACCGACATTATTATACATCGTGCTGTTCCCATACATGGCTTACAGATAACGCTGACAGCATCCTCGGACTCAAGTAACTCGAGTTTTACGGTCCCAGACATGGCCGCCCACAGGATTTTTTCCGAGGAGGGCAAGTAATATTTTTCATTTCATTACCTACCTGTCACTAGGTGATGATGAGACGTGTACGTCCCCCTACCCCCCGCAATTTTCGTTTCATTTCTTATTTGCTTCGTGATATTCATTATTTGACTGCTCTGAAATCGTTGGGTGCATTATATTTATGGCATGAATGGGAGGAATAGTTTCTTTTACTTCAGAGTTTTTGTCTATTGAGTTCGCTTTTCTTTGTGAATCGTCGTCATAATGTTCAATTCTTAAAACATGTAAAAAGTAGTTGTATCACCATGTAGGCTATCGACAAAAATAAAAATCAAGCATTTCATTAAAATGGTAATGTTAATCCAGTTCACCAATTTTCTAAATAACTGGAGATATTTTCAAATAATCCCAAATCGCTAAGTTAAAGAACTGTATAATTATCCCTACATCTAAATCAGTTAACTATCAGTAACTTCTACGAAATAAACTAATGTGGCAATGAGCAACCAAATTATTATCTGGATTCCGTGGGGGGCACGGCCCCTCCCTGCCCCTCCCTTCGGGCGCCCATGGTCCCAGACTCGATTCTTCGCGAGTCCATTCGCAGCCCGTTACTCGGAGTAACTCGTGCGAAGTACTCGACTCTCCACGGTGACGTCGCGATCCGTGATTGCGATATAGGACACAATGCGTCAAAATTCCTAACACTAGCTAAACTTGCGAACGACTTTTCTCCAAGCCTGGGACACTAGTGATTTACAAGCGAAATCGTTTGAAAAATGCACACTATGTACCTGTATGCTTCATTTATAACGACTGAGTAATTATAAAAGTTTAAATATAAGGAAATCCTCCTCACTGTGAATCGAACCCCGGCCTGCCGGGTAGGAGTCAGCAACTTTAACCACTCAACCAAAGATGTCCGCAAGAACTCAAGCGTTATCTACAGCCATATATACTACTGCTCAGCAGGGGCGGTTCTAGGCGTAGTGCCACCGTGCGATGGCACTGCCCTCTAAGAGAAAGAATAATTTCAAACACCTACAGTTTAATACTGGTATTTAATTAATTTCAAATTACTTAGTAGTTTAAATATTTCGTCCGTAGAGTATGATCATTGATTCCATCTTCCCACCTGTGATATCTTGTGGTACGGTCTATGCGGCACGGTTGACCCATGTGCAGTTCAATTTACGATCCTCTTCATAACCTCTCCCGTCACTGGCTATACGCTGCCGAAGTGACGCGCCTAGCAACCGCATGGGCGCAGCCACATTGGACCCAAACAACTGGTTGCTAGGTTTTTTTTATACATAGGAAGCTGCATTAACGCTGCGCAGCGTCTTGGATTTTGTGGATAAAAATGTGTAATACGCGTGATGTAAGGCAAACGCCTCCCGTGAAGATCATCTACAGTGTTGGAGCTACAAAATAGAAGTGAAATTTTATGGATAAAGTACGAGAATTTTGCGAGATAGTATGAATAAAGTTGACCTCACTCCTGAGGCAAGAATTGCATGGCGGGTACTACAAATTATACATATTTATCATTTAGTGGATAGAGTATTTATTTATTTATGTTGTGAACATTACAGGAAGTATATCTAATATAGAGAGATATTTAGGACATATATGTCACATAAAGGGTTTTTTGGTTCATGTGGGGAGTGTAGTTGTAATTAAATATGGTTTGTACTATAAGTATTATAAACGACAACCTACATAACCTTACAGCTGATTCACTAACACCAATAAATGTAATCCTACAACTTTTCTGAGTGGTGATTTTTCACTTAATTTATTTAAGCAGTGAATTGTGTATCCAAATAACAATTAGGCCTATCCCAGAATGAAAATTTCTGCCTAAATATTTTATTTTTTGCACTTTCAGAAAACAATTATAATGTAGGCCTACCAGTAGCCTAGGCCTACACCCTGCAACAAAATTACAGTACCGTATAGTGACATTATTCAAGCCAATGAATACTGCTTATTTCTGAAGTGATGGAGTGGCAAGTCTTGTTGTGATTATATTTAGAGCTAGGATACGAAAAGTGCCCCATTATTTAGAATGACGTAGGACGATAGGCCTTAATTGTAGACTTCTCTAACCAGTAAGTGAGCACACAGGTTAGGCTTTGTTAATTGATTCGTTTTCAGATAAACGCGTCGTTGTGGTAAACACACAAATTGTATTGAAATGCAGTCTTTGTTTCTTCTATAGCTGTTGATGAGATTTGGCCTAAACTCTCATCCAAATATTTTAAACTGTTCCCTTATGCATTGATAGACCTTAAGTTCATTTTATTCGTCACTTACTGGTAGGGCCTACGGTACTTTATTTTCCGTAGTATTGGTCATTCATGCGGGACGTGATTCACAATATCCAAAAATGTTATATTTTCATGTTTTCACTTAATTTAAGGTAAATATCGTACGCCACATCTCTATGACTTACGTTCTAAGACTTAATGTGCATCTCGTACGCAATATTTTACAACTTTACTGGACAACTATGCTAAATTACTGTAGAAAATATACTTTTCTATGCTTTCTTGCCTCTGGACATCCATGCATGTACAGTTTTATACAGCGGCTTCGGTGGCGTAGTTGGTAGCATGCTGAGCTTCAATGCCCAAGATAGCGGGTTCAAACCCGGCCGAAGCCGTCGGATTTTTTAAGAGCGTTAAAAATCCCTCAGTATGCCTTCCTTCGGAGGGGAAGTAAAGCCGGCGGTCCCATGTCATAGATTTATGGCATGTTAAAGACCTTTCCACTAATTACACCTGTGTGAAACTAAATTGGATAGGTTAAGAATGTAAACAACGCTCTTAGGTTGCTACGTTCGTTGCCAAGAGCCGACTGCGGTGGCGTCTAGTAGCTAGTTCTGAACTAGGCCTAGTAGTCGTTGACGGTGGCGTTTGGCGGCAAAAGTAGGAACTATTTGAAAATTCAAAGTTGCAGACCCTACTTGAATTAAAAAAAACAGATACACACACTAATACAGTCATCACAATTAACACCGGTTATCAGACAAATTCTACACACACCCAAAGTACACGGGGCTACATGACCGCGTTGTCGCAGCCCCTAAACTAAGGAACCAACCAACCAACCAACAGTTTTATACGATACAAATAGGAAATAATGACGGCTCAAAGACTGAAGCAAGCTATAAGGGAGCCATGTTGTATTGCTCCAGTTGCTTAGCAACGGAGCGGAAGTGACGTTGACTTCGGCAGCGTGGGGAAATAAACTGGACTCCGTGCCGGATACAGCTTGGCTCATGGCAGTACAGAAAGTAAAGTGCCATGCCATCTATCGGTCATTATGAGGTACTGGGCCAGCGCTATACCTGTCTGTCACAAGGGGAGGAGCAGAAGAGGGTGTAGACCAATGGCCTGGAAGTAATTTAACACTCATTGGTTATTGGCGGGGAGTGGGTTCGTTGACACAAACTGACAACTAATCGCTCTCACACAAAGAATATTAATTCTAGATTTCTCTAAAGGAGGGCTCTATGTCCAACATTGAAATCTAAACTAGACCTAATAAATAGTGAAAATAATATGTATTTAATAATTCCTTATCTGGTAAAGTGAATAAGTGAATAAAAGAGAAAAAAGTACGATCGTGACTACATGTTCAGGCTTCACGGATTAATCTCGGTAGCTAAAAATTTATGGTTGATAAACCACCTGCACCTGTCAGGTTTGGAAGATATCGCGCGAAATATGTTGGCTGTCTTCAGTTTTTGACGGTTCGTGGTTATTTTTAGTGAGTGACAAGGTGTTAGAGAGTTTGTGTTGTAGGCTATTCGTGAGACCGTGAGTGAATGGTTGAGTGGTGAAAATGTTTCTTTTTATTTTCTTATTTTATATATTATCGGTAAGTCCCGATGTGAAATGTTGACTGTCAAGATTAGTGTATAGGCCTATATGTGTTCATAGTCAAACATGAATAAGATTAGTGCTTTGTTGAATAGACCACTTTCTTCGTTGCCGTATGATGACAAAATTCAAGTTAAACAATTAGGTACACCAACCCCAGACTTGACTATCAATTACGTTCAAAAGAGTGCCAAAGTTCATAGGTCCAGGAAGTTCAACAAAGATTTATATAACAAAAGTAAATGGCTGTGTGGCTGCGAAGACAAGGGTGCGTTATTCTGCTTCCCATGCGTGCTTTTCGAAAGCTAATTCAACTGCTCAAAGGGTGGTGTTACAGATATAGTTCATATATGGGAAAATATTAAAGCTCACGAGAAATCGAAAGACCACATGAGCAATGTAATGAGTTTGTCCATGCTAGGCAAGGTAAACATTCAAACCCAATTGAGTTCGCAGTATTGGGAAGCTATAGCAAAACATAATGAGCAGGTTGATAAGAACCGCTATGTTTTAAATCTTATAATTAATTGTATACGATTTTGCGGCGCCGTGGAATTGGCCTTAAGAGGGCATAATGAAAACGACGAGTCTGAAAACAAAGGTATTTTTAAGGAGTTAATTCAGTTCAATGCCGAGCTAGATAATGACCTCAAGGAACACCTCGGTCGTTCTCAATATACCTCATCTGCTACGAAATACACATCAAAAACAATACAGAACGAGTTACTTGGATGCATGTTAGAAGTATATCACGAAGAAATTCTTAAAGAAATCAAAACTGTTGAATACATAGCGGTCATTGCGGATGAAACTACTGACGTGTCCAATCAGTTTCAATTAGTTATCGTGCTACGATACATAGTTAAGGGAAAGCCTGTTGAGAGATTCTGGACATTTATTAACCCCGATGGCCATGACTCAAATGCAATCCCAAACTGCATACTACACGAACTACAATTAATTATTGGAAATGACTGTAATAAGCTCATTGCTCAAAGCTTTGATGGCGCGTCCGTTATGAGTGGTGGTTTAAATGGCGTACAGAAGCAAGTAAGAGACAAGTACCCATATGCTAATTATATTCATTGTTACGCCCATCAAATGGATTTAACCCTTTACTGCATAGTGTTGCATATGTGCAACATATCACTTTTCACCTATGTATGTAGGAGCAGAGTAGGTTTTACGGCAAACCATCAACGTCCATTCAATTGTGCACTCATTCAAATACACAGACCAGTGATGCCTTGTTTTTTTTTTTTTTCATAACATACGACAAAACAACCCGACAACCAAAGATACTCCTTCCACCCCGTCAACATCCTCGCGTACCAACCACCGTTTATTTTCCGTGGGCCCTCCCCATCCAGTAACCACGGGCTTCTGGAGTACCTTTGGCTCAACTTCAAAGACATTACCGACCTACGGTCGTGCAAGTAAACGTGCAATACGTACCCATGGCCAGTAGGCAGTAATGTTCGGTCTTCGAGAGTTAAGAGCTTAGCGTAGTAATCGCAAAAGATCATATATATTCCATTATGGCATTCCACATCACATACGTGTGTTCAGGTTTTAGCGCCAATTGAAAATTGTAGGTAAATCTAAGACACCAAACGCCAATTGAATATTGAAGCTTGAAATTTTGTACACCAAACGCAAATGAAAAATAATTCATGCAGTAAAGGGTTAATTATGTCTAAGGCCGCGTCAATCAATCGTCAAGTAAGCATTTTTTTTTTTTTGGTTGCAAATCTATCAGGTATATGCTCATTTTTTTTAAACTCTTCGCAACGCACACAAATTTAAGATGAAATTGTCCAGAGAAGGTTACCAACCTCGAGCTTCTCAAACGCGATGGAACTTTCATTCTCGTAAAGTGAGAACGGTGTTTGAACACAGGAAAGATCTCATTGATGTTATGCAGTCGATAGGAAACCGTGATGACATAAGAATGCAATATAGTAAACTTTGTATTTTGGCTAACGTTTTTTTCACGAGGTAATGCCACACGTGGAGATACTTTTCAACCAGCTACAAAAGAAGAAGATTGACCAGTGAAAGTGCGTCACAGTCTACAACACTTTGAAGCCTGTATGCAATCAATACGACAACAAATTGACACACTAATCGAAGAGGTTGAGATTGAAATTCGAAATGATAGCGAAACCGTTCCACTAAAGAAAAGACGTACCGACACTGTGCTTTCTGACAGGGAAAAAAAGGGAAGCTGTAGAAGTATGCGATACAATTTTATTTGAACTACGATCTCGATTTCAGTTTACGGGACATCTGGTTGCAACGGATTTGTTTGATGTTGACGAATTTGATTCATTTGAAGTAAATTTTCCTGATCTACACCTCTCTGAAATGGTCAAAGCGTACCCGTTTCTAGAAGAGAAAAAACTTAAAAGTGAGCTACAGGTCTGCTTCTCCAGGCCAGAACTGAGATCTATTTCTGGTGCTGTACCATTTCTCATGTTAATTCTGGACGACGAGTTAAGTGACACTTTTTAAGAAACTGTTAAACTGTTGAAACTGTTAATTACCATGCCGATGACAACTGCAGAAGCTGAACGCTGTTTTTCGCTGATGAAAAGAGTCAAGACGTTCCTGAGGAACACCATGAAAGAAGAAAGACTGACAGCACTAGGCATGCTGTCCTGTGAGAAGCGTTTTGTCAATAACATTGACAATTTTAACAAGAAAGTCATGGACCGATTTGCAAGTAAAAAGGATCGCAGAATAGACCTGGTTTACCGCTCATTTTAAGTGGACAGTGACGGCGTCTTAAGACCATTCATTGCAGCAATGGGACAGTAAGATTTTATCCAACTTTTATTTTATTTTGTTTTAGATATTGAAGTGTGATTAAGTCTTTCACTGAGAGTGGTATCGCTCTACCATAATTGTGAGAGTTTTCGTACGGCGATCGCGATACAGAGCTAGTTCATTTTCGTATCTATACCAGTCAACAGCACAAGGTTTACCACACCAAATACTGCCCATTCCCAATGTTGGATTGATTTATAAATTTTACCTATGCAATTTTATACATCGGAAATCGAACCCTTGGCGAGAAATGAGCAAGTGGACAGCTCTGCTATCATTTTATGTAAATACCAATATTGTCTTATTTTTTTAAAACTTGGCACTACCCCTTGTGTTGGCCTGGAGCTGCCCCTGCTGCTTAGCAAATGATCACATGGAAGGAAATCTCTCTTCAGTATATTGCTTTTTTTTTTTCATTCGTTTGTCCACTTCTTGCCGACTTTCAATTTTGAATATTCTATCATATCACTGTGCATTAATGGGAAACGAATACAATACTTGGCCTAGGCCTACCGACATTATTATACATCGTGTTGTTTCCATACATGACTCACAGGTAACGCTGACAGCGTCCCGGCCTCGATTCCGAGTACCTCGAGGTTTACGGTTCCAGACTCGATTCTTCGCGAGTCCACTCGCAGCCCATCACTAATTCTAATTGTATTATAACTGTAGATAAAAATAATTGATCACTCTCCTTACAACACCTTTATCAAAACCATCCAGGCCTGTGACCAACTTGTTTTTTGTTTTTTTTCGTTTTTTATTAGGAGTTTCGAACAGTGGTTCACCTTTATTTCTGTTCCTCTTGGCCTCACGACTTTTCCTCGTTAAAGTCATTTTAGAACATCCAACTGCAGCCGACACTCTTTCTCGGCGTTAAAAATCCCTCAGTATGCCTTCCTTCGGAGGGGAAGTAAAGCCGGCGGTCCCATGTCATCGATTTATGGCATGTTAAAGAACCTTCCACTAATTGCACCTGTGTGAATCTAAATTGGTTAGGTTAAGAATGTAAACAACGCTCTTAGGTTTCTACGTTCGTTGCCAAGAGCCGACTGCTGTGGCGTCTAGTAGCTAAGTTCTGAACTTGGCCTAGTAGTCGTTGACGGTGGCGCTTGGCGGCAAAAGTAGGAACTATTTGAAAAATTCTAAGTTGCAGTACTTAAATTAAAAAACAGATAACACGCACTAATGCAGTCATCACAATTAACACCGGTTATCAGACAGATTCTACACACACCCAAAGTACACGGGGCTACATGACCGCATTGTCGCAGCCCCTAAACTTAAGAACCAACTCTTTCTCGCACCTTTTTCACATCTATCACTAATCCACCTATTTCACTCTCCTTTTTCATGAATTCCATCACATTATGAATAACCTCACGAGTTTGACTCTTGATAACTTTGCGCGGTAATTTACTACAACTCATCGTAACACAGCAAAACACAACAACAACAAATAATTCTCGTAAACAAATTAATGTCTTTCCAGTTCACTCAGAGTCAGTGACAACTATAAACCACTTGGCTCAACATAATGAGTTAGTACTCAGCTGCGGAAACGAACTGTACCGTTAGCTGGCTGCCAACAGCGCTTGTGGCGGGGGATACACTTTGTGTGCGCATGCGCGAACCAGGCAGCTTGCTATCTTAAGGCCACTGATGAGCGATATGAGGGGGGGGGGGGGGGTGTCAATCAAACCTGTGTCGGAACAGGCGCTCAAGACAGAGTGTAACAAAAGGAATACATGCCTCCCGCCTGTCTCACCTTACCCAAAACTCACTAGGGAGTGCATCAGTCGAAAATCCAAAAAGGCAGTCACTTGACAGCCCGCGCGAACGCTCGAAGGTTAAATATAGTCTACGTAATGAAGCTATTGCTGATATTACAATTTAGGAGAAGCTTTCTGGTTATGGTCCCTTCACATAAATGTTTTTTTTAAATTTATATTTTAAGGGGCTGATAATCTTGATATTGTGCCTCTTGGACCAAAAATCACTACGTCCACATTAACATTTCTCAAACTTCTTTTTTCTTTTTGAAATACAGTGTACAGATCAATACCAACACACTTCCAGCGTTAGGAAATATTTATGACCAAAATCACACGATGAAGCGTTATCTACAATACATGAATACAACACTAAAGAATTGTGTACCGGTACTGGTTTATCACTATTTCGATAGACCGGTTCTATATAAAAATAAGTAATAGATTTTCCTTTTGGGAAATCAACATGCATACAATCTTAAGATTTACGATACCTACACTAGAAAATGACCTCGACGTTCCACCCCTCAAAACGACAATTTCCACCACGACTACAATAACAAAAATTGAGTACGAGAGGATAATAACTTCTATGTCGATTAATTATGACTTCTCCCGTGTTCTTTAACGAGTTACACGAGTTAATTTTAAGGAATGGCATATGCTCGACTTTTATGTATAATTCAAGAAAAATAAGCTAGATAATTCAGTGCCACTAGATATAGATGGTGGTTCATTATATGAAGCTTCTGTTCGATCGCTTGAATAAAATACGAGAAATACAACTATTTTTAAAATGTCGCATTACCACTATATTGATTTTTTTAAACAATTGAATAGTTCGGAAAGTCATTTTAAATACCGGTATTTGAAATTCGCGTGGCTGCAATGCTGTTTTTGTATTTATTGTATTTATCAGGGTCTTGAATGTTAGCATACGTATATATCGTATATATAGTTAATGGTCCTCTATCGCCGAAAAAAAATAATGTTTGATTGCTGTGATCGTTTTAGAGATATTGAGAACCGGTGAAATATATCGCGAAGCGCCATGTTGGATTATTTCAGATGTAGGCCACTGAATTATGTGCTAGTAGATGGAGATTATAGCAGTGGTTCATCATACCATCTTTCATATCCATCACTTGATTAGGACAACTTGTGGGACGTGGGTTGCCGACCACGGGACCCCAGCTGAGTCCGGCATTGCTTCCACTTACTTGTGCCGGGCTCCTCTCCGTCTTCTTTCCTGTCGACCTCTCTTGATCAACTCTTGTTCTCTTCCGACCCCGCCTTAATTGGCCCTTCTGTCGTCTTTCCTGATCCTTCATTATTCTAGGGATCAGCCTTTATTTTCTTTTCATTATATTTCCTTTTCTCTTTATGATTCGCACACTGTTTTTGTGAATGGCTCCCCGTGTATCTAAATTACCTTTAGTGATTTTTTTGAATCTACACTACACTACTACATTTTGTAAGTTTTTTTTCAATCTAAATTGCATTTTTTAAAGTATTTTCAATCTAAATTGCATTTTACGTGTATTTTCAGCCTCAATTGCATTTTGTAAGGATTGACAATCTCAAACGCATTTTGTAAGTCTTTTGGAGCGGGGGCTGTCATATTGTTAGTATTTTGAATCTAAATTACATTTTATAAGTATTTTCAACCTAAACCGCATTTTTCAAGTATCTTCAATCTAAATTGCATTTTGTAAGTATTTTGAATCTCAATTGCATTTTGTGAGTATTTTGAATCTCAATTACCTTTTGCAAGTATTTTCAATCCACATTACATTTTGTATGCATTGTCAATCCAAATTGCATTTTGAAAGTTAATTGCATTTTGTGAGTATTTCAAATCTAAATTGCACTTTGTCAATTTTTTTTTACTCAAACCTGTATTTTGTGCGCATTCTCAATCTAAATTACTTTTGTGAGCATTTTCCTTGTAAATTCCATCTTGTCAGTGTTTTCCACTCTAAATTTAATTTTGTGTGTCTTTTCAATCCTTTGTCATTCTTTTCAATTTCCGTTATTAGCCTATTTTCAATTTTGAAAAAATAGGCTTATGAGATCACCTTTTGTCCGTGTGTGTGTGCGTGTGCATGTGTGTGTGTGTGTGTGTGTGTGTGTGAGGTGTGTGTGTGTGAGATGTGTGTGTGTGTGTCCCTAATAAAATCTAAACGGCTGGAGCGATTTCAATGAAACTCGTTAAGTTCATAGCGCTATTCCCGGCGACCTCGACCGTGCCCTTCAAATTTTGTTACGTCTCACCAATCCAACATGGCGGCTGTGCGAATTATTTCACTAGCATTCAATATCTTCGAAACTATTACCGATATCGCCCTGAAATTGTGTACGGTGATAAAGGGCACTACTAGAAGTTCACCTATGAGGCTTTCAAAAACTTGGTGACTACAAAACCAACATGGCGGCCAAGCGAAGTTGAGACTTTTAAATAGACTTTTCTCGCGATTTAACTATCCAAACGTTATGAAACTTGGGGTACAGCAATTATTTATACACATTGTAATGCACTGGAGTCTAATTTAGTCCAGTTGTTTACATAACCTCAAAATGGCGGCTGTGCGAAATATTTCACTGACATTCTATATCTCCGAAACTATCACAGATATCACCCTGCCATTTTGTACGGTGATAAAGGGTACTTATACAAGTTTACCTATGTATATTTCATAAACCTGTAAAGTACAAAACGAACATGGCGACCAAGCGAATTTGAAATATTTTAATAGACTTTTCTCGTGATTTAACTCTCTGAGCGCAGTGAAATGTGGTACAGTAAATGATTTTGCAGATTGTAATGCACTGCCATCAAATTTAATTCAATTGTTTACATAACCTCAAGATGGCGGCTGTGCGAAATTTTAAAATTAAGTTTTTATTTCTTGTGTCGTAATCATGCGATCGAAGATAAAGTTTGAATAATGAACCTAGGCAATAATTGTCCTTGAATGGTACATAACTCTATGGCCTATACATATAACAATCCTAAATGACGAACTTCCGAAATATTTAGACGGTTCTCAATATCTATGAATCTTTTACAGCAACCAAACTGATTTTTTTTATGTTCATAGAGACTATGAACATATGTTCACCTATAAGACTTTCAGTATCCTGGTGAGCACAAATCCAACATGGGGGTGACGCGAAATATAAATATTTAAATTGACGTTTCTCGCGAATTAAGTATCCGAGACTCGTGAAACGTTGCACGTTAAATGCTTATACAAATGTTGATCCACTGGCATCTAAATTATTTCAATTGTTTGCATAATCACAAGATGGCTGCTGTGCGTAATTTTAAAATCTCGTTTTTACTTCTTGTGTTCTAATCATGCGATTGCAGTTTGAATACCACACGTACACAATAATCTTAATGTAATAGTACAAAAATAAAAATCCAACCTGGCGACCATCTGAAATATTTAGACGGTTCTCAATATCTACGAATCTGTTACAGCAATTAAACTGAAATTTTGTATGTTGATAGAGGCAATTAACATGCGCAGGATATATGAAAATAGGCTGTATAGTTCTTCACGGAACTACTTGTTTTTCGTTATGATCTCCGTCTAATTGTCATTTTCGCTATCACCCAGACCATTAGGGGCCGATAACCCAGGTGTTAGGCCTGTTAAAACAACAATATTTTCATAATCATCATTTAAACAAATATATATTTTAAAATTTTGCGCAGCCGCCATCCTATATTTCTCATGGCAATTGAGTTAAAATAGAATTAAAAAAAGTGTTGTATCACCTCGGTTCCAGGATTGCCTGACCACTGACGCTGAATGTTGATATAGCATCACGAACACAGTCCCCTTGACTGTTCCTAGATGCCACTAAACCTGCCCGAAGCTGTACACAACCATGCATGAGCAGCTCCTATTAGATGGAAGGCGTACGACAGCCAATCATGTCCAGTCATTCCACCAGGAAGGAGATACACTGCACGTGTTGTCTGTACTGTAGTTCTGCCATGCCTAGAAGGTCAATACCGCCGTTTGATTTTATCCGCAGTGTTACGTTGTGTCAGGAAGGTCTCTCATCAAGGGAAGTTTACAGACGTCTCCGAGTGGACCAAAGCGATGTTGTTTGGACATGGAGGAGGTACAGAGATACAGGAACTGTCGACGACAAGACTCGTTCAGGCCGGCCAAGGGTCAAGACGGCAGTAGATGACCGCTCGGAGGAACCCCGAAAACAACGTCACCATACTGAATAATGCGTTTCGTGCCGCCACAGGACGTCGTGTTTCGACTCAAACTGTACGCAATAGGCCGCATGATACGCCCCTCCACTCCCGTCGTCCATGGTGAGGTCCACCTTTACAACCCCGACACCATACAGCGCGGTACAGATGAGCCCAACAACATGCTGAATGTACTCGTAAGAATTGGCATCACGTTCTCTTCACAGGTGAGTGTCGCATATGCCTTCAACCAGACAATCGTCGGAGACGTGTTTGGAGGCAGTCTGGTCAGGCAGGAAGTCTTAGACACACTGTCCAGCGAGTGCAGGAAGGTGTTAGTTACCTGATGTTTTAGCGTGGCATCACGTGGGGCTGACGTACGCCACTGGTGGTCTTGGAAGGCGCCGAAACTGATCTACGATACATGAATGACATCCTCCGACCCATAGCGCTACCATATCGGCAGAATTTCGGGGAGGCAATTCTAGCTCGCATCGCGCATATCTTGTGAATGCGTTCCGTCATGATAACGCCATCGCTCGCCCAGAGTGGCCAGCATGTTCACAAGACATGAACCCCATCGAACATGCCTGGGATGCATTGAAAAGAGCTGTTTTTTTTTGGAAGAGATGACTCACCAACCAATCTGAGAGATCTATGCCGAATCGCCGTTGAGGAGTGCGACAATCTGGACCAACTGCCTTGATGAACTTGTGGATAGAGGTATGCATCAATGCAAGAGGACGTGCTATTCGGTATTAGCAGTACTGGTGTATACTGCAATCTGGACCACAACTTTCGAAAGGCTTGCTGTATGATTGTACAACTGGCAATGTGTGGTTTTCATGAGCAATAAAGAGAGCTGAAACGTTGTTTGTGTATATCTCTAAGCCATTTGTATGTCAAGGTGCAAGGCCTCTTCGCACCAAGGTGATGCATTACTTTTTTTTTTTTGATGTGTGTATAATGATTTACTTTGCCAAATTTCATCGCGCTATGTTTATTCAACTGGGAGAAAAGCCCATTTCAGGTTTTCGAAAGTAGCATAAGTGAACTAACTTTATAGGCCTCTATCGCCATAAAATATTTCAGGTTGATAACAGCAATAGTTTCGGAAATATTGAATGGCGGTGAAATATTTCGCGCGGTTGCCTTGTTTATTGGCAAGGTAGGGGTCGGACGGGGTAGTATTAAGTTTTTATCAAGTTTCATTGAAATCGCTTCAGAAAGTGAATCATTATTAGGTGGACACTTTTTTTTATACGCGCGTACACACACACGCACGGAGAGACAAAGGTGATCTCCAAGCCTGTATTTCAAAAATATGAAAATACCGTTACTGTAGTCTAAAAATGAAATACAAAGGAACGAGAGCCGTACAATCTGCGCACGATTATACTGTTGAATCGTACAAAGAACGAACCTATCGTGTTTGAGCGTGGTGGCAACCGCCAAATTGTATTCCTCACTCGATGGCAGAACTGTTGGTTCGCTGCTTTATTGCAGTGCAGTGCGCCTCTTGTAACTCAGACTGTCGGTCACGAGTTGGTGTGGCCGTGGCCTGTTGCTAAACAAGAGGCGAGTCCAAGTAGTGAGAGAGTCGTGTGTGAGTCAATAACTCTAGTATGCTTCCTCCCCTCCGGTGAGTTGACTGGTCCGTATGGGCCGGCTGCCTGCTCCTGTTGCTATGCGCGAGGCAGCGCGTGGAATGCCCTGCGTGCTCCCCGTACTAGCAGCGGCATATAAGGTCGGGCACTCAGGTCCCATTCTGCAGATTTTCAGACATGTAGGAACCTTTTTTTTTTTTTTTCGAGTGGAGGGGAGTGAGGTGGGACGAGCCCTTTCTGCCTGTCCCAGTACCAAGTAAACCGTGATTTTACCTGCTGGCACATGTAACCTACACGCAACGAGTTTCGTATGCGGGTGAGTCCATGTGCTACAGCGTGATTGCGAGGGGAGGAACGTTCAATTCGCTTGTTGCTACTGAAATGTTAACATCGACTCATACTGCAACTCAGGGGCGGATCTAGGGGAGGGCGAGGAGGGCGACCGCCCCCGGGGGCCCCGCGCCATGGATTGTTTTAAATTTAATTGATTAATTAATTATACTTTTCAAACTTTTCAAACTCATTTATAATTCATATTCTTTTTTTCAGTGCAATAATAGAAGACTTCAGCCGGGAAAAAAGTCGCAAAGTAATATTTTATTATTTCATAGTTTACATAATCTTCATCAAGGGGACTTAAAGGTTTCTTTCATATTATTTTAAAAAAATGTACTGTAGTGTATTCAGAATATTGTAACCATTCTTTATTTTATTATTATTACAAAACTATTTTCCATTTGATTTGATACTTTTTAAATTTTCTATTTTTGTGGGCCCCACCCACTGATCTCTATACATGGATCGCTGATGGCAGCTCTCCGCTGCACGAGAAAGTACGCCAGGTTGAGCGCGCGGTCCGCCATGTTGGCGTACCCATTCTCGAGCTCTCCTTAAGGCGAAGCAATGATAATCTAGTCAATTTTAAATCGTAATTAATGGTGCTTTGGAACAAATGAAAATATAGGGATATGTTCACTCATAGCATAAGGGCATTGGGATCACTGGCACGTCATTCCGAGGTCGGTAAATTTCCGGAATTGCAATAAAAATGAATGTATAATAACGGCTGACAAATGTTAGGTGCTGAGTACACGCAATTAGCGATCAGTAACAGGGTAACGAATGAAAAACAATTTCTGGAAACATTCTTGTAAATTGTATATATATATATGCCACGAAATTATGCATTCTTCAAATGATGTACCTATAAACGTAGCTCACTATACAGGCCTAGATTCGACATCGTAATCGGTGCTTGGAAATGAATTCCTGTTTCCATGAAATAACGCGCCGTTGAAACCCATCCCCTCACTTCTCTCCCTCTCACCAACACTTCCCTCAAGTAATCCCAGCACTATACATCAAATTCTACAGCTTTTAATCACGCTAGCAGAACAATAAACTTCATAATATAAGGAAACGGATCAGACCAAAAAACTATACTTTAAGCTAAACCAAATTCACTTCTCAGCTGTACATAAATCATAATACAACTTAAAACAATTACAAAACATACTCTCCTCACTGTTTTACAACTATCAAACTAACTATTCGCTCTCAAAACTGAAAAACCCTCAAATGGGAACTAATTTAATAACGCGATAGCCTAGCCCGATTACGTCTCCTGCAGCATTACCGCTTATGTATACTTAACTTCACAATAACTTCAAAATTACGGCTAAGTGACCTATCTGCCTGAGAAGTAATGATATGGGCTTGCCTGGGATGATGGGTCACCAAACCGGTACTTAAAACTAAGATTTTACGCTTTAAATAACCAAATTCAGACCATTTTACAATTACAAGAAACACAAAATATTTACTGCCAGTATAAATACATGTATAACATCAAATCAAACTACCAGTAACCAATCACAGAGCCGAATTCGCAATATTGCACCATGCGCTCGCGGCCATCTTGCTATACCTGCCATCGTCTATTCGGCTTACTGCTGCCTTAGCTACCAGCCATCCATGTATAGAGATCAGTGGCTCCACCTTATCATATCGCCCAGGGCACCGCAAGGCCTGGAACCGCCACTGCTGTAACTATATTGCACGCTAGTGCGACTCCCCCCCTCCACTACCTTCCTTCTCCTCCTTTCCCATTTACACTCTTGGGTTCTCACAGGTGTGCGCCTTCAGGTAATAATCGCAGTCTACTCTACCAGACATCATCGGTTAGGTTTGGGAACATAAATAGGTTGGTCAGGGGAAAACCCCATAGGCAGAAAGGAAAGATTGCCTACAGGAGAACCCTGCCTTGTAGGAACTAGGTTATGTATGCCTACGTATTATTAGCCTACTTTCGATTTTTGCAAAAAATGAAAGTAGACTTATGAGATCAACACAGGGCGAAAAAAGTGTGTCTGTCTGTGTGTGTATGTGTGTGTGTGAGTCTGTGTGTGTGTGTGTGAGTGTGTGTACTCTGAATGTCTGTCCCCCCCTATCAATTCGAACATGGTGAATGCGAATTGAACGAAATTCGGTACAAAGGTAGCACTAGCAAAGGACACCTCAGTGTCATGTTTTATATCGCCGCCATCTTGACGGAAACGTAATGGCGGCCACACAAATGTTCAAAGCTTAAATCAAATTACGATTAACCTAATCATCCGATCTCTACCAAATTTTGCAACAACATACCTTTATAGAGGAAGCATCCTTTGACCAAATGACTAGGTCATTAGCTTAATAGTTTGCGGATGGCGGCCATCTTTGTGTGAAAATCAATTCCCCCCATTAATTCAAACACGGTGAAACCGAATGGAACGAAATTTGGTACAGAGGTAGCACTAGCAAAGGGCACCTCAGTGTCATGTTTTATATCAGCGCCATCTTGACAGAAAAGTAATGGTGGCCACACAAATGTTCAAAGCTTAAGTTAAATTACGACTAACATAACCATCCGATCTCTACCAAACTTTGCAACAACATTCCTTTATGTAGGGAGCATCCTTTGACCAATCTAATAGGTAATTAGCCTAATAGTTTGCGGGTGGCGGCCATCTTTATGTCAAAATTGATTCCCCCTATTAATTCGAACACGGTGGAACCGAATGGAACGAAATTTGGTACAGAGGTAGCACTAGCAATGGGCACCTCAGTGTCATGTTTTATATCGCCGCCATCTTGACTGAAACGTAATGGCGGCCACACGAATGTTCAAAGCTTAAATCAAATTACGATTAACCTAATCATCCGATCTCTACCAAATTTTGCAACTACATACCTTTATGGAGGGAGCATCCTTTGACCAATCTAATAGGTCATTCGCCTAATAGTTTGCGGATGGCGGCCATCTTTGTGTCAAAATCGATTCCCCCTATTAATTCAAACACGTTGAAACCGAATGGAACGAAATTTGGTACAGAGATAGCACTAGCAAAGGGCATCTCAGTGTCATGATTTATATCGCCGCCATATTGACAGAAACGTAATGGTGGCCACACAAATGTTTAAAGCTTAAATCAAATTACGACTAACATAATCATCCGATCTCTACCTAACTTTGCAACAACATACCTTTATGGAGGGAGCATCCTTTGACCAATCTAATAGGCCATTAGCCTAATAGTTTGCGGATGGCGGCCATCTTTATGTCAAAATTGATTCCCCCTATTAATTCGAACACGGTGGAACCGAATGAACGAAATTTGGTACAGAGGTAGCACTAGCAAAGGGCACCTCAGTGTTATGTTTTATATCGCCGCCATCTTGACGGAAACGTAATGGCGGCCACACAAATGTTCAAAGCTTAAATCAAATTACGATTAGCCTAATCATCCGATCTCTAGCAAATTTAGCAACAACATACCTTTATGGAGGGAGCATCCTTTGACCAAACTAATAGATCATCAGCCTAATATTTTGCGGATGGCGGCCATCTTTGTGTGAAAATCGATTCCCCTTATCAATTCGAACACGGTGAAACCGAATGGAACGAAATTTGGTACAGAGGTAGCACTAGCAAAGGGCACCTCAGTCTCAGGTTTTATATCACCGCTATCTTGACGGAAACGTAATGGCGGCCACACAAATGTTAAAAGCTAAAATGTAATTACGACCAACCTAATAATCTAGTCTCTACCAAATTTTGCAACACCATATCTTTATGTGGGAAACATATTCAGACCAAACTGCTAGAACATCAGCCCAATAGTTTGCAGATGGTGGCCAAGTATGTGTGCAAATCGATTCCCCCTATCAATTCAAACACGGTGAAACCGAATTGAACGAAATTTGGTACAGAGGTAGCACTAGCAAAGGGCACCTCATATTCATGTTTAATATCCCTATAGCACGTTGTATTTCAACAAGCTACTACAACCAAACATTCAATCATACTCCTTGAAAAGGACAAAGAGTTATAACAATACCTATGCATTTAGGAGAAAGTAGGCTATATGTTCTTTACTGAACATCTTGTTTATTTATCATATGGCATTAAAATATGTTATTTACTATGCCCACGTAAATTTTATTTTGTTCAACAACAGTTGTGAGAGATATCTTGGATGCTCCTCTTGTTCACTTCGCCTGGCTAGACAGGGACCTAAATACCGCCGTGGCTCTCGCTTGTTCTCTTCCCCTCCTTCAACTGCGCGATGGTAAGCGAACGGCTCTCCTGTGTATGCCAGTTACAGAACAGGAAACCGATGATGAACTTCAAACTCTCATTTGCTCTGGTACCAGTCTGGTGCTGAAGAAGATTTTAATCCCAAAATCTATTACTCAACTCTACTACGATGTCTCAACGGCTCATGCTCGCCCATTCATCACAAATAATTTCCGACAACAAGCCATTTCATCTCTTCACAGTTATTCACACCCTGGTGTAAAAGCTACAATCCAACTGGTGAAGAAATCCTTTGTTTAGCTCGACATCGATCGTGACTGCAAAGCAGTTGTTCGTAAGTGCATCGCCTGCCAGCGTAACAAAGTTACAAGATACATTACAGTTCCATTTGGTTCATTTACTCCACCCAACCGCCGGTTTGAACATATCTACATTGGCACATATTCACTTCGCCCATCTATTGGTTTTACATATTGCTTAACAGCAATTGACCGTTTTTCACGATGCTCTGAAACATACCCAACTGCAGATATTACAGCAGCAACTGCGGCGAGAATTTTCTTCATAGGTTGGATTGCCCGCTTTGGCGTTCCACGACGATTAACATCAGATCAAGGTCAACAGTTTGAATCGCACGTTTTAAGAGCTCTAAACGTGCTCAGAAAGATATCTCGTATCCTACTACAGCATTCCATCCAGCTGCGTACGGATTGGTGGAACACTTCCATCGCCAGCTTAAAACTGCCATCAAAGACATAATGCAACTGGGAAATTTATCTTTACAAACCGCAATGCATTTATTCAGAACGAAAATAACTCCAATAGTGACATGCGGCATTCAAATAACTTGGGGTCATTTGACACAAAGTAACCTTCGAGAGATAGAAAGAGTTAAGTCTACTTTTCTAAAGAAAATTCTGCACTTATCAAAATACGCGCCATCTCGTCTAACGTACGTACTAGCAAGGGAGACTTTCTTCATAGAAGACCTGCGTTTGGAGAACTCCCTACCATCAACAGTGCAATACCAGAGACTGATCGAAGAACTAAACCTCAAGCGTAATGACATATGGCCTGATTTCTATTCCACAGAAGCTCTTATGTCGACGGACTGGATGAATGCCAACTTTGAACTACGGCATACGATCACCTGTTTTGCAGTCCACGGTGTTCATTTTAAGATATGCTCAACAAGAGGATTTCATGACCCAGGCCCACGATGCACCTGCTCTCTGTGTGGTAGTGCTTGTGACAGATATCACGCCATTTCCTGCGCCCAGAGGAAAGTATCGCTAACACTTCTGCTGCGAATAACTATATATATAGCAAACACTTTGTATATAGACACTTTGATGGGTAAGATATAAGTTATCAGTATTAGTTTTGTATCTCGACATGGCTATTAGCTGCAATAAATGATTATTATAAAACTGCCATCAAGTGTCATGCCACTGACCGCTGGACCAACGATTTGCCTATTGCCCCATTGGGTGTACGCACTGCATACAAAGAAGATATCGGTGCAACCGCTGCAGAGTTAGTGCACGGTCAGGCAATGCAACTTCCAGGAGAGGTTTCCACCGACACTTCCAGCGATATCATCGAGGCTGGTTCCCCTCGTGTTGATGCCAGCAACTCTGATAACCTTTTGCAATGCTACGAGAACAACAAGCAGGATAATGAGTTTCCCTGTCTAATTCCATTCTTAGAGATTACACGATTTGATCACATATTCTGTATCTTAATTTGACACCAAGTGCTATCTATGGCAGTTTTTACTTAAGCAATCGATTTCTCAGGAGTCACTTACTCTTCCATCGCTTCATTACATCTGTTAACACTGCCATAAGCGTATCTAACATCAATGAAAAGATGTGTATCATTTCTATATTGCATTATTATATTTGCATTTTTCACGATTTTGGTGTACGGCACCGTATCGTGAATATTAATTTTTCTTGACGAAATTCGCATTGATAGTCGCCTACATTTTCCACATTGGGTGAAAACCTGCTAAATAGAATGTTGGAAAATATTTTATATGCAATAGATAGAAGGCTGATTCCCCTATAGTTAGAGCAAACAATGATATCACCTTTCTTGTGTATAACATGGGACAGATGATGCCTACCTTTCATTCACCAGTGATTGTTGCTACCCATATCTTAGCCACAAGTTTGTGGAAGTGTTTAATAAATTATCTCCTTGCGTTTTTCACTAGTTCTGACGATTAGATACATTCAGCTAGCTCTACTTCCTCGATGGTTGGTATCGGTGCTTCTATTTCTGTTACTCTTGTACTCTCAGGAGGCAGGTTTCTGGAGTCATCAGCTAAACCTTCGTTCAACAATTCATCAAAATGTTGAGGCCATTTTTCACATATCCTCACCACTCTAGATTATCATCCTTATCTCTGCTTAAAGTTGTTCTAAGCTGGAAATCATTTCGACTATTGTATAACTTTCGATTAGAAAGCTCTCACGTCATTCATCCCTCTTAACTGTTCAATTTCTCAATGCTTTCCTCTCATACACTCTCTTTCTCTTCTTATGCATATTGTATTGTCCCGGGGGATGTTAGCTCGATTAGGGGTGGCGTCGTCTGAAAGACGAGGGTAATTGTGTGCAAGACAAGACTCGAGTGTAATGTGGTGTTTCAGATAGAGTGATTGCTAATGAATTGGGGACAAGTAAGTAGCGAACGGGTCGTGCTCACTTAGCTAAATGCTGACGCTTGTTTACGAGGTTAAAATGCAATGACAGGTAACTAGGACGATTTACAGCGGCGCAGCGGAACAGAGCTTTGCCGGCTGGTGTCCGGAGTTCAAAATAGGAGTTTAAGAAATACAACAAAAGTAACTTTAAAAGAATGACTAGTGTTTTAATTAATTAACTTAGTGTGAAAGGATGAATGAGTACAATTGCTAGGTTTGGATTTAGGAAGGATTGTCCAAGGGCAAACCGTTAGAGTACACTCACCAATCTGCAAGTCGAATCTGACGTTCAGCGGCTGAGAGGGGGTGGCCATACCCTGTGAAACCCCAGGGTTTAACAATATGTACTATTGTGTCTTCTCTTCCGGCTAATCCATAGTCTTTTACAGCTTTTCAAGTGTGGTTCCATCGCTGCATTCTCTGATAAGCCTCATTTTTAAAAATCTGTTTAAACCAACTGTTTTACGAGGCTTCTTCAAAAATCAAGTTTCCGTATTTTATAAATAAGAAGAAAGCATAGTTACATGAAAAACATTATTAGCACCAGATACAGCAATGTTTGAGATATGTTTCGACATAATCACCACCATAATTTAGACCCCTGTCATATCGCGGGATCAACTTTAGTATTCCTGTGTCAAAGAAGCCTGACCCCTGGGAATGTAACAAGCGCGTGACATTTATCTTCAGTTCTTCGCCAGTGTGAATATGTGGACAGGAGATCAGGAAAGTGAGCAACCCATGTTTCATCGCTCATGACGATCCTGTCGAGGAATTCGTCGCCGCCATTATGGTACCTCTGCAGAAATGTCAGCGTTGCTCCTAAGAGCTGTATTTTATGGTCAGATACCAGGGTTTTCGGCACCCACCTGGCACATACTTTCTTGAACAGCATGTGCTTAGTGAGCATCAAGTCCAGGAACACCACTCCCACCGCCCAAGGACTATCTCTTACGTAAGTAACACACTACTAAACCTAACAAAGCATCTAATCTTAAAGATCTCTAGGAGTCCCATACCCTCCAGAGAATTAAGAAGAGGTAGTTATTGGAGTTTTAAGGGGCGGGATAGCGAGGTCATCTACCCCTTAGGAAGAACTAAGGGCCACAATTTCATTACAAAATCCCGATTCATGGCTCTCACAAAACGACCTAAATCATTGTTAGTAATAGGTATAACCAGTAGCGGATCCAGGCCTTGCGGGGCCCTGGGCGATATGATAAGATGGGGCCCACAACAATAGGAAATAAAAACAAATCAAATCAAATGGAAAATAGTTTTGTAATAATAAAAAAAAGAATAGTTACTATATTTTGAATACACTACAGTACATGTTTTTAATAATATGAAAGAAACCTGTAAGTCCCCTTGTAGAAGATTATGTAAACTATGAAATATTAAAATATTACTTTGCGACTTTTTTCCCGGCTGAAGTCTTGCATCATTTCACTGAAATTTAAACTTGATAAACGGTCACGGGAGATCATAGCTGCACTAAAAAAAGAATATGAATTATAAATTAGTTTGAAAAGTATAATTAATTCATCAATTATATTTAAAACAATCCATGGCGAGGGGCCCTGGGTGGTCGCCCTCCCCTAGATCCGCCCCTGGGTATAACAGCGCGTTTACCAACCATAAAACAATCCCAATTGCATGAAACATGGCAAATACAATACAGAACAAATAAACACCCCAATTACAAAATATTAAACTGACCGCCTTTAAATTGTTATGTGAAGCAACGGAGATGATCATAGTCGAAACAAAACTATGCACAGTTATAGGCGTATGTTTTCAACCAAGATACAAGGCGGAAGACATTGATGGTACTGTATTATTAATGCTGAACTTCATAGAATACAGCCACCGGATCTCGTCCTACTCACGGGTGACAGTCATGAATTGCAGGATGTATATTCGCAACTCAAAAAAACGGAGGTACCCTAGAATACCTCACGACAGAAAGACTCAACTTGATTAACTAACCAAGTGAGAAGACATGCAGTTGCCAAAATGGAAGTACCGTAGCTCTATAGATTTATTTTCCAATATGAGGGATGTCCAACTGATCTCCCAGGCAGTCTTGCGAACAGCAACCAGGAAGCACTTACCAGTGCAGTGGTCAACACTGACGCTAAGAGAGAGCACCAGCGTTATTACTCAAACTGTCGGAGTATCAAAACTATCAACATGCAGGTAAAAAGAGGATTAAAGATATTCATTCATGCATTTATTTATTCATTTTTTTTTTTCAATTCATTCAAGCATTATTTATTTACTTATATTAATTGATTAAATTAGTTACTTATAGGTTGATAATAAAAACTACTACTGAACTGACACATCAAGTTGATTAAATAATAGATATGAAATCACAGTTCAGGAAAACTTCAGGTGCTGGTGATTAGTAGTACAGTATAATGGACGCAACATTAAAGTCATTGGCCCCTAATGATAATGATAATAATGAAAATGGAAACGAATACTAACTACTGGCACATGTAATTTACCAATAAATAAATAAATAATAAATAAATAAGAAAAGGATTAAGTGAAGTAAAAGACGCTGCCCCATATCTCATTGGCTTTTTAGAAAAGTGGGGGCGCAATAGTGTTGTCTTTCGTCGCATAGCACTGTTGGAAAATGATCAGAGCACTTACAAAAACGTCGACAGTACCAAGCTCCTGAGGGAGCAATAGTATAATATTTCGCTACTTACCGCTGTAGGAAAATGTTCGGAGTACGCCAAAGAAAGATTGAAAGCACCTACATTTATTAATGCAGAACTTCGTAGAATACAGCCACAGGATCTCGTCCTACTCACGGGAGACAGTCATGAATTGCAGGATGTATATTCGCAACTCAAAAAAAACGGAGGTGAAACGATGTAGATTTGTACCGAAGGGTTTAACCTCAATGTTCTACCCCAACACCATCGCACTTACACAGAAGCATAATATTTAGCTAACAGATATGGCCTACAGTTCAAGTAACCTGCAGGGTTACAAAGGGTAAGTAGTAAAATTTGGTTCAGTTCGGTGAAATGGTGTAGACTTGTGAGAAAGGGCCTAAATCTCGGGAATGCCCAGATTTCAAGTAGACAGTGTTACCTGCAGGATTCGGAGAGGTAAGTATGTAAAATATGGTTCACTTTGGTGAAACAGTGTAGATTTGAGCTAAAGGGCCTAGATATAGGGAATGGAGAGGACTGTCCAAATTTCAAGTATACAGTTTTACCCGCTGGGCTTTGAAAGGTAAGTACGTAAATTGTGGTTCAGTTCGGTGGAGCAATGTAGATTTGTTCCAAAGGGTATAAATCTAGGGAATGGTGAGGGCTGTCCGAAATTTCAAGTGGACAGTGTTACCCGCAGGGATCCAAAGGGTGAGTCGTAAAACTTGGTTCAGATCTGTGAAACGGTGTAGATTTGTGCCAAAGTGTCTAAATGTAGGGAATGGAGTGGGCTGTCCGAAATTTCAAGTAAACAGGTTGAGTACGTAAAAATAGATTCAGATCGATGAAACGGTGTAGATTTGAGCCATATGGTCTCGCAGAGTTCCAAAGGGTAAGTACCAGCACGTAAAATTTGGTTCAGATCGGTGAAACGATGTAGATTTGTATCAACGGGTTTAAATATACGGAATGGAGAGGGCTGTCCGAAATATCAAGTAGATAGTTTTACCCGCTGTGTTTGGAAAGGTAAGTACGTAAAATGTGATTCAGTTCTCTGAAACGGTGTACATTTCTGCCAAAGAGTCTAAATCCGGGGAATGGAGAGGGCTGTCCGAAATTTCAAGCGTACAGTGTTACCTATAGGGTTCCAAAGGGTAAGTACGAAACATTTGGTTAAGATCGGTGTAACGGTGTAGGTTTGTGCCAAAGGATCTAAATCTACGGAATGGAGAGGGCTGTCTGAAATTTCAAGTGTACAGTGTTACCCGCAGATTTCCAAAGAGTGAGTACGTAAAATTAAGTTCAGATCGGTGAAACGGTGTCGATAACAGACATTTCTAGCCTAGTGTGCGGAAGTTTAAGATCTAAATGAGTAAAAACAAGATGTTCAGTAAAGAACATATAGCCTACTTTCTCCTAAATGCATGGGTATTGTTATAACTCTTTGTCCTTTTCAAGGAGTATGATTGAATGTTGGTTGTAGGAGCTTGTTGAAATACAACGTGCTATAGGGATATTAAACATGAATATGAGGTGCCCTTTGCTAGTGCTACCTCTGTACCAAATTTCGTTCAATTCGGTTTCACCGTGTTTGAATTGATAGGGGGAATCGATTTGCACACCTACTTGGCCACCATCTGCAAACTATTGGGCTGATGTTCTTGCAGTTTGGTCAGAATATGTTTCCCACATAAAGATATGGTGTTGCAAAATTAGGTAGACACTAGATTATTAGGTTGGTCGTAATTACATTTTTGCTTTTAACATTTGGGTGGCCGCGATTACGTTTCCATCAAGATAGCGGTGATATAAAACATGACACTGAGGTGCCCTTTGCTAGTGCTACCTCTGTACCAAATTTCGTTCATTCGGTTCCACCGTGTTCGAAATAATAGGGGGAATCAATTTTGACATAAAGATGGCCGCCATCCGCAAACTATTTGGCTAATGACCTATTAGATTGGTCAAAGGATGCTCCCTCCATAAAGGTATGTTGTTGCAAAGTTTGGTAGAGTTCGCATGGTTATGTTAGTCGTAATTTGATTTAAGCTTTAAACATTCGTGTGGCCGCCATTACGTTTCTGTCAATATGGTGGCGATATTAATCATGACACTGAGATGCCCTTGCTAGTGCTATCTCTGTACCTAATTTCGTTCCATTCGGTTTCAGCGTGTTTGAATTAATAGGGGGAATCGATTCTGACACAAAGATGGCCGCCATCCGCAAACTATTAGGCGAATGACCTATTAAATTGGTCAAAGGATGCTCCCTCCATAAAGGTATGTAGTTGCAAAATTTGGTAGAGATCGGATGATTAGGTTAATCGTAATTTGATTTAAGCTTTGAACATTCGTGTGGCCGCCATTACGTTTCAGTCAAGATGGCGGCGATATAAAACATGACACTGAGGTGCCCTTTGCTAGTACTACCTCTGTACCAAATTTCGTTCCATTCGGTTCCACCGTGTTCGAAATAATAGGGGGAATCAATTTTGACATAAAGATGGCCGCCATCCGCAAACTATTTGGCTAATGACCTATTAGATTGGTCAAAGGATGCTCCCTCCATAAAGGTATGTTGTTGCAAAGTTTGGTAGAGTTCGGATGGTTATGTTAGTCGTAATTTGATTTAAGCTTGAAACATTCGTGTGGCCGCCATTACGTTTCTGTCAATATGGTGGCGATATTAATCATGACACTGAGATGCCCTTTGCTAGTGCTATCTCTGTACCTAATTTCGTTCCATTCGGTTTCAGCGTGTTTGAATTAATAGGGGGAATCGATTCTGACACAAAGATGGCCGCCATCCGCAAACTATCAGGTGAATGACCTATTAGATTAGTCAAAGGATGCTCCCTCCGTAAAGGTATGTAGTTGCAAAATTTGGTAGAGATCGGATGATTAGGTTAATCGTAATTTGATTTAAGCTTTGAACATTTGTGTGGCCGCCATTACGTTTCCGTCAAGATGGCGGCGATATAAAACATGACACTGAGGTGCCTTTTGTTAGTACTACCTCTGTACCAAATTTCGTTCCATTCGGTTGCACCGTATTCGAATTAATAGGGGGAATCGATTTTCACACAAAGATGGCCGCCATCCGCAAACTATTACGCTGATGACCTATTGGTTTGGTCAAAGGATGCTCCCCCCATAAAGGTGTGTCTTTGCAGAATTTGGTAGAGATCGGATGATTAGGTTAGTCGTAATTTGATTTAAGCTTTGAACATTTGTGTGGCCGCCATTACGTTTCCGTCAAGATGGCGGCGATATAAAACATGACACTGAGGTGTCCTTTGCTAGTGCTACCTTTGTACCAAATTTCGTTCAATTCGCATTCACCGTGTTCGAATTGATAGGGGGGGACAGACATTCAGAGTACACACACACTCACACACACACACACACACAGACACACACACACACAGACTCACACACACACATACACACACACAGACAGACACACTTTTTTCGCCCTGTGTTGATCTCATAAGTCTACTTTCATTTTTTGCAAAAATCGAAAGTAGGCTAATATGCTAGCAAAATAATATGCCCCCATTTTAGGGATACGTAGCAAGTATTTGAGTATAACTAGGCCTTACAATATACAGCAGTCACAATTTAATCATACAAACTGATAGTGCTACAATATCTAGGCCTACATTTAACATTTTAGGTACATTCAGTACCAGGCAAGGGCGTATCCTGGATTTTTTTCGGGGTTGGGGGTTGAATCCATAAATTTTACAAAATCATCACCCGAGATGAATTTTCATATCTCACAATAGAATGTTAATAAATTAATATTTTATTTTGTTGTTGATGATTGATTTAGGGGCTATGCGACAACGCGGTCATGTAGCCCCGTATACTTTGGATGTGTGTAGAATCTGTCTGATAACCGATGTTAATTGTGATGGCTGTATTAGTGTGTGTTATCTGTAATTCGCGGGGCGTGGTGGCTCAGCGGTCTAGCTGTATGCCTCTCACCAAGGCGGTCCGGGTTCGATTCCCGGTCAATGCATGTGAGATTTTCGAAGTGAAATGCCATGTCCTGTGGTTCGGATTCCACGTAAAAAGGAGGTCCCGTGGCTCATGATCTCTAGATTAACGGTCACGTAAAACTGCAAGCTTCCTTCTTTATCTGTAATTCAGGTAAGGACTCCAGACGATCAATTTCAAGTAGTTCCTACTTCTGCTACCAAATGCTACCGTTACCGACACCTAGCTGTGAACTTAGCTACTAGATGCCACCGCTACTAGCACCAGGTGGCGAACGTTGGAACTTATGGAGCGTTAATAAAATCTAACATACAAATTTAGCTTCACACAATTGTATAAGGTGCGTTCAAAAAGTATCGAGCCGGAGGCTGGAATGCGCAAACCGGTGACTACATCGGCTAACCGTGGCATGTGTAACGAGGTGTGGTTCCGACCAGAGCGTGGAAGGTCAAAGCCCGTCGCTAGAGGGCACGCGTACACGTCACGTGACAATACAAAGCGAGCAGCAGCATGCATCAATCGTCCAACGCTGCCAGTCGCATTGCAAACAGTGACATGGAGGCGTCAACCGAAGAGCAAAGAGGTGTAGTTCGGTTTCTAACAGCGGAAGGAGTAGGGGGAACGGACATGCATCGCCGAATGTCACAAGTGTACGGCGAACACTGCATGCCCATTGCAAGGGCCAAGGCGTGGCACAAGCGCTTCAGGGAAGGACGGGTGTCGTTAGCCGATGATGCCCGGTCTGGGGCACTCCCCTACATTACCGATGACAACGACCAGCTTGTTGATGCACTCATTACCCAGGACCGCCGAGTGACAGTGAACGCCATAGCCGCCGTGGTCGATCCACGACAATGCATGACCTCATACGGCCAACACAGTCGCGGCACTCCTGCAGAAATTTAAATGGGAGGTTCTCGACCACCCTTCATGCAGTCCAGACCTCTCTCCCTGTTATTACGCCATGTTTGGTCCCCTAAAAGGGCTCTGCGGGGCCAACGATTCACCTCGGACGCCGACGTCCTGCTGTACGTGCGGAACTGGTTCACATCGCTGACCAGGGAGTTTTATGAGACAGCCATTCACCGCCTCGTGTCACAGTGGGACAAGTGCCTCAACAGCCAGGGCCAATACTTCTGACATACAGGTACTGGTTTCTGTAATTATGCCTCCGGCTCGTTACTTTTTGAACGCACCTTATAGTTAGTGGAAGGTTCTTTTACGTGCCATAAATCTATGACATGGGCCCGCTGGCTTTACTTCGCCTCCGAAGGAAGGTATACTGAGGGATTTTTAACGCTCTTAAAAATCCGATGACTTTGACCGGGTTTGAACCCGCGATTTTCGGCGTAGCTCAGCATGCTACCAACTACGCCACCGAAGGCCGCTTTTTGATTATTATGAAGTAGAATATGACTGTAAACAATAGAACGATCAGAAGGTACCCATTTGTTAGCCTATTTTCATTTATGATAAAATAGGTTTATGAGATCACCTTTTGTCCGTGTGAGTGTGCGTATGTCTATGTGTGTGTCCCCACTAATAAAATCTAAACGGCTGTACATTAAGCCTGTCTTGTCCCATAGAGTTTCGCAAGTAGGTCTTAATTCTTCTCAAAGTACTGAAACTGCGTTCTGATTCAGCAGTAGTCACTGGAGTCTTCAGTACTATGCACAGTAGTTTGTTTAATTCTGAAGAGGCATCTACTATGTCATTATCGCGCAAAAACAGCAAGTGCTCTCGTGTTTTTCAGTTCACAGAAAATGTCATCGCTGTAAGTTACAGACAAGTCTGCTTTTAGTTTTATTTTGTTTAGCATAGGATATGTTGAGCAAATTGTATCGAGTTCTGCAGAGGGGAAGCATTGCCATTGTGACTTGAACTTCTGAATATCGACAATTGAAAAGGTGCGTATGACGTCATTACTCTGAAATCTATATTTCACTCGTGTTGTAATAATGGCACATGCCTGCTTAGCATCAACGTCTACCGGAGTGTCATTGCCTGCTCTTAATCTTTTTTTGTGGAGGGGGTTCGCAAGTTTTCCTCCGCGACACCCCCGCATAACTTCTGTCCCATCATAAGTTTGTGCCACGATCTTGTCTTTAATGTTAAATTGTTCCAATTCTTCAACTAAAGCAGCACTTAGGCCCTCAGTTCTTACATCAGAAACAGCTAAAAAGCGTATGAAACGTTCCACGGGCTTCCCTTCATTAACATACCTCAAAATGAAAACAAACTGCGTTGTATAAGACACATCTGTTGTTTCATCGGCCTGCACTGCAATATAATCAGCCCTTTCAATTTCTGCCTTAATCTCTTCTAGGTAGACACTGTACATGGAATAGAGAAGCTCATTTTGGATTGTTTTGGAAGTGTTTTTAACAATTGTTGCATTATTATGGCGACTGTCTAATACACTATCTAATTTTGCGGTATTGGCTAGTAAATCTGAAAATACCCCTCGGTTAAGTGCATTTCCACTTTCATTACGTCCCTTTAACGTCAATTCATGTGCTCCGCAAAACTTCAGGTTATCTATAATTCTGTACAATACGTGTCTGTTTTTGTCAACTAGTTCGGTATGTTTCTTAACCGAAATATGATAACCCTCATCTAATTGTGTCTGTATATTAACTGTGCCAAGAGTTTTCAGTTTCAACGCATTTGTAATGTGCACATCACTAGCCTCGTGTTTCTTCAACTTTTCTGACAAGTGACCTGTCTTCGACCAAACGTTTCACCGCCGAATAATATACAATAAAAACAAACCAAGGTCTTACGTTTTTCACACGTTGTTAACCAAGGAACTTTTTCATACCAATGAGGCAAATATTCCTTAGTTTTGATCCTTCTTGGAACGTGATTATAATATATTTTAATTGATGAGGCCCTGTTCTTTTAATTTCTAATTTTGTATTCAGAGGTAAAGACGAAAATGGATTATTTAATGAATATTCCATTTCATTCATTTTCGTATGTCGCACACAATCAGCAAATTAAATTACTACCACAGAAGTTAAAAACACATTATTTTATGGAAATTAACTTATTCACAAAACTCACTAACACTTGCACTGTACTTGGACGCCAGATAACTGAAAATGTTTAATTACAGTATAGTTGCCTCACTTTCCTGGTTGGGTCCAGTTTCAACCAAGCAAGCCAGGTGAATAGACGTGCAGTGAAGTCTAAGGAAGAATCAGAATCGCTATTCAGCAGTACCGGGCGGTCATCGGCCGCCGGCAGGCTAGAGTGAAGTGCGATTTCGGTGTCGGGAAGGTGATAGTGTAATGGTAATTAATTAGTGCCCCATGTTGGTAGCGACAAATGTAATGGCTTCTTTTGCCCTCACTTTGAGCGACAAGTGTAACGTTTTGCTAGCCCCTAACGTTGAGCGTACAATGTGGCAGTTTGGCTAGCCCACACTGTTGGGAGATAAATGTAACTGTTTACCTTTGCCTAAGCTATGTTGTTTTAATGGGCGCCAAGACCTCAATGCAATGTTGAAATCTAAATTTGTATTTAACAACGTCTAGCTCTGGCAGAACACATTCAAGACTCTATTCACTCAGATCGTGGTATGATTTGATCATTAACCCAACAAACAATTGTATCAGGAGAAGGAATTGGTCTATATCTAATGCTACCTACTGAAAGCAAAGATTGCATTGTAAAAGAATTGAATTTATTATATAAAACAAGTATAGCCAAATTAATAATAATAATAATTACAAAATTTAAATTGGAGCGTTGTGATTTGAATATTACCGATAGAAAATTACGTGAAAACGGAGTCTGATAAATTGATTTTACTCTTATTTCCAAGCTATGAAGTTACTGAAATATGAAATGTAAAACAAAGAAAAATGAGAGATTGCGTATTTCTGCGTCATTTGCGCTTACCATTGGAAATTGCCAAGGCATTTCCCTCGTACTTGCTGATGCTGTGAGCTTCCCACAGTCTCCTGGACGTCGTCATCTCCGTCGGAATTTGATGATATTCTGGTAGATTAGATAATTCTATGGTCCGTACCTCGGACCCAAACACTCGTACAACCGCACTGGTTAAGTTTTGCAAAAGTTAGTCTTCAACTCCACTGAACATCGGAGCGACACGCACTTTCAACCGTACTCCGCAAATTCTACACAGATAGTCCTTTCCACCGAACATCGGAGCGTCCCCCGCGTATAACCATACTCCGCAAGTATTTCACAGATAGTCGCTAACTCCACCGAACATCGGAGCCACTCGCACGCGCATCCATACTCGTCAAGTATTTCACAGATAGTCCTCGTTCGACGGCGCGCTGAACGATATATGCACACGTTGGCTCCCCCACTCTTCAGCCGGCTTCAGCTTGCGTGGTCCTCACTGATTGGTTGACCCACCGCTAGTTCCCCTCCTCTGGTTTCTTTACACTCGGCGCGCGAGAGGGAGAAGTCGTTTTCCGTTCCAACAATTCGCCTTTTCTAGACCTTGCGACCCAAGATTGCGTCATGCTTCTCGACAAGATTAAGCGTGTACTTGAAATCCCAGTGAGTCACGTCTCTCGATATACCCTAACTGACGAAAACTCCGTAAAATTCCGTAATCAGATAATTTTCTATGATATCGTCGTTCGTAATAATTTGCTGGATATCGTTTTCTAAGACATAGAAAACCTATCTGAATGCTAATAATTTTTATAAAATGCTCCGAAAATACCTAAATAATAATTATAATAAATTAATAATAATAATAATAAATAAACATGATAAATTCTCTTGGCTGAACAATTTGCCGCGTAAATAAATATAGAATGGCTTCCTACTGACTTATGCCAGTTGCATAAAACCCCTCGAAAAACACGTTACATATTCGCCTCGGATCATCGGATGATTTACCGTGACGACGGTCCCTTATCCGATTATCCCAGACACGTTAATAATCCCCATCCAAAATACATATTACATAAATGAAATCACCCTAAATTACAGATATATACACTCATAATTTTTCTTCACGCACTTTGCGTCAAAGTTTGTTGTCACTATGGATTGCACTTTGCAACCAGTCCAATGTTTTACATATGGAATAGTGTTCCACGGATATTTCCGCCTCTCAAATTTCTCTATGTTGGAGAAATAGACATAATTAATGTGTGAGCACTATGTATTTATGATGTCATATCACACGCATTGAAGGTGTTCTGATATATTTATATCACCATAGAACTTCCTAATTTCACTGGAGGTCCCCTCCTTATGGTGACATTTAATTCCACTTATCACTGAGCACACGATCACACTATTGTGGCAGTGCCTCGTGACCATAATACTTAATCTCTCTTTAAAGTAGATTAAATTAATATTGACTTCTGAAAAAAAAACAGTAAATGCGCATTACGTATAACACCAAATATTTCTGTGCCGTAATCGCCCTGTCTTGTTAAGTTCCCGTTAACCATATTCTACTTACTACTAGTTCTCAACACAGACCATTTCTCCTCACACAAATAATACCATTGTACAAATTATCTTAAATTACACACTTACAAATCTTACATGGCGAGGCCGTAAACAGAAATCACGTGTGCTGATATGTATGAGTTTCATGAAGGACTGTCTCGCATTCTGATGGCCCATCTTTTATCTCGTGGACGCCTTAAGCTAACAAGCCCTATACAAGCGCTCCCCCATCTCTTGGAGATAAATGGGAACCCATCAGCGCTGCCAAAATGGCCTTGGTGCATCGAGACAATTTAGTGCTCAACAGCATCCGACAATCCCGTCATATTTCCCTGTACCTTAAAAACTCTCATTTACTTACATACTACCCCCCTGTGTGACTTCTGATACGCCTGCCTTAAGACCAGATCCTCCCACGCACCAAATACTACACTTACTCATTTGATAGGCTGGCTCGCCAGCTAAACACACTCACTTTATGACACATATTTTCGTAGACTATGTATATTATACGTCCCGTATAATCTGTTTCCCTCACTATTCTCCAGCACATATGCTGTTTTGCCAATACGTTTGGAAACTATAAATGTTTCTGCGTCACCTGCTTCCAACCTTGCAAGTGGCTCCCTTTAAATGAACGTCATCACGTTGCTCTACCTAGCATATTTCTCAGTGTCTGTAACGATGCCCTGTTGCTACTGTCCACACCTGCTAACCCTACCTTCCTATGGTGTCACACCTCTACTCGACACTCTATGACCTATAAATGTCACTTCTGACTGACAGAATGACGACTTAGACAGCTTCAAAGTGAACCCTGCCTGATCTAACTTCTGAAAAACTATATTTAAATGACGTAGATGCTCCTCAAAACTGCGTGAACTAATTACCATATCATCTATGTAAATGGTTACAAACTCTCCTGTGTCATCCCCTAATGCGATGTTTAAAGCCCTAATTAAAGCTGCTGAACTACTCTTTAACCCATAAGGTGTTCTACAAAATTGATAAAGGTTATATTTATGACTAAAAGCTGTAAATGGTCTATCTTCGTACATAAGTGGCACTTGCCAAAAACTGGAACTCAAATCTACACAAGTGAAATACTTCTTCCCCTCAAATGTTTGCATTAATTCTTCTATTGACATAGATTTCAGCTGATCTGAACTAATTCTACTGTTAACCAAACGAGCGTCTAAACAAATACGAACAGTGCCGTCGGTCTTGGGTACCGTTATCAAAGAATTAACATACGGACTGTTAGAGTGCTCAATAATCCCATCTTCAAGCATCTGATTAATTTGTGCCTCAACTGCACTCTGATAAGCGAAAGGTACAGGATATCTATGTCCTGTGAATACTGACCTATCAATAACGTTCAATGAATGGGTATAGCAATTGGCCATACCAATGCGATCCTCAAACACTCTCCTATTACACAATAACACATCATAGAGCCGAACACATTGTTCCACCTCTATATTACCCTGAAATGCAGCCTCACGTAACGAGTCCTCTAGACTTCCGTTCGTAATCACACTGCCCACAAAACATGGAGAACCCCGCTCTACGGCTGGCGATATCTCATTTAAAGTACAAATCACACCTACAATACTACTCCTCTGAATATGGTCATTGAACGCTACTTCTACTTCAGAATCTCCCCATTTAAATTTCAAACTCCCTACATCATAACATAAGTTACCAGACACTCTACTTAGCCACTCTGAACCCAAGATAACACTGAATACTAAATTTGGAATTACAAGGCAAATCTGCTTCTCTACATGATTATTAATTTTAATGTCTACTAAAACTTGCTTAGAAATTACTTTAGACCTCTTCCCAACAGCTGTGATAACAAAAGTGCTTTTAATTGGCATCTCCTCAAAATTTACTCCAGTTCCTTTCATTTTATCATAAAATGCACTACTTATGCAACTCTTCATACAACCACTATCAATTAAAACATCTGTGTACGCCTCGGACACGTTAAATTTAACTATGGGGCTCTTACTAACTACTTCCTGAATAATACCTTCATCATTTAGTTCATGTAATAATTCATTTCTTACATTTAGGTCATAGGGTTCCTGTATAATTGTATGGACAGGGCATGCTACAGACTGAGATTCTGACCTTACTTCGCAGCCTGGTTCGCGTTTAAAGAACCGCTACAGCTGGCCGTAGTACTACTAACTACTAAACTGGTCTGGTTGTTCTGGGCTGTGTTGTCATTGTTTGGCTGTATATTACTACCACTAGGCTGTCCTCTTCCTTGACCCCTATTCTGGTTGTAATTATTGTCATTATAATTTCTCCCTTGATTTCCCCTGAAATCATTGTTTCTCCCTTGATTTCCCCTGTAATCATTGTTCCTCCCTTGATTTCCCCTGAAATCATTGTTCCTCCCTTGATACTGATTACCATAGCCATTTCCTCTGTTCTGATTTAGCTGATTATTATTATTTCTATTTTGAGCGTTGGCCCCTTCGCCACCGTTCCCTTGAACTTCCTGATGCCTGGCTTCATTAGGTCTATTATTATTATTACCCTGGTTCCGATTGAAATTGTCCTCATAACCCCCTCTCCCTAGTGCATCAAATGTGCTTAACAAATTTTCTACTTGTGATATAGTCTTTACATTCTGGATACAAGCAGCCTCCTTGATCCTATAGGGAAAGTGCCTAAGTAGCAACCTTACCACATCACTTTCCTCCTTCAAGCCATCAAGATATTTACACACTAATACCTGCCCTAAAAAGTATTCGGTCATGGTGGAGCTTCCTTTAGGGTTATATTTACCACACACTACTCCCTCACGATGCTGCGACTGAATAACCTCATTCCAGAACTTTTCACAGAATTTCATTTTAAAATCATTGATATCAGTAAACTTGTCTCTGTAGACAGCAAACCAATTCCTCGTTTCCCCCACAAACACTTGTTCTAAAATTTCAACTACCTGGCACCACTCAATACTACCATTTTCCAACCTTTCCCCGAATTTATTTTCTATAGTGTTCATGAACTCCATTGGGCACCCCTGTCGATTGCTGAACTTACCCAGTTCTACCTCCCTGTGTGTGCTATTCACAAAAACTGGCCTATTCTGACTATTTTCTTGCCTGATCCTAGCTTTTAATTTTAATTCTAATTCTGCGATTTTCTCCTCAGCCTTCCTCTCAATACTGTTTACTGTTAATTTAATGTTTCCTTCTGATTCTTCTACTTTATCATATAGCTTTGCTTGTTTCTCCTCAATCTTGCTAATGCTCTCTCTATTACTCTCTCTTAAATCATTTACTTCTGCAGCTCAACGGCAGCTACAGTGGAGGGGATATTCTCTGGTACAGTGTAGATGGCGGAAGGGGCAGCCCAGTGCTCGGGATTGAGTATAAGGTATCGTCCTCACTTGAGGGCAGATATCAGCTGTAGCGTCTGATCCGGAGCGGGCGGCTACAAACGGCGTCTGTACCCCATGTTAGGGGCGGCCGAATTATATGCTGGCAGTAGCGTTAAAATGCCCGATGACAGGCCCGGGCGACAGGCCGGTCGGTTTATCACCGTCGCAACTCATGGATCAATGGCACAAGTTGAATTATCGGAAAATGCTAGGGCGTCCCCCGAAAGCGACGCGCGATGGTCTCGCCCGGCCAACGTGAGAAGAGAGCAAGGGCTACCAATTCAAGGACGAAATTGGTTAAAGAAGCGAGTCCAAAATAAACCATTGCGTATTGCTTCCTGGAACATTGGGACATTGACAGGTCGCAGTCGCGAATTGGCAGCAATCCTAAAATCTCGTTGCGTAGATCTGGCGTGTCTACAAGAGACACGGTGGAAAGGGCAGAAATCTAGAGATATTGGAGAAGGGTATAAGTTGATCTATCATGGTACGACTAATAGCCAGGGAGTCGCTATTGTAGTGAATGAAAAACTTCGCAACCAAGTATCAGCTGTACATCGCTACTCCGATCGTCTCATGTCAGCAGTTATCGACACCCCAACTCGCCGTATACATATATTTTCAGCGTATGCCCCACAGACAGGCTGTGATGAGACAGCTAAAGACACATTCTGGAACGAACTTCAAGATGCCGTTACAACGTGCAATGAAGAAGACCTATTTCTACTTTGTGGAGATCTTAATGGACATGTTGGCAGTACCAGCGAGGGGTATGAATGCCATGGAAATTTTGGCTATGATCTCAGAAATGAAGACGGGAACAGGATCCTTGAATTTGCCGAAGCAAATGATCTAATTATCACTAACACCTTCTTTAAGAAACGCAAATCACACTTGATCACCTACACTAGCGGAGGGCACAATACTCAGATTGACTATGTACTACTTCGTAGGAGAGATTTCCCAATTGTCATAGACACTAAGGTCATACCATCTGAATGTTTAGCCCCTCAACATAAACTGCTAGTTACCGATCTTAGAATGAAAGGTTACATAAGAAAACCCTATGTGAAAGGTCATGCCAAAATCAAATGGTGGAAGCTACAAGACCATAAAGTGGCATTCAGTGAGAAGATTGTGTTCCCTCCAGTTGATTCTGTAAATACGGATTATACTTGGGCATCATTCAACAACTGCGTAACTAGTATAGCTCAATCTGAGCTTGGTGTAACACAGCCCGGCACACGTAGAATTGACAAACAGACGTGGTTGTGGACAGACAAGGTACAGGAAATGGTGCATGAAAAAAAAGCAGCTTTTAAACAGTTGCGAACATCACCGACTGAGGAGAATCTTCTGAAATACAAAGCTACCAAGAAGGAGGCAAAAATAGCAGTTTCTGAGGCTAAAGTAGATCACTACAAACATTTATATGATCAACTGACAACTAAAGACGGAGACAAAATTATCTACCGACTAGCCCGAGCACGGTGTAGAGCAGGTCAGGATATAGAACACTATATGTGTGTGAAGGATAAGAATGGTCGACGACTTCACGATAGCAAGATGATTCTGCACCGTTGGCGAGAGTATTTTAGTGAAGTATTCAACACTGAATTCCCTCACCCACAAATACCAGACAACAATGTTACAGCTGGACCAGTACCTTGTATCACTGAAGATGAAGTCAAAGTTGCCATTCGTAGCATGAAAAATGGAAAGGCCCCAGGGCTAGATGACCTTCCTGCAGACATCTGGAAAATTGAGGAACTTAGTGACAACGCGACCACCTGGCTGACAGAGTTCTTCAATTCAATTATTCTCTGTGGTCAAATACCTACAGATTGGTCAACTAGTATCACAGTACCTATCTTTAAGGGTAAGGGTGACCCAGCTGAATGTACCAATTACCGTCCAATTAGACTTCTCTCCCACACTATGAAAATATTCGAACGTATCCTAGACAATAGGCTGAGGAACATCGTACAGCTCTCAGCAAATCAATGTGGGTTTGTCAAGGGATGTGGCACGATAGACGCAATCTTTGCTGTGCGCCAGCTGATGGAGAAATTCCGAGAGAAAAGGAGGCCACTACATCTTGCTTTCCTTGACCTCGAGAAGGCATTTGATCGAGTACCACACCAGATGATTTGGTACGCTCTCCGAGATCATCAAGTTCCAGAAATGTATATAAACTGGATAAAAATGCTGTACAACAACACCAAAAGCCACGTGCGATGCCCTGCAGGACTGACTGACAGCTTCCCTGTGACAGTTGGGGTTCATCAAGGCTCAGCTCTGTCTCCCCTGCTCTTTGTTATCGTCATGAATTCCATAACGCGAGACCTGCAGAAGTGTGTCCCATGGACATTGCTATACGCTGATGATGTGATGATTGCGGCAGACTCCAGGATGGATCTTGAAACCCAAGTGCAGACATGGCATGATCGTCTGCAAGGATTTGGTCTTCGTTTGAACATCCACAAGACTGAATACCTCGAAACGATTCCATCCCCTGGAACTATAGGTATTAATGGAGCTCCTCTTACCAAGGTAAATACATTCCGATACCTAGGCTCACGATTGAATGGCGACAGCTCTGTGAATGAAGATGTGCGAGCACGAATCAATGCGACTTGGATGCGATTCAGAGATGTCACCGGTGTTCTTTGTGATAAGAAGATGCCTATCCGCTTAAAATCAAAGATATACCGCACAATGGTGAGACCAGTTGCATTATATGGTACAGAGTGTTGGCCAGCACCTAGAAGTGCTGAGCACTCACTTCATGTCATGGAAATGCGGATGCTGCGAAGATCATTAGACATATCTCTGCTCGACCATATCCCCAACACAACGATTCGACATACAGCTGGCGTGGCTCCAATCAATGAGAAAATGCAGGAATGGAGACTCCGTTGGTATGGGCACGTTGTCCGTGCACCACAAAGTTCAGTCATCGGCTCGGCCTACCATCTAACGGTCGACGGCCAGAGACAGCGTGGGAGACCGAAATTGCGGTGGCTCGACACCATTAACGCCGATTTACGATCAAGAAACTTGAAATCACGCGAAGCATTAGATCGCAAGAAATGGCGTGCATTGATCCGAAAAGCGGACCCCGTTCCTACGGGATAACGCTAAGAAGAAGAAGAAGAAATCATTTACTTCTGCAACTATTTGTGAGTGGACTTTCTCAATTCTACCCCCCAGCTGTTCCTTAACCTCTTTAGTTGCTACCTGAATTTTGTCAATTTCTCCCCCCAATTGCTTTTTGACCTGCTGTGTTTCCAGTTGCACTAGTTCTTTTAAATTTTCAGCCTGTGTACTGATTCTAATTTCTAACTCCTCCTGTACTTTTCCTAATTTCTTGTCTACATCTGCAATGATCTCTTTAACCTTCTCTTCCATTACTCCTCTGATTTCTCCTCTAATCTGCTCCATTTTCACACTAATTTCCTTGTTGTTCTTATCTAATTTTGCATTATTCTGTTCTAATTTTTTATTTAAAGCTTCTGTACTTTCTTTATTTTCCCTACTGTTTTGTTCTAATTTTGCATTATTCTGTTCTAATTTTGCATTATTCTGTTCTAATTTTGCATTTAAGGCATCACTACTAACTTTGTTCTGATACATGAACTCGAGAAGTAAAGTTTTTAATTCTGGTTGGCCGCCTACACTCCCTGTTTCAGTATCGGGATTTACCTCCGCTACCCCGGTACTACCATCACTCGACATACTGCTCGTATCATCACTCTCCCGTTGATGACCACTACGTAACCTCATCTGTCTTTCTTTCTCATCCCCCATAATGATATACACTGATAAAGACAAATAACCCCCCAAAATACAGGCACAGAAATATATACCCTTCTCCTTCCACAAATGTTATTAGGTTTTCAGCCCCAAGTTGTCGGCGACAAATGTAGCAGTTTTACTTAGGCTGGGATGACAAGTGAAACGGTATTTACTTTGCTCCACGTTGAGCGTACAATTGTAATGGTAATTATATAGTGCCCCATGTTGGTAGCGACAAATGTAATGGCTTCTTTTGCCCTCACTTTGAGCGACAAGTGTAACGTTTTGCTAGCCCCTAACGTTGAGCGTACAATGTGGCAGTTTGGCTAGCCCACACTGTTGGGAGATAAATGTAACTGTTTACCTTTGCCTAAGCTATGTTGTTTTAATGGGCGCCAAGACCTCAATGCAATGTTGAAATCTAAATTTGTATTTAACAACGTCTAGCTCTGGCAGAACACATTCAAGACTCTATTCACTCAGATCGTGGTATGATTTGATCATTAACCCAACAAACAATTGTATCAGGAGAAGGAATTGGTCTATATCTAATGCTACCTACTGAAAGCAAAGATTGCATTGTAAAAGAATTGAATTTATTATATAAAACAAGTATAGCCAAATTAATAATAATAATAATTACAAAATTTAAATTGGAGCGTTGTGATTTGAATATTACCGATAGAAAATTACGTGAAAACGGAGTCTGATAAATTGATTTTACTCTTATTTCCAAGCTATGAAGTTACTGAAATATGAAATGTAAAACAAAGAAAAATGAGAGATTGCGTATTTCTGCGTCATTTGCGCTTACCATTGGAAATTGCCAAGGCATTTCCCTCGTACTTGCTGATGCTGTGAGCTTCCCACAGTCTCCTGGACGTCGTCATCTCCGTCGGAATTTGATGATATTCTGGTAGATTAGATAATTCTATGGTCCGTACCTCGGACCCAAACACTCGTACAACCGCACTGGTTAAGTTTTGCAAAAGTTAGTCTTCAACTCCACTGAACATCGGAGCGACACGCACTTGCAACCGTACTCCGCAAATTCTACACAGATAGTCCTTTCCACCGAACATCGGAGCGTCCCCCGCGTATAACCATACTCCGCAAGTATTTCACAGATAGTCGCTAACTCCACCGAACATCGGAGCCACTCGCACGCGCATCCATACTCGTCAAGTATTTCACAGATAGTCCTCGTTCGACGGCGCGCTGAACGATATATGCACACGTTGGCTCCCCCACTCTTCAGCCGGCTTCAGCTTGCGTGGTCCTCACTGATTGGTTGACCCACCGCTAGTTCCCCTCCTCTGGTTTCTTTACACTCGGCGCGCGAGAGGGAGAAGTCGTTTTCCGTTCCAACAATTCGCCTTTTCTAGACCTTGCGACCCAAGATTGCGTCATGCTTCTCGACAAGATTAAGCGTGTACTTGAAATCCCAGTGAGTCACGTCTCTCGATATACCCTAACTGACGAAAACTCCGTAAAATTCCGTAATCAGATAATTTTCTATGATATCGTCGTTCGTAATAATTTGCTGGATAGCGTTTTCTAAGACATAGAAAACCTATCTGAATGCTAATAATTTTTATAAAATGCTCCGAAAATACCTAAATAATAATTATAATAAATTAATAATAATAATAATAAATTAACATGAAAAATTCTCTTGGCTGAACAATTTGCCGCGTAAATAAATATAGAATGGCTTCCTACTGACTTATGCCAGTTGCATAAAACCCCTCGAAAAACACGTTACAATAGTGGGCAACGTCACTGAACAGATGGGGGTTTTGGCGATGGGGATGGTAGCGCTGGTTGTGGCGACGCTACTATTAATCGGAGGAGTTGAGTCAAACCCAGGGCCTGGTCAGCTGGGAAGGCAAGAAATTGAAAAAAATAAGGGAAATTGTAAAGGAAGTGTCACAAAATGACCAGATCCGGGACATTCTTCGTGAGCAATGTAAGGAATTCAAGGAGATGAAGACATGTGTAAGAGAAGAGATGGGAATAGTGACAGAAAGGCTGACCGATAATAGTAGAGAGATAAAAGACCTAAGAGAAAAGGTGAAGATATTAGAGGTGGAGGTAAATGAATTAAGGAAGACCAAGCTGGATGAGAGAAAGAAAGACGTCTTCACTTACGGAATAAAGGAAGATGCTAATGAAAGCACCGAGGATCTAACATCCAAGGTGCTCCGAGTGATTAGTGAAGGCATGCGGATAAACATTGGAGTTTCAGAGATTGACAATGTGACCAGGATAGGGCGGGGAAAGGGCACGAGGCCCGTGAAAGTGTCATTAGTTTCTTCGCTGATGGCTCACAGAATTTTGGCGAACACAATGAACCTGAAAGGGGAGAGGATATGGGTAAGGAGAGAAATGAGTAAAGAAGAGGCAAGCGAGCAACGGACCTTGCAGTTTCATTTAAGGAAGGCAAGAAACTCGGGTATCAAGGCTTATATAAAAGGCAATAGACTGGCGGTTAGCGGCAACAATTGGGATCGGGTTTGGACAGTGGCACAACTCCAGGATATGGAGAAGCAACAGCAACAGGAGACAGTTAGACCTAGCAACCAGGTGGAAGCAGCTGTCGGTTCAAAGGGAAGTGCGGTGGGGGTTCAACAGAGAGCATCGACCTCCAAGTCCAACACGGAAGTGGCGCGAGCAGGAACGACTAACGTCAGCGCCAGGAACACCGGACAAGTGCGTGGTTTGCAGAAAGGTGAGACTGGCAAACAACGAGTTACTAGTTTAAAAGAACTATGGGGCAAGAAAACCTTGACAGAGCAGTTTAATGTGGAGAAGGAGGTCATTTCTTCTCCAGGTGGCAGTATACTAGAGCTAGAGAAAGCTAGAGTTACTAGAAATAAAGCCACCGCCAGCGAAGAGGGTAGGGGTAAAAAATAACTAAACTGGAATATTGCTAGCGTAAATATAGAGGGTTTTTTAAATAAGAGAGGGAACGTTGTAATTTTGACCCTAATAGAAGATATGCAGATTGTAGGATTTGTTGAGATTTGGCTCCCTGTAGGTTGCGAGGTTAAATAGATGGCTTCAATATATATACAAAACTTAAGATTAGGAAAGCTCGTACCGGTAGGTTCCCGGGGGGAATTGTTTTAATTAAAGAAGAGGTGAGGGAATTATCAGAATTTATTAGTTCAGAACTGGAAGAAGTAGTGTGGGTAAAAGCAGATATTAGGGGGAGGAGGAAAGGAACGGTATGTTTCGGCTTTGTCTACAACCCTCAGGAGAATTCCCCGTATGCAAGAGAAAGCTTTTTCGATGAGTTAGCTATTGAAATAAACAGAATTCAAAATATATATGAAGAGGCAGAGATTGTGCTTTTAGGGGACTTCAATGCGAGGGTTGCAGACAGAAAGCCCCTTTACAGCAAGGGGGTTGCCGAGGCCGTATGTGGGGATAGGCACAGCAAAGACAAGGAATGTAACAAGAACGGAGAAAAGATTTTGGAACTATGTGGTGCAGAAGAGCTATATATATTAAATGGTGTCTGTGTGGGGGATGAAGGAGGTAACCTGACATATATAACAGAGATTGGAAAAAGTGTAATAGACTTAGCAATATGTTCCAGAGGAGCACTAGCCCTAATTAAGAGGTTCACCAATTGTCGTCAACATGCAGGGAGCGGTGACAAAATCAAAATCAAAAGGGAACCCACAAGTTAAAGCTAAAGAGAGAAAAGTAAATAGATTCAGATGGAGGGAGGAAAACTGCAGAGAGTTCCAGAACTACTTCCAGAGAGAAAATTTTGAGCTGATAAAGAAAGGTAGGGATAAGTTTAATGATCAGTAATGATGAAATTGAAGGGGTAATACGTATGATTGAGAATGCAATTATGATGGCTGGGCGGAAAATGCGCGTGAAGGCTAGGGGAAAAGTAGGGAGAATTAAAGGATGGTACGATGAATCTTGTAGAAGGAAGAAAACCGAAGTTATTAGGGCACTGAAGTTATACAAGAGAGGAGGGGATGATACGATGAGAGTAGAATTTTGTAGTCTAAGGAAAGAATATAGGGAACTGCTCAGCAAAATGAAAGATGAATGGCAGGGTAAGGAAGCAACAGCACTAAATAAGGATTCTAAAGCTAACGACTGTAGCAAAGTGTGGAGCAGGATAAATTCTTACTGTAGGGGGCGCAGAAGTGGTGGGGGGAGCTCTATTAGTGATGAAGTATGGATTGCATATTATGAGAATCTGTTAAATGCTGACGATAATTCGAGGAAGAGAGATGAGTTTGGCGTCCCGAGGGGGCTGGAGGCCGCTCTGCCTATGCTGAACCAAGTCATATCGATAGAGGAAATTAAGGAAGTAATGGCAAAAAGTAAAGGAGGGAAGTCAGGTGCTATTTCGGGGATAACAAATGAATTTTGGCAAGAGTTGAGTAAGAATAGGTTCATGATGGACAGCTTGGTAAAAATCTTTAACAAGATTTTTGAAGGAGGTAGATTTCCGAGGGCGTGGCAGGAGGGGATAATTTGTCCAATATATAAGAAGCGTGGGGACAAACTAAACCCAGGCAACTATAGAGGATAACTTTGCTTGATAATTTGAGCAAAATGTACACCGGGGTCTTATCCAAGCGTTTAGTAGCATGGGCAGAGGGCTGTTCGGTGTTCTCGAGACTCCAGACAGGGTTCAGAAAAGGGATGAGGACCAGTGACAATATAATGGTGGTGAAAACGGTGATGGACAAGTACATAAGAAAGAAAAGAGGTAAGCTGTATATCACAGCTATTGATTTGGAGAAGGCGTTTGATTCAGTGAGCAGGGGAGCTGTCATGGCTAAACTGGGAAAAATCGGGGTGTCACGTAAAATGATAAGAGCAATTGAGAATGTGTATTCCGAAGTGAAATGTGCAATTAAAACTAAAGATGATGTAATTGTAGGAGAGATAACGTCTAATATAGGATTAAAACAGAGATGCAAATTATCCCCGGTGCTTTTTTTTTTGGCTATTTATCAACAACATTTTCGATTCAAAGGGCTTTGAGCAACGGTCCAACCCTTGCTTGGACAATTATGATATCCCGGGCCTAGCTTTTGCTGATGACATCCTTCTGCTTGCTCTAACACCCTATAATATGCAATATAGTATTGACGAGATTGTGAAATACTGTGAGGACTGGAACTTAAAAATTAACCCGAGTAAGACCAAAGTTATGGTCTGCATAAAGGGAGTTAAACTGGCTAAGAATGAAAAGTGGGTCATGTATGGGTCACAGTTAGAGACGGTGAAAAAACTTGAGTATCTAGGGACGATAATGGCGAGTAATGGTAAATGGACCGAACAAATTAAAAGGGCAAAATCGAAAGGGCTAGCGGCATTGGCGAATGTTAAAGTGTTAGAGCGTAAGTTACCGAATCTTGACTACAAAGTGTATAAGAATGTGTTTAACGCATTTATCGTTTCAAGAGCACTTTATGGAGTGGAAGTATGGGGTTTAGAGGAAGGAACGAAAACCCTGGACAGTACTGTAAGTAGGTTTGCCAATATAATTTTGGGGCTACCTAATTGCACGGCGAATTGTGGAGCGAGAATGTTGTGTGAGGATGTAAGCATTAGACAACATATCATAAAAGAGGTCATTAAGTCTTGGATTCGTTTAAAAGCAGGTGGAGGTGGGGAAATGCTAAAGGTAGCCTACCTGCACCAAATGAAGCATCAGCAAGAGGGCTACTGGGTGGACGGGGTAAGAAGTGTACTGGAAAGATTAGGAATGGGTTATGTATGGGATAGGGACTTACAAAGAGAGGAAGGTAGGGTGTGTAAAAAAGTGTGTAGAAGGGTTAATGACGCAGAGTTGCAGGTGCTAAGAGAAGAGGGCACCAGTAGGAGAACCTTAACGGAGTTCTGCGAAATAAGGAACTTTATGAGCATAAAGCCTCAATGACTAACGAAAAGAGAAATGAGAGGGATAATTTGGTGGTTAATGGGGGTGTATAAGAACAAAGCGTTGAGAGAAGTAGGAAAAGAGGACATTTGCCTGTTTTGTGGGAAGGTTATGGGTGCAGCGCACCTGATCAGGGAATGCAAGGAAATTAAAATGATAAGAGCAAAGTTTGTAGACAAAGCAGATCTAAACAGAATAGAAAATGAAAATGAGTATCACACTTTAATTAAATTACTAAAAAGGGAATGGGGGAAAGCAGGTCAATTAGCAAAATATTTTAATACCATCAGGGCAATGTGGAATAAGAAAGCGTCGGATGAGATTCAGAATAAAGATGCATGTAAATTAAGCATTCAAGTACAGGAGATGGCTTCCTAAGCTATAAATCTTGTTAAAGCCTAGGAGAGCCTATCTGTATTAACTAGGTATACGATTACTACAGTACATCCACATATTGCTGTCTGTAGATTTTTCCTGTGAGTTTGATGATTTTCTTTCCCCTTACTACAAAACTTATCAGACTCTTACAATCAGTAAAGGCTCGATAGGGAAATAAAAGTAATTCTTTCTGTGATGTGATTCCCATGGAGAACTGTCAAAAAATGAAGAACACTGTGTCCACATTTATGATTAAGAAAGAACATTGTGCAGTCTCCATCAGAAAAGCTGTCCAGTGATATTGTAAATGAATATAACTACTGCAAAGCATTATTAAATTTTGAAATAACTAGGAAGCTATGAAATTCCGAATGAACATTTGGTTTAAATATCTAATGCCATACTGTAAATTTATGTTATCTATGTGTTTATTGTCTGTATGTCACGATATGACTCTCAGAGTTAAAGTGACAATAAACAAGTAGATTTGGTTTAAATAAATAAATAAAAATAAATAAAAAATATCACTTTCCTGGTTGACGTGCGGCTCGCCTTTGAAATATAGCTGGGTGGATATGTTTACATTCCATGGCGCCTGGAGCCAAGGCTTTCCCAGCGTGAGGCACAGCGTTGTCAACTGATACCTGTGGGAGACACAAGCTAGCCGCCAGGGCGGGACTTAAGAGTCCACGTAAAGTGATAGAGGAAGCATTCTATTGGCCAACAACCGTCAGCTATTAGTCAGTAGCGAAGAATGGTTATTGTCGGCGCGTGCTACTGCCTTACGTTCGAGTCGCCGCTAGTTAACCAGGATAGTGACGCAACTACGTATATACGTTTGTGTTTCAACAGGCTGTGAACAAATGGCTATTAGAGGTCTACCTGCGCATGGCATGGGGTAAGTTCATCCCCCTAAGCCGAATTTAGACATAATTAGAAAGATCTTCTATTTCATTCTAAAGCAATGTTATGGGCCAATTCTCTAGGTCCTTGAGAAGACAAGAAATCCTTTCATAGCCCACAAGAATTCACGTGCAAGACAGTGCTATGTCCACTGTTTTGACACCCGGCCCATTACCCCATATACTTAACTGGAAGGTTTGGTGCAGCGGCCCTCGCTATTACAATACACCGTACGAGACTATCAGGAACTTAAGCTAGGGATGAGTTATGTATACTGAATTCTTTCTAGGGATTCTAGAAGGGAAAACCACTTATTTTAAGTAGAATATCTGCAATTTAACGTATTTTATAAGACATTAATGAAACAAATTTAGTGCAATACGGCCTAACGGTCCAGGATGGGCAGGGCCCTTTCGGCCCTTAATAACGCACCGCCCCTGGCCTACATACAGGGTTATTCACCTAAGATGTTACACGGCAATAACGTCTTAACCATTAAAGACATCGGTATTCTGTTTTCACTTGTCTGAATGGTGCTAAGGGACTCATAAACTAACTTATAGCATGTTTTCCTTTTATTGTGAATAGCTGAGATAAAGGTACCAACTTTGTTTTTTTATGGAATATACTAGGCAAATTTTTGCATACAGGGTAACAGATTTCATTGAAACAAATTAAAAGGTGTTATTATTTCCCAAATCGGACAAGTACTTTTTGAGAAATCGCCTTCTTTTGGTGACGCGTTGTGCGAATGGCTAGTACGTGGTGGCTGACTGTGAGTCAAGGCTTGTTGGTGCCCTTACATAGCGTAGCCTCGTACACAGATATAATCTGCTTCAAAACTGAATGATTATCCTGAAATCAGAATCGTGGTTGTTATTATCGGAGTTTGGTTACTTTGGGAAATGTAAATAAGTGATAAAAAAAAATAGAAAAATGAAGTTTCATTTGTTGTCAAATAATTTCTTACGTCACTAGCTGTTTGGTATAATGGGACAAAGGAACAAATCCATTGGCACCGGCTACGGTGTGGGAGGGAGGGAATATCTTCCCTTTTTAAATTATAAAGCAAGGACATCACTCCCCCGTGTTATTCAACTGAAGGGTTCGGGATGGCTCTCCAGTAAATTCCAGGATGCTTTTCAATTCGAAACAGCAACATTGGTTTTGTAACCGAATTTATTCAGTTACATATTTTTATGCCTACCCTCGGGTTTTCGCCTTGTGTGGTTAGTTTGGGGTATTTTATTCATATCTTATTACGCTATAGGCTATTGGGTTAAACTGGGGATTGGTGTGGTGATATACTGCTCAAAAAAATTAAAGCACCACTTTTTTCAAAGGCCACCAAATTTTGAAAAGTTGACCTACAAGCTCGAAATCTCAGTATGACGTTTGTCCTGACGCCTACCAAGCATATGCTTCAGCACAACTCCCCAACTTGAGTAGTTTCGGGGTAGCACCCCGAAAACCAGCCCATTTTCGAAAACCGCAAATTGAAGTTTGCGAAAAACGCTGCAGGACTTGTCGCAGGTTGCCAAAGCAGTTGAAAATGAATGAGTCTTGCTCTTAAAGGTTCCACAAACACGTAGAAATCGTTACATTTGACGATTGGGCATTTTCAACCCCCTTCATCATCCCCTAAACATGGACTACAATTGGGGGCGTCTGAGAAGGTACCGGGTGTGTTTAACCATCTGAAAACCTGCACACCGTCCTCAGTTGCTGATTGCAGTAAGTTCTTAAGGCCTCCGGCAATGTCCACACCCCCTAACACCCTCAACTGGCATGGGACCAAACCACCCCCTCTCGATTCAACCCTAAGGAAGGTTTTAATCGAGATGTTTATCAGTGCTGTGAATGCGGGGGTCTTCCCCTACCGTTTCAAAAAAGGAGCTGTGCCTTTGTCACCACCCGTTCCCCTGCAATCCCCGTTTGTATGATTTTTCGAATCAGGCCCTTTTTAAGGGCTGAAACGAGGTCTTAATCGCTGAAAGGGCTGTAAAGGTCCTTAGAAGTAGTGGTGACACGAAATCAACCCCTTCCGATCGATGATTGACATTCCGTCCCCCAAATTCGAAATTTTTGCACCCCCAACCCTCCCTGTCTGGACGCGTAACGCGTCATGGCAGAGTTTTCAGAGTTGGATGGAAATGAAGCTTATGGCCTGCAATGGAGCCCAAAACAGCAGGTTGGATAGAAATTCATCGGTAGGTTGGGAAACGGGACCAAAATTTTTCTAAAAAGTGTACAGCCTACAGTAAGTACGCCCATGCATAGGCAACCCACATCACGTCCGTGCGTGTGGGTTGCCTATGATCGGCAATAGGTTACAACGTTTGGCAATGAGAGAAAAATGACGTGATGTGGGTTGCCTATGCATTTGTGTACTTACTAGAGGCTGTTAACTTTTTTGAAAACTTTTTGGTCCCGTTTCCCACCCTACCGATGAATTTCCATCCAACCTGCTGTTTTGGGCTCCATGTCAGGCCATAAACTTCATTTCCATCCAACTCTGAAAACTCTGCCATGACGCGTTACGCGTCCAGACAGGGAGGGTTGGGGGAGCAACAATTTCGAATTTCGGGGACGGAATGTCAATCATCGATCGGAAGGGGTTGATTTCGTGTCACCACTACTTCTAAGGACCTTTACAGTCCTTTCAGCGATTAAGACCTCGTTTCAGCCCTTAAAAAGGGCCTGATTCGAAAAATCATACAAACGGGGGTTGCAGGGGAACGGGTGGAGACAAAGGCACAGCTCCTTTTTTGAAACGGTAGGGGAAGACCCCCGCATTCACAGCACTGATAAGCATCTCGATTAAAACCTTCCTTAGGGGTGAATCGAGAGGGGGTGGTTTGGTCCCATGCCAGTTGAGGGTGTTAGGGGGTGTGGACATTGCCGGAGGCCTTAAGAACTTACTGCAATCAGCAACTGAGGACGGTGTGCAGGTTTTCAGATGGTTAAACACACCCGGTACCTTCTCAGAGGCCCCCAATTGTAGTCCATGTTTAGGGGATGATGAAGGGGATTGAAAATGCCCAAACGTCAAATGTAACGATTTCTACGTGTTTGTGGAACCTTTAAGAGCAAGACTCATTCATTTTCGACTGCTTTGGCAACCTGCGACAAGTCCTGCAGCGTTTTTCGCAAACTTCAATTTGCGGTTTTCGAAAATGGGCTGGTTTTCGGGGTGCTACCCCGAAACTACTCAAGTTAGGGAGTTGTGCTGAAGCATATGCTTGGTAGGCGTCAGGACAAACGTCATACTGAGATTTCGAGCTTGTAGGTCAACTTTTCAAAATTTGGTGGCCTTTGAAAAAAGTGGTGCTTTAATTTTTTTGAGCAGTATATTTATTGTACCTGTGTGTCTTTTGTGGATGGATTCATTTTCGAATGTTCAGGACCGACTAAACTCGCTGTTTATCAATTATCAGTTTTTGGATGTTTGATATTATAGAATACGGGGCTTATTGCGATTTATTACGTTTTGGGAACAGGACTAAAAAGACTGTAATATCACCTGAAGTAGAAGCATTCTTTCATTTTGGCTTCGGGTTAATGTGTTTATTTTCATTTAGAAATGTTAAAAGTTTTGACGGCTGGCTGGACTAATAAGTACGGTACATTGGAGTTGAAAATCGGGTGCTGGGAATTGACAAACCCGGAAAACTTAAACGGTAATTCGACTTGTTTGTTTCAAGCCAGGAAATACATGGGCTATTCCAGGGTGCGGTAACGAACAGCAAAGACAGTTATAGTTCTACTCTGAGCCTTCGTCTATTGTTAACTACTTCATTTCAGTGTCCTCAAGCGAATCAGGGTCGTTTCACTTGTCATGGTGCGGTAACGAACAGCTGGGACTTTTATGAGTTTTCACTGAGCTACGGCTATTGAAACGTACGTCATTTATGATTCTGTTCAAATACTATGGGTTGTTGGTACAAATCACGCCCGAAGGACGATTATAACACATGACTATACATCTGAACCTAACAAGCTATTTGTGGTCTACATTGTTGAAGAGTGGTGGCGAGCGACGTTTGGTGGTTCAAGCAAACGGAGTCTGTGGAACAACGCTGTGATCGCAGACTGTGTAACGTGTGTATATGTTCTGTACAAACTGTACAAGTTTTTGAATGAGGAGGCTGATATGCCTGGGATCACTAGTGGATCAGATATGTTTGTGGGCTCTGTGTGAGCGTAGATTCAGTGATCACAGGTACTTTAAATATTGTGTTTTCTAAAGGACCTATAATATGTGTATAAATATTGTGTATATACCGGTACAGTATATGTAAAAGACCAGTACAGTCAGAATATATGTTTTTTTTAAGGCATCAAGTGTTTATTTCTGTGTTGTCCCGATCCTGGTACATCAGCAGAACGCATGTATAATGTCCCACACCTGAGATAAAGGGGTTTCAATGTCGGAAAATCAGTTATTTTATTTTATTCGGGAAGATCCATATGATCAACCTTGGCGACCAATTAAAGTCGGGATGTTAATGTGGCATGTATGTAAACGGTAGTAAATTCAGTTTGTTTTTAGGGGGTATTTAAGTTAAACCAACTCTAGCGTGGAGATGAGAGTGTTTCAGTTTGAAAGATAAACTATTTCAAAGGCTGTCAATTTTGTGATTGCAAGTAGGCTATTATTTACAGTATTAGTAAGAATGAGCTAAGGCACAAAACTTTTCCCGGGATTCAATATGTTAGGGACCTACGCCTACCCGGTGTAGGTATAACCAATAAAACAAATTGAATGAAACGCTCAAGACTTCTCATAAGAAAACTTTATATTCTGGTAACCACAATTACAACATTTCACAGCCATGTGTATCAAAGCTCTCAACAAGAATCACAAAAGTCATGGAGTAAAGAGTGATCGTCCGTGACATCACCTCCCACCTTTGATGCAAATCAAACACAATGTTCATAAACAGAGACGGGAAGTCATTTTAACTCTTCTTCCACTCCTGGTGAAGTTGCGACTTCTGAGACTTACTGCCTCCGGAACTGCACCACTAAGTAAAGGCACCTCCTCACTCCCACCTCCAGCCTCCAAAGGATATAGGTGCCTCGTAGGTCGGAGGAGTTCTCCTGAGGAAGTCTTTACCCTAACTACTCGGGTCACTTTGTCTTTACCTGGAAGTGTAGCTGTCACTCTCCCCAGGGGCCAGTCTATCCTTCTCTTGTCATCACTACCAATGATGACTACATCTCCTACCTTCCACTGATGGTCAGACTCCTTGCCCGATGAACCGCATACAAGGCTATCCAGATAATCCAGTCGGAATCTCCTCCTTAGCTTCCCCCTTAGCTGTTGAAGATATTGAAACCTTCTGGTGAGATTAACTTGATCTAGCATGTCTAAATCAGGAGTGCCAACCACGGGAATGTCCTGAAGAAACATTGATGGAGTCAGAGGTACCAATTCATCACAGTCTTCTGAAATGTAGGTGAGGGGACTCGAGTTGATTACCGATCCACCGTCAGCAATCACAGTCAATAGTTCTTCATATGTCAAGATAGCTTTGCCTAAAACACGCCTTAATAATTTCTTAACCATTTGCACAATACGTTCCCAGAATCCACCCCACCAAGGGGCTGAAGGAGGTCTAAATTTCCACTTGATTTTACAGTGAGTTCCTACCATGATTCGTCCGGCCAGCGCACCGAGCCTATCTCCCGTTGACTCAGCACTCCCCGCTCGGTATGATGAGCAATAAGAACAGAACAGCACTTGGCTCATTTTATCCGTGCATGACATGAGATAACAATTAAAATTAAGAAAGAAAGAATTAATAAACTAAGGTCGCACTTATGACAGGAGATGTTGGAAATGTTCTCCTACATCCACACATTTCCGGCATTGTCTTAGGAAACTCCGATTCACACGCACAAGTTCGTTTTCGGTAATTGAGGCTATTTCTCTCAGGATATGTTCTTTCAGTTCGTCCAACGTGTGAGAGTTTCTTTCATACACTTTATTCTTTAAGTTCCCCCATAAGTAAAAGTCTCGAACAGTTAAATCTGGGGACCGTGAGGGCTTTACTTTACTTTTTCCTCTTTAAGTAGGCATACACGTTTTTTTAACACTTCGCATCTTATCGAGTAAAGAACCAGTTCCTCTCAATTTGTTTCGAGATTCCGCACGGTATCTCTATGTGGAGAGCGTACACCTGGAAAATGTGTTATGAAACGTCTAACGACTTCCCTGCAGAATTCTGTTTTTACATAATTATCGTACTGTGCCCGATACCCCCAACCGTGGATTGCATGGCCCGACACAACGCGATCCCAGGTTGAAATTCGGAACAACATTTACCAGAGAATATTATAAAAAAGAAACCGTGGATGGTTAGACACACGCTGACATGAAGATAAACAAGAGAAAAATTGAGACCTCAAATGACATCGGGGCATGACGATGGACTGGGGTTCATATGTTATCTTCAGACGTCGTCTCCCATCCACGTTACGTTGCGAACATGAACAAATAAGATAAAACTTCCACATTTTATTCACTTCGGCACTGGTACAGTCAATAAAAAATGGTTCCTATCCCCCTACACGTGGAGATTATCTAATTTATGTCTTGATGTGCAATCAAAAAGAAATATCAAATTAAATGAATCCTAAATCGGGACAAAATCTCCGTGTGTCCTATCATTAGATATAATCAAACTTACGGAGATCCCGCATATGGATTTTCAATGGGTTAAATTATAATTACATTATTGTGTTGGTCATCCGTTTCTTATTATAGAGTTCATGTTTGGATGCCTGTTAAACAGTTTGCATTGAAAGAAAAAAAACACTGCAACGATTCCATTAGATCTTCTTCTATCTAATTTTGTGACTGGTGAATAGTGGATACTAAATTAATTTCATTTACAAATTTACAGCGTATTTACATATGTGCATGCTCACATTTGGTTACATCAACTTCCCTCTTAACTCAAATTTTCAATTTCCTTTTATCTGTATACTGGATTCACCATCTTTATCACATTGAATATTCAAAAATTCAAGATCTGAAATATCACACAACCGATTAATCCTGCTTTTCTTCTCACTGTATCAGTTGCAATTAAATTATTTCACTGATATAACCTCTATAATGTCAAATGATTTTACAAAGTAATACAGATTCATTAGGCAAATTTTTAATGACTACAACGTTTATATGGCAATTCTCCTATTAATTTTACACACATATTAAATGGCCCTCATGGCTCCGTTGAATTATTCTCAGGCTTATCCTCATTTAATTATTTCCTCATTAAAATCACAGTGACCTTTCAATTCACACTTATTATTTCTCATTCTTTACATCATTTGCAACTTTGCTCACCTTATTACGTTACCATATTTTATCTGCCTTACATTTTATCATCGTAATTACCTAATTCAGCATTATTATTGTTATTACCTGTCATTCACATTTATTACGTAAATCATTGAAGCTTATAACATCGCATTGTGTTTATAGATCTCATTTATATCTCAGTGTACAAAAAAAACAATTTAATTGTGTTATTTAGATGTTTAAATTGTGTGATTACTTCTGCGTTAATTAATCTTCATTATATTCCTTCCAATTTAAATGATTACTATTCATTACCTCCAGACAAATTTACAAGTATTACTGTGTAACTGTGATGAAGCTCATTAAAGCGATTATTTAACTCTTTACTTTTAATGTTACATGTTCAAAATTATCCACTTATCCTTTTAGCATTATATCCACTATATCTATGAAAATTAAACGTTTCTCAAGAGTATGAAGAAAATGGTGTAATGTCACCGCTTAACTCGTGACGCAATATAATTTGACCTGTGCAATCCAAACCACTAAAATCTACATCACTACCACTACAGTTCTAGAAAAATCATGGTGTAGTCACTAGTACCTTGGACATCTTGCTGTGGAAATATGGAGTTCCTGGCGGACTAACTGCGTTTTCCCTCGGTATCGCCATTTGGTCGTTACCCATCTCCAAGTCTCTTGGTAGACTCGGTGATGCACGTGGCTCTCCATTTTCACCTCCCGGATCGTCACACGTACCCGAAATCTCCCATGCCTCCTGCAGTCTAGTGTGCCATGTTACGGTATTGAAAGTTCCTCGTGGAATGGAAGTACAGACGTGGCCTGGTGACCATCGTGTCCCAAAAATGTCCACAAATTCTGCCCGTCTAATACATTAGTTTGCAGAATTCTGGATTCACTCGAGCAAACCGCACTTTGCTAGGCTCAAAGGTTTATGAAATATCGCAGTTTCAAAAGCTTAGGTTTTACGTGAGAAGTCTGTCCGATCTCGCTGCTGTAAAGTTCAACCTTCAGACACATATGGGTCTTGCGTCACAAGTAGTTGGCCTTGGCCTGCACGCAGCCCGCTGGTACAATGACCTCCCTGGCTGAAAACAAAACATATCCGCTAGCTGGTTACACATTCAGTTCTACTCCGCGTTCAACTTCCGGCATAAATCTGACAGCATTTAAATAACTGTAACTGCGTGAAACCATACAGGCTTTCACTGTATCCGGACTGTTCGTGTTTCACAATACTGAAGTCTTAGTGTACTCCATAAATGTTCGTTTGGTTAACTCATTCTGTCTGTATAGATCACACGGAAATATCGCCGTGCTGACTGAGTGACTCCACACGTCTTTCGTCACTAGACATGCGTTGTAAGTTTCTTATGCGCGCCCGCGGAACTATGCACACCGCTCTGCCTGAAATATTCAAGTGAAGTGAAAGATCTCACGGCATCTCCTCTCCTCCAAAACTCGCTCTGCGATTCCAGTGCCCTCTACTGTGTCCTAGATCACGTGTACTGCTTCTTCCTTACTGGCCCTTCAGGTTGTTACGTCATAGGTATTCACAAATCCTTTCATAATCTCAGGAGAATAGTTAGCGTTACATCCTTGCGTATTTCGAGTTCTCTTGACATTATGTAATCTATGTGGCCATGGCAGTGACGTCACAGCTATCATGCCCGTCATCTGTTCTTCACCAAATAATGCGGCGCAATCCAATCTCTTGACACATGGCAAATCGGGTACAGTACATAAATACCCTTTCCTCTACCGTGTACACACGTGGAAGCATTATGAGAATTATACCCCCAAGTAACACTTCACAACTCGAGAACAGTTGGAGCGACAGATCAACTCTAACTTAATACACGTTATAAGCACGGACGAGAACTGCGAAGTGCGCGCTGTGTAACAGGAAGTGATCAGTCAACGCGAGGCAGATAAGCTCGATGCGCTGGCCGGACGAGTTATGAGAGGAACTCACTGTATTAACTGATACTTCCGCACGCAATTTTTCCCAGTCAATGATGCCAAACAAATAGTTGGTGCCAACAAAGTTTGTCCCGTTGTCACTATAAATCATACGTGGCCTCCCTCGTCGGGCTATGAAACGCCTAAGAGCTAATAGAAACCCTGCAGTGGACAAAGTCATGACTAATTCAAAATGGACCGCTCTCACTACGGCACTTGTAAAAATCACAATCCAAGCCTTGTTCTTGTATTTTAAGTATAGCGGTCCAGCAAGGTCCACTCCCACTACCTCAAATACACCTCCATCTCTCACACGATCTTCTGGAAGGGCTGGCGTTTCCGGAATAGTCTTTTCCATTTCGAATCTCCTGCACTGGGTACACTTCCTGATGACTTTGCGAATGGTTCTTCTTCCCTTTGGTATCCAGTAGTGCTCCCGGAGTATGGCGAGTAAAATCTGATCCCCAGCACTTCAAAAACTGAAGTCTCTTGTTTCCATATATCGAATCGTGCTGCAAACAACAATCCAAGAGTTTTGTTCAACGAACGGAATCTAAGGTACAATCCTTTTCCGAAATATCTTGGAGTCACTTTAGATATATCCCTGAGCTACAAAGAACACATCACTAAGCTTTCTCACAAAGTTGCCGCAAGAAACAACATATTGCATAAGCTTAGTGGTACATCATGGGGAGCCTCTGCTGACTGTTTACGCTGAACTGCCATCAGTCTTGTCTACTCGGCCGCTGAGTACTGTGCACTCGTTTGGTTGGAAAGCGTACATGTGAAAAAGGTAGACACAAAATTGAATGATACAATGCGTTGCATTACTGGTTCCATCAAATCAACTCCATGTCACTGGTTACCCATGCTGAGTCACATCCCTCCAACTCACTTAAGGAGGAAGCAAGCTCTACTAAGGGAGGCTAAGAAAATCTTTGCATCACCCTCTTTGCCATTGCACCAAGAATTCTGCCATCCATCACAGCAACGACTGCAATCTAGAAGACCAGTAAGTGTCACTGCGGGGCAACTCATTGCTGCTGGATTTGATCTAAATGAAAGCTGGAAGCATGAGTGGTCAACTAAAACATTGGGAACAAGTGCCCGGGTCATGATCCCACAAAGAAACCAAACGGCTTTGACTTACCGAGGAACCTCTGGTGCCGCATCAACAGGCTGAGGACTGGACATGGTTGCTGCAATTATTTCAGGTACAAGTGGGGCTGTATCACCTCACCAATGTGTGAGTGTAACCTGGAAGGACAGACGATCGAATATCTGGTCCAACGCTGTCCTCTTTATTCGTACCCTGGCATTCCTGACGATTTGTTCGCTCTCACACCCGGTTTAACCGAATGGTTGAAAAGGATGGACTTTAAAGTTTGAATATTACCGTGTTATGTATAATTGTATATTGTATAAATTACCATGCGATTAAGTAAATCTCAGTCAAAGGGTGCTTTGATGGCAATAAAACCGGCGCACGGAAATCATATTCATCCTTTCTGTTGGTAATTTTTGTCTTAAGCCTAAAGAGACCCATCTGGTCTTAGAAAGGCAGAATGTTTTCTGGTTGTCCCTTTCGGTAAACTTCTCTTCCTGAACTAATTTCAGCAGTCGTTTCTCTGCCATTGAAATTTCAAGACAATCTAATTCGGAAGAAACATTTTTCACTACGTCCTTCCTGGCATTGTTGACGAACCGTAACATCCAGGCCACCATTCTGACGATTCTTGAGTACTTGGAAAAATATCTCAAATACCAGTGTTTTTCCTGGGAGACAAGCATAATATTGGTAACATGGCCTTTTCTTCTTTCTTCATCGACCTCCTCTTCATTAACTTTTACAATGCGCGTTGGCCAGCTGTTTCTTCCAACTTTAACCAAGCGGGTTCCCCCGACCAATGAGAAGAAATCAGCTGCAACGTAGAGCAACCTCTCGAAGGTAGATCGGATGGGTTGTCCGTCCCTGGTAGATGAAACCAACTTTTTGGATGAGTTAATGTTCTAATTTCTTTCACTCGGTTAGTGACGAACACTCCCCAAGCCTCTCTTCGTATCCAACATAAAACAGAAGACGAGTCACTCCAGTAGTACTCCGGGACGTCCGTTAGATTCAAGCTTTCCTTCACTGTAAAGGCAAGACATGAGCCTATGCGACAGTAACTCCCTAGCCTTATCCACAAATAGTTTGAGTTCTTCCTATGTGTTCAAGGAGGTGACGCAGTTGTATCGTCACCTTCTTGAGTGGTGCTACCTTGGATTTTGCTGCGACCAGTTGCACTTCAAATTCTTTCCCATTGAATGATGTCAAGAAAATAACAACCGCATAAGCCACTTGACTGGCATCACTAAATACATGCATACTCCAAGAGGATCTGTCCTCACAATTAGAAAATCTTCTAGGCACTTTAATCTCAGCAATAGAGGACAGTTCATGTAACCATTTATTGAATTTGTTTTGGGCGTCTTCACTCAGTGGACTATCCCAACTTATTTTCTCTCTCCATCTTTCCTGAAGCAAAACCTTTGGCAAAATGGAAACCGGACAAGTAAATCCAATTGGATCAAAGATACTTTGAGCTACCGACAAAACTGTCCTCCTTGTGAGAACATCAGATTTATTTAATTTTGCTACTTTACAAGCCAAAGTATCAGCTACTGGGTCCCACCACAAACCCAAAACGGGTGTCACTTTGGGAACCTCATCCTCCAGACTCAATCTGGTGTGCTCCCATCCTCGGAGGTCAAATTTTCCTTGCGACAGTAACTCCCTAGCCTTATCCACAAATAGTTTGAGTTCTTCCTCTGTGTTCAAGGAGGTGACGCAGTTGTCTACATATAGTGAGGTTCTTAGTTTATCTGCTGTCTCAGTGAAGCATGTACTGTTTTTCAGATGACTGACCAATACGGCTCCAAGTAGAAATGGACTGCAGTTCACTCCGAAAACGACCCGTTTGTGGCGGTATATTTTAAGAGTCCCCTCAGTGAAGTTCTCCCACCACAGGAATTTCAGAAAGTTTCGATAATTCTCAGAGTCTGACATTTGAAGAAAAGCCTTCTTAATGTCTGCGATCACACCTATCCTGTTTAAACGGAACCGGTTCAAAATAGAAGGAATTACTTCCAACAAATTAGGACCCTTTTCCAGACAGTCATTAAGTGAAAGTCCTCCTTTCGATGTACATGAAGCATCAAACACCGGCCTCACCGCTGTACTCGATCCTTCCTTGAAAACTCCTCGGTGTGGTAAATAATACCCAACATCCTGAGAGCCCTCCTGACCAACTTCTTCGATTATTCCTTCCTGTTCCTAGTCCTGAAGCACCTGCTGGTACTTCTCAAATTTGTCTTCCTTGATCAAACGGTGTGTTACTGAACCCAATCTTTTTAACGCAACTTCCTTGTTGCCTGACAATAACTGCTGATCTTCTTTCCACGGAAGTGCGACTTCATACCTTCCTTCCTCATTGATCTTAAAATTTTCTTGGAAATGTTTCAATGTTGCAATTTCAATTTCCTTCTTCGATAGTGTTTCAGCAGGATCACCAATTTCAATGGTTTCCAGGTTCCACAGTTCACCCAAAGAAGCAGTTCCCACAGAGAGTTCACCATGTACACTGCGCTATCGTTTTCAGTTGACTTCCAAAGCTGACCCATCACTGTCCAACCAAATGTAGTCCTAACAGCAACCAATCCAGACTTCAACTTGATTGTGTCCCCAGTCAATAAACTACCCACAGTGTCTGCGCCGATTAGTAGTCCAATCTCCGATGGCTCTGGGTCAAAATCAGAGAGCCAGCTTTTCTTTTATCTGATATCATCCATCCAAGGGCCCCAGTTTAACCGTGGGTTACACCACAAATTTCCTTTTGTCCCAACACCTTTATTTTTCGAGAAATTGAATGACGTAGGTCGTCTATATCTATCTCATATAGGTTATGATCATTGGCCCTGATTGAAGCACCCCCAAAAAGCCTGTGTTCAATTTTTTCAGTCTTCGATGGAATATACCCCATTTCCACAGCAATGTTCTCCAACAGATAGGATCTCTGCAAGCCTGTATCTAACAACGCCCGTACAGTTTTTTCTCTCCCTTGATGAGCCAACCTAACTACAAGAGTTTGCAGCAGTACTTCCGAAACATCACTAGTTTGTGTATTAAGGGTTGTCACCAGGCAATTTTGAGCCCCTTTCCTGGTGCTTCTCCTCACCTTTATAACCCCCCCCCCCCTATTTACATCTAATTTTGGGCAAATAATAGCTTCATGTTTACTACTGCACACAAGACATTTCAGTTTCGTAATACAATTTTCAGCCCTATGTCCAACCTTTAGACACAAAAACAAGCCTTGTTTTCAGACAGCCTTTTACGTTTGTTCCCTAAGTTCATTTCTTGAGCAAGATAACACCCCTTACTGTTATGTGCTTTTTTTTTACAGAAGACACACGCTAAACTGTTTCCTTCACCTTTACCAGCAAAGAGAACACTAGCAGTTGCTAAACTACTCTCTTTCCATACTTTAACTTTAGCACTCCTTGATTCACTAGAAACTCCAAAACCAGCTTGAGCAAATGTAATCCTCTCTTCACTCTCTACTTCACCCTTCAGAAAACCAAGTCATGCAGTCAGTTTGTCGGCATGTCCATTGTCTTGATCCCTCATAGCGGTTGACGAACTCCTCATCCAGACACGTAACACAATTTCCTCAGGCAAGCAAGATTCTACTACAGGGAAAAGCATTGACTCATACTTATCTCGGGTAACACCTATAGACTCCAGAGCTCTCAGTTGTGCTTCCAACTTGTCATATAGACTAGTAAGTTGAGTCTTCTTCCTTGTTTGAGAAACATTTTTCACTACAAGACTTACGAGTTCCCTTACATAGAACTCAGTCAATAAATCCTCCCTTCCAAATCTACTCCGAAGAGATTTCACTACTTTAGGGTAATTTTCAGCAGTAGGGGGGAAACTGGCAACTAATTTTCTAGCGCGACTATCAACTTTAGTGGATTGGATCAAGTATTGGAATTTGTCTTCGTCCTCAATTTCAGAGTCCTCATGAATGCGCCGAAATTGTCCCCAAAATTCCAACCAATTTTTAATCTCCCCATCGAATTTCATGAGTTCTATTTTAGGTAGTTTCAACTGCCTTTTGGTTTTATTCCCATCTGATAGGACCGATCTTGCTGACACCACTGCCAATACATTGGAATTAGCCTGCACCCGTAGAGCATACTTCTGTCTTGCATCATCCAATCTGTCTCTAAAACTGTCTACATACTCGTACTCACGGCCATACTCGTCCCCTTCCTTTTCCAGCAACATACTTAGAACGTTCTCGTCCAACGGTGCCAGCTCCGTTCCCAACCTCTCCAATTTGGTTACCAAGGACTGAAAGGCAGGGGCGGATCCCCATCGTGCCCCCCCCCCCCCAAGAGAAAAGAAAAGAGGGAAAAAGAGAAAGGAAAAGGGGGAAAGCGAAGGAGAGGAGAGAAGGGGGAGGAGAGAAGCGAAGGAGGAGACGCACAAAACGAACTATAAACAACGATTTTAACCTAACTAGTATTCAGTTAAAAATCGTGCAATATACTGTAAATTAAATTACCTAGCCGCGACGCTCTCTTCTCGCTAACCCGCTCGCACGGTTGCTATTGTTGTGACGAGCCGAGCTGACTGAGCCAACACCTTCTAAACTTCAAGCCTGCTCGCTCTGCGCGTGACGTCATGAGCGTGGTCCGGAAGGTTTGAGCAGGGAGTGCGCTTCGTAATATGCGTTGTTCTCAATGCGTAAAATTTTATGTTCGACTGGACTCAGCATACCAACGCAAAATATGATATTCTTTCACTTGACCGAGAACCTGACGAAACAATATGTTTTTCATGCTGTGTGTGTGATGGTTTGACTGAAAACAGCAGTAAAGAGACTACAAACATCCGCAAAAAGAAAGTCACTGCACAAAATATGTACTGCTGATTTCGCTAGGAATCATCATTGGATCCCATTTTAGAAATATACCTGTGAATACAGTTAGCTAACGCACGGGCAGTCGGTGAAAATCTACTCTGCGCTGTTTACCTGCACTATATTTAAGACATCACAAGGAAGGAAAGCTTGTTAAAAAGAAATCAATTTATGTACGATATTACTATTATAATATTATTTATTATTACTACAACTATGATCATTAGTCAAAACTCTGTGAATTGATCCTCCTTCCTATGATTGTCTTCTGGTTGAATGAAGGATACAGAGGAAAGTAAACAAGGAGGGTAAATATAATATTATAGTGTAGAACATTTTTTGAGAGTAAGGTCAAGAGTCATTTAAAAAGTACAGATATAGACAGCACATTACATCACAATTTGATGGGTATCACCTTGATATTTCCATTCATGTTCTGCTTAAAATTGTTGGCATTCTCCAAATTCTTGGCAATATTACACATTCAAACTTAAAGTAGGTTTATAAGTTATTGATATTCTTAACTACAAACCGGGAGAATCAGGCATCTGACATTCTCCAATACAGAGGAACGTCCCCAAACTCTGTATAGATTTTATTGAGGGAAGATGATTGTTGAAAATAATAGGTATCAATCAGTGAATATCTTCCCTTCCTCAAACGTTGACTTGCAGACTACAGTTAAAGGAAATAATAATCCAATTTAAGTTACCTTACATTTATATGAACTATGAACCTTGTTTACGACATTAAAAAAATGTTCTCTTCCTTCTGAATCCACAGGATTCAATTACATTTCAAAAATTATTTTGTGTAATGTCTGGTTTGATTAAAAATAAAATAATAATAATAGAGGCTAATTATACCATGCCTGCCTAGATGTTCAGTTGGGAGCCCTATATTAATCTGTTCCCCTATTTACTCATGAATACACTTTTTAAGAAACCAATGCAATTAATGAAATATTAATACACTAAATGATACTCAGTGATATAAATAGAAAGAGTATGTTTCATATTAAATACGCTTGGATATTTATGTACCACAGAAGAAAGTGAATTATAAGCTTTCTTAAATACTTTAAATGCCTAGCAACAAAATTCTCAAACACATCAGGATACTATCATTTCCCAGAGTTAAAGAAGAAAAAGAAGTAGGATGTTGCTATGTAAAAAGGCAACACTGAAGGAATGGCTTGTACACTCATTGAGCTAATGTTCTCAATACAATTTGAAATGTGGATATAAATTGATGCCGCATAAATGACCAACACATTTTGTCCTCTTAACATACACATCATACTGTATGTGGCTTGCTACCAGTGCTAATATTGTACTTCATAGTTGGAAGTTACACCACATCTGAAAAGTAATCATTCCGTTTGTGAAAGAAAGGTTACAAAGTAGTGCAAATACACTACACTTGACCATCAACATGGAAATGTCCATGCGTCATTCTTGCTGTTGGTACAAAATTCTATTCCAGAAAGTAAGGACTGTAAATAAGCAAAAAAAAAAAAAAAATCAGAAGCAGTATACATTTGAAATTTTTGGCTGTATTTAGAAGATATATTCAGGGTACTTTAATTGGCAAACCTTAGTTTTGTGTTTGTGTTGACTGACTAAAAAGCTTTCTTTCATAAAAGTTTGTTCAACTTTAGATCTGTGATGTTTCCATTAACTCATGTTTTTGCTGTTAAGTAAATGGTACATTCCACAACCATATTTTAGAAACTTGAAACAGTTCCAGAGCCTTGCTTTTAAAGACGGGAACCTTGCTTTAAAAACTGGGCTATTTTATAAAATAAATTATTTACAAGAAATTAAAGATAAACAAGAGAAATGGATAATTTTAATTTTTGCAAATGAGAGTAGCTGTTTTGAGAGCTACATCTGCATAACAAAATTAAATTTCAGTGTAATAGGGAATCTATCCACCATGACATACTAGCACTGTTTTATTTCTTAAATACATTCCTGTAAAAACTCAGTAGAGGTAGAAAGAATAATTTGTCCAATAATATTTGTGGGAAGAGATATTTTTCCATGTGATGACCAACACGAGTTCCACTTCTTTTAGTTTTGGCATAAGATGTTGCACAAATAACAAACATGTTTTGTCATAAAAAATAAAATAAAAAAGATATTTGCTTTACATGAGTATTTCCATTGCAGTGTCAACAAGCAAATCAAGTGAATGTCAATGAAATCTAAGACAACACTACTGCTAACGTTAACTTCATCCTATAAAAGTCATATTTTGTAGTCCTTGGGCACCAGGGTGATATTTAAACTGCTGTAAATGTCAAACGTGCAGTATGAAGAGTTATGTTCAGGGCTATACAGTAGAAGAAAAACCATGATAAAATCTATGTTTCTCAGAAATCCTGTGCAAAAAACTATGCAGTAATAGGCATAAAAGTATATTTTTCCTTCAGTAATAAGTCATAAGTTAGGATATGCCACGAACTGTGATAAGACGGTTACAATCCTCTTATTTTACAGATACAGAATCTGTTGTTCCAATTGTGGACTTCTGTCATATTAGGAACATAAATGAGATTTCCTCTACCGTGTGTCGAATACATTTGTAAGCATGTGGTGAAATACATTTTGTAATAAAGAGGCAAAAGGCATATCAGAGCTATATCTCAATCTTTCCTTACAGTAAAGTGTAAACGTTCCAGCTAAGATGAGATGAATTGAATCATACTGCACAAATGAGAAATACTGCTCTAAATTATGTTGTCTGAAACTGCATGAATAGGCTACCTGTCACATTATTCAATACCAGAGGCAATTGAAAAGAACTCCCTAATTTTACAATTTCGGTGTCTTTGTAATCAATTCTAAGTTCCAGTTGCTCATGTACAAGAACAGAGTAACCAAGCTCCAAATCCCTGCTGTAATTTAAATTTAAATAAAAAATTGAATTTTCTCTTTCAGCCACTGAAGCAAAATATGATGGACAGCCAGGAAATATTGTTTCCCACAATATATCAGTTTCTTTAAAGTGTATATGGCACAAGCAAATGCAGTTTGTGATAACCTTTAGGCCTAAACATGCACTTGTAGGCTTAATTTCTGCTTAAACTAGCTTGCGTCTATTGCATATTCAAAATATTTACATGTAGACCCAGTCTATACTTTAGTCAATATTAATGGTACCGGTAGGCCTATTTTTAGCCTACTTTTCACATTTTGCAAAAATGAGGAAAAAGTAGTCTTATGAGATCGATCCGGGAAAATGTGTGTCTGTCTGTCTGTCTGTCTGTCTGTCCTTCTGTCTGTCTGTCTGTCTGTCTGTCTGGCTGTGTGTGTGTCCCCCCCTATCAACTCCTAAACGGCTGGAGCAATCGAAATAAAATTTGGTAGGAGTAAAGATCTATACCTGAATATCTCACGGCCATATTTGAAAATGATGTCAGTGCTACCAACTGCTGAAAAATCGCAATTGAAATTTGAGCTCCATGTTGGATATCTTGGAAGGTATGAATGGGAGCTATTTCAAAATCGGCACACATATAGATAATAATATTGCAGTTTAATTTCCAGAAGGCCATACATGGCAGTGTTGCCAAAATGATTATAAGCCTACTGATAGGTCCAATATTTAAATGCATATAACTTCTACACTAGCAATTGGAATTCAACCAAATTTCGTATGTTGTATGTGTACATAACCAAATATGACTGAACGTATTCTTATGAACCACCAGTGCTGTCAACTGTTAAAAAATGCTCTTAATTTATTTTATCCAAATACCAATATATATGAGAAAGTATGCAAGCCGACAGCTTTAAACTATGCACACGTATAGTACATGACATTATATATTAATTTGGAGTAACTTATATACGTCAGTGCTACCAACATGATTCTAAGCCTGCTGAGAGGTCCAACTTTAAATACATGTAACTTCCATACTATCATTTGGATTTCAACCAAATTTCGTATGTGCTATGTGTACCACAGCAGCTATGACTATGCGTATTCTTAAGAGCAACCAGGGCTGCCAACTGTTAATAAATGCTGTCTCTATGTTTGTTACCCTAATATCAATATATCAGAAAGAATGCAAGCCAATAGCTCTAAACTTTGCACACGTATAGTACCTGGCATTGTAGATTACTTTGGGGTAACTAATATACGTCAGTGCTGCCAACATGATTCTAAGCCTGCTGATAGGTCCAATTTTAAAATGCATGTAACTTCTATACTAACTAATGGATTTCATTCAAAATTGGCACAACAATAGATCAAATTATTTCAGATTATTTCTGACCAATACATGCATGACACTGTTGCCAACATGATTTTACGCGCGCTGTTAGATCCAATGTTTAACTGCATGTAACGTCCATGCTATTCATTGGACTCCAACCAAATTTTGTATTCTGTACCTTAATAGATGGAACTAAGAATATATTCAGTCACCAGGGCTGCCAACTGTAGTTCTCTATTAGGCTACATTATGCCAGGTATACAGTATTTCGAACTAATTAGAAATTTCGATATTACCAACTTAATTTCGTCATTATTCTAGATTGATCCATATAGATTAATCATTGGCATGAATCTTAAATTTTAAGAAAAGTAGGCTCTTTAGTTCGTCACGGAACTTCTTGTTTAATTTATATACTATGCAAAATAATACATATTTACAATTACCTGAGTAGTAAGACAAAATGTAGCCTAATCTAAAAGTAGGGCCTAGCTTAATGTGTCATATACCATCCAAAATAAGAGTGTATTGTATTATAATAGTAAGCCTAAGGAATTCTATTAATATCTCCAAATGCTTTATTATAAAGGCAGAAAATATAGTTTTATTTATTTATTTATTTATTTACCTGTAGGCTATCTATTTATCTATTTATTTACCTGTAGGCTATCTATTTATCTATTTTTTATACTAGGCTATTTATTTATTTATTTATTTATTTATTTTACAACGATGCAATTGTAAATAAAGTAAAATAAATTAAAATTACGGCACCGGTACATTAAAACCCCAATTATTTATATCGAAATCCTAGACTGCCAATAACATAAAATGTATTACTCTCGTGAACTGAGTTGGCGGGAAGTCCTTTCGTGGAATAGCATTGAGCTATTAATTTCACTTTAAATTCTTCGTCCATGGGGAATCTGAAGACATGGACCCTTGGTCCAATATCATAATTGCCACGACAACCTGTTACACAGCAGCGATGAGGCATCTTTCACCATTTAAACACTAAAACTTCACTGCACTGAACTACAACGAAAACACTCCAGCAAGACAAATTCAACATGTCCGCTAGGACCACACTGTTCGTAGCGTGGACCGGTGACGTCAGAGCGCGCTGGCCTGGATATAGAAGGTGTTGACTGAGCACAGCGCAGCCGCTGCGCCCGCGCCTGTCCGAACGGAGCCGAGTACAAACGAACAATCCTCTTCGGCCCGCTCCACCCGCGCCTGAGATATGTCTATCGAGGTAAATTGTATGAAGACTTCATAAGCTTCATAAATCTCCGAGAAACTGTGCACAGCCGTTTAAAGGGAAAGTAAAGGGAAGAAAAAAAAGACGAAGTCCCAGTATCCGAACAGGAAGATATCGCCCGAAACGAAGGGAATGTCGATGGAAAGAGAAATAAAATTTATACTGAAGGGCTAGCGCAAGAATCTCCAAATCCGAAAACTGGAGAAGAGCAGCTAAATGATGACAATACTGAAAAAGCAAACAGCGTGACGGGAACAGAAACCGAGCGAGAGCTACAGGAAGGAAAAGAACCAAAGAAAGCAGAAACCGAAGAAGAAATCCTAGATGCTGCTGGAAAGAAGAGACCTCAGGAACCGGAAACTGAAGAAGACGATGTAAATCCAAATGTGTGAAAAAATTAAGAGAACAGCAGAAACGGAAATACAAGCAAGAGATAAAGATGGAGAAGAAACTAAGGAGGATTCGAAGAGAAAATTTCAAGCCAAAAATAAAGCCAAGAAACAAGAAACCAAAGAAATTGCAGAGCCCACTATCAAGAAAAAGAAGAAAGAATGTAGCAGAACCAGAGGATGAAGATGAATACGACCAACAAACAAGAAATGAAGATGCAGATGCAAGAACTATAAACAGGGTGTCTACCGGTAACGAAAGTAACGAATTTTACAAATGGGTAACGAAAGTAACGAATTTTACACACGGTTAACGATAATTTTCTGAAGGCGGATTGAATCATATAAACTCGCGCCTCTAGGCTCAGAGATTGCGATGGAGCGAGTTTCACGCAAGCGGCGCCGATTGCATAAGCTATATTTCCCCGTGCCCGACCTCGAGGAAATGCATACTGAGGATACCCTGAGTGGTAAACATCGTTCAGCGTATATTGTCGGCATCAAGAAGACTTAAGTTTTGTGTGAAATATTTTTCTGTGTTATTAGGAAACCTGACTTTTTGCGAGACGTTTATTCGCGAAAACTTCTGAAACTATTCAGAAACCTGGCATTTCTCGCATTTATTTGGAGACTATGTCAAACTGAAGTCCAGAAATAACGCGAAATAATTTAATGTCACAATCTTGCGAAATGTTACCGTTTCGAAAAAGAAGGCTATAACTTATTTTAAAATCTATTTCGTAAATTTACGACATCCAGTATGGTTAATTCGAAATTCCGTTATATGTCGATTTTTCCTTCGAACTTTGGTTATTTCGAAAACTTGTATAACTTGTATAATTCGTGATTCGCATTCGAAAGAAAACGTGTCCTCTTGTTGTATTACTCGTGCAATCCTCTCAGAATAATTCTTAATATTTGATACCTACTTCGAACATTCATCCTCAAGACGGCCGGCTGACCGCATGACTTGCCTGCGGGAATCTCGTCAAATGGACCGAGATCGACGTCAGTTGCGTAAAATTATAAAACCCGTCCCCTATCGTGAATTTGTGACCACGAGGACATCGGAAATCCCGTCAAAGGTGATTGGGCACCAGTCACGAAACATTCCGAAACCTCCTCGCTACTTTTCCCATGACCGTATACTTAAAAACGTACGGGGAGCGAGAAGTGCATCAACCCACTTAGAAATGACAGCCTACGTAGCATCGCGATACTAATTTTTTCTCGTGATCCACCCTGAACTGATGAACTCCCAACCACAGCATAGGGACAGCGGGAATCACGACGCCGGCCATACAACATGTCCATAACTTAGAATTTTAACCATGCCCAACCTTGAGCTTGCCTCCACCATTCTGTCAGGACAGATAGACAGTCGTTCAGCGGCAGGGTGCGGTGCGGATTGCATAATGTCGCGAGGACAACGTGAATCTCGTAAAACGGCCGAGAGCGGCAGAGATTACGATACATCGCGATATTTCTACGCATTCAATGACGAGGACAACTAGATTCTGGTCAAACGGACAGCGAGTGGCGCCGATTGCGTAATAATGCTATATTTTCTCGTGCCCGACATCAAGGACAATGGAATTCTCGTCGAACTACTAAAAGTGACACCGATTATCTAAATCGCGATATTTATCCGTATTCTATCGTGAAAATTACGGGAATCTCGACAAACGGGTGAGACCAGCGCCGATCGTGTAACATCTCGATATTTCTCCTTACTTGACTGCAAAGACAGAATTCGGTTACAATCACGTAACGTCCCAAAAAATTATTCGTGATCTACCCCGAGGACAAAGGAAATCTCGCCAAACGGTCAAGATCAATAAAAACGCATTGTGCACAAGACGACATATTAGCTGAAACAACTCATTTGATAATAGATATTTTGTATTTATTTATTATTTTTTAAATTCTTTTAACACCCTAAGTGAATTTTATTTACCGCTTTAAACGCAGTTCATCGTTGTTTTTCTTCACCGCGTGATGAGCCCCTTTGCTTGCAGACCGAAAACCTATCTTGAATTCAAAGGTAACTAAAATTAACTAAAAGGTAACTAAAAGGTAACTAATTTTTACTTCATCCTTACAGTAGACACCCTGATAGAGGAGAAGAAGAAAACGCAAACCAAAGAGAGAACCAGCAAGAAACAAGAAACCAAAGAGTCCCAGAGCCTACCGTAACCGGCAGAGACGTGGGTAAAACTGTGTTGAGTATTCTCAATCATCACAGTCTTGTCCTATGTCGATGTGTTGGCGTTGGTACTGACGGGTGCGCTATGATGGCGTCAGAAGCTTGTGGTGCTCTCGCCGAGGTGCAAACCGAAGCAGAGCAAGCCGTTAGGTTCCCTTGTTATAACCACGCTCTGAATTTGTCTATTTCGAAGTCCTCGAATGTCGTCGCCGTGCGAAATGCAATAGGAGTTATGAAGACCACTATTACATTCATTGGTTCGTCATCAAAACGCTCCTATGTATTTAAAGCAACTCTCGGTGAACTTTTATGTGGACTTTGTGAGATGCGGTGGATCGAACGGCACGACGGTTTTGAACAATTTAGCTCTTTACTCCCGAACATAGTCGAGAGTTAAGACTCGATTACTTTATGGAAGGACTCAGAAAGTGCTTCTAAGGCAAAAACGCTCATAGCTGCTCTTTGTGAGAGTGATTTTATAGTTACCGTCATTTGCTTGTCAGAAATCCTTCGAGTCATTAAAACACTCAGCATTTTGTTTCAAAAAGGGCAAATAGACTTGAAGGAAGCACAGGATGCGCTAGACGACACTATTACTGTGTTGAGCAAGAGGCGCGAAGAGTGCGAAGCACAATTTGCTGACCTCTTCCAAGAAGCAGAACCTCTGGCAAAACAACTTGGAACCGAAGTCCATTACGATGTTTATGTTGACCCATCTCGCGTGATTGATCTGTACGCGAAAAAACCAAACCGGTGACTAGAGTTTGTTGTTTGAATTAAAATTATTTTTATTAACAAAATTACCGTATTTGTAATATTTACGTACAATTAGCAATACACATGTACCTGTCATAATTTCGGGTAGCCTTGTTCTTATTTCGCTCAACCTATACCCCCAAAATAAAGGTTAAATAAGGTTTTAAACTCCCGTAAATCTGATTAAATTGTGTCTTTAACGATCTTTTTCTCGTCGATTGATTAGAATTCCTCGGGCCTCGTGCCGGGTTTTTATTTAATCTTGAAGCTATTGTCTAAGCTATACAGTATAGTTATTTTTTACGGTTGTCAGTCAGCAAACTATATAATTCTGATTTTACTCTCCTACCCTTTAATTACATTAATACAGTAACTATAAACTATGAACCCTGTATGATAGCGTTTTGGATAAAATTAAAAGTCTATCGTTACGAAAGCGCTCTAGCGATATTATTGGCATGGCAAATGATAAATTAGAGTGCAGTGTTGGACTGGCCAATTGGGAAGAACGGAAGTTCCCATCGAGGCCTCTAGGAGACTCTGAGTGCCGAGCCCCCCCTAGGCCCTTGCGCAAATAGGCCTGTGACCCCAGTTATTAGGTACCTAATATATTCTGCGTCTTTGTTTACAACTTAAGAGAGGGAGGGCTTCTCGCAAAAGGGACAAAGTCAAACATTACCTATGAGGAGGTCCGGGGGACTTTTGACCCCGCTCGGACAATTCAAGGCAACTGAGGCATCAAGGGGCCTCGGGGCCTTAAAATTAATGACCTCGGTCCTTGTGCGAGTAGGCCTCTAACATCAGCTTATCATATTGTATCTAAAAATGGGGAAAGAAGGGGGGGGGGGGGGTAAGTTCCGAAGGGGCCTCATTACGATCACAGTATTTCAATGCGCGCGATCCCCGTGTCAGTAAACTCCGCATAAAAATATTTTTCCGCGTAAAAATTGGAGCAAGTCACTGGGGAGGGGGGAGGGGAAGGCCCCTACTCTCCCACTCCCGTCGAGGCCTCTTGAGCCAGTCCGATACTGATAGTGTGTACGTAAGTATAGCTAAGTATGAGCAAACAAAATATTGTTTAGTGACTACACAGAAAGTAGGAAAGTAACCAAAAATTTCACATTTCGAAAAAAAAAATCACATTTTGGGAAAAGTATACGCAAATAATTCGATGTTTATTGTTAACTTTTAAATTTGCATATCTAATCATGGTACATTCCCCCCCCCCTCCCCCCCTCCCCCCCGTTCAATTTTGAGGACAGATATCATGACCGCCCCCCCCCCCTCCCAAGACCAGGGCCTGGATCCGCCCCTGCTGTAAGGTGTCGTCGTCCACACCGTCTTGAATTTCTTGATTTAAGATGTTGTTTGAATTAATACGTCATCCTGGCAAGGTCGCCAATATTTTGTTAGGGACCTACTCCTACCCGGTGTAGGTATAACGAATAAAACAAATTGAATGAAACGCTCAAGACTTCTCATAAGAAAACTTCATATTCTGGTAACCACCATTACAACATTTCACTGCCTTATGTATCAAAGCTCTCAACAACAAGAAACACAAAAGTCATGGAGTAAAGAGTAATCCTCCGTGACACAATATGTGACCTACCCTGACTGTTCTCTAAAATGTCAAATGAATATATCTATTATTACTCTAATTACTAGTAATACTAATAGCATATACAGTGTGGTAACATCATCAATACTTTGGAATAATATTATAACAAATACTATGTATATCTGATAACCCAGCATAGTCCCAACGCTCCCCTTTCCATCCTCTTCCGATATTTGAAAGCATTTAACGCCTCTGAACATTGTCTAGCTTTTTAAAAATTTTATTCATACTCTCTGCGTGCTCCACTACATAAGTAGTATTACATGCACTTACATTACATTTTATAAATGAACAAAATAAATTACATTATAATAATTAAATTTCTAGATGACTTAATCTTAACAATATCAAACAATATTATTCATCGTTTTTCCTTAGAGCTTGAAAATCCAGAGCATTAACAAATTTAGAAAATTCCTTCAAATACTTTTTTAATAGCACAGATTTCTGAATCGGCCAGTTATCGTCTCTATTAACACTATTGATCAAGAATTGCCTAATATTTTTCACTTCACTGCACACGAAAATTATATGATCTATAGTCTGAGGGCTGCTTTTACAGGAACACTCGGGATTACGTATAATTTTAAGTCTGTGTAAGTACGAAGCAATATTTCCATGTCCAGTCAGTATTGTAGTCATATTAGGTGTTAAGGTGATTTTGGATTTTAATCTACATGGAAAGAATTATTTTGTAAGTGTGCCTTTTGAAGTTTGTTCCCATTTTTGCTGCCATTCATGAATTGATTCTTCTTTGAGATTATTTTAAAAGTTGAGATGGGTATTCTATCGAAACAAACCTCACTTACTTTTGTAGCCTCCTTTGCAATTTTATCAGCCAGTTCATTGCCTGCAACACCTGTATGTGCCTTAACCCATTCAAATTGTATTATCCAATTTTTTCTTTTTAGAATAGCTGTAGTCCTTCTTATATTCTCAATTAGTTCGTTATGATTTCTGAAGTCCGCAATGGAGTCAATTGCTATTTTACTATCTGTGTAAATAATTACTTTCTTATCTTCATCATCCTCTGTCCTAGTAGTATCTAAGAACTCCAGAGATTTAAGTAGCCTATAGCTAATTGCTCCGCCTGATTATTCGAACAGTTGTCTTGCAGTCTATATTTCAATTGGTCTACTAATTCATGCAATCTGAATATAGCTATGCCAGCTCCCACTCCTTCTTTACTTTTGCTTCCATCTGTGTAAATTTTCCATGGGATATATTCATTTAATGCTATTCTAGGATCTTCGGTACCAGGAAAATAGGCTGGATGGAGCCATCTCATAGGTTTTTCGGGGTGGTCAATGACATAGTTCATAGTTGTTTTTCCTGACTTGATTTTGTATAGAGTAACAATCTCTTTAGCCATTATATCTATAGGAGTAATTCCTGTAATAATGCACAGTGCCTATTGAGATACAGTGCGGTACGATTTTGCTATTCTCAAGAGAATAAGTGTTTGCACTCTCACGTATTTAATCATATTACATTTCTTTTCTAGGGATTCAATCCAGATCGGAGCAGCATATAACAGCATTGGCAATATTGCTCCTTTATAAATTGTTTCCAAAGCCTGGTGTTTTAGACCCCATCCTATTCTAGCCGATTTTGATCATGCATTTATTAATTTAATACATTTTTCACTAATTTTATTGATGTGGTCATTGAACTTAAAGCGAGAGTCTATAGTTATTCCTAGATATTCCATCGTTTCTACTTGTACAAGACGTTTCCAATTCATAAATATATCAATTGTCTTCTTTGCTTTTCTTCTTCTTCTTGATATTAGAATAACTCTTGACTTACTTTCATTACAACGGGGTTTGTTTTCTGTTGACCACTTAGTAATTTTCCGTAATTCCATATTCGCAATATTTTCTGCTTCAATTTCACTTTCAGCCCTGACTGCAATTATAAGGTCATCAGCAAATGCTATAGCTTTGGTGTTTTTACCGTATTCCAAACTGAGCAGTGAATTATACTGTACATTCCAGTACCCCGGTCCACAACATGAACCTTGAGGACATCCTTTATTAACTACTGTTTCTACTTGGATACTATTGGAATTCATGAATGTCGTTCTATCCTTGAAGTAGCTCTTAGTCAGGTAGTACAAATTTCTCGGGCATTTGAAGTCTTTTAGGGCCTTTAGGACACATGGCCACCACGCAGAGTCAAAAGCTCCTTTGACATCAAGACTAACTATAACGGTAATTTGACCATTTTTGAACGCCTCAGTTATAAATTCCTTAAGTGCCATAGCTGCATCAGTAGTAGACTTTTGAACTGTGAAGCCATATTGATTTTCGTTCAGTAGTTTATTGGTATAGAGGTAGTGATTTATTCTATTTATTAGAAGTTTCTCTAACACTTTGCCCGCCACATTTATCAGGCTTATTGGTCGGAATTTAGAGGGATCCTGAATCTTTTCTTTCCCTGGTTTTGTGATTGGTATAAGTCTCGCATTTTTCCATCGCTTCGGGAAACAAGCATTCTTCAAGCAACCATTATATAATTGTTACGTGCAAAGCCCGTCTCAAACGTTATTAATATGCATCTCCTCTACGTATATGTATCCCCTTCCATTTAAAGTGCCCGCTAAGATGCCTTGGTTTGGCTAATGAACTTGAGATGGCAGCATCTCTCGGCTCCTCGGGCTGGAGTTGTGTCTTCTGCCGCTAGAGTGAGACTTTGGTGCCTTCTGATCCCGTCTCATCGTGACATATTTTAGAAAAAGTATATTATTCTAGGTCATTAAACAAAAGACTATATATGCATCATGCCGCCAAAACATTTTAATGGTGTCGTGTGAATATTATTTGGTTAAGCACATTGTCGTAGTGTGTGACAAATTAGGATGGGTCCAATTTAAATAAACCTGGTGCATGTTGGGTGCCCTTCTTCGCGATTGTCCTCCATCTTGTGAATTATGACTTGTGACTGATTGCTGGGTGAAGAAAGACGCATATTGTGAATCTCGTCAACTTGGGAATATATCCCAGTATTTGATGATACATGAAGAATTATGTGTGCAACTATCATCTGTGATAATCGTGAAAGTATTTTCTTGGGCCTTAATATGGAAATGCGATGTTTGGTGTGCTTCTCTTCGACGGCGGTTGGCAGCCATCTCATATTTTATTTTATTTTTGGTGATAATAATCCTTTAAGGATGTCTAAGTAGTGTTGTAAAAATTAGTGTCTCCCCAAAAGGCTTTATTAAGGTATGTTTTGGCATTTTATTTATTTTAAATTTTTGGAGCTCCATATTTTTCATTGTCTACTGAGTGTTTTTTTTTGTTCTGAAGGTTGACTTTGGCCTAGATATGTCACCTCTGAATATGTAAAATTTTGTGAAACAATATTAGTCCGGGGAACACTGCTGTTTTTCTTCTAATTTTATTATTTGGCGTCTGGCTAAGGCATTTTCTTATTATTATATTCTTGTACTGACCAGACGAATCTATTAACACTAGGCCTAATTTTGATCATTAGTCGGTCGGTTTTTAGTTTGATCCGTTGCCTTTTAAAAACTATTTGATCTCGTAATGTCTAGAGTTTGCTTTTATCTTCCTGTTTTCTCACTGAAGAAGTTTTTTTTAATATGTAAAATTAGGCGTTTGACATAAATACGTGCTGATATACCTTCAACTGTTCTTGGTCGCCATGGTAACTTGTTGACAGTAGTGCATTGTGGATTTTTGTTTCTGGCGTGTGTTGGAAGTGCACGTTCATGGGTCATGGTGATGTTGTTTAACTTATTTTGGTTTTAAATTATCCTTTGGTTTTCCTTTTTTGGAGTTTTCTTTTTGTACTCCTGCGTTATTCTTTCGGTACCTTGTTTATGGTAAATTTTGCACTATTTACTTTTTTTTTAATTCTCCAAGGACCTCAAGGTTCAGTTGGGAGTATGTCAGGTACTTATTAAGTGTTTAAGTTTTTTGGTGACTTTTCCTTCTCCCCCCCCCCCCCCCTCAGGTAATTGTTTATTGATATCGACCTTAAACCTTTTTTGTTATCTACAGTGAGAATTCTAGCTGAGGTTTTATTTTATTTTTGTAATTTAATGCTGGCTGTTGCATGTTCTGTTCTTTGGTGGAGGTGTTCTTTTAAATTTAACATTAAATTTTCTTTTAAAGCAAGCTACTGTTGTTGCATCATTTCGTCGGTGGCAGTTCTGTTGGTTATCGGTTTTTTTCTGTAGACGAACCTGTGGGTCTTCTCCTTCTCCACCTTCTTCCACCTTTAGGTGTTCTTCTGTTGGGGCATGTCAACTGGCGGTGAGTTGCTGTTAGCGAGGCGGGACATCCCCTGTGTCAATAATGATGTCATAGTTCTAGGGATACTTTCATACGTCCACCATAGTATTTTACTAGTGATTCCATCTTCACCTGGTGTCTTTTTATGACCTAGATCTTTGATTGTAGATTTAATTTCTTCTTCTGTAAATTCCCAGTCGTCCAGAGTGTCTATTGGTTCCTCTACTTCCTTCCTTATTTGCTTTTGAATTGCCACGACGTTTTCAGTCATTACTACATGATGCATAACACACTTCGTGAGTTTTACCCTCACCAGTGGATAACAAGAAACGGGAAAGGAAGATAGTTCCCTTAAAACAACAGTAACTAACAAGCCTGTGCAGCAGTGGCGGTTTCTGGGTATTCGCCCTGGAGCCAGTGCACACCCATTCTTGAAAAATTGCCGTTCACATTTGAATTTTACGAATATAAAAATTAATATAAGATTTTATGGTAGTATAAAGCGTTAACAAATGTCCAGAATACCGCTTTTTTACATTTAAATGTACCGCGTTCGTTGCGCCTCACAGCACGTTGCTTGTGTGCTGACTCAGGTATCATCAAATATCGCCGTTCGCCACCTGCAAAATTGTAGCCAGCGTTAGGCTTGACGGCAGGAGAGGGGATGGCAAGAGGGGAGCGGGGATGTGTGTTTACTATAACAGAATCGGAGCCAAATCCTTGCCTGGCGAATTGTAATGCGCATGCTCCGTTTTTTTTTCCATCTCCTGTCGCATCTGATTGACAGACGAAGAAGCGATGACCGCTAGCGTGTAGGAGCTACCGCACTATCTGTTGGGGAATTGTTGTACCAAGTAGAGTTTCATGCGCAGATTGAAGTGGTTTGAAAGGTTGTGTCTTGACGCAGCTAGCGCCACTGCCATTTGATTTTCAATGTGCATTTAAAAAACCACAATCATGCAGCCAACTGTATGATAATATATAGTCTATAGTTGTAACAGTGAATTCAGTTTCATTACATTTCTTTATAATTTACAGATTTTTAAGGTCCAGTAATTTGGAGGATTAACGCAGCCTATTATCTTGTTGATCTTGGACGTGGCAAGTATTTGTCACAAGTGTGTTTCTAAAGTGTGGAATATTTGAGTGCGTGTGCATTATTACGTAATTGATAGCTTATCCTCCCAGCTTGGCTTCACCCACTGACATAGCTAGAATCATTCCTCTACCGTCGGAAGGATGGTGTCTGGGAGGCAAACACTCTTTTTCAGCAAATGCAACTGGGGATGGTGACATGTGACCGCAAACATGGGTCTAATTCAGGGTCAGAGAAGAGATTTTGACCGTTGGCCTGAGGGAGGTGGCGCGCAGTTCGTCACTCCTGTGGGGGTCCGGGCAGGGACACCAAGAGCCCGCCGATGAGCCTAGCTTGGTGTCCTAGGCGAAACCCCACACAAGACACGGCACAAACCTAGAAGAATTGCTGAGTTTTGAACCGTCCCGGTATTTGCCTAGTGATGAAAATGAAAAACCACGAAAATCATTTTCAGGACGGCCAAGGTGGGATTCGGGATTATTATCGCTACTGTTCAGGCTATTACATCGTCTCAACTTACTTACTCTGCAAGAAAAGGTGGCCATATAATAAGAAATGGGAAGACCTATTCCAAACCTGAATTTAATTCAAACATCCCTGTGCAAAGCGAAGGTTAGGAATCGCTTATTCCATGATGAAGTTACAGCAAGTTAGTATGAGTGGGCTTGTGGCTGTGAACTAACTAACTGGATGTATTGTTTACCGTGCTTAAAGTCGTGCTACGTGCACAAGAAAATAAAATCCCTCTCTGCACGCTGGAAGCGGAGGTAGATTTCACCGGGCAAAGAAAAATGCTTGGAATTCACTAAATTTGCCAATTGTTGTACAGTATACCTACGAAAGTTACACATGTTTAGCATACAGCATCTTCTTATAATACCTGAAACATTTTGCTCATCCCTTGGTGCAAGGGTGGGTCATATCAAATATTCTTTCAGGCAAAAAAATGTTGTTACATTTTAGAGGGGTATTGGCCATTTTAAACTGTTTTGATATTGTGCCTATTAAGGGAGGTATGATTTCTTTTCTCTAAAATCTCCATTTTCCCCACCCCTTTGGTCAAACTTACGAAGATAAGCATTTGGCCCTTATTCCAAAAATAGTACGAACTTTGAATGGATTCAGTTTTTAAAATACTATGAAAGTTATAGCAATATTTCACTTCCCCCCCCCCCCTCCCCCATTTCCAACCCCTTGGTCCGATTTTGCCCGTTAGCGAACCCGAACGAGATTTTGAATGGTTATATTTTATGTAGGCCTGTACATATACATTATAATATTAACTTTTGAACTGACGGTGGTTTTGGGATCTGTGGGATGTAAAACGCGAAGATATGTCAATTTTTTTTTCGGATGTCGAAATGGTACCCTTTGCAATAGGTAGCTTTCTAATGAAATCTAACTAAAATCGACAAATGTGAACAATCAAAAGCCTACATGAATGCAGAATTGGAATTACAAGTACTAGGAAAGTAACAAATCAGACAACAGCTTCATTGTGCATTCAGGAGGGAACATAGAACAGCAAAATATCGAGGTGTCGAAAAACCAACTCCAAGTGCCACTAGATGCATATCTAAGCATACAAAATAGAGTAACATAGTGAGGAGACAGTTATTTTGTATGCTTAGATATGCATCAAATTTATACTTTTTTTAAGAGTGCACACCCACAATTTTTCTTCACCAGCCGCTACTGCTGTGCAGACTACGAAATAAGATGTTTTGTTTTCCTCGTTACGATATTACATACTGTAAAGAGCACATCATTCGTAGTAAAACTCATTCAGTAAGATGGAGAAATACTACAGGGCGCCAGGAAATGTTATCCGCAGTGCCTACGTGCGTCTGCGAGAGCTATCATCAGTAGTTACGTTGGCAGCACGACTGTCGCTTGTATCAAAACAAACAACCAGTAAACTTTGTGCTCACCACAGCCATTCATAACTGATGCTGGAAGTGCTGATGACACACACGCTCGCTTATTGCAATACACACTGACGATTTTGACAACCTGCAGCCCAGACGTGTGGGATTCACCCTGTCAAGGACACCGTGCTGCCAACTAAACTGCTGATGCTAGCTCTGGCAGAAGCCGCCAGTCACTGCGGAGAACATTTCCTGGCGCCCTTTATTTCATATGACCTTATTTGAGTTATTGATATTGTTTCATTTAGGGATTTGTACATAGTGGTCAGCAGCCCCATGCACTTGAGAATTTCTCTGTTAACCTGTGTCATTGTGATGTCTGCAGTAGTGCGTGTTCCTGCAATGGTTGTTAGGTTTAGGAAGGCCTTAGATTAGGAACAATGGTGGCATGTACCTGTAGTAGAAATGGGAAAGCACAAGGAAACATTTTTGGCTGGCTGGAGAGGGAATTGAACCCACCTCTTGCCTCGTGACGGTGAGTATATTCCTCAACCCTTAAACAATTCAATTATTTGTCAGAGCTAGAAATCAAACCCAGAACCTTCGGAACCGGGATCTCAATATGTACCCGGGTACCAAGGAAGATGGTGTCATTTTTGATCATATGCTTGAAATACATAGAAATAATACAATGATGATTTCTTTTTTCGTATGGCCTCCTGAGAGGCCGAGTGCAGGTCTTTCTAGTTGACGCCTGTGGGCGACCTGCGCGTTCAAGTGAGAGATGAGATGAATGGATGAAAGTGGACAAGGATGTGGAAGGAAGCAACCGTGACCTGTCAGAAGGTACCGTCTCAGCATTTGCTTGGTGTTGAAAATGGGGAAATCACGGAAAACCATTTCAAGGACGGCCGACGATGGGGCTCGAACCCATGCGTCTACCGAGTCAGCAGAGAGCTTGGCCCCATGATCTAACGCTGCGCTTCAGCGAGCGTAGCCACCGCTGTCGGTTCAATGATGATGATGATGACGATAAGTTTTATGGGTCTTAACATCTAGGCTATCGGCCCCTCAATGGTAGAGAAGTCAGGGTTGAACAAGTAAAACAAATTAATAAAATGTATTCAGTGTTTCGGTAATTCACAAACAGAGAGAATCAAAATGACAAGATTCAGTACATGTAAAAATCAATATTGCTTACAATTTCCTATAATCTTACTTGATCATGAGCTCGAATGCATAGAAATAATACAGTAGCCTGAATTGAACAGGAAAACCAAATAGTCAATAGGTGTCAAATCAGGTGCACCTGGCGACCAACTTATAATGCCTTCACGCCCTATCCACCGACCAGGGAATAGAGTAAGAACACGCGCACACTGGGGACATTTTGTCGCGGGACAGTTTTGTCCCTGTCTACCGCTGCGCGGGACAGCTCAGGGACAAAACTGTTTTGTCGCAGTACCATCACACACTACGAACAGTTTGGCTGCGGTGTTCGCTTGGGTTTCTTTATTTTTGTTGTTAATTCACGAGGAGCTTGGGACATTTTGATCATTTTCTCCGTGTAGTTTGTTGTATGTTGAACTTTTCTGATAATCTGTTGTGATGATGACTGTTGTAGTGTGTGTAATAAGGCCGGTATTACATTATCAAAGAAATTTGTCAAAGATCTTTGACAAAAGTTATGACAGTGTAATGGGGAAATCTTTTATAAAATGTATGAGCATCATACATCATGCTATCTTTGATAAAATATTCAAACCAAAATGGCGGATCATAACAACAACAAAGATGCTCATATTAGAGTGTGAAATGCATGAAATGTTACATAATGAATCATCAGATAGAAAGTTTAGGTAAAAATAGCCGAGGCTATAAGCACTGCATTTCAGGATATAAAAGGGAATTAAATACTGTAGTTAAATAGGCTGAAATAAGCCGTGAATAGTAGTGCATTTTCTTCTTCTTCTTCTTCTTCTTCGTTTTAACATCCAGGGTTGTTTTTTCCCTCGGACTCAGCGAGGGATCCCACCTCTACCACCCCTAGGGGCAGTGCCCTGGAGCTTGAGACTTCAGGTCGGGAATACAACTGGGGAGGTGGGACTAGCACCTCCCCAGGCGGCCTCACCTGCAAAGCGAACAGGGGCCTTATAAAGGATAGGAAGGGATGGGAGGATTGGGAGGGAGAACAAGGAAGAGGGAAGGAGGCGGCCGTGGCCTTACGTTTGGTACTGTACCCGTATCAAACCATTACTTGTTGAATCCCTCGATGACAGCTGGATCGTAGAACCTGAAAATCCCCGGCTAGAAAAAAACCCAGATCCTACCAACAAGTAGAAGGGATAATAGGTCACACGATATTCCTACCAAGATTGCACTAAGAAAGACCAAATTGTAATAAACCAAAGAAGTTCAAAAGAACACAAAACTCAAATAAAGAAATATCTCAGAGCAATGGAAAATCTAGAAAACACCCAGCAATGGCCTTCTTAACACCACCTTCCATCACCTTTATAAATGACCACGTCATAATTGTTAAAATGAAATCGCCAAAATATATTCAAGATGACATTACACAAGAAAGAAATTGCAATGTCACGAAAGAAACTAATTGACTCAAAGCAAATACTAAAATGATATTTTCGATTATCCAATGCCCATTTGGACCTGGAGGTAATATTGAGTTCATAATCAATTAAATATAGCAACGCTATCATACAAGAAAATGATCTATAAACCTCTAAAGATCATTACCATTTATATTCCATGATCCAAAGTCGCACATTAATTTTAAATAGTTATATACAAATTTACACTGTTATGAACACCCTTAAACGCATTTTCAACTAACACATTGCTTTCACCATCCATATTTGCTTGTTTCATTTCATCATGGTTCAATTTATTCATTGTACTTACTTCCAGTATTAATTCAGCCAGGCTATGAAGCTAAGAAGAATGTTGACGTCATAGTCATTATAAATATCAAAGGATGGCTAAGAATACCTCTGCTGGCTTTGCTGATTAAATTTCATATTGGATTAATTAATTATATTTCCATTTAACTTTCCAACTGTACTCCTGATAAACTCTGTTACAAACATTTTCTTACTGCGTCAAAATCCACTATAACACGATTTAATAACATTCCTGACATTCACAATACATTCACATTAGCTTTAATACCACGAACACCTTCCTGAAGATTTCACCAAAATTCTTACTAATATTAGCTATCATCAGCTCAATTAACACGTACTTCAATTCGTACTGTTTTCACAAATACCATGTATTATCGACGAATATATATAACACCTTCATGGTGGACAATAAACTCTTAAACGCATCGAGTAACATCACTAATATTACGCATATAACATTATGCCGATCCAAAATTTATAACACCTATGCACATAGTTTAAATTGTTGAAAATGGGTTACATATTAATTTCCAATGAATTATAGTAGCTTTGCCTTTCAAAATATTCTTCGTCGTATTTTAATAATAATAATTAACTCTCAAACTCACGTTCAGAAATGTTGTTAAAAGATTGAATGTTGATCGAAATTAAATTCTCATTCCAAAAATGATCCATCTATCAAAATCAATCAACCCTACACCATGTAATCCTCCAGGCACAAAGTACTCATGTGATCCATTAGAAGTCAAAATGATCAGAATCGAATAGAAATCTCCCTAACTCAATTGAAATCGGAAAAGAACAACGATGTATTCTACACCATGGATCCAGGTAACATAAGTTATTCTACTGTTGATCCATTAGAAGTCATCACTGATTAAAGTAATTCAAAAGAGTAAATACAATTTTCAAAATTGAGAATGATCAACACCTCTCATCATAAACAAAATTCCTACAACCAAAGATCATGGGGGTGATTTTCAATTGTAATGCTTCAATAAATAGCTTCCAACATCAACGCAGATCAAAATATCAATTTGAGATACATTTCGAAGTCAAAATTTCATCAAAAGTTCATCATATTTACAAATCAAATTCATTTTCTTCAAGAACACGCATGTATTCATTTTCATTTCATTAAATTCAAACTCCCGAAATATTAAAATTAAAAATAATTCCATAAAGTCAAAATTGAAATAAGGATGCATTCCTTATTCGAATCAAAATCCGATTGAAAATGTGGCCAGCCACGAAAGAACATCGAACCTGAACCACACCTCAATCATGCTAAATGAAAATAAATGGCAATTATGGTTACAACAAAATACCTTACTCTACTACTACTATGATAGATTTCCTTCTACCTTGAGATGATTCTGGAAGCCGGCATACAATGGGAATATATGCCATCGTCTCGTTCTAATGCCATACTGTGGTCCAGTATGCTCGTTCAACCATCCTGTATTCGATCTGGGAAACCCCTCACGTTCTACCCGTCCAACACTCGAAATCGGACTGCATCTCGGCTACAATATTGGCCTCGTACTCCCGATAGTCGACAGCATCTCTCTTGACAGAAGTTCTCAATCTCGTAGAAGTATTTCAGCATTTGAGTATTGCCGTGGTTTATACCCACTCCATTTATGATTTCGAAAATCTTAAATTCCATGCTCGAAAACCTCTCTAGTTGCTTCAGATATATTATTAGTAGTTGTAGACAGCGTTGAATACTCACGAAGATTCATGCTCAACTTTGCGTGTAGTGTTCATGTCATAATTTAGCCTACCATGGCTGTGGATTCACTCATAATTCGAACTATTCCTCTCGACACCTTAATTATAAACATCTCGTAGAATTGTAGACAACGTAATTATATGAATACTGTAGTTCTTTCGTTGAAGTATGTTCTCAAGGTTCAATGTCACAGCTGATATCATTCACATATTCCAATACAGCGTTGGAATGCATGTCCATCGTAACATAAAACAAGAAGTTCCGTGACGAACTAAAGAGCCTACTTTTCTTAAATTTAAGATTCATGCCAATAATTGATCTATAAGGACCTATCTATAATAATGACGAAATTAAGTTGGTAATATCGAAATTTCCAATTAGTTCGAAATATACCTGGCATAATGTAGCCTAATAGAGCATTACCGTTGGCAGCCCTGCTGACAGAATATATTCTTAGTTCCATCTCTTAAGGTACAGAATACAAAATTTGGTTGAAGTCCAATGGATAGCATAGACGTTACATGCAGTTAGACATTGGATCTATCAGCGCGCGTAAAATCATGTTGGAAGCAATGTCATGCATGTGTTGGTCAGAAATAATCTGAAATATTATGATCTATTGTTGTGCCAATTTTGGATGAAATCCATTTGTTAGTATATAAGTTACTGGTATTTTAAAATTGGACCTCTCAGCAGGCTAGAATCATGTTGGCAGCACTGACGTATATTAGTTACTCCAAATTAATCTAGAATGTCAGGTACTATACGTGCGCAAAGTTTAGAGCTGTTGGCTTGCATACTTTCTGATATATTGATATTAGGGTAAAAAAATATAAACAGCATTTCTTAACAGTTGGCAGCCCTGGTTGCTCTTAAGAATACGCATAGTCATATCTGTTATAGTACACATAGCACATACGAAATTTGGTTGAAATCCAATTGATAGTATAGAAGTTACATGTATTTAATATTGGTCCTATCAGCAGGCTTAGAATCATGTTGGTAGCACTGACATACATTAGTTGCTCCAAATTAATGTAGAATGTCAGGCACTATACGTGTGCATAGTTTAAAGCTGTTGGCTCGCATAATTTCTGATATATTGGTATTTGGATAAAAAAGAGAAAGCATTTATTCACAGTTGGCAGCGCTGGTGGCTCTTAATAATACGCTCAGTCATATCTGTTTATGTACACATAGTACATACGAAATTTGGTTAAATCTAATTGATAGTGTAGAAGTTATATGAATTTAAAAATGGGACCTATCAGTAGGCTTAGAATCATTTTGGCAACACTGTCATATATGGCCTCCTGAAAATTAAACTGAAGTATTGTTATCTCTATGTGTGCCAATTTTGGAATAGTTCCAAGATATCCAACATGGACCTCAAATTTCAATTGCGATTTTTCATCAGTTGGTAGCACTGACATCATTTTCAAGTGCGACATTGAGATGTCCCGGTATTGATCTTTACTCATACCAAATTTGGTTTCGATTGCTGCAGTCGTTTAGGAGACAAACAGACAGACATTTTCCCGGATCGATCTCATAAGTCTACTTTTTCCTCATTTTTTTTTTTTTTGCAAAATGTGAAAAGTAGGCTAACAACCAAGTATTGCTGCTCGTAAGTTCCAATTCAAATGCACATACATTTGTGAAGTGTTCCAGTCCACACAATCTCAATATAAACTTCACTGCGAATTATAAAGTATCAATTCACAAATATCGCTGAATATTCTAAGTGTCACGCTGGCGTACGTGAAACTTCATCGCTCACGTTATAAGTAACTTCTCTGTCACACAGAATGTTTATCACCGAGATCCTTCTCGCCCGCACACGTCAAAGTACATTTTCTTTTAGATGTGAATTGTTTCAAGACGCGAGAATATCTGACTTGTCTGCTGGCCCACTGGGTTGCAGGTAGACCACAAATTCCCCCACTCCATTGTGTCGAATATCGATGTATATCGCACATAAATAAGATTATATACATCTTACGCCTCTCACTGCGTCAATTCTGACAAACGCTCAAATGTATAAACATCATGCTATTAAGTGCTAACTTCTTGTACTAATAATACTGCAGATGCAGCTCTGGGTTCCTTTTAATCAATATAACAACACTACAAGCGTGCGTTTCGATACAGGTGACAGGCATATCTAGAGCGGGAAATCTGAACTCTAGTCTTTGTCGTCCGCTGTGTGCGTATGTTTAACCCTGAACTAGCAAAGGGAATCGGAAATCTCCTTGGCTTTCAACTGTTCACATTCCCAGCTGGTTGTGTCATAACAAATATCTCGTAATCTTACGTTCTGCAGCGTCTCAATGCACTGTTTGATAAATTCCTCAACTCGTGACTATAAAATATTGGCACAGTACCATCCCGCCATTTGCCCGGAGACGAAGTGGGAAACTACAGAAAACCACTTCGAGGATGGCTGAGGTGGGAATCGAATCCCCTAAACTCTTTTGGACCACCCGAGGCTGAGTAGACCTCGTTCCAGTCCTCATACCACTTTTCAAATTTCGTGGCAGAGCCGGGAATCGAACCTCGGACTTCCTGGGTGGAAGCTAAGCTCGCTGACCACTACACCATGGAGGCGTCGTAATGTATTTTATGTTATAATATTTGTATTATAATTCGTCAATTTCACTTATGTTATTACAGGAGTGTGTAAATAAGCACTTTATCTTTACCGGTAGGTAATACATGTAACCAACCGTAACAATCAAGTGTCTAGTTGGTGGAATGAGTGGAGCGCTCGACTCCAGTACGAGAAGACCAGCGATCGAATCCCATTTCGAACGTCACCATAATTCATTCATCATAATTATTAATAATTAAAAATTATTGTAATTTTTCAAGTCCTCGGACTGCAGTTCGTTCACCAAGATTCTACTCGTATAAATATCTTTTTTGTCACGTGGGCGACCCATGGTTTAACCCATAGCCGTTTAGTTTATCTTTCCGTTTCTTTTACACACCGGTATTGCCACTACAGAATTTCAACTACAGTAATACAGTAAAGTGAACAAGGAACAGTCCTTCATCCAATTTGCTGAACTATGATAAAATATTTATGTAGTGTAAGTTCAGTTAAATATTTTAAATATATTTTAATATCGCATGTTATTCTTGTGTTTCTCAGAGTTTTGAAAGTTAAAATTCCTCTATCACCATACAAATTTCAGTTTGATTGCTGTAATAGCTTCGGAGATATTGAAAACTGGTTAAATATTTCTCATGTTCAATTTATTGTTGTATATTTAGGCCATATAATAATTATATTGTATGGTATTATTATATACCAGCAACATCATCATCACCTTCATTTCCCCTTTTCCAGCTGACACTGGGTGGGGACAAATATGGTTCCTCTCCACTTTGTTCTGTCGTTCCACCATTCCTCTTCCGACACGGTGTTCCAATCCAGGTTCCGTTTACTAATGCTAATCTTCACCGAGTCCATCCAACGCATTCGTGGTCTTCCTCGTCTTCTCTTCCCTGTCATCCGTCGTTCCAGTGCTCGTCGTGGTAGCCTTACTTCATTCATCCGTTTGATATGTCCAAACCATCTCAATCTGTTTTGCTCCAGTTTGAAATTTAGTTTCTGTACCCCAGTTCTTTCCGCATATCTTCATTTCTCACTCTGTCTCTCCTCGTTTTCTGGACCATACTTCTAAGGAATCACATCTCAGCTGCCTGTACTCTGCTCTTATCCCTCTTAGTCATTGTCCAAGTTTCTGCTGCATATGTCAGTATAGGAACATAATATGCTTTGTACATAACTTCTTTAGCCTTAATTGGTATATCCTTGTTCCATACTAGTCCCCGTACCTGTTGGTAGAAAGCACTCCCGAGTTGTATTCTTCTGCTAATTTCCAAATCTAGTCTTCCATCTTCAGTCAGTTTACTTCCCAAGTATTTGAAGTGTTTCACAACTTCCAATTCCTTATCTCCTACTTTGATTACTCCTTTTTCTTCTTTTTTTTACCTCTACTCACCACCACTGTTTTACTCTTCTCCACATTTATATTCAATCCCCATTACTCAATCTTTTCATTTATTACGTCTAACTGTTCTTGTACCTCCATCTCACCCTTGCCCCAGATCACAACATCGTCTGCAAACAACATTACCTTCATCTTTGCCCTACTGTAGTATTTCATTGCTGCTTTCATGATGGCATCCATTACCATTAAGAACAATAATGGTGACAACACACTTCCTTGCTTTAGTCCAGTGACAATTTTAAACCAGTCCAATGTCCCGACTCAAGTCTTCACACTACTGCAGCAATCCATGCACATTCCTTTTATCATGTCTCTAAGTTCCTTGCCTATCCCCCTATTTGTTAAGCTTTCCCAATTTTTTTTCTAGGTATGCTATCATAGGCCTTTTCTAGATCAATAAAAGTCATTACCATATCCTTCCCATATTCACAACTCTTTTCAATGTTCTGTCTCAGAATGAAAATGGGTTCCACTGTTGACCTGCTCCCTCTAAATCCAAACTGCTCCTCCTCTATTTGGTTTTGTACCTTTACTCTAATTCTTTTTTCTAGGATTCTTTCCATTACTTTGGTAACATGCGAGATGATGGTGATTCATCAGCAGTTACCACAGACCTTCCTGTCTCCTTTCTTGAATATTGGCAATATTATTCCATTTTTCCAGTCTTCAGGAACTTTCTTCTCTCTCCACACACTCCTGAGAAGTCTGTATGTCCATTGCAGTCCCACTGGTCCTGCCGCCTTGATCATTTCTATAGCCACTTAGTCGATTCCCACAGCTTTCCCCATCTTCATCTTCATAACTGCCCATTCCACTTCTGCCATGGTAATGTCTGGTTCTTCTTCTATTTTTTCTCCACAGTTTTGGCTGTTTGCGTAACTTCTCCGCATGTCTGGCGTCTCACATTCAACAGCTCGCTGAAATATTCTTTCCATCTGCCAGTTATCTCTTCTGGTTTTGTCAATATTTCACCTTCTTTGTTTTTCATGAACCCAGTGTTCACCTTTTCATTTCTTCTACTTTTTATAATTCCAAACAGCAATTTCTTTCCACAATTTAAATCCTCCCTTATTTCCTGAGTGAATTCTTCCCAGCTTTTCTTCTTTTCCTCTGCAATTACTTTCTTGCAATCTCTGTTTGCTTCTATATATTTTGCCCTACTTTCTTCAGTCTTTTTTGTTTTCCATTCCTTCCAAGTTTTCTTCTTCTCCCTTACCTTTTCTTTCACTCTATCATTCCAGCATGTTGTCGCCTTTTCCCGTACCTTTCCTGATGTTCTACCACATGTTTTCTCTGCGCTGTTTACAAATGCACTCTTGAACTTTTCCCATTCTTGTTCCACATGGGCAATATCCGTCCTTGGTATCTGTTCTTGCAATTCTTTCTTAAACTCTTCTGCAACCTCCTTTTCCTTTAGTCTCCAGACCTTAATCTTTCTTTCCCTTTTTCTGGCAATTTCATAACCTTTCCTACTTTTAATTTTGCTACCACTGCCCTATGGTCTCCTCCAAAGGCTTCCTCCGGCATGGCTGTGACAGCCATTCGCTCTGTCCGATGTTCTTTTTTCGACTAAAACTTACGGTAGTTTAACAGAGTTTTCGTTCTTCTATCTCCTCATCCATACCTCGCTATCTTCTGACTATTTTTCTTTCTGAACCACGTATTCCCTGTAATTATTTGGTTTTGCTGACGGAAGTCCATTAAGAAATCCCCTTCTAGATTCTTACTGCCATAACCATAGGGTCCCAAAATCTCCTCTCTTCCTTGTCTGTCCCTTCCCACTTGCGCATACAAATCTCCCATTACTATTATTTCCTTATCCTCTATACATTTTTCCACCTCTTCTAGGAATTCTTCTAAGTTCTCTTCTTTATTTCCCGTTTGTGGAGCATATATATACTTGAACCAGATATTTTGTCCCTGTCTGGAACTGTATCCTTCCTATCATCATTCTGTCACTTATCTTCTTCACCTCCTCCACATAGCCTACTCTAGGACATCCTTTCTTATAATCATTCCTACTCGATTTTCTGCCTCCTGTCCTCCACTGTAGTTTTCTTTAGTTTTCTTTCCCCTTTTCCTTTCCATTTCGAATCACTGAGAACGAGGATGGCTATATCCTTCTCTATCATGAAGTCCACTAGTTCCTCAGTCTTGTCCGTCAGGGTTAAGATGTTGACTGTCCCTATTCAGATGTATTGCGATGCTGGTCGCCCATTTCTCACAGCTGACCCAGCATCTGAAGAACTGCGCGTCGCCTGCAGGGGACGCCCTAGCATTTTCCGAGGTTAAACCATATTTGCTTTCATTTTAGTCTATTATTAAGATGGGGTCGCCACTCCCAAATGCATTTTATGACCTACTGCCAGGGGTGAACTAGGACGCTCCTAACATAGAGAACAGTCGCCTTTTGTAGCCGCTCCTCTGGAGTACAGACGCTACGGGTGTCCATAATATGGACAAATATATTTTACATTATTAACTCCGAGCACTTGGTTGCCTCTTCCGCCAACTTTGCTGTACCGAAGGACTCCTTCACCACCGGAGATGCCGTTGAGCTCTTCACTCATACCCTGAGCTGGGCCCTCCATATTTATAACCCCTGGAGAGAGGGTGTCCCACTCAACTGTCACTACTGTCCTCAGTAATATCGCTGTATGACACTACACTCCGTCATGTTGCATCACATTGTAACACTGTTACTACTGTTCCTCCTTATGTTGCACCATATTGTGAGACCACACTGTTCATACTGATACGTGATGCCCCTAGTGGCAAGTTCGTTAACTGGATTACGGTGGGTAGAAGCATAACACAATTGTTCCTTTAAGGAAACGTTTGCTTTATTGCAGGTCAGAAACATACACCGTACAATAAACCAATAGAAACAATTAGCTGTCTTACAGAAGCTACCTCCTTTATGGAGCTCGACTCACCCTTTCACTCGGTCTTGCAGTTAATCCTCTCGCTAATGAGGTGGACCCGAGTCCTGGCTGGAAATAACTGCACTCAGTCTGTCACTCACTGTTTCTGAATACCGTACTGCACACTGACCTCTGTCGCACTGGAAAACACACACTCTTCAAATACACAGTCCCTCCGTATCACACTCCTTCGCTGTCAAGAGAATCAGCCTCACTAGGGTTTTAAAATTTCGCACGTCACGTCACCAACTACTGTCGCACTCGCTCAAGAACACTGTTCCTCCCTCGCTGGCCAGGTCGCTTTATATAGCGAGGCTGGTGACTCGATGGATGTTTCCAGAGTTGACCAGGGTTCACACCTTCTCGAGAATTCCAACACCAGTAGGGCCACGAATATTCGAGACGGTCTCTTTGTACTGCCTGTCTTCTTGTTGCGCAAATCGCTGGTAACACACAGTCAGGATAGCCTGGAGCGGCCTGAGTCACGCGCGGGGCGACGAAGCTGTCTAGCATTCGTTACACCACCCCCTTCCTAAAAAGGCCGATCGTCCCGATCAGTCATTGGTCCGTCTGTGTCCCTCCGTAGGCTGCCAGGCGATCTCGATGCACGATCTTCATCTTCGCCCTCGGGTTCCGCTGGATCCTGTAGACGACATCGTTGATCCGTTTCACGACTCGGTACGGGCCCTCCCAGGACTTCTGCAGTTTCGGTGACAAGCCTTTCTTCCGTAATAGGTTGAAGAGCCAGACCAGGTCGTCCTCGTGGAATCCGCCGGCATCCGTCTGCTGGTCGTATCGGGTCTTCATTCGGTCGGTCTCGATCCGCAGTCTCCTCCTTGCGAACGCGTGCACGTTCTCCAGTCGGTCGACCAGTTCTTGACAATACTGGCTTACCGGAACCGGATCGTCCCCAGGTCGGCCGAAGGCAAGGTCGACAGGTAGACGGAGTTCCATCCCAAACATGGCCCGGTTGGCGTGCACCCGGTGGCTTCATGCACGGCGGCGCGGTAGGCCAGGATAAACAGTGGAAGGTGTCTGTTCCAATACCTCTGGTGTTCGCTGACGACTATCCGCAGATGGTTCTCGATGGTGCGATTGGATCGCTCCACCATTCCGTCGGACTGGGGGTGTAGCGGCGTCGTCCTTGTCTTCCGGATTCCCAGCAGCTGGCATAGGTTCTGGAACACCTGCGACTCGAAGTTCCTCCCTTGGTCTGAGTGCAGCTCCAAGGGTACTCTGTACCGGCTAACGAATTCCTTCACCAGGGTCTCTGCGATCGTCGCGGCTTCTTGGTTAGGGAGTGCATACGCCTCTGGCCATTTGGTGAAGTAGTCGCTGACGACCAATATGTAGCGGTTCCCTGCCTCGCTCAACGGGAATGGCCCAGCAACATCGATGGCCCCTCTCTCCATCCCACGTTGTAGGTCTTCAGTGGGCCCCGTCGTATTCGTCCTGGGCCCTTGCTGGCTGCGCAATCGTGGCACCTCGCGCAGTGGTTCTCCACGTCTCCTCGGCATCCGATCCAGTAGAACCGCTCTCTCAGCTTCTCCAGGGTCTTCTTTATCCCTAGGTGTCCACCAGATGATCCTCCATGGACTTCCTTCAGGACTTCCTCCGTCATAGCCTTTGGAACGACGACTTTTTCCCGAGATGTCTTCCCGTCGGTGCTCTCCCAGGTACGGTAGATGGGACCATCCCTTACAATCAGCGAGTCCCACTGCGCCCCGTAGGACTTGAACTTTGGACTGCAGTCACTCACAATGTTCCACCCGGGTCTGGGAACACAGGCCCTCTTCCATTCGGTTATCAGTCCCAGGTCATCATCTTCTGCTTGTGCCCGCGTGAAAGATTCGTGGCTCCAGCTCCCTTGAAGTTCTATAGTAGTCCTTCGGCACTGTATCCCGGTGTTCTCCTCCCTTCTGGCACAGAAGGTGCAGTCTTCGGGGCACGGTCTTCGTGACAGGGCGTCGGTGTTAGAATGCAGTTGGCCTTTCCTGTGCTGGATCTCAAAGTTGTACTGTTGAAGCCTCTCTAACCACCGCGTGAGTTAACCCTCGGGCTGCTTGAAGTTCAGGAGCCACCGCAGGGATGCATGGTCGGTCCTGATGAGAAATTCTTGCCCGTACAGGTACTTGTGAAAGTGTTCAATGGTCTTCACGATGGCGAGCACTTCCTTCCTGGTGACGCAGTAGTTCCTCTCTGGCTTTGACAAGGCTTTGCTGAAGTAGGCCACTACTCTCTCCTCGCCGTCCACTACTTGCGACAGGACTCCCCCTATACCAAAGTCGCTGGCATTGGTATCGACGATGAACCTTGTTCCAGGTTTGGGGTAGGACAGAATAGGTGCCGTGCACAGAGCCTGCTTGAGTTGTTCGAAGGCCTTGTGGCATTCCACTGTCCACGTGAAGAGTTGCTCCTTCTCGGTCAGCCAATGCAGTGGTTTGGCGTTGTCGGCGAATCCTCTCACGAAGCGACGGTAATATGTGCAGAGTCCCAGAAAGCTTCGTAGTCGGGACTTGTCCTTCGGAACTGGCCACTCCCTCACAGCTGCGGTCTTCCCTGGGTCGGTGCGCACCCCTTCCTCGGAGACGATATGCCCAAGGTACTGGACCTGCTTCTGGAAGAACTGACACTTCTTGGGACACAACTTCAGCTGGGCAGTGCTTCATCAAGATCTCCTTCAGGTTGCTGTAGTGCTCCTCGAAGCTTCTCCCCAGAACGATGACGTCGTCTAGGTAGACCAGGCAGGTCTTCCAGTGTAGTCGCCTCAGAATGGACTCCATTAGCCTTTCGAAGGTCGCAGGGGCGTTGCACAGACCGAATGGCATGACGGTGAACTGACAGACCCCGCTGCCCACAGAGAACGCCGTTTTCTCGCGGTCCTTAGGGTGGACCTCCACCTGCCAGTAGCCACTCTCCAAATCCAGGGTGGAGAACCATCTTGACCCTGATATGGTGTCCAGGATGTCGTTGATCCGGGGTAGAGGGTAGCTGTCCTTCTTCGTGACGTCATTCACCCGCCTGGAATCCACGTAGAACCTGGTGGAACCATCCTTCTTCCTCACTAGCACCGGAGAGCTCCAAGGACTATGTGATGGCTCGATCATCCTCTGCTCCTTCATTTCTTCCACCATCCGGTCGATTTCAGCTTGCTTGGCGAGCGGAACACGTCGGAATGGGGCCCTAATCGGTGCACTGTCCCCAACGTCGATTCTGTGCTGGACCAGGCTTGTCCTACCGAAGTCATGGCTCCCCACGGAGAAGACGTCCTGGAATTCGCATAGCAAGTCCCGAAGTTGGCGTGATTGCTCCTCGTCTAGATAGTCCTGGGATCCTTGGTACAGCTTCTGTAGTTCTTCTGGCAGGGCGCGTCTTCTTCGGATGTCCGTCTTCCGGGGTTCGTCCGTCGTGTCTGCGATGCGGACAATCCAAGTAACGGGCTCGCAGACTCCTAGGGTGGTGTCCCGGTGAACCGTAATGTCGTAGTCGTTCAGGTTGGACAGGCGGACGTACGGCCGAGACCTCGTGTTGATGAGGATGAGGGTCTTGGCAATTAGCAATCCTTTTGTCTGGATGTCCTTATATTTTGACTCGATGACAGCCGCTACCCCCTCAGCAGTGCCGTCGACAATTGCAGCAGCGCTGACCTCCGTCCTGGCGGAAATGATGACGTCCTTACTCGTCGTGTGGTGATGGCCTCGTGTGCTGGTTGCAGAGCAAGCTCTTCTCCTCCGTAGTGGAGAGTGTTTGTACTCAGGTCCAAGATGATGTTGTTCTGGTCCAGGAAGTCCAGTCCGATGATCACTTCGTTTGATACATCAGCCACGAGCATTGGATGCTTCACCACCCGTCGACCAATTACGAACTCCAGTGATGCTTCGCCATGTACCGGTGCAGTCTCTCCAGTCGCGGTTATTAGTTGGAGGTTCCTTTGTGTGGGTTGCACTCTCCACTTCGGGATCACGGTGGGATTGACGATGGTCCTCGATGCTCCCGTGTCGATTAGCATGGGCCAGCTCTCTCCGTTGACGACTCCGTCGACCATCAGGCTGCTATTGTCCCTCCGTAATTTCGTCACACGAACTTGGACTGCTGGGGCTTGACGACTGTCACAAGCCAACCTTTGCCCCCCCCCTCCCCAGGCTGCCTAATACTCGTTTCCCTGGGCCGCGCGGTTTTCAGGCGACTGATTTCCCGTCGGATACCCTCGGCGGTGGCGATCACCGCAGTCCTTGCTCAGGTGGCCTTTCTTACCGCAGGACCAGCAGGTCGGTAGTCCTCTTCCGGGCCGCCTCTCCGGTTATCTTCCGGCTGTGTCGTTGCTGGTGGTGCCGCGACTATCGAAGAAACGGCTTAGCGCCTCCATGAATTCATCGGCCAGGGGCTTGGTCTCGTTGGTTTTTGCTGGTTCGTCGACGCCTACTTGACGCACCCACGCGTGCATTCTAGATGCCTGTTTTGTCGTCTCGAACTCAAGTGCGTGGCTCTGCGCATCTGCCAGGGTCTTATTGCGCGCGAGTCGCAGCGCCTGTTGAGTGTCCGAGTTCCGTAGCCCGTCGGTGAAGGTCTGCTTCACAATCTGTTCCAGAGAGTCGGCCGGCACTGTTGGATATGAGAGCCTTACGAGGCGTGTGATGTCCGTCTCGAACTCCTGCAGGGTTTCCGCGTTCTTTTGTACCCGGGTCCTGAGCTGCATCTGGTTGGCCTGCTGAAGATGGCTATCTCCATATCGGGACTCCATATGGGCGATTAGTGAAGCGTAGTCCTGGGATCCAGTCCGGATGGCCTGAAGGACGTTAAGGGCGTACCCTCGCAGCGCTACAATGAGAGCTGTAGCCTTTTCGGTGTTGTTCCAGTTGTTTGTGGAACAGGCCGCCTCGAACTGACGTAAGTGCTCCACGGGACCTTTCCGTCGAAGGTTGAAGGCGTCACTCTGCCTTGTCCCGTTCTTGATATTCCCGGTGTACCTGTGGGTGGGCGTCGGCGCAGCTCGGCAACTTCCTCTTGTAGAGCGTTGAATCTTGCTTCCATCCCCGTCGGCGGGCGTTGGCTCAGCTCAGCAATTTCCTTTTGTAAAGCGTTGAATTTCTCTTCCACCCCCGTCAGCGAGCGTTGGTGCAGCTCAGCAACTTCCTCTTGTAAGGCGTCGAACTTCTTTTCTACTGCTGTGACTTCCTCACGTAGGTCCTGGCAGACGGTGTTGACTTCCTGACGCAGACCCTGTTCCAATTTCTTCAGGTCCTCTGCTAACTTATTCTGACTGTGCTCTAATTTGGAGGTTAGTTCCTCGGCTAACTTCTTCTGGCCGTCCTCCATCTTCTTCTGGCCGTCTTCCATCTTTTTCTGTCCGTCCTCTAATTTGGAAGTTAGGTCCTCTGCTAACTTCTTCTGGCCATCCTCCATCTTGGTTTCCATGCCACATAACTTTTCTAGCAGTGCTTGTAGTTGCGCTTCCATTTTAGTTGTTTGTCTAGTAATGGGCATGCACTCACAGGAGAATTAGTGAACTGTGGTAAAATGACCTGCACGGGTTTTGAAACCAGGACCTTCAGGTGTTGTGCTTGGGTTCGTAATCCGGCTTCTGACACCAGTTGATACGTGTTGCCCCTAGTGGCAAGTTCGTTAACTGGATTACGGTGGGTGGAAGCACAACACAATTGTTCCTTTAAAGAAACGTTTGCTTTATTGCAGGTCAGAAATATACACCGTACAATAAGCCAATAGAAACAATTAGCTGTCTTACAGAAGCTACCTCCTTTATGGAGCTCAACTCACCCTTTCACTCGGTCTTGCAGTTAATCCTCTCGCTAATGTGGTGGACCCGAGTCCTGGCTGGAAATAACTGCACTCAGTCTGTCACTCACTGTTTCTGAATACCGTACTGCACACTGTTTCGCAATTCACCACAATGACCTCTGTCGCACTGGAAAACACACACTCTTCAAATACACAGTCCCTCCGTATGATTCACACTCCTTCGCTGTCAAGAGAATCAGCCTCACTAGGGTTTTGTAATTTCGCACGTCACGTCACCAACTACTGTCGCACTCGATCAAGAACACTTTTCCTCCCTCGCTGGCCAGGTCGCTTTATATAGCGAGGCTGGTGACTCGATGGATGTTTCCAGAGTTGACCAGGGTTCACACCTTCTCGAGAATTCCAACACCAGTAGGGCCACGGATATTCGAGACGGTCTCTTTGTACTGCCTGTCTTCTTGTTACGCAAATCGCTGGTAACACACAGTCAGGATAGCCTGGGGCGGCCTGAGTCACGCGCGGGGCGACGAAGCTGTCTAGCATTCGTAACAATACTGTAGGTTATACCACTACACTTCCTTATGTTGCACTATATTGTGACACCACACTGTTCATACTGTAGTTTATACCACTTCACTTCATATACCAGCATACGAAGATTATTATGGTACTTCATTATAAAAACTATCACTTTGATAGAACTCAAAATTACGTGATTTTTTAGTTACGCACAGCCACCATTTTCAATTTCTCGCAAAAATCGGAATTAAATTAGACATAAAGCCTACTACGCATCGATTAAAGATTTACCTTGTCATGTTTCACTGCAGTCGGATTATTATGCAGCGAGGAATGCCCACATAAATATTCACGTGGCCGTCATGTTGGTTTTATGATCGTCAGGTTATTGAAAGTCACTATGTTCTTATTTTAATAACGTCTATCCCCATACGAAATTTCAGATTGATTGCTGCAATAGATTCGTAGATATGGAGAACAGGCGAAATATTTCTCATGTCTGCCATGTTGGAGTGTTTTATATGTAGGCGGTTGAGTTATATACCAGAGGATGAAGATTATTACAGTGGTTCATTATACAAACTTTGACTTCGATCACTTGATTATGACACAAGAATTAAAAACATGTTTTTTTAATTAGCCCAGCCGCTATGTTGAATTTCTCTAAACAATTCAAATAAGTTAGAATCCTGTAGGCCTATATTAAACCTTGAATAAAGATTTATCATTGCGTTTCATTGCGATCGAATAATTACATCCTGTGAAAAATGAAAAATGTCTTTTAATATTTGACCTTCGCGTCACTGCCATTTTGGTGTTATATTTATCAGATTTTGATAGTAACATACTGTATGTGAACTTACTTGTGTGTCCTCTATCACCTTATAAAATTTGATGTTGATAGCGGTATTAGTTTCGGAGATATGGAATGCCGGACAAATATATCGCGCTGCTGGCATGTTGGACTGGTGACACTTATTAATGTACTAGCAGGTACCCGCGGCTTCGCCCGCGATCAAGACAATGGGGACGATGCATTATTGCTGATAATTGGTCTATTCTATTACAGCAATCGCGGCTACAGGTGGGTCCATTCTAATTCTGAATACTCTGATACATACAGTATATTGATATGAGCAGCAAAGTGGGAATTTTATAGAGTTGTGAAAGTCTGCAGGGTTCGATGTTACATTATGTTAACACATTTTAAAATTACGTTTTTAGTTTTGCCATTTTCTGCTGAGACATAACGATTTTGTTGTCCGGATGCTCGCGAGCACGCCACATACAGTTGCCCATGAAAAAAAATATGGTTTTGTCTAAATGTACACGTGCTACTGTTAATTGTGTGTCATTGCGCTTTGTTAAAGAAATTGCGAATATTGTTTGAAGAGGGAACTGCACTCTTGCACACTGGAATGGCAAATCTATCGGAATATGGGGAATTAAAAGTATTCTTACTTAAGCTATTCTGGATGTAATTTGGCCATACTTATTGATGATTTGAACGTCAACATATCGCTATTAGTAGACCTATAGTTAAATATCTCTCACCTTGGCCGCTGATGTACATTATGCAGTCTCTTCCAGTGTTACATCCCAGGAATTGAAATTCTTCAACAACCCTTTTGCCTCACATGCCTCTCTAAGTAATTAAAATTCCTGATTGTTGTTGTTTGAGTCTTCAGTTTTTTTAACTGGTTTGATGCGGCACTCCATGTCTCCCTCTCCTGAACTAATCGTTTCATCTCTACATAGCTACCAAACCCTACATCCGAGGCAATCTGTTTAACCCTGGTTTACCACTACAGTTCTTGTCTGCGACCCTCCCAACCATAACTAAGCTTGCTATTCATGGGTGTCTTAATATGTGTCCTATCCTCCTATCTCATCTCTTCATTAGCAGTCGCCAGAAACATCTCTCCTCTCCCACTCGTCTTAATACCTCTTCATTTGTTACCCTATCTACCCATCTGATCATCATTCTCCTGAATCACCACTTTTCAAAAGCTTCAATTCTCCTCTTTTCTGCTGCACCATTAGTCCATTAGTCCAACTCAGCAACTTTTCTAGGTTTAAGCAGTGTCTTGTGCGGGGATTCATGGCCGTGAAAGACAAAATACCAATTTTATTGAAATAAGTTTGCCCAATTCCTCAGTATAAGTAATTAAGAAAAAATAATAGTTAACGTGACAGCCGGTAGAATACGACACATTCGACTGTGAATATCGGTTGCTGATCATGGTAAAACACGAAAAAGAGCAGATCTAAATTGGCAAAAAAAATATCAGTTAACAAAAAACAAATTTATAAAGAAAATGAAAGCATACCAGGCAAAATAGAGAGCATCTTAACATTGTAAATTAGAGTAAAAATCTGAAAGCTCGCTTACAATAACCAGCTCAAAGAGTATAAAATTAGACTCAAAATCACGATCGTATCCGACCCCAAAAGCCACCTCTATAAATAAAATATAACTCATTTTACGCGTATCAATGCGAGGAGCAATGTTCGTGGTTAGAAGTGGGAACCGAACCCCGCGTTTTAAGGCCCTAAAACGAACGGTTTCCGAGATATTGCCAGAAAACTATCCCCGGTCTGCGAAATTTCAGCGGTTGCCATAGTAACGTTGATCTTTTTCTCAGAGGGAAGACAGTTATTTGGGAATATCTCCGAAACCGTTCATTTTAGGAACTTAAAAAGTGTGTTTCGGGGTCCCTACAGGACCTCCGAGTATTGTTTCTCGTATCTGGCGACTTAAAATGAGCTAAATCCGAACTTTGTACCGACTGTCCTTGCTCAGTGCCAAATGGCCGAAAAAAGTCACTTACAAATTGAATTTTCAAAAACCGTTTCTAAGTCGGCCTCTACATACTCGGATCAACCAACATGCAAAATTTCAGCTTTCTAGGTCTAATGGTTTGAGCCCTGCGTCGATGAGTCAATTTTGGATGGTCAATGCCAAAGGGCCGAAAAAAGTCACTTACAAATTGAATTTTCAAAAACTGTTTCTTAGTGATCCTCTACATACTCAGATCAACCAACATGCAAAATTTCAGCTTTCTAGGTATAGTGGTTTGAGCCCTGCGGTGATGAGCCAATTTTGGATTATATATAATAGATTACTTGGCCATTTTATTGGAATTAATTGGTCTATTTTATAATTCTTGAGTCGTTTTCTCGTATTTTTAAGAATATTGATGCATTTTTGCGAGTGGTATTGGATATTACCGGAACTTAAAGTGAGGATGAAAGCAGATACAAGAGAACCTTCATAACTCTTTGTCGGTCTAAGGACTAAATTATCTTTGTTCAGTCCTTTCTTCTAGGAAATATCCACATTCCAGGAGACACACATGCACTTGCAACTAATCCGGGTGCGATGTTGAAAGCGAGGGTAGCAGGACAGACTAAATTTGCCCAGTAATGTCAGTACCTCATTGCAACCATACGTGTGCTGACTGAATTTCAAACAAATAATTTTGGAAATCAATGAGAATATTTTTTCCTTGCGATGCTGCAAAATAGCCTAATAAAATTTGAAGAGGTATTACGATGAGTGAGAGAGTAGCGGCTTTACTGGACTAATAATGAAGAGAAGAGATAAGTTGCTGTAAACATACTAAGACACCCACCCAGGAATAGAAAGCTTAGTTATGGACTGGAAGGTAAGGTCGAGGATAAGAAAAAGGTCGAATATGTTAAACAGATTGCCTCAGATGAAGGATGTGGTTGCTGTGTAAATATGAAACGACTAGTAGAAGTACCCATTCTTCGAACGGTCTTCGGTATTAATAAACATATGTTATCAATTGAGCTACTGTTGCAATGTTTAAGGGCTTGGAACCTGTTTGTTGGCAAAGAAAAATGATTAGTTAAAATGTGCTCTCAAACTAAATTTACCTAACGTGTTCTTCCTGGCGTGAAAATAAAATTGAAAACCTCGTAGACGAATCGCAATACACGTCACATACGAACTGACCCTAACCGTTGTGTCAAGTGCCCACGTAGAGGAAGACCCCTTTTATAAATTATAAAGGCTTGTGGTGCAGGAAAATTCAGTTTTTTTTAGCCTCCAATGGCCCAAATTCCTAAAATCAGCAACAAAAAAAAAACAGTCTACTATTTCAAATCAGGAATTTTTGAAAATAATGTTGCTGTTTGGAGATATAATATACCTTGTGTACTACATATCGCACGTGTAAGTCGTGTGAAAAAAATCTAGGGTACTCCTTGAACCCCTTAAGCGCATTGATGAATTTTACAGTTTTAGTTGGATCCATGATAACCTTGCAGCCATTTGCAACCTTTCACAGAAATGTAATAAATGGAGTGGCATTACTTATTCCAGAAATAGATGGAAAGTTGGATGCCACCTCTTGAGATACTGTTGTCATGGTTAGTGGCTTGCATTCCTTCTTTAGTTTATTAAATGAAATTAGTTTTCTGGGAATATCTAAGAAACTGTTGGGTTTAGAGCCTTAAAATATAGTTTTCGGGGACCCTTTACGGCTCTTGAGGGGCACCGAGTTTTGTTTCTGACACCAAGGGTTTGAAAATGATCTTTGTCTCGTCGTTGTACGCCATAATAATGATAATAATTAAAAGAATAATGATAATAATATGACAATATAGGGATAGGGATATAATAGACCTTCCGTACCATACCGGCACGTGTAAATCGCGTTAAAAAAATCTAGAGTACCCCTTGACCCCTTAAGCGCATTATATGTATTGATGAATATTTCAGCTTAATTTGGATCCGTTATAACCTTATTGCCGTTTGCAAACCTTCACAGTAATGTAATAAATGGAATTGCATTGCGTCTTACAGAAATAGATGGACCTCTGAGATTCTGTTGCCATTGTTACCGGCATGCATTCCTTCATTAATTTATTAAGTGAAATTAGTTTTTTGGGAATATCTCAAAAACTGTTGGTTTTAGGGCCATAAAATGTGGTTTTCGGGATCATTATAGGGCCCCCGAGTTTCGTTTATCACATTGAGGGGCTGAAAATGAGCTTTGTCTCACCCTTCTACGCTTATTTCAGCATGTATTTTAAGGGGGTAGGCTCCCTGTTATGAGAGGTACGGAGAAGAGTTGCATCAATGATTAGTGTGGTGCCTCTGATGGATATCTGTATCAAATTTTACGTTAATCCACCCAGCCGTTCTCGAGTTATAAGGACACAAAAAATTGTCCACAGACAGACAAAAAAAAAAAAACGTGCATCCGTCACAAAACAGTCTGAAACGGGCAAATATGTTAAATTTCCGTGGAAATGCAGAAAAAAACAGACAAACATTCATTTTTATATAATAGAGAAGGGATATAATAGACCTTCCGTACCACACCCGCACGTGTAAATCGCGTGAAAAAATTCTAGAGTACCCCTAGACCCCTTAAGCGCATTGTATGTATTGATGAATATTTCAGCTTAATTTGGATCCGTTATAACCTTATTGCCGTTTGCAAACCTTCACAGTAATGTAATAAATGGAATTGCATTGCGTCTTACAGAAATAGATGGACCTCTGAGATTCAGTTACCATGGTTACCGGCATGCATTCTTTCATTAATTTATTAAGTGAAATTAGTTTTCTGGGAATATCTCAAAAACTGTTGGTTTTAGGGCCTTAAAATGTGGTTTTCGGGGCAGGGCCCCCCGAGTTTCGTTTCTCACATTGAGGGGCTTAAAATGAGCTTTGTCTCACCCTTCTACGCTTATTTCAGCATGTATTTTAAGGGGGTAGGGCCCCTTTTATGAGAGGTACAGAGAAGATTGGTGTCGTGCCTCTGATGGATGTCTGTACCAAATTTTACGTTGATCCACTCAGCCGTTCTCGAGTTATAAGGACACAAAATTTGTCCACAGACAAACAAACAAACAAACAAACAAACAGACAGGCAGACAGACAAAAAAAATATTTTTGCGCGCATCCATCATAAAACAGTCTGAAACGCGCAAATGTCGCAAATTTTCGTGGAAATTCAGAAAAAACAGACAAACTCTCATTTTTAACCTATTTTCAATTTTGAAAAAATAGGCTTATGAGATCACCTTTTGTCCGTGTGTGTGTGCGTGTGTGTGTGTGATTCGTGTGTGTGTCCCCCCCTAATAAAATCTAAACGGCTGGAGCGATTTCAATGAAACTCGGTATGTTCATAGCACTATTCCCGGCGACCTCGACCGTGCCCTTCAAATTTTGTTACGTCTCACCAATGCAAAATGGCGGCTGTGCGAAATATTTCACTAGCATTCAATATCTCCGAAACTATTACCGATATCGCCCTGAAATTGTGCACGGTGATAAAGGGTACTACTAGAAGTTCACCTATGAGACTTTCAAAAACCCAGTGACTACAAAACCAACATGGCGGTCAAGCGAAGTTGAGACTTTTAAATAGACTTTTCTCGCGATTTAACTATCCACACGTAATGAAACTTGGTACAGCAAATGTTTATACACATTGTAATGTACTGGAGTCTAATTTAGTTAAATTATTTACATTACTTCAAAATGGCGGCTGTGCGAAATATTTCACTGACATTCTATATCTCCGAAACTATTACAGATATCACCCTGCAATTTAGTACGGTGATAAAGGGTACTGATACAAGTATACCTATGTATATTTCATAAACTTGTAAAGTAGAAAACGAACATGGCGACCAAGCGAAGTTGAGACTTTTAAATAGACTTTTCTCACGATTTAACCATCCAAACTTAATGAAACTAGGTACAGCAAGTGTTTATACACATAGTAATGCACTGGAGACTAATTTAGTTTAATCGTTTACATAACCTCAAAATGGCGGCTGTGCGAAATATTTCACTGACATTCTATATCTCCGAAACTATTACAGATATTACCCTGCAATTTAGTACGGAGATAAAGGGTACTGATACAAGTTTATCTATGTATACTTCATAAACTTGTAAAGTAAAAAACGAACATGGCGACCAAGCGAATTTGAAATATTTTAATAGACTTTTCTCGTGATTTAACTCTCTGAGCGCAGTGAAATGTGGTACAGTAAATGATTTTGCAGATTGTAATGCACTGCCATCTAATATAAATCAATTGTTTACATAACCTCAATATGGCGGCTGTGCGAAATTTTTAAATTAAGTTTTTATTTCTTGTGTCGTAATCATGCGATCGAAGTGAAAGTTTGAATAATGAACCTAGGCAATAATTGTCCTTGAATGGTACATAATTCTATGGCCTATACATATAACAATCCTAAATGGCGAGCTTCCGAAATATTTAGACGGTTCTCAATATCTATGAATCTTTTACAGCAACCAAACTGAATTTTTTTATGTTCATAGAGACTATGAACATATGTTCACCTATAGGACTTGCATTAACCTGGTGAGCACAAATCGAACATGGCGGCGACGCGAAGTATAAATATTTAAATGGACGATTCTCGCGAATTAACTATCCGAGTGCTGTGAAACGTTGCACGTTAAATGCTTATACAAATGTTGATCCACTGGCATCTAATTTATTTCAATTGTTTGCATAATCACAAGATAGCTGCTGTGCGTAATTTTTAAATCTCGTTTTTACTTCTTGTGTTCTAATCATGCGATTGAAGTTTGAATACCACACGTACACAATAATCTTAATGTAATAGTACAAAAATAAAAATCCAACCTGGCGACAATCTGAAATAGTTAGACGGTTCTCAATATCTACGAATCTGTTACAGCAATTAAACTGAAATTTTGTATGTTGTTAGAAGAAATTAACATGAGCAGGATATATGAAAATAGGCTGTATAGTTCTTTACGGAACTACTTGTTATATATATAGAGATGAATGGCAAGGTCGAGATCGGACGAGCCAGTAGTAAGTCCTTACCACGTTTTATTGAAACCGCTCAAGCCGTTGATTTGTTTAGGGGACACATGCTCATGCAGCACATACATATACACCCACACGCGGACAAAAGGTGATCTCATAAGCCTATACTCATGAATGAAAATAGGCTTAATATTATACCAAAATAACTGCTTCTCCTGTCCACTGGATGTCTGACTATGCCATCTATATGCAGAAACTGAACACACGGACCCAGATCATGGCCTCCTCAATATATTTGCGCCACATGAACTGCATAATCGAGATTCAGGTCTGTGGTTTAGAAGGCCGTAGATATGAGTGGTGAAGGATACTTTGGTCCCCAGTGTGCGCACTTGAATGCAATAACACAGGAGACCGACAGTCCCGTGAAAAAAATTACGCCAGTCGTTGCGACAGTCCGGATACATTTTTGTCTCATCCGTGTTTTGTCGCTAGTGTGCGCATCCCAATACAATGTAATAGCCGTTCACCGTGCGACATAACAACCCCGCGACAAAATGTCCCCAGAGTGCGCGTGCTCTGAGTCTAGCCACACGCGAGTAGTGTGCAGGACACTCATCGTGTTCAAACCACACTCGGGAGGATCTCTAATCCCACTCAGACTCGAATGCAGTAGCGGCCTCCTTTCTTAGCCTACCTATTTTCCCTTTTCCCTTCTTATCGTGAAGGAACAGTATGCCTCAGTGACCGCTGCCAGCTGGATCGCGATCTACAGTGCAGTGACTTACTTGAGATTTCATTCAACCTGATGTAGCCACGCTTGAAAAGGCCACTCTTTTCCTGAAGAAGCATTAAAAGTTACTATTAATAATTTTATTAATGCAACCATCGGCCGTGGGCCTATTGAAAGGAACCGTCCCGGCATTTACCTGTTGGTGAAAATGTGAAACCACGAAAACCAATTTCAGGACGGCCGAGGTGGGATTCGAATCCACGCTCTCCCGATGCCAACGAGGCACGAACTAGCGCGTTATACCCCGTTTAGACGTCCCGGTCGCTATCGCGATTACCTCTGATCTGGATAACGCCCAATCGCGACCGTCGGCATTTGTCATTTGTTCGTGTTTAGACGTCCTATCAGGATCTATATATATATATAGCACAAAGTTTGTCTGTCTGTCTGTCTGTCTGTCTGTTATGTATACACCGTTTCACCGATCTGAACCAACATTTGTATACTTACCCTTTGGAACCCTGCGGGTAACCCTGTCAACATTAAATTTCGGATAGACCACCCCATGCCCTGCATTTAGGCCCTTTTGTCCAAATCTACACCGTTTCACCGATCTGTGCCAAAAGTTGTATATTTAACCTTTGGAACCCTGCGAGTAACACTGTCCACTTAAAATTTCGGACAGACTACCCCATTCCCTGCATTTAGGCCCTTTGGTCCAAATCCACACCGTTTCACCGATCTCAACCAAAATTTGTATATTTACCCTTTGGAACCCTGCGAGTAACACTGTCCACTTAAAATTTCGGACAGACCACCCCATTCCCTGCATTTAGGCCCTTTGGTCCAAATCTACACCGTTTCACCGATCAGAACCAAAATTCGTATTCTTACCCTTTTGTACCCTGCGAGTAACACTGTCTGCTTGAAATTGCGGACAGACCACTCCATTCCCTGCATTTAGGCCCTTTGGCCCAAATCTACACCGTTTCACCTATCTCAACCAAAATTTGTATATTTACCCTATGGAACACTGCGACTAACACTGTCTGCTTGAAATTTCGGACAGCCCACGCCATTCCCTGCATTTAGGCCCTTTTTGCACAAATCTACACCGTTTCACCGATCTGAACCAAAATGTGTATACTTACCCTTTGGAACCCTGCGAGTAACACTGTCCACTTGACCTTTCGGACAGACCACCCCATTCTCTGCATTTAGGCCCTTTGGTCCAAATCTACACCGTTTCACCGATCAGAACCAAATTTCGTATTCTTACCCTTTGGTACCCTGCGAGTAACACTGTCTGCTTGAAATTGCGGACAGACCACTCCATTCCCTGCATTTAGGCCCTTTGTCCCAAATCTACACCGTTTCACCGATCTCAACCAAAATTTGTATATTTATCCTTTGGAACACTGCGACTAACACTGTCTGCTTGAAATTGCGGCGAGGCCTCTCCATCCCTTGCATTTAGGCTGTTTGGCACAAATCTACACCATTTCACCGATCTGACCCCAATTTTATATACTTAACCGTAGGTACCCGAAAAGTAACACTGTTCACTTTAAATTTCGGACAGTTCACACTATTTCCTGCTTTTTGGCCCTTTGGCAGAAAACTACACCGTTTCACCGATCTCAACCAGATTTTACATAATTACCCTTTGGAACTCGACGAGTAACACTGTCCACTCTAAATTTCGGACAGACCACTCCATTCCACGTATTTAGGCCCTTTGGCAAAAATCTACATCGTTCACCGATCGAAAACAAAATGTGTATACTTACCCTTTGGAACCCGATGAGTAACACTGTCCACTTGAAATTTCTGACATACCACTCCATTCCCTGCATTTAGCTCAGGAATTCCTCGGGGTTGCCAGCATCCTAACTCACCAGTCATGAGCCCTTGAGGGTGTACCAGAAGTGGTGGGTCTACACACACCCTGCCTCTTTGAGGGCCTTGAGCAGAACACAGGAGATATTATGAAAAGGAAAAGAAGGCAGACTCCTCGAAGAATGAGGGTATCAGGAAAGATGAGACAAAGCCAATTAAGGCGGGAAATTGAAAGACTCCCTAGCCCTCGGATACCCTAATACAGTCTGGGTCGGAAGAGAACAAGAGTTGACCAAGGGAGGCCGACAGGAAGTAGAAGCGATGCCAGACTCAGCTGGGGTCCCGTGGTCGCCAACCTACGTCCCACATGTTGTGAGACCCTGTGGGGGGGGGGGGGTCAGTTGTGAGAATAGCTTGCTGATTCATCGCGACCCGCCGTGTTATCTCCTGCTGTCTATGCTGATGCCAGCACAGGGCCGTTGCGAAACAGTGAGTGATTCCCGGTCAATCTAAATAGGACGGGGAACCCCGCACGTGTGTCATCATATTTCGTCATTATCTGCGATCATCTCAGGTTCGTGCAGCTTGGACCTATATTCTTTGTCTTTGACGAGCAGTACGCTCTTTCACTAGACGCATCGAGCACAGGCCTAAGCCAGAAAATAAAAAGATGAGACTTTGGAAGACATCGAAGCTAGACGCCTGAATTACCTATATCAGATTTAAAATAACACCATGTTCGTTTAGTAGTCATTTTTTCATTACCTTATTATTATCATCATAAGTGCAAATGACCTAGATGTTACGCGCATCATACCAATAATCACCGCCGCATAAAGTCTTTCTCGACTGTAATTTTTGAAATATTTATTTTTGGTTGGTTGGTTCTTAAGTTTAGGGGCTGCGACAACGCGGTCTTGTAGCCCCGTCTACTTTGGGTGTTTGTTGAATCTGTCTGATAACCGGTGTTAATTGTGATGACTGCATTAGTGTGTGTTATCTGTTTTTTAATTTAAGTACCATCTGCAACTTAGAATTCATCAAATAGTTCGTACTTTTGCCGCCAAGCGCCACCGTCAACGACTACTAGGCCAAGTTCGGAACTTAGCTACTAGACGCCACTGCAGTCGGCTCTTGGCAACGGACGTAGACATCTAAGAGCGTTGTTTACCTATCCAATTTAGCTTCACACAGGTGTAATTAGTGGAAGGTTCTTTAACATGCCATAAATCTGACATGGGACCGCCGACTTTACTTCCCCTCCGAAGAAAGGCATACTGACGGATTTTAACGCTCTTAAAAAATCCGACGGCTTTGGCCGGGTTTGAACCCGCTATCTTGGGCATAGAAGCTCAGCATGCTACCGACTACGCCACCGGTATATTATACGTTGAAGTGTCAATTCAATACCGGTAGTAGTTTCCCTTATCATCCTCATCATAAGAGCAAATGACCTACAGTAGATGTTACGCCCATTACACCATTAATCAACACACACAATAAGTCTTCCTCGCCTGTGAATTTTGAAATATGTATTTCTATTACGGTAGTTTGTAAGTTTGACGTGTCAATTCAACAGTAGTTTTTATTATCATCCTTATCAAATGGGCAAATGACCTAGATATTACTCCCTCATTGTCTTTGGGGGCAAATGACTTAGATTTTAAGTCCATTATATTTCTAAGGAGACCTTAAAACATTATCATCATTCCACCGGGCGAAGCCGGGTACTCCTGCTAGTAATCTATATATATAAAGCACAAAGTTTGTCTGTCTGTCTGTCTGTTATGTATACAAATCTACACCGTTTCACCGATCTGAACCAAAATTTGTATACTTACCCTTTGGAACCCTGCGGGTAATCCCGTCAACATTAAATTTCGGACAGACCACCCCATGCCCTGCATTTAGGCCCTTTTGCACAAATCTACACCGTTTCACCGATCTGAACCAAAAGTTGTATATTTAACCTTTGGAACCCTGCGAGTAACACTGTCCACTTGAAATTTCGGACAGACCACCCCATTCCCTGCATTTAGGCCCTTTGGTCCAAATCCACACCGTTTCACCGATCTCAACCAAAATTTGTATATTTACCCTTTGGAACCCTGCGAGTACCACTGACCACTTAAAATTTCGGACAGACCACCCCATTCCCTGCATTTAGGCCCTTTGGTCCAAATCTACACCGTTTCACCGATCAGAACCAAAATTCGTATTCTTACCCTTTGGTGCCCTGCGAGTAACACTGTCTGCTTGAAATTGCGGACAGACCACTCCATTCCCTGCATTTAGGCCCTTTGGCCCAAATCTATACCGTTTCATCGATCTCAACCAAAATTTGTATATTTACCCTATGGAACACTGCGACTAACACTGTCTGCTTGAAATTTCGGACAGACCACGCCATTCCCTGCATTTAGGCCTTTTTTTGCACAAATCTACACCGTTTCACCGATCTGAACCAAAAAGAGTATACTTACCCTTTGGAACCCTGCGAGTAACACGGTCTGCTTGAAATTGCGGACAGACCACTCCATTCCCTGCATTTAGGCCCTTTGCCCCAAATCTACACCGTTCCACCGATCTCAACCAAAATTTGTATATTTACCCTTTGGAACACTGCGACTAACACTGTCTGCTTGAAATTGCGGAGAGGCTACTCCATCCGATGCATTTAGGCCCTTTGGCACAAATCTACACCCTTTCACCGATCTGAACCAAACTTTGTATACTTACCCTTTGGAACCCTGCGAGTAACACTGTCCACTTAAAATTTCGGACAGACCACCCCATACCCTGCATTTAGGCACTTTGGCACAAATCTACACCGTTTCACCGATCAGAACCAATATTCGTAAAATTACCCTTTGGTACCCAGCGAGTAACACTGTCTGCTTGAAATTGCGGACAGACCACTCCATTTCCTGCATTTAGGCCCTTTGTCCCAAATCTACACCGTTTCACCGATCTCAACCAAAATTTGTATATTTACCCTTTGGATCACTGCGACTAACACTGTCTGCTTGAAATTGCGGCGAGGCCACTCCATCCCTTGCATTTAGGCTGTTTGGCACAAATCTACACCGTTTCACCGATCTGACCCCAATTTTATATACTTACCCGTAGAACCCGACAAGTAACACTATTCACTTTAAATTTCGGACAGACCACACTATTCCCTGCTTTTTGGCCCTTTGGCAGAAAACTACACCGTTTCACCGATCTCAACCAGATTTTACATAATTACCCTTTCGAACTCGACGAGTAACACTGTCCACTCGAAATTTCGGGCAGACCACTCCATTCCACGCATTTAGGCCCTTTGGCACAAATCTACATCGTTCACCGATCGAAAACAAAATGTGTATACTTACCCTTTGGAACCCGATGAGTAACACTGTCCACTTTAAAATTTGGACAGGCCACTCCATTCCCTGCATTTTGGCCCTTGGCACAAAACTACACCGTTTCACCGATCTCAACCAGATTTCACATAATTACCGTTTGGAACTCGACGAGTAACACTGTCCACTCGAAATTTCGGAGAGACCACTCCATTTCCCGCATTAAGGCCCTTTGGTACAAATCTACATCGTTCACCGATCGAAAACAAAGTGTGTATACTTACCCTTTGGAACCCGATGCGTAACACTGTCCACTTGAAATTTCTGACATACCACATGTAGCTCAGGAATTCCTCGGGGTTGCCAGCTTCCTAACTCACCAGTCATGAGCCCTTGAGGGTGTACCAGAAGTGGTGGGTCTACACACACCCTGCCTCTTTGAGGGCCTTGAGCAGAAGACAGGAGATATTATGAAAAGGAAAAGAAGGCAGACCCCTCGAAGAATGAGGGTATCAGGAAAGATGAGACAAAGCCAATTAAGGCGGGAAATTGAAAGACTCCCTAGCCCTCGGATACCCTAATACAGTCTGGGTCGGAAGATAACAAGAGTTGACCAAGGGAGGCCGACCGGAAAGAAAACTGAAATGAGCCCGGCACCAGGAAGTAGAAGCGATGCCAGATTCAGCTGGGGTTCCGTGGTCGCCAACCCACGTCCCACAAGTTGTGAGACGCTGTGGGGGGGTCCGTTGTGAGAATAGCTTGCTGATTCATCGTGAGGTGACTTGAGAGTACTTTCCAGAGCCCGCCGTGTTATCTCCTGCTGTCTATGCTGATGCCAGCACAGGGCCGTTGCTAAACAGTGAGTGATTCCCGGTCAATCTGTATAGGATGGGGAACCCCGAACGTGTGTCATCATATTTCGTCATCATCTGCGATCATCTCAGGTTCGTGCAGCTTGGACCTATATTCTTTGTCTTTGCCGAGCAGTACGCTCTTTCACTAGACGCATCCAGTACAGGCCTAAGCCAGAAAATAAGGTTGAGACTTTGGAAGACATCGAAGCTTGACACCTGAATTACCTATATCAGTTTTAAAATAACACCATGTTCGTTTAGTAGTCATTTTTTCATTACCATATTATTATCATCATAAGTGCAAATGACCTAGATGTTACGCGCATCATACCAATAATCACCGCCGCATAAAGTCTTTCTCGACTGTGATTTTTAAAATATTTATTTTTGGTTGGTTGGTTCTTAAGTTTAGAGGCTGCGACAACGCCGTCATATAGCCCCGTGTACTTTGGGTGTGTGTAGAATCTGTCTGATAACCGGTGTTAATTGTGATGACTGTATTAGTGTGTGTTATCTGTTTTTTAATTTAAGTACAAACTGCAACTTAGAATTCTTTAAATAGTTCGTACTTTTGCCACCAAGCGCCACCGTCAACGACTACTAGGCCAAGTTCGGAACTTAGCTACTAGACGCCACTGCAGTTGGCTCTTGGCAACGGACGTAGACATCTATGAGCGTTGTTTACCTATCCAATTTAGCTTCACACAGGTGTAATTAGTGGAAGGTTCAATAACATGCCATAAATCTGACATGGGACCGCCGGCTTTACTTCCCCTCCGAAGAAAGGCATACTGACGGATTGTTAACGCTCTTAAAATATCCGACGGCTTCGGCCGGGTTTGAACCCGCTATCTTGGGCATAGAAGCTCAGCATGCTACCAAATACGCCACCGAAGCCGCCATATAGTTATTTTTATTACAGTACATTGTGTACATTATACGTAGAAGTGTCAATTCAATACCGGTAGTAGTTTCCCTTATCATCCTCATCATAAGAGCAAATGACCTACAGTAGATGTTACGCCCATTACACCATTAATCTCCACACACAATAAGTCTTCCTCGCCTGTGAATTTTGAAATATGTATTTCTATTACGGTAGTTTGTAAGTTTGACGTGTCAATTCAACAGTAGTTTTTATTATCATCCTTATCAAAAGGGCAAATGACCTAGATATTACTCCCTCATTGTCTTTGGGGGCAAATGACTTAGATTTTAAGTCCATTATATTTCTAAGAAGACCTTAAAACATTATCATCATTCCACCGGGTGAAGCCGGGTACTACTGCTAGTCTATATATATAAAGCACAAAGTTTGTCTGTCTGTCTGTCTGTCTGTCTGTTATGTATACAAATCTACACCGTTTCACCGATCTGAACCAAAATTTGTATACTTACCCTTTGGAACCCTGCGGGTAACCCTGTCAACATTAAATTTCGGACAGACCACCCCATGCCCTGCATTTAGGCCCTTTTGTCCAAATCTACACCGTTTCACCGATCTGTGCCAAAAGTTGTATATTTAACCTTTGGAACCCTGCGAGTAACACTGTCCACTTAAAATTTCGGACAGACTACCCCATTCCCTGCATTTAGGCCCTTTGGTCCAAATCCACACCGTTTCACCGATCTCAACCAAAATTTGTATATTTACCCTTTGGAACCCTGCGAGTAACACTGTCCACTTAAAATTTCGGACAGACCACCCCATTCCCTGCATTTAGGCCCTTTGGTCCAAATCTACACCGTTTCACCGATCAGAACCAAAATTCGTATTCTTACCCTTTTGTACCCTGCGAGTAACACTGTCTGCTTGAAATTGCGGACAGACCACTCCATTCCCTGCATTTAGGCCCTTTGGCCCAAATCTACACCGTTTCACCTATCTCAACCAAAATTTGTATATTTACCCTATGGAACACTGCGACTAACACTGTCTGCTTGAAATTTCGGACAGCCCACGCCATTCCCTGCATTTAGGCCCTTTTTGCACAAATCTACACCGTTTCACCGATCTGAACCAAAATGTGTATACTTACCCTTTGGAACCCTGCGAGTAACACTGTCCACTTGACCTTTCGGACAGACCACCCCATTCTCTGCATTTAGGCCCTTTGGTCCAAATCTACACCGTTTCACCGTTCAGAACCAAATTTCGTATTCTTACCCTTTGGTACCCTGCGAGTAACACTGTCTGCTTGAAATTGCGGACAGACCACTCCATTCCCTGCATTTAGGCCCTTTGTCCCAAATCTACACCGTTTCACCGATCTCAACCAAAATTTGTATATTTATCCTTTGGAACAAAAGCCTCCGTGGCTTAGGCGGCAGCACGCCGGCCTCTCACCGCTGGGTCCGTGGTTCAAATCCCGGTCACTCCATGTGAGATCTGTGCTGGACAAAACGGAGGCAGACAGGTTTTTCTCCGGGTACTCCGGTTTTCCCTGTCAAAATTTCATTCCAGCAACACTCTACACTATCATTTCATTTCATCTGTCATTCATTTAATCATTGCCCCAGAGGAGTGCGTCAGGCCTCGACAGCCGGCACAGTTCATATCCTCGCCGCTAGATGGGGGCTTCATTCATTCCATTCCTGACCCGGTCGGAGACTGGAAGCAGGCTGTGGATTTTCATCCTTTGGAACACTGCGACTAACACTGTCTGCTTGAAATTGCGGCGAGGCCTCTCCATCCCTTGCATTTAGGCTGTTTGGCACAAATCTACACCATTTCACCGATCTGACCCCAATTTTATATACTTAACCGTAGGTACCCGAAAAGTAACACTGTTCACTTTAAATTTCGGACAGATCACACTATTTCCTGCTTTTTGGCCCTTTGGCAGAAAACTACACCGTTTCACCGATCTCAACCAGATTTTACATAATTACCCTTTGGAACTCGACGAGTAACACTGTCCACTCTAAATTTCGGACAGACCACTCCATTCCACGTATTTAGGCCCTTTGGCAAAAATCTACATCGTTCACCGATCGAAAACAAAATGTGTATACTTACCCTTTGGAACCCGATGAGTAACACTGTCTGTCCACTTTAAAATTTGGACAGGCCACTCCATTCCCTGCATGTTGGCCCTTTGGCACAAAACTACACCGTTTCACCGATCTCAACCAGATTTTACATAATTACCGTTTGGAACTCGACGAATAACACTGTCCACTCGAAATTTCGGACAGACCACTCCATTTCCCGCATTAAGGCCCTTTGGTACAAATCTACATCGTTCACCGATCGAAAACAAAGTGTGTATACTTACCCTTTGGAACCCGATGCGTAACACTGTCCACTTGAAATTTCTGACATACCACTCCATTCCCTGCATTTAGCTCAGGAATTCCTCGGGGTTGCCAGCATCCTAACTCACCAGTCATGAGCCCTTGAGGGTGTACCAGAAGTGGTGGGTCTACACACACCCTGCCTCTTTGAGGGCCTTGAGCAGAACACAGGAGATATTATGAAAAGGAAAAGAAGGCAGACTCCTCGAAGAATGAGGGTATCAGGAAAGATGAGACAAAGCCAATTAAGGCGGGAAATTGAAAGACTCCCTAGCCCTCGGATACCCTAATACAGTCTGGGTCGGAAGAGAACAAGAGTTGACCAAGGGAGGCCGACAGGAAGTAGAAGCGATGCCAGACTCAGCTGGGGTCCCGTGGTCGCCAACCTACGTCCCACATGTTGTGAGACCCTGGGGGGGGGGTCAGTTGTGAGAATAGCTTGCTGATTCATCGCGACCCGCCGTGTTATCTCCTGCTGTCTATGCTGATGCCAGCACAGGGCCGTTGCGAAACAGTGAGTGATTCCCGGTCAATCTAAATAGGACGGGGAACCCCGCACGTGTGTCATCATATTTCGTCATTATCTGCGATCATCTCAGGTTCGTGCAGCTTGGACCTATATTCTTTGTCTTTGCCGAGCAGTACGCTCTTTCACTAGACGCAACGAGTACAGGCCTAAGCCAGAAAATAAAGATGAGACTTTGGAAGACATCGAAGCTAGACGCCTGAATTACCTATATCAGTTTTAAAATAACACCATGTTCGTTTAGTAGTCATTTTTTCATTACCATATTATTATCATCATAAGTGCAAATGACCTAGATGTTACGCGCATCATACCAATAATCACCGCCGCATAAAGTCTTTCTCGACTGTAATTTTTGAAATATTTATTTTAGGTTGGTTGGTTCTTAAGTTTAGAGGCTGCGACAACGCGGTCTTGTAGCCCCGTCTACTTTGGGTGTGTGTTGAATCTGTCTGATAACCGGTGTTAATTGTGATGACTGCATTAGTGTGTGTTATCTGTTTTTTAATTTAAGTACCATCTGCAACTTAGAATTCATCAAATAGTTCGTACTTTTGCCGCCAAGCGCCACCGTCAACGACTACTAGGCCAAGTTCGGAACTTAGCTACTAGACGCCACTGCAGTCGGCTCTTGGCAACGGACGTAGACATCTAAGAGCGTTGTTTACCTATCCAATTTAGCTTCACACAGGTGTAATTAGTGGAAGGTTCTTTATCATGCCATAAATCTGACATGGGACCGCCGACTTTACTTCCCCTCCGAAGAAAGGCATACTGACGGATTTTAACGCTCTTAAAAAATCCGACGGCTTTGGCCGGGTTTGAACCCGCTATCTTGGGCATAGAAGCTCAGCATGCTACCGACTACGCCACCGGTATATTATACGTTGAAGTGTCAATTCAATACCGGTAGTAGTTTCCCTTATCATCCTCATCATAAGAGCAAATGACCTACAGTAGATGTTACGCCCATTACACCATTAATCAACACACACAATAAGCCTTCCTCGCCTGTGAATTTTGAAATATGTATTTCTATTACGGTAGTTTGTAAGTTTGACGTGTCAATTCAACAGTAGTTTTTATTATCATCCTTATCAAATGGGCAAATGACCTAGATATTACTCCCTCATTGTCTTTGGGGGCAAATGACTTAGATTTTAAGTCCATTATATTTCTAAGGAGACCTTAAAACATTATCATCATTCCACCGGGCGAAGCCGGGTACTCCTGCTAGTCTATATATATAAAGCACAAAGTTTGTCTGTCTGTCTGTCTGTCTGTCTGTTATGTATACAAATCTACACCGTTCCACCGATCTGAACCAACATTTGTATACTTACCCTTTGGAACCCTGCGGGTAACCCTGTCAACATTAAATTTCGGATAGACCACCCCATGCCCTGCATTTAGGCCCTTTTGTCCAAATCTACACCGTTTCACCGATCTGTGCCAAAAGTTGTATATTTAACCTTTGGAACCCTGCGAGTAACACTGTCCACTTAAAATTTCGGACAGACTACCCCATTCCCTGCATTTAGGCCCTTTGGTCCAAATCCACACCGTTTCACCGATCTCAACCAAAATTTGTATATTTACCCTTTGGAACCCTGCGAGTAACACTGTCCACTTAAAATTTCGGACAGACCACCCCATTCCCTGCATTTAGGCCCTTTGGTCCAAATCTACACCGTTTCACCGATCAGAACCAAAATTCGTATTCTTACCCTTTTGTACCCTGCGAGTAACACTGTCTGCTTGAAATTGCGGACAGACCACTCCATTCCCTGCATTTAGGCCCTTTGGCCCAAATCTACACCGTTTCACCTATCTCAACCAAAATTTGTATATTTACCCTATGGAACACTGCGACTAACACTGTCTGCTTGAAATTTCGGACAGCCCACGCCATTCCCTGCATTTAGGCCCTTTTTGCACAAATCTACACCGTTTCACCGATCTGAACCAAAATGTGTATACTTACCCTTTGGAACCCTGCGAGTAACACTGTCCACTTGACCTTTCGGACAGACCACCCCATTCTCTGCATTTAGGCCCTTTGGTCCAAATCTACACCGTTTCACCGATCAGAACCAAATTTCGTATTCTTACCCTTTGGTACCCTGCGAGTAACACTGTCTGCTTGAAATTGCGGACAGACCACTCCATTCCCTGCATTTAGGCCCTTTGTCCCAAATCTACACCGTTTCACCGATCTCAACCAAAATTTGTATATTTATCCTTTGGAACACTGCGACTAACACTGTCTGCTTGAAATTGCGGCGAGGCCTCTCCATCCCTTGCATTTAGGCTGTTTGGCACAAATCTACACCATTTCACCGATCTGACCCCAATTTTATATACTTAACCGTAGGTACCCGAAAAGTAACACTGTTCACTTTAAATTTCGGACAGATCACACTATTTCCTGCTTTTTGGCCCTTTGGCAGAAAACTACACCGTTTCACCGATCTCAACCAGATTTTACATAATTACCCTTTGGAACTCGACGAGTAACACTGTCCACTCTAAATTTCGGACAGACCACTCCATTCCACGTATTTAGGCCCTTTGGCAAAAATCTACATCGTTCACCGATCGAAAACAAAATGTGTATACTTACCCTTTGGAACCCGATGAGTAACACTGTCTGTCCACTTTAAAATTTGGACAGGCCACTCCATTCCCTGCATGTTGGCCCTTTGGCACAAAACTACACCGTTTCACCGATCTCAACCAGATTTTACATAATTACCGTTTGGAACTCGACGAATAACACTGTCCACTCGAAATTTCGGACAGACCACTCCATTTCCCGCATTAAGGCCCTTTGGTACAAATCTACATCGTTCACCGATCGAAAACAAAGTGTGTATACTTACCCTTTGGAACCCGATGCGTAACACTGTCCACTTGAAATTTCTGACATACCACTCCATTCCCTGCATTTAGCTCAGGAATTCCTCGGGGTTGCCAGCATCCTAACTCACCAGTCATGAGCCCTTGAGGGTGTACCAGAAGTGGTGGGTCTACACACACCCTGCCTCTTTGAGGGCCTTGAGCAGAACACAGGAGATATTATGAAAAGAAAAAGAAGGCAGACTCCTCGAAGAATGAGGGTATCAGGAAAGATGAGACAAAGCCAATTAAGGCGGGAAATTGAAAGACTCCCTAGCCCTCGGATACCCTAATACAGTCTGGGTCGGAAGAGAACAAGAGTTGACCAAGGGAGGCCGACAGGAAGTAGAAGCGATGCCAGACTCAGCTGGGGTCCCGTGGTCGCCAACCTACGTCCCACATGTTGTGAGACCCTGGGGGGGGGGTCAGTTGTGAGAATAGCTTGCTGATTCATCGCGACCCGCCGTGTTATCTCCTGCTGTCTATGCTGATGCCAGCACAGGGCCGTTGCGAAACAGTGAGTGATTCCCGGTCAATCTAAATAGGACGGGGAACCCCGCACGTGTGTCATCATATTTCGTCATTATCTGCGATCATCTCAGGTTCGTGCAGCTTGGACCTATATTCTTTGTCTTTGCCGAGCAGTACGCTCTTTCACTAGACGCATCGAGCACAGGCCTAAGCCAGAAAATAAAGATGAGACTTTGGAAGACATCGAAGCTAGACGCCTGAATTACCTATATCAGATTTAAAATAACACCATGTTCGTTTAGTAGTCATTTTTTCATTACCTTATTATTATCATCATAAGTGCAAATGACCTAGATGTTACGCGCATCATACCAATAATCACCGCCGCATAAAGTCTTTCTCGACTGTAATTTTTGAAATATTTATTTTTGGTTGGTTGGTTCTTAAGTTTAGGGGCTGCGACAACGCGGTCTTGTAGCCCCGTCTACTTTGGGTGTTTGTTGAATCTGTCTGATAACCGGTGTTAATTGTGATGACTGCATTAGTGTGTGTTATCTGTTTTTTAATTTAAGTACCATCTGCAACTTAGAATTCATCAAATAGTTCGTACTTTTGCCGCCAAGCGCCACCGTCAACGACTACTAGGCCAAGTTCGGAACTTAGCTACTAGACGCCACTGCAGTCGGCTCTTGGCAACGGACGTAGACATCTAAGAGCGTTGTTTACCTATCCAATTTAGCTTCACACAGGTGTAATTAGTGGAAGGTTCTTTAACATGCCATAAATCTGACATGGGACCGCCGACTTTACTTCCCCTCCGAAGAAAGGCATACTGACGGATTTTAACGCTCTTAAAAAATCCGACGGCTTTGGCCGGGTTTGAACCCGCTATCTTGGGCATAGAAGCTCAGCATGCTACCGACTACGCCACCGGTATATTATACGTTGAAGTGTCAATTCAATACCGGTAGTAGTTTCCCTTATCATCCTCATCATAAGAGCAAATGACCTACAGTAGATGTTACGCCCATTACACCATTAATCAACACACACAATAAGTCTTCCTCGCCTGTGAATTTTGAAATATGTATTTCTATTACGGTAGTTTGTAAGTTTGACGTGTCAATTCAACAGTAGTTTTTATTATCATCCTTATCAAATGGGCAAATGACCTAGATATTACTCCCTCATTGTCTTTGGGGGCAAATGACTTAGATTTTAAGTCCATTATATTTCTAAGGAGACCTTAAAACATTATCATCATTCCACCGGGCGAAGCCGGGTACTCCTGCTAGTCGTTTTATAAAATAGGAAAGATCGTAATGCGTGAGAGCGTAGCCAACCTTTGAACTTTTACACTATCTTAACTTGTATTCCGACCATTGTTCTGTGCAGTTTTCGCCTCGTATATTGCTCTCTGTAGATACTATAGTGAATTTAATATCACCTCCCAACTCGCATAATCTCCGTACCATTCTGACATAAACTATTTTATTCCATTCTGCTTTGAACTCTTCTCACACCTCTAATATTATCTCAACATCAATATCTTTCCACTCTGTCCTCTTCTTTTTAATATCTAAACTCAATTCCATTTCTAAAGAATAAAGAATTAAATGTTATCAAAATGTAGGAAACAACACCGCAGACAACAGGAAGTCTAGCTCTAAGAAATGATGCCAACCAGACGGAAAAAGGAATTACTGAATATTTGCACTACCTCCCTAGTTTTCAAAGATGGGAGGATAGAACATACTGATGATCCCAATGGCCACGAACGCGATTATCTAGTTGTGGGAACGGGATCGGGCTGATCCTGTTGTAGGGAAAGTTAATCGCGATAATGTAATCCTGTTGCGTTTAGACGTCCCAACTTTATGTGAATCGGGACCATGATCACGATTGCGACTGGGACGTCTAAACGGGGTATTAGCGCTCTCGGCTACGTAACTCTAATAAATAAATTAAACCAATTGTTTAAATACGTTTTCAACTGGACTATTTTGTACGTACTGTATTTGCAAAACATTACGCTTTCCCATTTCTTGTTATCCACTGGTACATTTAAAACTCCCGAAGTGTGTTACGCACCGTGAAGTATTTTTCTACACGTTAGAGCAAATCAAAAGCAATGCCCGCCGCCATCTGTTCCTTTGTCCCATTATACCAAACAGCTAGTGACGTAAGAAATTATTAGACAATAAATGAAACTTCATTTTTTTATTTTTATCAGAACCAAACTCCGATGATAACGATTACGATTCTGATTTCAGGATATTCATTCAGTTTTGAAGCAGAATACATCTGTGTGCGAGGCTACGCTATGTAAGGGCACCAACAAGCCTTGACTCACAGTCAGCCGCCACGTACTAGCCATTCGCAGAACGCGTCACCAAAAGAAGGCACAATTTTCATATCCTCAATTCCTCAAAAAGTACTTGTCCGATCTGGGAAATAATAACACCGTTGAATTTGTCTCAGTGAAATCTGTTACTCTGTATGCAAAAATTAGTATAGTTCCATATAAAAAACCAAAGTTGGTACCAATATCTCAGCCATTCACAATAAAAGGAAAAAATATTATAAGTTAATTAATGAGCCCCTTAGCACCATTCACAAAAGTGAAAACAGAATACCGATATATTTAATGGATTATACCAGGGCCATCCACACAGAGCTCCCTGAGTGCTAGCGCTTCGGCCGCGCTCTAAGCCAGTGCTCCGAGCGCTTTGAAGGAAGGTAGTTTCGGAAGTGGTGGGAGGAGCTCGGCTGGCTGAGCACGCTGAAGTGAGCAGTCGATCCATCAGTCGCTAGTCTAGTCCAATACGCTTTGTTGATAGTGTGTAAGTAAATCAGTTCCGCAGTGGCCATGACTGAACATCGTACAAAATATAGATGGAGTGGTGAAGCAGCAGAATGGGAAATTTCATTTTTCTGTACAGCTTGTAACGGAGCAGAAGTCGATCAAGGTTTGTACTATCTGTTCATATTGGTAAAATGTTGTTGGATTTTCCTCTCTCATATGTTCACATTTCAGTTTGGAATAAATCACAATATTCTTTGCTTAACACTTGCGTTCGTTTCTTGCACTTTCCATACATCGGAGTATCATTCGATTTGTATATGCCGTATATTTTTTATGGTAAAATGACCCTATCAATATGATGTCAACAATCCCACAAAAGCCATCGGCCGCACGACTGTATGTACGTATCTAGTCAGCGCGGTCCGAGCATCGTCCGTCTGTCTCAGGTCTCCTCGCTTCCACAGTGTAGTGGTGGTAAGGGAAGGAGCTCTAGTCTGACTGCCCAGTGCTCCCCAAGCTACTCAGGAAGCATTCCAGGGCCTTATTGACTCCATGCCTCCCCGAATTCATCAATGTATTGCAGCTCGTGGTGGGCACATCCTGTATTGATTGTTGTCCAAGCTTGCGGTCAGAGGGACCTGAAAGTGTAGGCTAATCATCGAATCACAACCGAACACTCGTCCTGCATGTTCAATTGCAGCAATGTTGCACCACTCCTTCTGGGTGTTGCAATTTCCATTTTCTTCAGTGTATATTTCCCTATGCATGTTAACTGTGGTAAAAATCCCAAATTGTTTTGTGCACATTGCAAATTATATTTCATAAAATAAATACTACAATATTTTCTATGAAATACGATTTGTATGTTTTTCTTTTTAACTATGACATCAGATGCTTTTCTCAAAATGGCAATGCGTTTACGGAATAGCCAGTAGCGGATAAAATTAAAAGTATTTCAAGAGGGGCTCGAGGAAAAATGCTTAGGGGCCCTTTTAAATCCTCTCGGAGGCCCTGAGTTTCACGCAGTGCGTTGGCCGGAAATGATTTCTGCCCGAACCATGTGTCACGAAATCGTAGGACTGTGTACGTGAGAAGAAAATGTTCCCGATAATTCCCAGATATCCGAGTTTCACACAGATCCACATTTCATAAATTGGTAAAGAATGTAGCCTAAAGTAAACCGCCTGCTGGCTGACCGTGCCATATCGTGCTTGTCCGTGCCGTCCTGTTAGGTCACAATGACCGATATTGTTTGCTCGTAAAACCATATATTCCCGTAACTTCGTAAGTTTATATCCTTTTAGGAATATACTGAACAAAATAATACATATTTTGTATCAAATGTTTTATAGAAACGGCAGAATACGCTAATGAAATCGTTGATTGCAAGAGAAAACTATCATGGAGTTATACTAAACCAGTTGTTAACCAAGTACTAGCTGTTGTTGTTGATGTAGTTGTTTCATTTGAGATGCATGGACATCATGGTCATTTAGCGCCGTGTACTTGGGTGAGTGTTGAATTTTGTCTGATAACTTATGTTATTGTGATGGCTGTATTCGTGTGTGTAAATATAAATCAGGTGAGGATTCAATCAATCAACGTATAATATCCGTATAGCGCGTTGTATTTCAACAAGCTACTACAGCCAACATTCATACCCCTTGAAAAGGACAAAGAGTTATAACTATACCCATACATTCAGGAGAAAGTAGGCTATATTATGCTCTTTACTGAACATCTTGTTTTTTTTTTTTTTTTCATATCTCGCCACCTTTTCTGGAAATAACATTTAACTACATATCCCGTAGAGAATTGTCCGAAGGTATGAAGTGAAACGATACTTCCATATATCCTAACTTACCCTTTTCCGATAAGAGCAAGCATCAGTGAGAAATTTCACAAAACGCTCGAACGCACATGTTGACCATTACAGCATTGTTGTTTACCACAAGCAGTTGGTCTTGCTTCCTAGTGCATTTCATTGGAAACGAGTGTGTACGTGTAACCCAATGCTGGATTCAACGAATGGGTAGGCAGATTATACAGGGTGATTTGTGGTCGACGGGATTCACGCAGCGCGCTGGCCGGGAGTTGAGGGCTCGCCGTCTGAACTGAACCACGTGTTGCGTTATTCTGACTGTTAGCCGCAAAGAAAGAAAGCGTAGTTTTAAATGTACGGTACTTACAATTCACAAAGATGTTGGAAGTGCTGTCCCTCAGCTAGCAAGCATTGCTGACACTTTTGGATAAAGTTGCTATTCACTCGATGCAGTTCGTCTCCAGAACGAACACGTTATACGTAATTATTCTGCCTTCGAAACCTTCAAACAAAACTGTTCTAGATCCGCGGGACGATGTGGCGGTACGAACAGACGGTGGACTTGCTCCAGTCTGCTGAACAATATTATGCCGGGTCATGGGCGCCCGGGGGAGGGGGGCATGGCCCCACCCTGGATCCTTGAAAAATAAAACGATATGAAAATCAGACTGAGATTTTTTTTTTGGTGCTAAAGTGCTCACAGTATTCTAATTAATTTGTACTAAATATAAATACTTCAGATATGTAACATTCCGACAGGCCAAACATTAAATACTGTATAGTGGCAGTGGGCGCATTAAGCCTGTCTGGCACACCTCAGAAATCTGAATTTTTAAAAATCACAATATTTGCTGAAGAATAGTTTTGCTTCAATTAGTGAATACACTCATTCGTTCTCTACATAGTCTCATACGTAATGCTGCTCGAGCAGGCGCAATCTGCCTCGCATATCACTTTTGCAACAACAGCAAATGTGTAGAAGGGTCATCGACGAACTGGCCGATATGGACTTGAATGTCATGTGGAAAGACGTAACTACTGAAAGGTAGTTGACGAATATGTTGACGAATATGAAATAAGAATTAACTCGTGTGCCCGTCAGATCAGTAGCACCCACCGGAAGGTTAAAATCATCCTACATATTATGTCAGTTATGCAATAGAGCTGGTGTGCTTTCGCTTTAAATTAGACACTTGAGTAATATTACAAAGGAATGTTGTAATTTATATGCGCGTAGCCTATATTCGATTCGTGTGTAGTGTGTTCACTATGAACGGCCGCCTAGACTGTGTCTGTGTGCTTACAGTATTATTAATTATTAATTTAGTGTGCATCGTCTACGAATGGATTTATATTTCATTTAAAGGTAAGTAATTCAATCTTATCTTATCTACTATATAAAGCTCAAATACCACTCACTCACTCACTCACTGACTGACTGACTGATTCATTCATCACGAAATCTCAGAAACCACCGAACGGATTGGAATGAAATTTGGTATGCAGCTTCCTCAAGGGCCGCAAACGCCCACTAAGAAAGGAATTTTGGATATTAAGGTTCTAAAGGGGTGTTAAGGGGGTAGACCTGCATTTCATTGAATAGCAATATCTCCCGATTGGTTTCATTGGGGGATGTGATACTCGGCATATAAACTCATCATTGAAAATAAGAAGACACGTGTCGGAGGGTTTTTCGATGTGGTGTATATTATGAGGTGAAAGGGGTGAAAAGTGGGGGTTGAAGGATTCCTAACGGAGCGTGTATCCCTTAAACGACATAGGCCAGGAGTATGGAACTCAGCGGGAAAAAATCAGCATAAAAAATAAGTAAATAGATGTTTGACCGTTTTTTCATAAAACCAATTTAAGGGGCCCATGGGGAGGGGTGAAATTATGGGGGGGGGGACGTAATATGTATGAGTGTAAAATTATACATGGCCTATGTTGTAGACAATAACACATTACATCTTTTTTGTCTGTTGCTATTTCATCATACGACGAATACTTACGGAGTTATTAATGATTTTGTACTTTTTGGTCGGAATTTTCTAAGTCCCAGGAATGACATAAAAATTGATTCGAATGAAATTTCAAAAAATATTATTTTTAATACTTTTATTATATTTTTCACGTCTTTTAGGGTCCGAAACCAACATGATATTTTGATGTTTTTTTTTTCGTTCCATGCATTTTTGGTTTCAGGTGATAGACCATGCTTATCTATCTACTATATAAAGCTTAAAAACCACTCACTGACTGACTGACTGACTGATTCATTCATCACGAAATCTCAGAAACCACCGAACGGATTGGAATGAAATTTGGTATGCAGCTTCCTCAAGGGCCGCAAACGCCCACTAAGAAAAGATTTTTGGATATTAAGGTTCTAAAGGGGTGTTAAGGGGGTAGACCTGCATTTCATTGAATAGCAATATCTCCCGATTGATTTCATTGGGGGATGTGATACTCGGCATATAAACTCATCATTAAAAATAAGAAGACATGTGTCTGAGGGTTTTTCGATGTGGTGTATATTATGAGGTGAAAGGGGTGAAAAGTGGGGGTTGAAGGATTCCTAACGGAGCGTGTATCTCTTAAACGACATAGGCGAGGAGTTTGGAACTCAGCCGAGAAAAATCAGCATTAAAAATAACTAAACATGTGTTTGACCGTTTCTTTATAAATGCAATTTAAGGGGCCCATGGGGAGGGGTGAAATTATGGGGGAGGGGGGGGGGGGGAAACGTAATATGTCTGAGTGTAAAATTGACGAATACTTACGGAGTTATTAATGATTTTGTACTTTTTGGTCGGAATTTTCTAAGTCCCAGGAATGACATAAAAATTGATTCGAATGAAATTTCAAAAAATATTATTTTTAATACTTTTATTATATTTTTCACGTCTGTTAGGGTCCGAAACCAACATGATATTTTGATGGTATTTTTTCGTCCCATGCATTTTTGGTTTCAGGTGATAGACCATGCTTATCTATCTACTATATAAAGCTCAAATACCACTCACTCACTGACTGACTGACTGATTCATTCATCACGAAATCTCAGAAACCACCGAACGGATTGGAATGAAATTTGGTATGCAGCTTCCTCAAGGGCCGCAAACGCCCACTAAGAAAGGAATTTTGGATATTAAGGTTCTAAAGGGGTGTTAAGGGGGTAGACCTGCATTTCATTGAATAGCAATATCTCCCGATTGGTTTCATTGGGGGATGTGATACTCGGCATATAAACTCATCATTGAAAATAAGAAGACACGTGTCGGAGGGTTTTTCGATGTGGTGTATATTATGAGGTGAAAGGGGTGAAAAGTGGGGGTTGAAGGATTCCTAACGGAGCGTGTATCCCTTAAACGACATAGGCCAGGAGTTTGGAACTCAGCGGGAAAAAATCAGCATAAAAAATAAGTAAATAGATGTTTGACCGTTTTTTCATAAATCCAATTTATGGGGCCCATGGGGAGGGGTGAAATTATGGGGGGGGGACGACGTAATATGTATGAGTGTAAAATTATACATGGCCTATGTTGTAGACAATAACACATTACATCTTTTTTGTCTCTTGCTATTTCATCATACGACGAATACTTACGGAGTTATTAATGATTTTGTACTTTTTGGTCGGAATTTTCTAAGTCCCAGGAATGACATAAAAATTGATTCGAATGAAATTTCAAAAAATATTATTTTTAATACTTTTATTATATTTTTCACGTCTTTTAGGGTCCGAAACCAACATGATATTTTGATGTGTTTTTTTTCGTCCCATGCATTTTTGGTTTCAGGTGATAGACCATGCTTATCTATCTACTATATAAAGCTTAAAAACCACTCACTGACTGACTGACTGATTCATTCATCACGAAATCTCAGAAACCACCGAACGGATTGGAATGAAATTTGGTATGCAGCTTCCTCAAGGGCCGCAAACGCCCACTAAGAAAAGATTTTTGGATATTAAGGTTCTAAAGGGGTGTTAAGGGGGTAGACCTGCATTTCATTGAATAGCAATATCTCCCGATTGATTTCATTGGGGGATGTGATACTCGGCATATAAACTCATCATTAAAAATAAGAAGACATGTGTCTGAGGGTTTTTCGATGTGGTGTATATTATGAGGTGAAAGGGGTGAAAAGTGGGGGTTGAAGGATTCCTAACGGAGCGTGTATCTCTTAAACGACATAGGCGAGGAGTTTGGAACTCAGCCGAGAAAAATCAGCATTAAAAATAACTAAACATGTGTTTGACCGTTTCTTTATAAATGCAATTTAAGGGGCCCATGGGGAGGGGTGAAATTATGGGGGAGGGGGGGGGGGAAACGTAATATGTCTGAGTGTAAAATTGACGAATACTTACGGAGTTATTAATGATTTTGTACTTTTTGGTCGGAATTTTCTAAGTCCCAGGAATGACATAAAAATTGATTCGAATGAAATTTCAAAAAATATTATTTTTAATACTTTTATTATATTTTTCACGTCTTTTAGGGTCCGAAACCAACATGATATTTTGATGGTATTTTTTCGTCCCATGCATTTTTGGTTTCAGGTGATAGACCATGCTTATCTATCTACTATATAAAGCTCAAATACCACTCACTCACTGACTGACTGACTGATTCATTCATCACGAAATCTCAGAAACCACCGAACGGATTGGAATGAAATTTGTTATGCAGCTTCCTCAAGGGCCGCAAACGCCCACTAAGAAAGGATTTTTGGATATTAAGGTTCTAAAGGGGTGTTACGGGGGTAGACCTGCATTTCATTGAATAGCAATATCTCCCGATTGGTTTCATTGGGGGATGTGATACTCGGCATATAAACTCATCATTAAAAATAAGAAGACATGTTGTGCCCAACTCTAGGAATGGGTATTCCAAGATTCAGACACCTAGATATCAAGGGAAAGGCTACAGCCGCTTTTGAAAGTTGAGATATTTGAATATCGCGCTACATTGCTTCGAGAAGGAATTGGAAAGAATATACCGATACTAGCATGTCAAGTGACGTAGCGAGTAATAGCAGAGGTCGAGGCTATTTATTGATTAAATAGTTAACCATGGAGTAGAGACTTGAGACTTGGATCAGATTACTGGCACGGCCAAATGAAAGAGAATCCACTTAGTATCAAGTAAATCGGACCAGGGATACCAGAGATATGAGGATTTCCAGATTTCAGTGTGATGACGCGTGACCCTGGCAGTTTTGAATAAAAGCCGGCCGGCCGAGGTATCGATAGCTCATTCCAACACAAGCATTTGCCGAGCAAGTTGCTGCTACGCTGAGCCAAGGCACATGGTTGCCGGATCTACGCAGAAGTAATTTTCAAAGTTGTGATAGTCACAAAAAGTGCTGCGCTACGAAGTGGAACTTAGTAAGTTTCCGGCGAGGAGAATCACTGATGTGATTGAATTTTTTTTTTCTACAGACATTAGTGGAAATATTTATGTTTCTACATGGACATATGCTAGACTTTGTCTAGAATTAGTACTTTGTCACAGTCCAGTAATAACCTAATACTTGGATGTTTAAGTCCATTTCAGTCAGTTTTCATATTGGTAACTTGTTAACCACTTCGATCTATCAGTACACTGAAGACCAGTCTATCACGGTGGTGTTCATTAGTCTACGCAAGGGAAACTACAGGTTGCTTAGCGCATGGTAGACGGCGAGAAGCCATGCCCAGGGAACGATCTTCAGATCAGCCGTTGATTGGTTAGACTGTCAGTGTCTTCTTGTATTGAAAAGATTACCGTGAGTTATGTTACAACTGACATATCTAAGAATAGATCACTTAGATCTGACCCCATTTAAACAAACTGTTATGGCTTTGATAGAAGCCCATATTAAAATGGTACAACAGTTAATTCAAACGTCAAGAGATACTACCACTATGTCTGACTAGACGGATTGTGGGTATATAATGGCGGCCGATACAAGGATTATACGTGCTTGTCCGATAGGGCATGTCTATGGATAAATCTGGTACAGACCAGGTTTACTACGCTTCAAGACCATCAAGAAATGTAAGCCACATTTGAATTATATTATGCCTAGCTAATTGGAACAAACTATTTTTCTGCAGATGACCAACACATTTATTTTTCTTCGTATTTAAATCTTGCAATGATTTACGCAAGACATATTAGAGTTATTCTGAGTATTTTCAGCACTCAGAACAGTTTAGGATCGATGACCGAGCATTTCGAGCATTTATTTGAATATGTCATATTTTTGGGAAATCACGGTAATCAGCCGATGTAACTGTAAAAGTTAATAATTATTTTTGTTGAGGAATGGATATTTTTTCCATATTCGAAAGTTCGAACATGTGGATTCTCACATAATGAAATAATAATTAAATATATTTAAAATAATATAACTAATAATAATAATAATAATCCACTAATAATAATAATAATAATTTTTATAACTTTTCTAAATAATTCTTGGATATTATATTTTCTAATAATCATATGTATTGAGAAAGAGCCTATAAAGTAGTTTAATCATTTCTAGTTTGGAACAGGAGATTTTCCGAAGGAGAGTGGTTAGCGCAAGCCCGCATTCAACCAACATTTCAGTTCTGGTTGAACAGTTGATATTGCAATGAGCAAAGTATATTTTTCAGTTAACACGGAGAGGCATGAAACGGGAAGCAATTGATATTTGTATCAAATAGGATATTTTTGTATTTATATAAAATCATGACGTAAATACACTCGAAAGTGAAATAAAGATTTTCATAAGTATGGTAAATTCACGGGTTGAACTGAATGGTAAAATAAAATAAACTTGTAAGTTTATTAATCTTCCAGTGTTGATAACAAGCAGAGGCTTGATTTATTGTATAAATTTTGGGAAGAAAATTTATGTGTGTGGAGTAGTTGAAATGCCATTCCCAGGTGCGCATGTTTAAGTCGCAGGAATGAGGAGATTTTTTCGAGCATCAATCAAATAGCAGGTTCGATGGCTCAGGTTTATAGTAGGAGTATTGGAACTACACATTTCGTCGTATGAATGACCCGAAGGTTATTTCTTAAAACCATCAGTTCTTATTTCAACCTGGTTTACGGATTCCATTTAGACTTTGATTTATCTAGAACCCGGATTTGTCATGATAGTAGTTTATTCTTCTTCAGAGGAAGACCTTTGCCGTTGTTGTTGTAATATTGTGTTCTTACACAAATAATAGAATGGGCCACTGCCAATTAAAAATAATTCTTTAACCACGAATAATTTGAGGGATATTTTCAATCCTAGTGCCATGAACTAAATGAATTTATTATGAAATTACAATTCTTATTTCCGCATTCTCTCGAAGAATTGCAAGTTGTGAAAGTTACTAAAATGGCCATGAATATAAATATTTTTTATAATAATGATTCCAAGTGGAAAATTGAATAGTTGAATGGTTCAACCATTTATTGATCAAGTTGATGATTCAGAAATCATATATTTTGTGAGGAACATGAAGTTCATAATCGAGTCACTTCTCGAAATGTTTAATGTCGGAAGAACAATTAATTTTTGTTGTGCTTCGCACAGTTCTTCGATGCTATGCTCAAGGTCAAATACTTTTCAGATGTTATTAATATGTGTAAATAATTTGTGTTGCTTCAATGATGATAATATTTTTCGACAATATATATTTTTTGAAACTGGAAAAATAAGTGAAAGTTAAAAATTCTATGAACATTTATTCTACGAGTGTTAATATTATGTAAAAATTCAAACAGTGAACTACGATATTTCCAGTAGAGACAATTAAATTGGAACTGGATTTAATCATTAATTATAAATAATTTTGGAACACAGTCTACAGGACTAATAATCAGACTTGTGTTTCCAAAAAATAATTGTCAAATGTGTTTGGAAAATTTCTGTATATTGTGTAAATAGGAGTGTGGATCGCCACACGTGAGTGATGCTGCTTTGAGCATCTTTGCAGTCAATTTTAAATTCAAAATAAACTGAGATAATTTTACTTGATGTGTTACTCCCAGTTGAATCTCCTTCTATCCTTATTGTTGCATTGAGCCAAAAATCAGTAAAGCATTTTTTTCATTTGATGTCGTTTTTGCGATTTGCTTTAACCCATCTGGCGCTCCGGGATATTTTGACTCTCGTGCTGACTGATTATTGGTAAAATGCATATGTGGTCGTGCGGACTCCGGTCTAAACGGGCACATAAAATAAGATAGAGAGAGAAATGGCGCCCAACGTGGGGATCGATTTAGACATGGTCAATCGCATGCCGATTTAAATTGTGATAATTTTTTCTATAAATATTTTGGGAGTTGAGAGATGTCTGGTTTGGATGAATAAATTAGTAGGAAACCCAATTAGTGGGGAAAATTAAAAATTTAATTGGTTAATAATTAGAATGGGTTTGATTATTTTTGATAATGGCTTAACCATTAGGGCGTCAAGTAAATTCAGTAGTAAACGTTCGATGACTGGACATACGCATTATTAAAATCCAGGTGGAGGATATTTGAGAACTTGCATATTTTTCTTGTGATATTGTGGTAAATGTAATTCGTAATAGTAGAGAATTTTGTTTTTCCATCACGTCGACATTAGGACAAATCTCATTTTATTAGAGTGTTCCAATTAGCTATTCATATTTCTTGTTCTAGTTATAAGCTTGTGTTTGCCGATATTGTATACCCCTAAGCTTTGAATAATAATTGAAATTATGGAAGAAATGATGAGAATGATGAGGAGTTTGGAGGAGAGTTCAAAAGAAGCTGGACTGCGTGTAGCAGCCATTATGAAAGAAAATACTGAGGCTTTGGAAAGGAAACTTAAAGAAAATTCTGATTCTTTAGAAAATAAACTTAAAGAAAATTTAAACGATAAACTTAAAGAGAATTCTGATTCTTTAGAAAATAAACTTAAAGAAAATTCTGATTCTTTAGAAAATAAACTTAAAGAAAATTCTGAGTCTTTAGAAAATAAACTTAAAGAAAGTTTAAATGATAAACTTAAAGAAAATTCTGATTCTTTGGAAAATAAAATTAAAGAAAGTTCTGATTCTTTAAAAGGTAACTTGAAAGAAAATTTAAATAGTAAATTTAATTCTATGGAGAGTAAATTTAAAGATAATTCCGAAATTTTGAAAATGTCACTTGAGAGTAAAATGTCTAAATTATGCGAAAAAACACATGAGCTCGAAACTTCATTAGCCACTAACGCAAGTTTAATGGACGATAAATTTCGCGATGCCGATCTTAGATCCCAAAGCTTAGCTGATAGGATAGAACATGGTCTTAGGAAAGTTGGTGAAGACATGATCAACCTAGAAGTCAGAGTGAAGAAGGAGAGTAATGAGATGGGAATTCTAGTTGTTCAACGGTTGACAGAACAATTCAAGGAACTTGTAATGGGAGAAATAAGAGAAGGTGTGATTAATGAATTGCAAACTGAAATTAAAACCACAGTTGTCAATGAAATTAAAGACACACTCAAGCTGGAGAATCAAGAGGGAATCAAGGAGATTAGGGAATCTTTGTCATCCCATATTCAAGTAATTGCCAAAGATATCCAAGCAACTCAGAAGGACATCTCAGATATGACAGGGTCATTGAAAAGTCATGAGGCTGTTATGAACCAGATATCCACTGATGTTAAGGAGAATTGTAAAGAAACTGAAGCAATTAAGAAAATGGCAGAAGAAAACCAGAAGGAACTTGAGGCTATGAAAACTCAAATCAAGGACGAGAAACAGTCTGACCATCAGTTGAAAATGCCAAATGTAAGTGGAAAGGAACAGATACATATAAATCTAGGAGCAGCTAGAGAAACGGATAGTCAAAGACAGGACGAGGTCAGGACAGTATTTCAATCCAACCCCATAACTGTATTTAAGAATGTAGAAGATAAGCCTTCTAAATTTTCAGGGCGAGATTCTGTGACACCCGTGGAATTTTTGAGAGAAGCAGGGGATTACCTGAAAGATTCCAAGATCCCTAAAGAAAGACAGATCCGAGTGATAGGGAAATTTTTGGAAGGTCCTGCACTTCTTTGGTTCAGAGCATTTAGATCCACTCTAACCACTTTTGAGGAGTTTTCTCGTGGGTTATTGAAAAAGTTTTGGTCCCCGGAAACCCAACAGCAAGTCAGAGCAGAATTATATTCTAAGAGATTCTCGACGTCACAACCTACTCGATACTCTACGTACTTTTCTGGACAGCTTTCTAAACTTCAACATTTAGATCCGCCGATGCCAGATAACGAATTAATTACTGCATTGATACGTCAGTTTCCAGCAGACGTCCAAAGGACTTTGATCGCTGCTGATATCTATCATATGGAGCAATTTGACGAAGTATTACAGAAGCTGGATCATACGAACGCTCAATTCTTCCATCAGAAGGGAGGAAAGAATAACAACGCTGTGTACGCTGTTATAGCCGATGGTTATTCTCAAACACCTCGAGAGATTCGAGAGGGGCGAGAAGAGAAAACGCCGAGGGAAGATTCAAATAAGAGAGGATGGAATCAGTACAGTAACAGATACAGTTACAAGCCTTATGCAAGACCGGATGGTGGAAATCGATATAATACTCGATGGAGAAGGCCCAGGGATAACCAAGGAAGGTACCAGGAAAGAAGGTACTATGGTAGAAACAACTACAATAACAGAGGGAATGTGGATACTCGTCAGTCCAATGAAGAGTTCAACAAGGAGACGAGGAAAAACTTGGAAGCAAGACACCAAGATAACTTGAAGTTTATGAAGCAGAGGCCCAATGAACCAGGTCCATCGGGAACACAACAATCCCGGGGGAATGGAAACGAAAAAAAAAAAAAAACTTCGATTTCACAGTAGAAGATAGAATTTTGAACACTTTCACTTCCAGAATTATTAAATGGCAAGCAGAGGATGATGACTTAATTCAACAGAATGACGAACGGAAAGAAATGGGTACAAGAATTAGAATGCCAGTCATATCATGCGAAGTATTCGGTATGCCTGTCGATACTTTGATTGATACTGGGGCTATGCTTTGTCTTGTAAGCGAGAAGCTTTATATTCTGTGGAAGCTCAAAGAGAATTTAGAGGAGATTCCAGTATCAGGAATTAAGATACAAGGAATAATACCCAACAAAATATCTCTGTGCAAAACACAATTATATTTATGTATTACGATTGGAGGACATGATTTTCGACATGTGTTTGTAGTAATGAAGGACATGGCTTTTGACATGATATTGGGAGCGGATTTCATTCAGAAATATCAAGCAGTGATAGACATGAAGACAGAGACGATCAAATTCAAGAATACCGAAGAGATTAACTTCGAGGGAAAAGAAGAGGAAGACATCGAGGGAGATGCTCAATGGTCTCTGATTTTTCATGAAGCTGAAGGAAGAGAAGTCTACACTGAGAAGGAGTCCCCAGAGCTAGGGAAAGTTTTGGAAGAGTATCACGATATTTTCGATATTAAACCTGGTGAAATTAAAGATTTTGAATATCGCATTGTGGAAGTAAACAACAATGGAAGCTATGAAGTCGCCAATACACGAACTGGTAACAACGTGGGAACTTATAATGCATCGAATTTGAAGATTTATTATTCAAGAACCAGATAATTTAATGTGTAGATAGGAAAAATAAAAATTTCTCAATTTTTATTTTTTGCTAGGTGTGGGGTGGATGTGCCCAACTCTAGGAATGGGTATTCCAAGATTCAGACACCTAGATATCAAGGGAAAGGCTACAGCCGCTTTTGAAAGTTGAGATATTTGAATATCGCGCTACATTGCTTCGAGAAGGAATTGGAAAGAATGTACCGATACTAGCATGTCAAGTGACGTAGCGAGTAATAGCAGAGGTCGAGGCTATTTATTGATTAAATAGTTAACCATGGAGTAGAGACTTGAGACTTGGATCAGATTACTGGCACGGCCAAATGAAAGAGAATGCACTTAGTATCAA